>OY759245.1:16129077-16760877 GCA_963662185.1 Eilema griseolum
ATGACTACAGTCACAAAAATGCACAAACCATACGTAAAAGACGTATTATTGATAATAAACGTTATTCACAATCAAAAAAAATAATTTTTATTTTGCCTCAGAGAAACTGCACAATCAAACACTTTTAAAAGTTTTCCCTCCATATTCGAAAATCATTACTTATTTAAATTTATTTTTTAATTTCGAACAACTCTGTAATCTAGTTTATTCTATTTTTATTTATTTGCTGCCAGTTATTTGCAAAACAAGATTTACACGAAAAAAAATAATTGGGGTCATCTTGTTCCCTAGACTTTGTTGAGGTGTTTATCTGTCTGATGTTAAACAGCCCTATCACTTATTCGCCTTGTACGACACCTCATGGGAAAAGATGGGGTGGTCCAAATTTTACTCTGCCAGGAACCACGCGGCCTGGCAATTAAATAACAGTAAATAACATAAAATAATAACATAAATTAAATAACATAAGTACACATATAAGTACATATACTTATATGTGTACTTATGTTATTTAAATCCCTCTACTCCAAATAAAATTTGTTATTTGTATATAATTACGATATACCAGCTGCAATAAGGATACAAAAAGGGATGTTAAATTGGATTTATGAGATGAAACAAACGTAATAAGGGTCGCAATAACAACCCTTATATATTATTTCTGAAATGCCTAATTACGTTTCCTTTGCGTTGAAGCTTCAAATTATATACTGAATTTGTAATAAGATTTAAATACTCCTGCATACCTATCTACATAAATTATTATAAACGTAAAAAGTTGTGAAAAATTAGATCTTTTGTTACTCATCCATGCGTAAATCGTTGAACAGATTTCGATGAAAATTTGCTAAATAGATGCCATTAGTCCTGAATTAACATAAATATACTTTTCATTCCAATATTCATCCCAATCGGTTGCTAGCATATCGGAACAAGAATGGTAAAATTACAATTCGTGAGCCACGAGTAATATCTAGTTTACAATAACGTACAAACTAAGCATGAAAGTAAATACGTGAAAAGCATCTGTTGACTCATCAAACTACGAGATAACTAGATCTCTTTAAATTTTAGATTAGCATTACCCGGCGTGCAGTAACATGGATGAACAGTACATTAAAAAAGGCTTTTAAATCGTTTTTGTAATCATTAATTGGCGGAACGAAGTAGTTTCTGTAATGGAGAAAACATTATAGTCAGTTTCTTCACAGAACAAAGTGTATACAGATAACAACTATTAAGGAAAAATTAGATCAGATACGAATAATCTTTTAGATCTTATTAGCTCAGAGCTTTTGTAAACGAAATGGTAGTAGTAATAGAATAGCTAAAAAGATATCTTAAAGTGAATTTTGACAATCTTAAATATTCTTCAATAGATCTTCAATATATTGTAAGTACCTATCTAGGGTATTGAAAATAAAGGTGAGTATATAGCAACTTTTACGAAGCGTAATCTAAAATTTGCAGTGAGTATGTCCTTAAATCCATAATAGATTAACATTTTGAATTATGCTATTTTTAGACACTTTCTGTCTTATTGTTGTTTTGTTTAGTAAACTTTAAAAGTTTACTAAACAAAACAACAAAATTATAAGTGAGGTCAGCTTTCAAATTGGGTATTTATCTGTAGTTAAAATAAATTGTGTCTTCTGCACTGACGGCACAAAAACTCTCTGTACTTACAGGGTTAGCAGCACGGGTGTGACTCTCCTGATGTTGTACACATTTTTAGGTCACAGTAACGACTTTCTATCAGATGGGCCGTGTGCTTGCCTGCCACCTAAGTTGTTTATAAAAAAAAATTAAATGAAAAATTAAGAATGGCAAAAGAGCGATAAAAGTTGTGTAGGTTCTTATTTAATCGTATTTATTTATTTTAAATTGTCCACCCAACCGATAATAGTAAAATTAAGAAAGTTTTAGGTAAATTGGTAAAGTAAGTTGTTTGACTATTGAATATTATGACGTCACAATAATTTAATTCACATAAGTTTCCTTACGTGAGACCGAATTCAATGATTGATGAAACGTGGGTGTTAATTCAACTCTGCCTAACCCTCCGGGGATAAAGGCGTGATTATGTGTATGTATGTAAGTTTCCTTATATCGTTTTGAAGTTTAGTTTAGTAACTATTTTTTCTAGATTCTAATACCCAATTTTCGTCCAAAGTTCTTCATATCGCAGAACTTTAAAAATCTTTGAAAGCAAAGTACATATTCCAGCGGTATAACGTTTGCGAATATCGTGTTTTGTCGTTATTATATTCTTCAACTTTCGCGCGAGCTTTGGGATTATCAAATAACTTCTTCGCTGCACAACACTATCAATTGGGTTTCAATATCTGTTTTATGAAATGACTGAAAATATAATCCATTGTGGAATTGATATGTAATGAGATGAATGCTTTGTCATGAATGATGATAAATTGATCATAAAATGAACTAAGTAATTCATGATAATCTAGCAATATAATTATTTCATATTATTATCTTCATAAGACATTTAAATTCTGAGGTTACATGGAATCGTTTGAGAATTTCTATTGTAGTTAGAGTGATTGGCGTTGAATTACTTAACAAATCTCCTTAAGAAATGTGCTTTGTTGTCTGTAACAATAAACATCACACAGTTTTGTTTGTGTTATTTTGACAGAAGTAATGGTAGGTCAAAAGCGACTAAAACCTGCGGGGTTTTGTGAAAGCTTTGATACCGTTATGAAAGACTTGGGAGGTAAATATAGAAGCAATATAAACTGTTATCTATCTTTACCATTAAGGCGTTATTATGTAACTATGATGGTTGTACTGTAGGTATATGTAATAAGCAAAAGTATATTTAAATTGAATATACGAAAATATTTTATATTTCAATGGTATTTATTATATTATATACTTGCAGTTTTATATCACGATCGGCACCTAGAAATTATTGTGACATGGACATTTTTTTCCAGGTGTCTTGTTTGATACTGGCTGTTTCTTACAGAATTATTTGTTAGACCCTGAGCTTCGAAGGCACCTTGGCCTGAGATGCAATCAGAAAAATACGTCTCCATGTAGATGATGATTGCTCAGCAGAAAAATCCGATAATACTATGCTTAACATGAAATTCAAATGTAAATTCTCGAGCACAACATTTGCACTAGTTTCCGATGTGCCACAGGAAATTTCAATCAATAAGCCCACCGATGTTCGCTTCTGGACATGGGCCTCTCCCAATGTACGACATTTTCATTTTTTCCGATCGTCTGTCTGGGACCCAGCCACCTTTTTCAGGTCGTTCGTCCATCTGGCTAGGGGACATACTACCTTTCGTTTACCTTCTCGCGGTCTCCACTCTAGGACTAGTTTGCTCCATCGGTCCTTCAACAAACGTAGCCAGGCCACTGCCACTTCAGCTTACTTATTCTGTAGCCTATGTCGGTAACTTTAGTTCTCTGTCGGAAAACCTCGGATAACAGTGTAGTAAAACATTATCAAATAAACCTGTCCCATAACTTAGTTTTACCATTCCTCTCTAAAGGTATAAGGTTCCTTTTTATATTGAGGAAAGGAGATAATTGTATCAACAAGCATTAACCTGCTTCTAAGAATCTACAACACACAGCACATAGTACAGTCAGCACCAGATGGATCTTGACGAAAAAAGAACACAAAATGATTTTAATGCCTTATTTTTCCCCCTTTCCTGTTGACAGATTGTTTTGATGTTTAGTACACATCTTTAGTTCAGGCAATAATACAATGTTAATCTATAAAACGGTTTGATTTGCTCTTAATACAGGTTTTAAGGTCACTTTGAGACTTTTTTAGTCAAGATCATTCTGACGCTGACTGTACGTAACAGTATAATGTACCTTTAATAATAATGGTAAAACCCTACGACGTTCCGTTGCTATGGTTACCTATTTAAGATTTGGTACATCTTTAAACAGTTTTGACAGATTCGTATGTCTTCCAAGATTCTTTCAAGGCCGTTATACTTCCATTACAATATTAAGCAGTGTAGGAACATACAGTTGTAGGTTAGGTTATGTTTTCTTTCAATTTTGCATAATATATCTATTTAGCTTGGTTCTGGAAATCTAAAATAGATCCTCAAAGAGCATATTGGAAGGCATTAAGAAAATGATATTGGCAGAAATTCTATCGCGCTGTTGAAAGGTAACCGAAAAATAGGGCTAAGTGTAAGATAACAAAATAATGTCAAGTTAATCGCTATAGAATCCTTTGGTTTTATTTCAAAGTAAACAAATTCATTCCATTTCACCAGTTATATTCTTTTGGTTCAGCACAAAAGACCACAGATTTTATACTCAGAAATCCTTTAAAAACATTTTGGTGAATTCTAAAATTGAATCCACTGAAAATCTTACAGAAAAACACAGTGAAGTTATATTATGGAACCGATGGGCCAACAAGGAGGTACGGACTCCATTAGCTTTCATGGACGCTAACAGTTTAGCTTCCAACCACCGCACTTGATATGCAAGGGCGTTATTCACCGCTTAGATAAGTTCGTCGGTCCAGCTTAGCCACCACCGCGAATAATAAAAAAGTTACTCTTGTTATCGTTGTTTTATAACAGCCCTAATTTTTTTTTAACGTGTGGGGTGTAGACTAAAAAATGCACATTACAAAGTTATTATTTATTCATAAGTAATTGTAACGAGAGAGAGAGAGAGAATTTAAAAAATGTAATAAATCTAGTCCATTAATTACTTTCTTGGCAAAGATGGTAACATAGTATTGGGAAGTTTGAGAAATATGTATAATCTATGATATCTGTCTATTAATATTTCTACATACATACATATAATCACGCCTTTATCCCTGGAGAGTTAGGCAGAGGTAAATTAACACCCACATTTCACCAATAATGTATACGGTCCCACGTAATAGGGGGTGAGTCTATTGCCGTATTCCGGACACTATTGTTGACTCGAGCCATGCATCTGAGGCTGAGTCTGGGCTATATATATCTGTCTGATGTTAAACAGTCTTATCCCTTAGTCGTCTTGTACGACATCGCATGGGAAGAGATGGGGTAGCCCTAATTCTACCGGACACCACGCGGCAAAAAATAATATTTCCAACATTATTCATTTCATATACATAAGCTTGCAAGCTATTTTTTCGTATAGGTATTTAATATATCATGGTCACTCACATCAGTATCAAAACTCAAAACAATGAATAATGGTAAATATGCCTTTTATTTTGATACTGATATTTTTTCGTCTAATTCAGTCAGTCGTCAGTCAGAGCTATATTATTCTTTGATACTGGCTGTTTCTTACAGAATTATTTGTTAGACCCTGAGCTGCGAAGGCACCTTGGCCTGAGATTCAATCAGAAAAATACGTCTCCATGTAGATGATGATTGCTCAGCAGAAAAATCCGATAATACTATGCTTAACATCAAATTCAAATGTAAATTCTCGAACACAACATTTGCGCTAGTTTCCGACGTGCCACTGGAGCTTTCAATTAATTAACCCACCGTAGTCTATTGCTGGACATAGGTCTCTCCCAATGTACGCCATTTTTTCCAATCCTCTGACTGGGACAGACTGTATGCCTTCGCATCCAGTCTGTCTCAGCTTGAGGATTGGAAAAAATGGTCGTTTTTCAGGTCGTTCGTCCATCTGGCAAGGGGGCGTCCTTTCGTTTACCTTCTCGCGGTCTCCACTCTAGGACTCGTTAGCTCCATCGGCCATCGGTCCTTCGACAAACATGGCCAGCCCACTGCCACTTCAGCTTACTTATTCTGTGGCCTATGTCGGTAACTTTAGTTCTCTGTCGGAAAACCTCGGATAACAGTGTTGTAAAACATTATCAAATAAACCTGTCCCATAACTTAGTTTTACCATTCCTCTCTAAAGGTATAAGGTTCCTTTTTATATTGAGGAAAGGAGATAATTGTATCAACAAGCATTAACCTGCTTCTAAGCATCTACAACACACAGCACATAGTACAGTCAGCACCAGATCGATCTTGACGAAAAAAGTACACAAAATGATTTTAATGCCTAATTTTTCCCCCTTTCCTGTTGACAGATTGTTTTAATGTTTAGTACGCATCTTTAGTTCAGGCAATAATACAATGTTAATCTATAAAACGGTTTGATTTGCTCTTAATACAGGTTTTATGGTCACTTTGAGACTTTTTTAGTCAAGATCATTCTGACGCTGACTGTACGTAACAGTATTATGTACCTTTAAAAATAATGGTAAAACCCTACGACGTTCCGTTGCTATGGTTACCTATTTAAGATTTAGTACATCTTTAAACAGTTTTGACAGATTCGTATGTCTTCCAAGATTCTTTCAAGGCCGTTATACTTACATTACAATATTAAGCAGTGTAGGAACATACAGTTGTAGGTTAGGTTGTGTTTTCTTTCAATTTTGTATAATGCATCTATAATTTTTTTGGTTCAGGAAATCTAAAGTAGATCTTCAAAGAGCATCTTAGAGGGCATTAGGAAAATGATATTGGCAGAAATTCTATCGTGCTGTTAAAAGGTAACCGAAAAATAGGGCTAAGTGTAAGATAACAAAATAATGTCAAGTTAATCGTAATAGAATCCTTTGGTTTTATTTCAAAGTAAACAAATTCATCTCATTTCACCTGTTATACACAAAAGACCACAGATTTTATACTCAGAAATCCTTTAAAAACATTTTGGTGAATTCTAAAATCGAATCCACTGAAAATCTTACAGAAAAACACAGTGAAGTTATATTATGGAACCGATGGGTCAACAAGGAGGTACGGACTCCATTAGCTTTCATGGACGCTAACAGCTTAGCTTCCAACCACCGCACTTGATATGCAAGGGCGTTATTCACCGCTTAGATAAGTTCGTCGGTCCAGCTTAGCCACTACCGCGAATAATAAAAAAGTTACTCTTGTTATCGTTGTTTCATAACAGCCCTAATTTTTTTTTAACGTGTGGGGTGTAGACTAAAAAATGCACATTACAAAGTTATTATTTATTCATAAGTAATTGTAACGAGAGAGAGATAATTTAAAAAATGTAATAAATCTAGTCCATTAATTACTTTCTTGGCAAAGATGGTAACATAGTATTGGGAAGTTTGAGAAATATTATGTATAATCTATGATATCTGTCTATTAATATTTCTACATACATACATATAATCACGCCTTTATCCCTGGAGAGCTAGGCAGAGGTGAATTAACACCCACATTTCACCAATAATCGTATACGGTCCCACGTAATAGGGGGTGAGTCTATTGCCGTATTCCGGACACTATTGTTGACTCGAGCCATGCATCTGAGGCTGAGTCTGGGATATATATATCCGTCTGATGTTAAACAGTCATATCCCTTAGTCGTCTTGTACGACACCGCATGGGAAGAGATGGGGTGGCCCTAATTCTACTCTGCCGGACACCACGCGGTAAAAAATAATATTTCCAATATTATTTATTTTATATACATATGCTTGCAAGTTATTTCTTCGTATAGGTATTTAAACTATCATGGTCACTCAAATCAGTATCAAAACTCAAAACAACGAAACATGGTAAATATACCGTTTATTTTGCTACTGATATTTTTTCGTCTAATTCAGTCAGTCGTCAGTCAGAGCTATATTGTTCCCCACTATTTCATCAGTTATACATAGCAATAGGAAGCGTATCTAGCCAAATATAAACAACATTAATAAAATCGTAACATATTTGTATACCACATCACTCACGACGCAGCCACTATGCGAATTTAGTAAAGACACAGAGATAGCTCGTGGCTGGTAGTGTAAACGTTCGCCACTCTGCAAATTTGCTCACATACGATTTTGCTGTTTCAGCTTGAGGTGTCCCTCAAATGAAGAGGGTTGATTTTGATAGAGTTATTCAAAATAAGAACATACCATTAAAGGTAACTTTTGTATAATAGTGTTTGAACATTAATTTTTTTTAATAAAATTAAACCTAACTTAAAGTAATATACAAAGTTATCATTAATTTAAGCTAGGAAAGTTATCGTATAAAAATGTAATAATATTCTAATTTTGAAATTAAAATGTAACATTTTTATATCTTTCAACTGACTATTTGAAGTCAGTACATATAATGTCTATTTTTAACGTGAATTCGGTAGGTATAAATTTAAATTAAGATATAAAAACGTAATACTGTAATTTCAAAATTAGAATAGTAAGTTTTTATACAAAGTCAATTTTTTTAAATTTATTTCGATAATCTTTTTGTTTATATTAAAAAGAATTTGAATGCTTTTGGTACCTTTATTTAGTCAATTGAAAAAGGTCTACATAAGGGGACCGAAACCCATGAAAAATGACGAGATCTCTCTATCACCCTAAAACAATTTGAAGATAATTTTAACTATCTAGTTTCAGGAAGCTATTAATAAAGATCATGAATAATAACGTCTAGGGAAAACAAAATGTTGTCATGGGCTTAAGTCCCGCCTTGCATCTTATATTCTAGTCAGTTTGATCGATTTTACCTTGCGTTTTTTTTCAAACGTCATTTTCATAATAGCATTTTATTCTAATTCCTTTTTCAAACTAGCCAGTATTCAAATAAAACAATCTATTTCATGAGTCATAATCGAACTGACCTACTGTACTAAACTGTGGCTTACGTTAAGCAACAGTTGTGAAACGCGTGGAGGGGTGCGCAGGCAGGAGAGGGGGCCAAAATCAATAGAGGAGCCGGGCCATGCCCCGCCCCGCCAAAACATTCTACTACCCTTGATGTGGGTTACGGACTTTTTATATTACCTACGTGATTTTTCATGTACGTCAGCAAAGAAATTTGTTCGTACTGTTTTGTTGTCACTCTCATTGTGCCTTGGGGTGTGTATTTATATTAAATACTGCTTGTGTTGTTAGTAACACTAAGTTTAATATTTGATATCGTAACACCTTAGGTGTATGTTGTTGGGGGAATCTAAGTTAAGCGTTCATGTAGTTTGGTACTGTTTCTAAAATGCCAGATTAATTAACAATTTATCCAATTTGATACTTCGTTGCTTCTATTTCAAGATATTCTATTTAAATCATTTATATTTCATCAAAATCACACATTGTGATTTTGTAGATATGAATACAATCGTGATTTTATAAAAAGAATATAGTTTAAAATAAATTATTCACGTAGAATAATTCTACAAGAATAATTAGATTAGTCTAAAATATAATCTCTTTATATATTAGAGGTGTCCAGAAGTTAAAGGTAAACAGCCTAGAAATAATAAAATGAGTGTTAGTAGAGTTTTATTTTCGAAATGAAAATAAAACACTTTACTATTGTTTTCTTCCTTTGCAAGTAAAGATTTTACCAACTTTATAAAAATAAACTTATATCTTTTTAACATTCAACTATTTCTATACAGACATAGAAAGTTCAGTTGATAATATTATTAGGTTTCATATTTGACTAACTGCATTTTTTGACTTCACAGTAGAGATAATAATAACATATCGACATTCCAATTTTTACCCAACTACAGAGAAGTAAAAGGAGGTTTATAATTTTAATCATGTATGTATGTGTCTATGTTTGTATGTATGCAGGTTCATCTGTTCCCTCATAGCTCCCCAACCACTTATTAGGACTGGATATCTTTAGAAGCATCTTATTCGTCCGCTGGTCCTATGACCAGATTCAGTGACACGTTATATAGCCTATGCTATATAACGTGTTACTGAATCTAATGTCAAGCCCTTTAGCGGTCATGAAGTACTGTGTTAAAAATACATTTGAGTTAAATTAATTGTGTTTGGTATCATCTGAGAGGGCTTAATTAGCATGTTTCAAATATGTATACATTATAACTATTGCTTGCCCAAAAATATATATAAATAAAAAAATTAGTTTAAAACTAAAACCAGTCTCCTGAAAAATCACGCTTTAAAAAGTATCAAACTAAAAAATATAAAGGATAGCCGTGGTTGTATGCCACTTTTTTTTTATACCACTTAGGTGGCAGACAAGCGCATGGCCCACCTTATGGAAAGTGGTTACCGTGGCCTTTGAACGTGTGTTACACCAGAGAAGTCACATTCGCGCTGCCGACACTGTAAGCACAGAGTTTCTGTGCCGTCAGTGTAGAGGACAAAGCAGGACAAGAAAAACAATACATTCCAGGGTAAAATGGCACACGACCACGGCTTTCTTTGATATTTTCTTGTTTGATACTTTTTAGAGCGTGATTTTTCAGTAGTCGGGTTTTAGTTTTATAGGTGCATCTAAAGCCTGCACTTGAGTTAGTGGCGCGTTCTCCTTTTCTTCTGTATTAAAGTTGGGTTTATTTTTGATTTTATGGAAAAGAAAGGAAATTCCGATAGGAAACCTTTACCGGAGCTTCGTCTGTCAAACAGCAGGTAACAAACGAGCTTAAGCCCCAAAGCTCTAAGTGGGGGCCTAAATACTCATCATCAAATTTTATTATCATTACAACTCAAGTTGAGGGCCACCATTGTAACATTGTTACTATCAGCAATAATGACCGTCTCTCTTGATACTTTGTCTTCATCTTACTATCATACAGGGTGTAGTCATTTAATAAATTTAGACCGCCTATGTGGCGGTAGTGAACGCGACTGCTACGCAGGAGGCGCTGGTTCTATTCCCGCTCAGTGCAAATATTTGTATGCAAAACTATGGGTATTTGCATTGGTCTGGGTGTTTCTATGTATAATATGTATGTATTTACAAAAAAAAAGTATTTAAGTATGTTTATCCGTGTTTTAGATTCCATAACACAAGCTAGTTAAACTATGCTTACCATGGGTCTAGATAGCGTTATGTAGAATGTTGTAGAATATTTTTTATTTATTATAATTTATTATTATTAAAAAATAAAACACAAGACATAAATAAAATTCTTTAGCAAGTTTAAGTACCGTTCATTGAGATCTTATTTATGACTGATCATAGCCACCAGTCTTATCTTTCCATGGCTGAAAGGACACGTTTGTAATAAACATTTTCATCGAGTCAATATATTTAGTGACTACCCTCAATAAATCGTCTTGGGTTGCTAAGTGTGGCTTAGTGGCTAAACTTATGCTTAGGTGGATATAGTTAGATAAGAGGGCTAGATATACTGCTTGTCTATAATGGCATTATAGACAGGTATCATAATCTAACTTAGTATACCTACTGATATCTTTTCATGCTATATATTATATGATATAGCGTTAATATATTATACGGTATAGCGTTTATATATCATATGGTATAGCGTTAATATATTATATGGTATATCCTATTAATTTAGTATATTAGATTAGGTAGCAGCTATAAATATTCTACAACATTTCACACAACACTATCTAACCCATAGTAAGCATAGCTTAACTAGCTCGTGTTATGGAATCTAGGATGCGGATAAACATACTATGTATACTTTTTTTTTAATACATACATATTATACATAGTAAGACCCATATTCATCCATACAAATATTTGCACTGAGCAGGAATCGAACCCGCGCCTCCTGCGTAGCAGTAGAACGTTCTACCGCTACGCTACAGAGGCCGTCAATGTGTGTGTGCTACTTTTTTTTTTTTTTTGTTGCCGAAGGTGAGGTTGACAGGCATATCCCTCGCATGTATAGGTGCTACTAATATATTATGGCGATACTTGGATACATTACTTTAGCGGGATACCTATCACCGATATCCACTCTCTATAATAAAATTAATAGATCATAAATTCAACTATATTATAAGCTATAACTTGAACATTATATAAAACCAGGATTGAGTAAAACCAGGTATCCACTCACTCCTTATCCTATTTTTAATTTGGCTTGAATGACTTTATGGGAGGTACTGTCAACAAACCTCCCAATACCAATGTCTGCAATAGGGCCACTTCCATCAACCAGCCGGCTTGCAGATAAGATTGGTTTGACCCTCAAGATGCCATACATACACCATATTTCAAATCATAAGGAAATAGAAAATTATTGTGTATTTGCTTATTATTTAGCCTTATCATTTAAGTTTAAATCTGTTTGACATATCTATATGATAAATGTCTAAGGATTATACTTACATACAGATAGCTAAAGTAGTATACTATTCACGCGTATATGTCCTCTAGGGGGTAGCAGATGTGACCTACTTTTCGATAAACATTTTCGGTCGCACAGAGGTTTATTTCTCATGTTTTCTACGGCTTTTAAGACATACAAAACATTATTTAACTTAAATTCGCAATTTAAATTTTAAGAGAACCAAAGGCCAAAGGAGACGGGGATTTCTGGGCCAAATTGTAATGAGTTGAGATATGACTTAAAAAAGCGGTATATTTTCTATTTCAAAATTTAAAAAAAACAGCTTAGTTGAACATCAGGAAGACGAGAAATCTTAAAACTAAGTTTATTCCACGATGATTCAATATCGATTACTGTGATCGATTCAAACAATCTTGTCAATAAAAACACTTTCATCCTAGTATTACTTCAGTCAAAGTGAACAAAACATAATAATAACAATAATACACATTTAAAAAATATAATAACAGCGTAATTATAATAAATTATGAATTGATTTTCGTTAATCGATTAAATAATTCTAGTATTTATCAACTGTATAAGTCGTATTAATCTGTGCTGTGACAACTGACAGCTTCCTGACTTTCAGTCAATCAGTTATTACAATTACGGTTCACAATGATAACTTAAATGATTTTCCCCAGCTTACAGAAAGTGAATTAATTCTAATATGTCTAGGGACATATCAGATAAAGCAGGCACGTTCATACTACGCTAAGCATCTAAGAGGTAATGAAGGCTTCATTACTGAAGTGTGTAGTGGGAGCAGCCTGCTTAGAGAGTTGTCGGCTTCTAATTCTTCATGGATGCTAAATCTCTTATAACTCTGCTCTCTGATGTTCAAAATCTTCAGATTTTGCAGGGATGGTTTAATAATATATAAGCTCTCACTTGAGGCCACTCTCAACTTTTTACATTTAGGCCCAAGAATAAATGAAAGCGAATCCGTCTCTCCTTTCCGATTTTTTTAATTGATATAAATTCCAAATTTAATTTCGATCTGTCAAAACAAAATGGAATATAATTGACGCGTTGGTCGTATTTAACATTATATCGGGGATTAAGTTTTAAAAATTGTGATTACTAGAATTTACCTCCTCTTTTCATTGAAATCGTGATATTTTTTGGTATTTGAGAGTTTCAAAAAAGATTGAGACTGTATTTAGAATAGATTTCTATTAGTAAAATTGACTTATAGGTTAAACTTCTAATTTGTCGATTGTACCCAAACATTATAAATGAAATTTCTTTTCTGAAGACGTCTAAAAATATATATAATATTGTGAATTTATTAGACTATCACTCCGATGTACCATTTCAAGTAATTTCTTTCTTGTTTGATATATAATTCATTTCAAGTAATGATATTTTAATGATACAAACAAGTCTTCCAACAGTCGATATATCACAGACACTACAGTCGTAAACATGTTCCTATTAAAAGCATTAAGTTTAGTAAGAGACTATTATACTATACTAATGTTATACTAATGTTATACTAATGTAAAAGTAATGGTGACCCTCTTTTCTGGGACTTTGCCTTCAGCTTACCATCAGGCAAGGCGAAGTCCAATTGACGTGTCCTATATAAAAAAAAATACAAACTAACATTGGTCTTGCTACCCAGTCTTTTTCCATTGTAGTAGACAGTTACAACTTCTACATCGATTTGCTACGATCCTGTCATACACATTTCACTTCTACTACTTTCCAATTCAATTGAACAGTCCGACTGGGGAAGTACCTCCACTCTACAGAATTCCGCGGCCATAATAACCTCGTGTTATGTTCCCGGTGTTGGGTAGGGTAGCCAGAGCTCACTGTAGAGTTTTTGTACTGTCAGTGGCAAAGAGTATATAAGAGTAAGAGGGCGCAATTCAAACAAAAAATCCGAGCTCGGCTCGGCTATTTTTTTTAATATTTCACGACGCCGGGGTACGAAGAGGGAGAAGAGTTCTCCCTCTACACCGGGGTAGCTATACGCCTTTTTAGTCGTCTCTAGCTAAATAGGCTTAAAGAACTGCATAGTTCTTTAATAATCGATTAATTCCGATTTAAAAAAATCGGTTTCATACAATTGGAATCGATTATTCGCTGGAAATATTTAGGAAACTGAAATAAAATTTCTGAACGAAAATATTTAGGAAAGCAAAATAAAATTCCTGAACGAATATTCATAATTTCTTTATTAGGCCTACTATAATAAATATATATATATACTATTCACGTTATTACATATTCTAAGAATAATCATAGTTAGAAGGCATTTTTAGTTTCTTTAATGTGAAAAATGTAATTTATTTGCTGTAAAAGTACAATTATATGCTATATTCACAACAGCTGATGATTTAATGTGTAATAACCGGTTAGGAATACAAACCTATCGGAGCTGATATAGCTAGGTCAAACACTCACATAAAGAAATAAAGAATCAACATCTGAGAGCAAAAAAAAGTCAATAAGAACTTAATAAGAGTCAATGTATCGCCATAAACAGTCTATTTCTCACAAAACACAAAGAGTCAATTTCTCACACAACACAAGGAGTCAATTTCTCACAAAACAGAATAAACTAGCAGTATTCAACACTATAGAGGAGTAGTCACTCAATTCAACGTAAGCAGTAGATATTTAAAACAGAAATCTTCAATTTTAACAATATTTTCACCAACACGAAAACAAAACAAATATACAAATATGGCGTCTAGGAGCCAAATGACAGCGTTACAAACTCGCCAATCGCCACTCGGCGTCCAGAAAAATGAACCAATCAGTAGAAATGTCAAATACGTCAATTAACCAATCAGAGGAAAGGAAGTTTGCCTGTTGAAAGAAATCGATTTTTTTCTTTAGGCAAGTATACTTTTTCTGTAACCAATCAGAGAAAACTACTACTTTCCTCTGATTGGTTACAGAAAAAGCTGATTGGTTGGAATTTCACGACGCCAAGTTCTGAGTCCAAGTAGGGAAGTGTCCCATGCCTGGTCAGTGGGAAGACCAAAAGCTTGTCCTGCTTTGTCTTTTACACTGACGGCACAGAAACTCCTGTGCTTACAGGGTTGGCAGCGCGATTGTGACTCCCTTGGTGTTGCACGCGTCACTGTCAAATGTATATTGCTTTATTGCACATTAATAATGCAATTAGTAACATTGAAATGATGGTGGCGCCATCCTTCAGTTTGTAGATTTGTTGGCATAACTATATTGTACACCATTCGTTGAATATTACACTGTCATAATTATATCTACCATCAGTATTAAAGTTATCGGGATATTACCTTTTATCATGTGAACAATACAACATGGTAAATATTCCGACAACTTTAAAGCTAATGTATCTTCCAATTTACACCATGATGTCCACAAAAATCTTGAATCTTCCCTCGACCAAAAGGGTGAGAGATTTAATATTTTAATTGGATTGATTAATTGGCTACTACGCTGTTATTTATTGGTATTCCTGGTAGAATCTCGCTAAAATTTAATTGAAAGTATGCACTTCGAATACTCCAGTCATTTCTTTAGGGAAATCTACTACTTCAAATTATATTAATTATATTGTAACGAAATTCTCTCACACTGCATTCAAATTTAAAATTAGGGAAATGATCGATCACGTTCTAGTAGTTCATGAAACTGTTATTTTTAAACTTTCGCGGTGTGACACTGCTGCAACGCATCCGAAACGTCGGCAGAAATAGTAAGTTCCAAGATATAATTCGCGAGAAGTCCCGATTTCTTGTATAATTATGAGTTCATGAAACTGTTGACAACGTGGTAATCAATATATTATTAGGTACCGATATAACAGTTAAAGGGCTAACCAATAAAATTCATTTTCAACTTTTTGGAGATTGCTATTTGTGATTTGTCTTTTATTTTTATTTTTTTATACCTATATAGAACACGTCAATTAGACATCGACTTGCCTGATGGTAAGCTGAAGGCAAAGTCTCAGAAAAGAGAGTCACCATTACTTACACATACCGTGTGACAATGGTGACACTCAGCTTGACGGCCTCATCATATGCTTTTTCACGCCCAGCTTAAAGGACCCGGGACTGTAGGAAGAAGGAAACACGTGAGCTGGTAATGAATTCCAGGCCTTAATGGTGCGACAGAGGAAAGAGTCACCGAACCGCTTGGTTCTTGATCGGATGTTCTGCACCGTGTGCGGATGACATCTAAGATCTGCACGTGTTATCCTGTGTAGGAAAGGGGAGGGTGATTTCATTCTGTATGAGGATAGATAAATGTACATTTAGGAATACTCAAGTATAATAATCTCAATCATATCCAATCTAATGCAGGTCATGGAAGAAAACATCTACATCGATTAAGCTCAAATTTTGACATTACATCCAACCTGTATCAGACATGATTTTCAGATAATTTTATGCGTCAGTAGATAGACTTGCAATTGAGCAATAAGATTTTTATGAATGCATTGCCAAGCGAAATTGGAACCCAAGTTACTAATAACTTATAAATTGTATTATTATACAACTTGGATTCCAATACCGTTATGATCTAAGTACAAAATACTAATAAACCGTTATGTGGCACATACCCTACCCGATGTCCTCAGGGAAATTAAAAAATGACATTCATTACTAGATGTCACAAGTATTTTTTTGCCTTGTATCATCAGTGACGTAGTGAAAACAGTATCTGTAGTGAAAACGGTTGTGTAGTATTATAACAATAACTGCGGCCCCTGGTTCCATTGCATTAATAGCAACTAATCCATAGATTTTCCTAAAAAAAATTGTCGTGACACAATAACAACAAAAAAACAACAGTTATATGATTTGGTGCAGTCGTTCGGAAGTAAAAATACGCGTACAGTATTTATTTATTTAGATTTAGACGATAAAGTCAGAAATCTTGATCTTTCGAAGTTGATTGATTTATTAAGTCATTAATTTCATCCATTATTTGTACTTAAAATCTTCAGAGTCATCATTGTGAAAATTAAAAGTAAATTTTTAACTTAAACATTTATCTAAAAAGGCCGGCCAACCTTAACTTACCTCTCAGTCTAAGCTCATACATTAGATACGAAAGTTCTACGGAATAGCATTTCAAGCATGTCTTCAAACTGTTATGCATAGAACAAAGGCATAGTTTCGAAAACTTTATACTAGAACTGTACTAAAACCACCATAAACCACATTTGGTGAATAAGGTGAGCTTTCCGTTACGTGGTACCCAACCCTTTGAGTGATACGTACACTATATTTGTCGTATAGTAAAATAGAACTTCAGGTATCAGAGATAAGATCCTAATTTAAATAGCGCTGCGATATAACCGCAAGACTGTCCATAGAAGCAACGAATTTTATACTTATAGGTTCTTAAAATTAAGCGAAATTGAATATTATTATCTATATTGAATATACACTTGTACTTTTCCACTCAGATCGGTCCAGGCGGGACTCGAACCCGTGATCTTTCCCTTACAGGGGGACCACTAAGCTACAGAACCTTCACCCGAAACCATCCAAATTCTTCTATACATATCCGTCTTACGGCTATGTCTTAATCGATTAGAAATGGTTAGCATACTAATTGCTTTAAAATTTCATTCAGAGTTTGTATAGTCTAAGACTGTGAACTTAATTTGCTTTCGCATTAAGAAACCCTTTAAAATAAATCAAAAACGACGAGGTAGCATTAAGGTATTTTCTACAGATCCATAAAATAAATTAAAAATATATTTCCCGATCGAAGTACCTTAGTGTACCATTAATTCTCCATTCCCTCAATGAGAAATTTAGTCAAGGGAGCAATAGAATTGGCAATGAAATATAAGACAAAGAGATATAATAGCTTTTAAATTTCCTTTAAGTGCTGCTGAATTGCAGATAAAATATAAAGATTGATGATATTTGCTGACAGTGGTTATTTATTTTATGATGATGCAACTTTTTTCATACCACTTAGGTGGCAAACAAGCACACGACTCACCTGATGGAAAGTGGTTACCGTGGCCTATGGACGTGTGCAACACCAGTGGAGTCACACTTAAGCTGCTGACTATATTAATATAGTGATTATATTTCATATATTTAAAGTATTGTATAGTTTCAGTGCTAGGGTATGTTTCCGTCAGGTCATTGGACTATATTCTATTAAACATACATATACATATATCAATAAATCAAACAAACTTCTTTCCCCATGGGGTCTGCCAAGATCACATGTTTCCACTGGCTACGATCCCGCTATACCTCTTTCGCTTCTTCTACTTTCGTAATTGTGTTCATACATACTCCCCAAATTCGGCTACTCTTGACGTGGCCTTTCTTTGAAATGCCTTCAATTTGATTGATATACTCACGCCTAAGTAGACCCCTATTGGATTGTCTATTCACTCTCGCTTCATAAATCTGTTTTGTCAATCTTCTTTCATTCATCCTCTCCATGTGTCTTTCCATTTAAATACTCTGCAATATTCCTATACGGTTTATGGAATCAAAAAATCATGGCGTGGTGGTAGAGAACGCGGCCACTACACAAGAGGTGCGGGTCGAGACCCGCTTAATGCAAATCTGTATAATATATGTATGCATGAATCTGGGTATTTTCATTGGTCTGGTCGTGCCCTAAGAGCATGTTAAGATATCGATCTCGGTTGCCATACGAACATCTATGGCAGTTTGATCTCAAAAGTCTGATTATAGAACCACCAATTGGTTGTAGAGGTCAGATGAGAGTCGCTTCACGGTTGCGAAAAGGCTCAGAAAATAATGATGCACGATACAAAATACGAGACTGAAGAATGATGCGTTGAGATATTTAGAGATGGTGTAAAAAGAATGATTTAAGAAACCTTGTACGCGATAGTACTTCTTTGAACGCCTTAATCGAAGTGTGCTGATGTCCGTGTTTATCCTGGAGAGAGAAAAGCGTCGTATATATAAAAGGCCAAAGAAATGTTTATTTATAAAATAAGATAAACACAAACCCGTTTCCCGTAATAAGTAGGACTTTTTATGGGTTCTAAAGCACTTAATAGTACCCCATTTAGTTAGCCTTTCGTTCCTAATTCAAGCCAGACACCCAGAAGCCCTACATAGTCAATAAATATTGGTAACATTATGATTAAATTGTTGGGATCGATACCACGCGTTACGGCTTATACCACAAAATTGGTGCGGTGAACCTAATCCGGCCCAACATCGAATATATGTGGAATAATTGATTTGTATATTGATATCGATTGATACTGCTAAGTCTATACTTGTCCATATACTATCATATAAATGTATAGTGGTCGTGTCTATCAGTCAGCATCAGATAGATTTTATTTAAAAAAAAAGTTGTGTTATGTTACTTTAACGATTTTGAAAACAAGCGAATTTTTTTTTTTGTTTGCCTTTGTCAGTTATATAATAGAAATAGTTGATCGGAATTGGTTTAAAAAATGGTCACAATAACTGCTATCCACACAGGCGTGGGCATATGCTACTACACTTATATTATAGAAGTTTGGTTTGGTAGTGTGAGAACGGACCGAAAATTGTTCAAGTGTGAATTGAATTCGAACGGATGGGACTCTGTACAAAACATAATATATGTTTATTTTCCGTTTCCCGTAAGAATTTTTCATAACTCTTTTCACTGTGTATCAGAATTCTATTTTTTATTTATTTATTAAATGTTTTATATTCAATATTTACATAAATAGTGTATCTAAAACTAATATAACTATACAAATGTATATCCAGAGATGACAGTCAGAGGTGTTATAAGACCCACATTACGCAAACATACCGTCATAAATCAGCACATTTTCATGGGGTGTATGTTTACCGTCGGATGCAAAACAACCCTATCCATCACCCTGTATGACGCCCGCGAGATAAAAAAGCATGGCATTCAACTTCATTGGGTACTTAATAATCTATTATTAAAAGCAGTGAAAGAGCTATAGGAGATAGGGTATAATGACATTCCTCTATTCGCACCAAGCGGTGACTCTTTTCTTTGTTGGAATTCTTTGCCAGCACATGTGTTTCCTTCTTTCTACAGTCCCGGGTCCTTCAAGTAGGGTGTGAAAAATTGTCTGATGAGGCCGTCAAGTTGAGGGCCACCATGGTAACATTATCGTGCCTGTAATGATGACTCTCTTTCTTGAAACTTGGTCTTTAGCTTAGTATCAGACGAGGTGAAGACATATTGACATGTCCAATATAAAAAATTAGAACCAAATAAAACACTTTCTATACTCCAACTGAGCCGTTAGAACTCCTTGATAAGATGTAGTAGGATAATACTGTATCTAATACCGGTAATCGTTCAACATCAAGCAAGCAATCTATAACTCCCCAACTTTTAACATTATAAACAAACCATCTTATTTTCGTTACAAAATATAGCCTAGATACTCAAACCGAACCACGAAACTTTCTAATATTTATTTCCCGGCGTGAGTTTGTTTGTGAAGATATATTCTAAAATAGGATTACGTACGGCGTCTTCCGGGCAGACCCGGGATATACATGTATTATTCACTCAGCAGCCTTACACGAGCCCACTAAGTTTAAAACGCGATCGATTCGGGCGCGCTATGAATACTCGTACACTGGTTGAATAATCGTCCTATATAGGAACGTACTTTATAGATACTTTCAATTTATTTCCAAATGCTACTTTTGTTGTATTGTATACTCAATTCTCGTTTCGTTAGTTTTAGAGATCTGTTTTGAATCTTGTAAATGGTAGAAAATAGTGAAAACTCAGTTTCACTTTTTGACTATCCACTTCATCTCCTTTTGGTTTGGCATGGCTTTAATGATTGCGTCTGCCGTTTGAACTGACAACCACGAGAGGAAAATTTGCGCTAGGATAGTAAGTTGTTACCAAAACACTCACAAAACCATCAAAAATTATATTTGCAACAAAAACTCCTATTTAAAACTTTCTTCAAGCCACTAAGTTAAAAATATAACCGTTAATAGCAGAGGCGACGAACATCGCGGCTAACATGATGAGTTGCAACGAGGGGATGATTATGACGAATGGTGGCACAAATTTAATTATGCTAATATTTTCCAGTGGCGAATTAAAATGAGAAACATTTTCGACTAAAATATTTAACTTGTAAAAGAGAAACGACCGTTAATATGACGTATTTACTTAATACAAATATTTACTTTGAAGTTTATTTAGTTCAATGAAATTTGGATCGAATTTCAAACTCGATCGAATGGAAACCAAATTATGGATTGGCGTTTCTCGTCAGTTCTAAACAAACTTATAAATATTGAACAGTTCTGCATTACCAAAGTAGAAGTACTACGATATTTAGGGGTACCGGAAGAGTCATAAGGTAGTGCATAAGGTCTTAAGGTCGATTCCTGGATCAGGCAACGTTTCATTTGAGACATGTTATCCTTGGATTCATCCGAATTGACTTCTGATCTAGTTCACGCTGCAGACCCTCCCTGATAGCGCAATGATAAATAGTCTATTATACAAATAATGTAACTTTCTAACAACGATATACCATACATTTTAAACCATTTACATATACTTGTGTCAATCAATCAATCAATTAGCCCATCGCAGTCCAATGCTGGGTATAGGCCTCTCCCAATGTTATGTGATTACATGATATTATTAATTTGCAAATGAAACCCAGCAATAACAGAAACGTAAAAAACAATGTGGGAACATTATGACGCTATCCGGTCCAACCATCGGTGGAAATACGAGCAACGTCCATTATTTATTGCTGTGATTTCAATATTCACATTACATAAAAACACGCGACACCTGCGCTAATATTTACCTGTATTTTAAACCGTAAACAGACTCCAGTCTATTAAATTTCACGGCTCCTTTAGAAAGGTAAAGATCTCAGTTCATTTCATGATTTAATATTTTAATAGTAGAACAGACCTTTCCTCTCTTGCTGGACCTATGGCTCTCTCATTGTGTGACATAGCACTAGATCTTTCGCACTTTCTCTTTCAGGTATTTTTTTTGTGCGCAAAATATGGCTCTAGATAGCGTTGTGTGGAATGTAGTAGAATATTATTTAAAAAAAAATCTGACATAATGACATTCAACTACTCGAATAGTACTAAATAAATATTTATTTCTTTCAGAATAATACTCAATGACGTTTAAATAGCTAAACGGATCTGACTGAAATTTGGCAAAGGCACAGATTCTAATTTGGTATAGTATAGGCTAATTCTTATGTCTGAAACAAGTTCCCATGTATCCTATCTTGTTCCTGCAAACATTGGCATTCCACGCGGGTCAACTACAGAAATTAATGTACTCTTAAAACTTGACAATAGCAAACTATGTAGTGAAAGAAAGAATCTTGAAACTTTGCTTTCAAACCGTTATACAATACCACAGAATAGGCCCATATGACAATACGTAGAATTTACTGAAAGAAGCTACATATATATTTAAACTTCACCGTTGACACCGTTTAACATGAAAAATACAAGTTAAACTTTTCAGAAACCCTGAACTAGTATTACCCAACGCTAAGCTACACGACGTATTTATGTGGCTCATATATAGCTTTGTTGATTTATACTTAAAACACGTAAGATTCAACGAAGTTAATATTGTGGCTTGCAAAATTGTGAAGTAAAAATAAAACTTTGCCTTCTCAATTTCAGAAGGCAAAGTTTTAATTGTTCATCGATGCGTGACACAACCTTACGGTACTTTTGGTCATTTCAATGAACTTGGTTCGTTCATAAAACTCATTGATAAACTTTTGTTTCTTAAGTACGAGTATGCTTATGCTTTCCACTTTCCACGGTGTGTTGTACTTAACTTTAATTATTTAAAGTTAAGTACAACACCGTGGAAAGTTATGATATGAGATAAGTAAATTAAAAATAAATAAATAAATTCATTTTATTACCAAAAACACTTACACATATTTACATTTCCGGTGGCCCCTGTAACAGGCACCCACAGGACAGGCCTATGCCTAGTGTAGGCATCCTGTGCATCCTGTCCTGTGGGTGCCTGTTACAGTACTGGGTTACAATAATTTAATATTGGTTCGGTTTACGCTGTATGTATTCTTATAGTGTATTCTACTTTGCAGGGATACAGAGATTTGCATGGATAAAAAGATTGAGAGTAACTTTTGATAATGTTCATGTATGTTATCGAGTGTTAAAACCTAGGGATAGACTGAGACGAATTAATATAATATTTTTTTTATTACTAGTATAATGGTCGGCAAACAACTTGAAAATGTCGTTTAACTTTGCGGAAGGTTCTTTTGGTGATTTAGTCCAAATTCTAAGTGCGTGGGACTGAATAACATATAACCCAACATTAATATACCCCTGCCAACTCCCTTGAAAATTTACAGGCATGGTTATTTGCATGTATTGTCTATTTATGGGGTGCAATTTATTGTCCCCAAGTCTTTTAAATTGTAATACAAAATTTACCCAAGGCGTTACATCAGAGTAATTTTTATGGCTTTGATATCGTAATCGCAAATTTCATCCTTGGTTTATCATTATAGTATTCATTTTCTTAATCTCTTATATATCTTGTTGACAAAATTCATTAAACATATACAGCTATCTAAATTACACTCTCGTATGTTTCTAAGCTCAATACTCAACCTAATGATTACGACTAATAGCCGACAGAAAGAAATTCATTAAGCCATTGCGTGAAGTAACTGACAACTAAAGGAAACGAGTGACGCAACTCTAAATGAACAATTCGTACGCCATTCGTTTGTTGTTACACACTTGATATTGGATCGTCTGAGGCTCATAAATATACAGGAAGAGGAAAAAAGACATACACTCACGTCTGCGTCCCCGATATCTTGTGGGTTTTCGGTCACACGGGATAAGGGGAACGGTATTGCCAATAGTCAAGCATTTTTCATGAGCTGATGTTTACTGCTGAATAGAAAACCCTATGCCGTAGTCGCCATGATCACAGTAATCGTAATCATTGTATTATTATGCACCGAGAACCACCATAAAAATTAAGAAATTCGTTACAATAATGTCATTTGTCAATAGATTAATTTGAAAATATAGCACTTCTACTTCTTGAAATGTTAGAAACTTAAAAAATAGGCAAGTAATCTAAAATACTAGGTATCATGTGGAAAATAGAACTTTTCACGGGCACTAGCACGAAATATTTGAAAAACAGTATCCAATAAAAAATATAAAAATTTCCTACGGTCTTTTATTCGGCACCAAGTAAATCCATAAAATGATGATCGAAAATTGAAAATTTCAATCACTTTTTCTGACATGTGTGTAGGTAAGTAAGTTCCAATTTCGAATTCGAAAAACAAAGAAGCCTTTTTCGTGCGAAAAAGATAAAAATAATAAAAGAGAAAGGTTTCTGTTAGATTTCATACTGTATAACTCTTCTCTCGTCTTATATCCTGATTAACTTATTAGGTATATTATAGGCCCGCTCCGTCTCGTTTCTGGGGCAGAGGATGGCCATCGCGATTCAGCGAGGCAACGCTGCACTGGATGGTCATTTTTTGTTTTGACATAACAATTGACAAAATCTATGATTGCAGATAATGATTAGACATTTGTATTGTAATTGATTTAAAATTAGTGATTAAATAAACATCAACTTGATAAATATTGTTGTAAGTCTACCTATATAAGTATCACATTGTAAGCCACATGAATAAATAATTTAGGCCTAGATCTAGTTATGTTTAGAGCTGAAACAAACCCTGTCTTTATCATAATATATGGCTTTGTTGATCATGTTACGTAAGTGAAGTAGATCTAGATGAAATTCAGAATCCCATTGCTGTGAATGATAATATAATACTATCGGGATATTTATAGCAAGAAACAATAGGAGTATTTGGCTTTATACCTACTTAACATTCTGTATAAACATTATTTCAACCTAGCTAAAAATACGGATGCGGATCTAAAATAATATTCCCTACCTATTCCTAGAATGAGAAGTAGTGTTTATTGTAATCTGTAGCCTGTTTATGGGTATAAGTGTTTACCTAGCCGTATATAATTACAATTTGCTGGTCTCTCAGTTTAAACAACAAATAGAACCCCAATCACTTAACCAGGTTCACGAACTGTCATGGCGTCGTTTTCCTTATTTTCTCTTAACCAAACATTTTCCTTATCTGTATTCATATCAAGCAACTTGTATGATATCTCTGTAATGTTTATTTAGTATCTCTTAACTAGTTTAGACGACTGTAAGGGGTATTAAGGATGTATGTTTTGTATTAGATGGATCTCTTCAATATTGCGATTCGTAGAATCGAGTCAGGACCACATTTCGTTCTGTTTGGTTTAGAATTTTGAATTCTAGGGATAAAATTCTTGATAAAAAATGTTTCTACAATGATATTTCATTTTTACATTTATTTCTACTACAAAGGCAATACTTGTAATATCAAATACGTTACTTATGGGCTGTTATCTGAAAAATGAAGTTACTGGTAGAAGAAAAAGGAACATAGAACAGAAAAAAAATATTATGCACACTAAAGAACACTACACACTATTAAAAACCAGTACAAAAAGATTTACATCTAAATTGTGAGGATGTTACAAGCCAGGAAGGATCATAAGAGTAAAATGGGGAAAACAGATTTTTACTCCAATAAATATTTAAAAAATATCCCATCTCGTTGGTCTACCTGCACACCAGTGATTAACTTTCAAATGTTTTATACATAGCACGTTTTCCCGTTATGGTTCGTGAAACACGTACCATATGGGTGGGGAATGCAGGACCAGTACAATCAAGACTATGATATGAGTGGTGAGGAAACGAATCTGTCAAAGAACAAGCAACATATTTTATTTTGAATGGAATTATGACACATGTGTTTATGCCGCGAGATAAATCAAGTTGGTTGTAAGAAATGAAAGCATTCAGTTTATTACATTGGCACACACGTATTTGATTTTTTTGGGATGAAGTTAGCTTGGGTTTCTAGCTTTAGATTGTTCACAGTATAGTTACTTACATAAAACAATGTTTTTGTTCAAGAGAAGTATCATGTACATAGGCTTCTAACAGGCGTTAAGTTACTGTAAAGGAAGAAAAATTCTTTATTCAAATATCACTGAATATTTTAACCCCTATGTCCCCAGGTAAAAAGTTTATTTGAATTTTTATCCATCTCTGTATTCATTCATTGTAGTGTCTATTAATAAATACCAAATATTCTTACTGTTTCCGTGCTGTCTCTGTATAAATTGTATGTGTTTGTAGTTAAACGACAAAACTGATAGCAACGCACATTTTAATGCAAATGTTAGGTAACTGAGATAATATTCCCGCATATTAATTTATAGTTTGTAGTTTCGTCGGCAACTGCCGTATAACATATGTAATGAATAACTTCACAGAATATTGTAGAGGTAGGTATAACAGGTACTCTCATTTGAATAAGTAGTGCAGCCATACATCGATGGCCTATACTTTGTTCATAGCAATTTTGTCTCTATTCTATCAACATAGTGTTCATATTTGAACAGGCTAAATTTTGCATCATGTTTCTCTAGACCATCGACATGTCCCAGTATGAATGGACAGGCTTATAAGGAAGCACGAAATTTTCCCTCAAAATTCATGTACTTTCAGTAGCTGGATGTTGTATTTTGCATGATTTTGTGACAATCCATGATAATCGCTAACCATATTTCAATCAATTGATATTTACCCTAAAAAAGAAGTTAATACTATGAAAGAGCGCAAGCTTATTCTCCACCAGCCTCTTTTTTTCTAACCCTGGTTAAATTTTCTAACATAAAAGTCTAATGACCCTTGACCACCAAGGTATAGAATTTGGAACTTTATAGTCATAATAATAGTGTCCCTCACTGTCACTGTGCCACTAACAGAATTCTGCAATTTAAAAATTATACATTTCAAAGTCTCCTGTATCCATTTACTGAAAGGATAAAGTTAATTCTGATTACGTAACTAAATGGGTCAAGTTAAACTCGGCCCACAAATGTTTAATCAGTATAACTTCAAGGGCAAGCGGGACCCTACCTAACTAATTACTTTTGTGACTTAGGTACACAAATCTACAAGGGGCAGCTGCTTTATATTTTGTCAATTAGTACGTTCATTAATAATCTGTTTCCCTTTTTATTTAAGAAGAATATAATGTAGATAAAAGAAATAATTCTTTTCCAATGGTTTATTTTTACATTATTTAATAAAAAAAAAATATTTCTTGACATAATTGTAAAATTTTGATGTTCATATGTGCTCTTTATGTGCCAAAACTGAATAAAGGAAATTGATTCTTTGATTTTTTTATGTATTTTACTTCAAGTGGGGTTATTCTGAGGATTAATGAGGCAACTAACAATTTAAATTTTTTTTCTATTATTTTTTACCTATAATGCTACCTGCTAAAAACTAATAGAAAAAAATATATAATCGAAATATATGTATTACAATTTTACATGCATATAATCACACCTTTATCCCCGTAGAGTTAGACAGAGGTGAATTGACACCCACATTTCACCAATCATAAAATTCAGTCCCACATAATACGGGTGAAACTATTGCCGTCTTCCGGGCTCTATTGTTGACTTAAGCCAAACCTCTGACGCTGAATCTCTTATACATCTCTTAGTCACTTTGTACGACACCGCATGGGAAGAGATGGGGTGGCCCAAATTCTACTCTACCGGGAACCATTTACAATTTAATGGTGGCATACAGATACATACCTTAGTCCACGCCTATCCCAGTGAAGTAGGAAAATACACCTGGTACGATCCCGGCATATATATTTCACTACCTCTAAAATGCGTTCGATCTGTTTGACATACATATGCCTAGGTCGACCCCCAGTGGGTTGTCCATTCACCCTCGATTCATAAATCTGATTCGTCAGTCTTCTTTCGTCCACCCTCTCTACGTATCCAAACAATCTAAGCATCCCTTTCTCTATCTTAGTCACTATATCTTCTACCACACCACAATACCGCGGTTATAATAACTTCGTGTAACATAACACGAAGTTATTATAACCGCGGTATTGTGGCCAGCTGTGAGTAGGGTAGCCAGAGCTCACTAAAGAATTTATGCTGTCAGTGGGATGACTAAAGGGGCTTGTCCTGCTTTGTCCTCTACACTACGTCGGCAGCGCGAGTGTGGCTTCTCTGGTGTTACACACGTCCATAGGCCACGGTAACCACTTTCCATCAGGTGGACCGTGCGCTTGTCTGCCACCTAAGTGGTATAAGAATATAAAAAATATACAGGTAATATTTTCTTTAGTATTCAATAATGTATTAGTCAATATTATAAAGTATGAACGGTTAGTCTCAAACTACAATAATTAATTTAGCTGTTTCAAATAAATCATTTTCTCTACTATGAAAAATACTAATATATATTGCTGTATGTTAATTTAGTTCACAACACTTTCTGCAAATACCCTGTAATTATTAGCTATAAATAGTATGAAACGAGACATTGAAGTTGTTAAATGTGCATCAGTTAGTGTAATTAGTGAACTTGAGATGCTTTTTTCAAAATATCTGTGGTAATTGAAAATTAATTAATGTTTCATATACTGTCTTAGTAATTTGTATTATTGGACAGCCAATAATACAAATTACTAAGATTAAATTACAGAGTAAGCCATGTTTTTTTTTTTTTTTTTTTTTTTATATACTTAGGACACGCCAACTTGACCTCACCTCGCCTGATGGTAAGCTAAAGGCAAAGTCTCAGGAAAGAGGGTCACCATTACAGACACTAAGTGCTACAATGGTGGCACTCAGCTTGGCGGCCTCATCAGATGCTTTTTCACGCCCCGCTTAAAGGCCCCGGGACTGTAGGAAGAAGGAAACACGTGTGCTGGTAATGAATTCCAGGTCTTGGTGGTGCGGCAAAGAAAAGAGTCTCCAAACCCCTTGGTTCTTGCTCGTATATTCTGCACAGTGTGAGGGTGACATCTAAGGCCTGCACGTGTTGTCCTATGTAGGAATGGAGATGGTGGGATTAGTTGGAAGAGCTCGTCAGAACACTCACCGTGGTAGAGACGGTAAAATACAGCCAAGGAAGCAATATCTCTACGCATCTGCAAAGGCTCGAGGGTGTTCGTGACCTCAGGGTTCCCAATAATTCGGACCGCGCGTCGCTGCAACCTGTCGAGAGCATCTAGTAGGTATTTCGCGGAGCCATCCCAGAGATGCGAGCAGTATTCCACGCAGGAGCGAATTTGTGTCTTATAGAGAAGACACCGCTGCTCCGGCGTGAAAAAACGTCTCACTTTGTTTAGGAGTCCGAGTTTCCGCGAGGCTGTTTTGATGATGCTCTCGATGTAATTTCTGTTATTCAGTTTGCAGCGAATATCCATGCCTAGGATATAGAGATTGTCCTGCAGTGGAAGTGGCGTGCTCTGAAGAGTGGGAAGGGGAAGGAAAGAAGATACCTTTCCTGTGAACGCACAAGCCTGCGTCTTCTTGGCATTGAACTCGCATTGAGAAATGTGATTCAAGATCCGGTCCAGTTCAGTGACAAGAAGCTGTCTTTTTTCCACGATATCAGACTGTTTGGCCGCAGGTTGTCCGTGATAACTCCCGTGTAAGGTGCTATCGTCTGCATAGCAATGTATGCTGCCGGTGGACAGCATGTCGTTGATATGCAGAAGAAAGAGAGTGGGAGATAATACAGACCCCTGCGGTACGCCAGCATTTATTTGCAAGAACTCCGAAGCCCGTTCATCACAGAGGACGCGGATACGGCGCGAATGTTACTTATTAGCAAGAAGTAGTAACTTTAAGTATTTAAATGAATTGATAGCATCTAAAAATATGCATTTTAGCATATTTAAGATTTGAAGTTTAAGTTTAGAATTACGTCGAATAAGTTAAATCAAATAGAACTCAAAAATTAAACATCAACTTAACATTAAATTTATGTTAAATGTAAAATAAGTGCCACTTTCTTTGTAAAATAAACAAGGTTTTCATGAAATCTATTTAATTTCCTCTCAGGTGCACTTTACTCCACCAACTTTTGTGAAATTTAAACTTTGAAACAAATTAAAACTATGTCCACGCAGGCACTATAAATTTCTAGGATAGCCCTTTCACGGTTGAAGATATTAAACTCTTTTCTAGAATAATGCTCTAATTTTGTTTCTATCTTCTATATATTTATGATAGGTATGTGAAGGCAGAGTTACAATAAAAAGTATAAAAAAAAGATTGAATTATGGAATTCACTACTCAGATATTTCGGATGTGTTGCGGCAACCGTGGTTACACCGCGATAGTTTAAAAACAGTACCTACTATGATCTTGATCCCCAGTCTTGCCAGGAGCTCCCCCGAGGAGAGGGCCAGATCGTGAGAGATGGCCCCTGGGTCGGCCGGGGTGCGAGGGATATGCCTGTCAACCTCACCTTCGGCAACCAAAACGACCCACAGGCGGCGTGCGTTTTAGTCAGTTCGAGTCCGACATAACCTCTTCCACCGGCTCCGGTGGGGAGGTATCCGTGGGGATTTGGCGCATGTAAAAAAAAAAGTCTTGGCAGGGTTGTACCGTCACATTTTTTACTAGCTCTGGGTTCACATCTTGTGGTGAAATGGGTTCACTTAATACACCTTAATACTCATCTTGGGATTAGGTACACGTTAATAATGTGGCAGAAAGAGTTCACACCGCAACCTCTACATATCAAGTTCGAAAGCTAAATTACCTCTAAAGCCTGATACCTAAGGCACTGGGTCGTTGAAACTCATAAATAAAAGCCATCAATTTACGACCACAAAGCTACAATACCAAACCTTCCACGTCTTTGTTACACCCAGATCTTATTTCAATCAAAATAAGATGTTTGTTGCGGCTCCGGGGACGTTGCGGGTGTTAAGTCATCAACACAGAATTTTATCGGTACAGTATCGGTTTTCAATAAACACTGTTTATCTCGTTCTTTATAGCTCTGTCCTTGTCTTATTCACAAGTTTGGCTAGTTTTGCTGTTTTAATTATTATCCGTTAAGAAAGCTGTCTGTGTATCGTTATTTATTTTCTATTGACTATGTCTATTATCATTTCTTCTTTAGTTTACTTAACTTATTATTTGAAATGGGGAGTTAGGGGAAGTATTAATTTGTAGTTAATTGTGTAAATTAAGAAAATAATAATCAAAAACGAGATTTCGGTCGTACTAGCCGATTTACTGAATTATTTATTTTACTGTTTTTTTTTTTTTAAATCTTTATTTATTTTGGGGTTTTGATCCAGTAAGGATATGCCAACCCCATCGTACCTTAATTCCTAGTGGACAGTCTTACATTATTTGTTACAGTCTAGGTAGTACACTTATTATAGGGAATCATTGCTGAACTATTGTAATCAGGTGACATAGTTTTTGGGCGGCTTCGGAGCTTGGATAACTCATAATACTTTGTATTAGACCCACATCCAGAGTATTTACTTTTAATTCGTGGAGCAGAGCCACACGCTCTCTTTTATTCCGGTCACAATCCATCAGCAAATGTTGCACATCTTCAATTTTATGGCATACAGGGCAGTTAGGCGAATCAGCTTTTCTCATAAGATATGCAAACTTTGCTGATGGATAGTGACCAGATCTAATTCTAAAGGCTAACTTAATATAATGTCTGCTCAAGCGAGCATCATCAAACCTAGGCACCTGAGGAGGTACTGCCTGAATAGACTTATACCAGATACCTTTGCCTATGGATGTATGGTTGAAATGCTTTTACTGTTTAAATCCTTCTTTTCACTTTCTCATATACACAATAGTTATTTTCATATACATACATATTCTCAAATCCCTTTATTCCATAATAGGCAGATATATCAGTAATCTGCTACTATTCTTACACACTTCATGAGTTTTCACTACTTCTACTGCATTTTATTTTTAATTTGACTTACCCACCCCAATAAGCTCTACAATGAGAATTCGTTTCGGTTACTCGAAATCTTCAGAAAAAACGTTCTTTTTTTCAATAAATACTTAGAAAGTAGTTTTTGTATATACATAATATGTCCCACATAGCATTGTGGCAGCAAATATTAAACATTCCTTTCCGTGTTCGGCTCGATACGACGCGACGTCTCTGGAATACACATTCAAGTTTCTGTGCAAGTTGCGACTGAAAATGTTCAAGTGAAGTAAAAAGAAAGAATAGCACCTTAATATGGAACTGGAATCTTGCTACAAACTGAGACAAACAGTAATTGAGAGGACGAAAATTACATTACATTTTTTAGGAAAATCTTTTCGTTCTTTAGCAATATTACAGAAGCTTGTACCATTGTAGATTGGGAAGTAGATTATTCAATGTATTCTGACCCCGGGCTTATCTTACGTTTCAACCTCGTGTCCATTTAATATGCCAAATACTGAACGCTCATTGGTGGCTTCTTAGTCGAACATCATATTTAACCAATAAGCGTTCGGTTAGCATGTTAAGTTGATGAGGTTAAGTAACGTACAGGCAACCGCCATATATTTAACAGAGGAATAAGCACTGTATAAGTAAATCTCACTTTCCTTTGCATTGGGATATATTTGTTATTTAAGCTAATGAGTTAAATATTTTTATAAAATGTACAGTTTACGATAATAATAAAAATAGGACACTACCCTACTTACTATACTGAATTGTTAAAAGTTTAGAATCACAAACAATACTGCAATACATTTGCTTTCGTGTGCCGTGGCTATTGGCTAATTGGCTATTAGCCTTGTTGTGGGTGCCAGTTTCAAGGTACATTTAACTTTAAGTCGACTTCGCTTCTAACTGAACTAATATATCTATGACGAACACAGCTGACATTCATTTTTCTGTTTGAGTTATTGTTGATATTTTTTTTTGTTATATCCAGTACGTAGCAGTATCGAAGTGTGAAAACTAATAAAAACAAAGCCGGTGTTTTTTCACAGCGGTCTAGTTTCTCAAAGACCGGTCGGAATCGTGTTGTAGGAATCCCTGGCCACCGGTGAGTAGTGCATTCAGTACTTCGTATACCCAAGTGAGTCCTAGAACAGCCTCAAAAGTCTGGTTCTAACTGGGAAGTAACAACACTTTCATTAATTTCAATAATAAGTAACGGTACGTAGCGTTTTCAATACTCCTGCTTTTACAAGTTTGTATTTAGTTTCATCTGTCCCGATTTTCATTGTCATCATAGTGTATAGTTCTGGTAGCATCTAAAACTTATAATTTGGATCCCGAGTTTGCTCTCTTATCTCTTTCTCTTGATTTAGCATTTGTAGGGCTGTTTAACATCAGACAGGTATATATAGGTCATACTTAGGCACAGATACAAGGCTCGAGTCAACAATAGTGCCCAGAATATGGCAATAGGCTCATCCCCTATTACGTGGGACCGAATACAATAGTGAAATATGAGTTTTTTTTTTACGTGCGCAAAATCCCCACGGATACCTCCCCACCGGAGCCGGTGGAGGAGGTTATGTCGGACTCGAACCGACTAAAACGCACGCCGCCTGTGGGTCGTTTTGGTTGCCGAAGGTGAGGTTGACAGGCATATCCCTCGCACCCCGGCCGACCCAGGGCCATCTCTCGCGATCTGGCCCTCGTCTCGGGTGTGGGGACTACAGAGTCCCCAACTCGACCCCGGAAACGGGGAGGCGCGCCAGGCGCGCCACCGCCGCGGCCTGCTTCTGCCAGGGTGACAGGCGGCTCCACCTGTCACCGGCGGCCTCATGGGGGGCGGAGGTCGTTCATCGACCTCCGACGCCCGAGTTGCCTTCGTACGCGGGCAGCTTGGCTTGCGATCCTTCGTCGCTCCCGCTGCCGCTCCCGCCCCGCCTCCTCCTTCACGAGCATTACTTGCTCGCAGAAGGAGGCGCCGGCCGCCCACGCATCCGCGCAGCGGACTATCGCCGCGAGCAAGGTGGAGAGCGTGAGAACTCTCACTCCCAGGGCCGCCACAAGCTCCCGCCTCGGCGTCTCCCACGTCGGACACTCGGTGGTGAAATATTAGTGTTAATTCACCTCTGCCTAACCCTCAGGGAATAAAGGCGTGATTATATGTATGTGTTTCTGTTATTCACCGTACGAGTAAAGCCTGCGCTATAGAAACGATTGCAGTGATCACTCGCTATGTAATTGGCAGTATATTTTTCATCTATTTAAGAAATTGAACTGCGGAACATGAAATAAACGAACCTGTAAGTTATTCGATTTTTAAAACAAAAACATTCGTGTAGATTTCGTATAAAACTAGATAAGTTTTGCCCAACCTTGAGATACTACCTACATAATGTCTGGAAATGAATTTACTTGAGACTATAGGTTATCAATTTTTATCGGGAAAAAAAACTATACCTAGTTATAAAATGAATTTTGTAGAAAATTGTTCGTCGAATAAATTAGATAATGTACATTTTATTTAAAATGTAAGTTATGTAATTTTATTATAAATAAGCTGTTCACGAGCTTTAAGATTGAAGTATTAGACTCGGGAATTATATTGAGATGATAATGAAATCAAAAGACTTACTATAGCAATACTTCAAATGAAAGCTCTTAGAGCTTACTCCTGAGACGGTTACGTAAGCTTTCACTTTAAATGTTCAAAATCTACAGTAAAAGTGGTACCGAGTTTCGGAAACGGAATTTCTACATTACCTTTATCCTGTGTTTTCAAGGTATATTTTTGTGCTATTTGCTTTGTAAAGAGACTTGCATTTTCTAAGTTTAAAAGCGTAAAGTTGTACTAAAGTTTATAGATTAAAAAAGTAAAATTAAGTTTTAAATTTACTCCTTTCCTACATAGGACAACACATGCAGGGCTTAGATTTCACTCACACTATGCAGAATATAAGAGCAAGAACCAAGTGGTTTGGAGACTCTTTTCTTTACCGCACCACCAAAACCTGGAATTCATTCCTTCTTCCCACAGTCCCGGGTCCTTTAAGCGGGCGTGAAAAAGCATCTGATGAGGCCACCAAGCTGAGTGCCACCATTGTAACATTACTTAGTGTCTGTAATGGTGACACTCTTTCCTAAGAGTTTGTCTTTAGCTTACTATCAGACGAGGTGAAGTGAAATCGTTTTCAAAAATTATATAGTGTGATATATACAAATAACTTAAAACATATAATATAGGTACATTAAATATACTGGCATTGCCTTATAGATTATGTAAATCTATGGAGCAGGGTAATCTGTTTGTTTACCCAGCCTTAGGGTAACGATAATGACTTCCCATTCTCTTCTAAGGGTATTCACTAAAGAGAGTTAAATTAATTAAAATGTTGGGACATATTTACAAGGTAATATATACTTAGTGACTTTAAAGAAATATTGTACAATGTACTACAAAATTAATATAGAGACAGCCTTACAAAGACGTCGATCGCTAAACGGGACAATTACTTTTTTCGATACTTATTAGTGACGTAGAGTAAAGATGTTTAAAAAGGAAGCTGATGATAAAATCAAATCAAATTTTATTTGCATAAAACATGGTATACATAGGTTATAAATTTCACAAAATTGAACATGCAAAAAAACTACCTCGATCTAGTTTCACATGTACCTTGAGACTCATCGGAAAGCCAATAGAAAAGGTTTTAAGGACCCCTTGGCACTGCTTATATACTATTATTCTAATACTTTTGTCAGGTAATTAATAGTATGTTTGTCAAGTCCTCACGACACAAACATAATTACGAGGTACACACTTAAGTAACCAGTACGCGGCCCAAGTCATCATGCCACTCACACAAAACATTGTAATTAGATTAAGTACCTAGACATGTTTGTAGATAGACCTAATAAGGCCTGTTTATAACAGGAGTTTTCTGAGGATGATAGAGAACTGGTGCCAGTCCATTACTCACTAGTTTAGAATGCATCTAAACCTTTCCAATTTTCACATAGAATTTTCTTTATTTCCTCATATTACAGACCTGTAGGTCATCACGTAGTGCAATAGAGTTTATATTATAAGTAGAACTTATAGTTGTACATTCTAAAGTTCTAAATTCTAAGTTGTATTGTAAGTTCATATTATTCATTGTTCAAGCAATAATACTAAAATCAAGATTAGAAATGGAAGGAAGGGGTTAAAAATGGTAAATAATTAATCTAAAACCTATTCTCACACCTTCGGCATATACAAAAAGAAACCATGAAAACAGGTCGAGTCATCTCAAAGGAGTGCAACCACAAACGCCATGACACGATATTCTTATAGAATATCATACAATAGATTTAGCATTCATTCAATAGTCATTGTTCAATAGTCGTTCTATGTGGCCAAATTGTTAACGTAACGTTTTCAAACTCTCCGTTAAAACTAAAAGCCATATAACTTCAAAACTATAAACGTATCTTTATGACTTCGTTACACCTTTATGGCTTTATATGATAACGTGTTATGGTCATAAAAATGCACTGCTATAACAGTTCCTCACATAATTTAAATGGCGAACAATAAAATAATACGTGAGCTAAATACTTTAAAATATAGAATCAACTCGGTTTGTATTGAGAAACAACATTGATAGATAGAAATGTTCCTGAACTCATCGTTTTTAACACCATTCAGATAATAACATATAAGAGCTATAAACAAGCAAGTGATATTAAATGCTTGCAGAACAAGGAAGTAAAAGGAATCTGTGAAATAAGGAAAAGTTTACTGAACACCATAATCATTTGGACTTAACTAGATCGGTTAACCAGACAGGGTTGTTTCATTGATGAGTTTACTGTTATAATTGGCTAATTAACAGTCTGAATACAGCAACGGGCATTTTATCACTGAATGAGGGCTGCGACCGCAACCGATTACCTGCTCTGAGAGGCTACTATGAAACGTTCATCCAAAGTTTCGGGTCCGCACGAAATATGCACGATAGACATTGTACACCATGTACTTACGTAGTTACTTCGATTTTTTTTAGTAAGGTTTAGGTGGAATGAATTGTTTAGCACCGTCTTCAGAACCGGTTGACAGAAACTTTTTTTAAACCACTTATGTGGCAGATAAGCACACCATGAGTGTGTGCAACATCAGGGGAGTCACACTCGTGCTGCCGACCCTGTAAGAGCAGAGAGTTTCTGTGCTGACAGTGCAGAAGACAAAGTAGGACAAGCCTTTGGTCTTTTCACTGATAGCATTCAAACTCTCCAGTGAGAAGACTACCCTAATCATCATGTAACTTCAGATCTACGTTTTGTGGTAGGTCTACTATGGTTTTAGGAATCGATATTCCGACCGGATCGAAGGCCAATAATTTACACAAGTTGGTTAGGACTGCAGTCAAATACGGTTAACTGATGTATTATAAACGCGCCTTAATAACGCCTCTAGCAATCTTAAATGCAGCGTATAGCTCTGTAATGTGGATTTTAAGTTTGCGGTCAATCCGGTTCGTTTGCGTTCGAAAATACCAATTTGTACTAAGTATTCTTGTTTAGAAGCGGTTTAACGTAATGTGAATGTATATTCCCAGTCGGGTGATTTCAAATTCTCTTAATTTGCTCAATCTACTTGTAAAATTAAGGGATAAATAGATATATTCACGACTTTCAACTTACTGGGTAGGCAGGTAGAACAATTCATTATTTATTCCTACGCTTCTTCTACTATTATGAAATTTAATATACTTCCTTATTTTAGGTGCTTCTAATGTGAAAAATAAAATCTACTAAATTAACCGTTTTTAATTGAAATTTGTTTAATAAAACATTTTATACGAACCTTTGTTATGGCGCAATATGTACGAAATCTAAAGATATGGAATTTTCCTTATTTAATTATGTTTACTCATCTTCCGTTAGAATAAGTAAATATTAATTGAATTTCCCCAACATCCAACCTCATTTAACATTATAATTTCTGAATGCTCAAGTTTGTACACCGTTGTACTAAAATTGTTTATGCGAAATGCCACGGTTAATTACCCATAACATGAGAGTAATCCAACAAGGAAAACTTCATTTCGTTTGATATGAAGAAAAGCAAATTAATTTATTAATTTAAGATGTTCATTTTGTATTAAATGAATTTATTTATATAAATATAAAATTAATTACCTAATTTGTTGTTAAGCGCAAAACTTGAGCACGGTTTGACCTATTTAGATGATTAACGAGCGATTAAAAATGTTGTTGTTTGTAAATTTTCATATTTACATATAATCACGCCTTTATCCCCGGAGGGTTAGGTAGAGGTGAATTAACACCCACATATCATCAATCATTGAATTTGGTTGCACGTAATAGGGGGTGAGTCTGTTAGTGTTCGTCATGCATTTGAGGCTGAGTCTGGGCTGTATATATCAGTCTGATGTTAAACAGCCCTGTCCCTTAGTCGCCTTGTACGATACCGCATAGGAAGATATGGGGTGGTCCGAATTCTGCTGGGCTTCAATGACGTTTTATTTAAAACAAATTTATACGGGATACCTGAACTAGTAAACAGATATATATGAACGCTTACTCCTAAACGTAGATAGTTTTAGAAGCTAGGGGTTCCCATTTTAAACCCTACTACTAACATTGCCTCCCGTTATACAGTGTCATAGGACACTGTATAACTGCAGTTTAAATAAATGAAATAATAAAGTTCAAGATAATACTACAATATGATTTTCACAAGAAACGTACTGTAAACTGAATAATGTACATTTAAATACTCAGTACAATACAAATGACAAACTTTATGTGATAAAGTATCTTCCAGCTAGTGCATTTCAAACAAACGCTGTCCCAGTTGCGAATCCAAAGAGTTTGTTCTAACCAGTTCTTTATAACAACTTCATTTAATCGTCCACAAGGTACAACTGGTTGCAACTGATAAATAGCCAATTTACATACGTGTACGGATAGTAAACATTTCATACATTTCTCACGCCTGTAAATCCCTGAAGAGCTGCCTCTTCAGGGATTTACAGGCGTGCATTAACACTCAATTACCATCTATGATTTTCGAGCGGCGAGCCTATTGCCGTCAAGCGGGCACTTGGTCCTGGGCTGTATGTTTACTGTCGGATGAAGAACAGCCCTGTCCCTTAGTCACGTTCTACCACATCCATAGGAAGAGATGTAGTGGACCTATTCTAATCCACCAGGAACCAACACGGCATGGATAATAAAACTCACTGTACTGCAAACAAACACACCCATCAATGTCAAAAGAAAGCTATTAAACTAAACAGATATAACCCCTTTTGAAAACTGTTCTTTTGAGAATTTATCCTTTTTAGAATCTTTTCCTTTGAGTAAATAACGTTTTAATATTCTGTCCTTATGCAAATAATAGCCATTAGTCCCAGTCCCAAGAAGAGCGTGTAGGAATTCTATATCGTAATGTAAAGTGATTAAATGCCTTATTTTTTACCAAACTACGGCATAAACTTCTAGTTCACCTAGTATGTTAATGAGTTTCATTCTGTTTTGATATATAATTTTGTAGCTATAGCTTACGGCTCCGTGCGCGTTTATTAGGTACAGATCTTTTACTCACGGTTCACAAGAACCTTTTTCCAAGACATAAGATAGTCTGTATTGCCTGTGTTCCCGGTCTTAGTGTACTTATATTGTGGGATACAGGGAGGCCAGAGATGCCCTCCGAGCGGAGATTAAGCGGGCGAAAGCCGCGGCTTATAAGGAGCTCATGGAGACGCTGGAGCGGGACCCATGGGGGCGGCCTTACCTTATGGTAAGAGGAAAGCTGCGCCCCCGGGCCCCGCCGTTGACCCGGGTTCTCCAGCCAGCTCTGCTCGGTGGAGTGATCGAGTCCCTGTTACCGGCGCGAGCGGAACACGTTCCGCCGCAGATGACTCCGCCACCTCGGTCGCCTGTGGCGCCCAGTGTGGTAGTTGACGACGAAGTCCCCGAGGTCACTTGGGTAGAACTGGAGCTGGCGGTGCGAAGGCTTAGAGCCAAGAAGAGCACCGCCCCGGGACCCGACGGCATTCCAGGCCGCGCGTGGGTCCTAGCTCTGGGAGAAGACGGTCTCGAACCCCGACTGAGAGGGTTCCTCAGCGCATGCCTGGAGCGGGGCCAGTTTCCGAAGATGTGGAAGACGGGGAAAATGGTCCTCATCCGAAAGGAGGGTAGCCCAGCGGACGAACCGTCCGGCTACCGGCCCATTGTGTTGCTCGACGAGGTGGGCAAGCTCTTTAAAAGAGTTATTGCGAAGCGCCTCGTCGAGCACCTCTCTGGTAGGGGGCCGGACCTGGCGGATGCCCAATATGGCTTCCGCCGGTGGCGGTCCACCGTGGATGCCATCATGCGCGTGAGGACTTTGGCGGAGGAGGCAGTTGCCCGGGGTGAGGTGACGTTGGCGGTGTCCTTGGACATCTCCAACGCGTTCAACACCTTGCCCTGGAGTTGCATCAGGGACTCGTGTACCACGGTGTGCCTCTCTACCTCCGCCGCATAGTCGGGGCGTACCTGACGGAGAGAGCCGTCATCTACCCAAGTGCGACCGGCGTCGGTCGCCGTGAGATGTCGTGCGGTGTTCCACAGGGATCGGTTCTTGGGCCGCTACTGTGGAACATTGGATACGACTGGGTGCTTCGCGGTGAGCTTGCGGACGGCGCCGCCGTCACGTGCTATGCGGACGACACGCTAGTGACGGCGAGCGGGGCTACATACCGCGAAGCGATCCTGAGGGCCACGACCGCGGTTGCTCAAGTCGTGGAACGGATCCGGCGGCTGGGCCTTGAGGTGGCTTTGCATAAATCCGAGGCCATGTTCTTTCATGGACCTCGGCGCACGCCACCACCTGGTTCCAGTCTCACAGTGGGTGGCACTCTCATCGGCATCAAGCCCCAGATGAAATATCTGGGGCTCGTGCTCGACGGCCGGTGGGACTTCGGGAAGCACTTCCGAAGTCTGGGCCCCAAATTGGTGGGCACAGCCAACGCTCTGGCGCGGCTACTGCCCAACCTGAGGGGCCCGGAGGACTCCTGCAGGAGACTCTACGCGGGTGTCGTGCGGTCCATGGCCCTGTACGGATGTCCCGTGTGGGCGGACACCCTGAGTGATCGGCACATGCTCCTGCTGCAGCGTCCGCAGCGGAAGTTGGCGTGCCGCATCATAAGGGGGTACCGCACGATATCATTCAACGCGGCGAGTCTCCTCGCCGGATCGCCACCATGGATCCTGGAAGCGAGATGCCTTTCGGCGCTATATCGGTTCCGAAAGGCGGCGCGGGAGCGGGGTCACGATCCCGAGCCCTTAGAAATTCGGGCCGTGAGATCCCGGCTCCACAGGGAAATGGTGGCGGAATGGGAGATACGACTTGGGCGACCAGGCGCTGGGCACGCCGTAGTAACGGCGGTAAGACCCATCATGGGGGAGTGGCTAGAGAGGCCACACGGCAGCCTCTCGTACCGTCTGACGCAGATGATCACCGAGCACGGATGCTTCGGAAAGTATCTGCGTCGGATGCAGAAAGAGCCAACGTCCGAGTGCCATCACTGCGACGCGAGCGAGGACTCAGGTCCGCACACGCTCACCGAGTGTCCGGCGTGGGAGACGCCGAGGCGGGAGCTTGTGGCGGCCCTGGGAGTGAGGGTTCTCACGCTCTCCACCTTGCTCGCGGCGATGGTTCGCTGCGCGGATGCGTGGGCGGCCGGCGCCTCCTTCTGCGAGCAAGTAATGCTCGTGAAGGAGGAGGCGGGGCGGGAGCGGCAGCGGGAGCGACGAAGGATCGCAAGACAAGCTGCCCGCGTACGAAGGCAACTCGGGCGTCGGAGGTCGTTGAACGACCTCCGCCCCCCATGAGCGCCGGACTGAGGGTGACAGGTGGAGCCGCCTGTCACCCTGGCAGAAGCAGGCCGCGGCGGTGGCGCGCGTGGCACGCCTCCCCGTTTCCGGGGACGAGTTGGGGACTCTGTAGTCCCCACACCCGAGAAGAGGGCCAGATCGAGAGAGATGGTCCTGGATCGGCCGGGTTGCGAGGGATATGCCTGTTAACCTCACCTTCGGCAACCAAAGCGACCCACAGGCGGCGTGCGTTTTAGTCGGTTCGAGTCCGACATAACCTCCTCCACCGGCTCCGGTGGGGAGGTATCCGTGGGGATTTTGCGCACGTAAAAAAAAAAAAAAAAAAGTGTTCTTATATTCAAATTACAACCAAATTCATTTTTCGTATCAAATTATGTTTACTGTCAGATGAAAGACAGGTATATTCCCTAAGTATTTTCCTAGGCCTGACTAGATATTTCATAACTCCTTGACAATCTACAATTGTAATAAGTAATACGAAAGTTGCGTTTTTTTTTTCACGTGCGCAAAATCCCCACGGATACTCCTCCACCGGAGGTGGAAGAGTTTATGTCGGACTCGAACTGACCATAACGCACGCCGCCTGTGGATCGTTTTTGGTTGCCGAAGGTGAGGTTAACAGGCATATCCCTCGCAACCCGGCCGATCCAGGACCATCTCTCTCGATCTGGCCCTCTTCTCGGGTGTGGGGACCACAGAGTCCCCAACTCGTCCCCGGAAATGGGGAGGCGCGCGAGGCAAACCGCCGCCGCGGGCGTAAGTTGCGTTTAGTGAAGGACATAAGGATAATATAAAATTTCCATTTCTTCGTTTTTGGGAAACAACCAAATACAATAAAAGAAATTCCAAGTTTTACCGTGTGAAAGTACAGAGATATTATGTAAATTACTCTCAGGATTATCTCTACATTTTATTAAGGACATACCGCCACGGTATTAGGTTTGCTCGAATTCACTTTTAAGTAAGCTTTGAATTTTCTCCAAAAATGATGAACTAATTTCCTAAAAGCACATCTTCGCACAATACGGTAGCTGCCTACCGTATAGTCTAACAAATTGAATTAAATTCGATTTATTGAATGTCAGAATGCTACGTTCTCAGGAATCTTAGAAATGAGATAAATTATCGTCAAACATTAATATTAATATATATTAATATGAAACAACATTCCACACAACGGTATCTAGACCCATAGCTAAGCATAGCTATTTATAAGATTTTTCCGCACCTATATTTATGTTTGATATATTATATGGTATAATTATATGTGTATGTAGTATAAAATACTTGTGTATGTCATGTATATATTTTTCTATATAGGTATGTATACATAAATGTGTATGTGTATTATAAGTCTTTACTAACTTATTTAAGTGTATCATTTTGTTAAATGTAAGTATGTATACTAGCTACACCGAGCTAGATCAATATTTAGAGCACCTACCTCGACAAATCTCTGCGTCACCTAAGTTTGACTGGCATCAAATGCCTATGGCATTAAGTCTGCCTTTGTGCACATTTTATACTTATGAATATGGACTAAATAAATAAATAGGTGCCGCGTGGTTTCCGGCAGAGTAGAATTAGGGCCAACCCATCTCTTCCCGTGCGGTGTCGTACAAGGCGACTAAGGGATAGGGCTGTTTAACATCAACCAGTTATATACAGCCCAGATTCAGCCTCAGATGCATGGCTCGAGTTAACAATAGTGCCCGGAATACGGCAATAGGCTCACCCCCTATTACGTGGGACCGAATACAATTATTGGTGAAATGTGGGTGTTAATTCACCTCTGCCTAACCCTCCAGTGATAAAGGCGTGATTATATGTAGGTATGTATGTATAGTTTAACTAGCATGTGTTATTCAATCTAGAATGCGGATAAACATAAGATATATCGTATATACATAAGAAATATCGGAAACTCAAAACAATGAAACATGGTAAATATCCCGTTTATTCTGATACTGATGTCAGTGACCATGATAGTTTAAATACCTATACGGATAAACATACTTATATACTTTTTTTGGTAAATACATACATAATGTATTGTTCTTCATTCACTGTTAGTTTTTTATTGAATAAGTCATAGTTTATCCAACAGACGATATTTTAATTCTTAGTTAATCATTAACAGTCAAAAAGATGATATGTTTCATAATAATGAGTAAAATATCTTTTTTCTAAGCTATTGAAAAAAAAAGTTGGGACAAAGAAGAGCCTGAACCGCTGCAACTAGAAACTTAAGTTACTTTTGTATGTAGTAAGCATCCACTGAGAGAGATAGTCAGGAAGTAGGATGGTAGCCAGTATTATGATACTTGTTATTCAACTACATTCACCGTTGTGATTCATAGAGTCTGAATGGACATGGCAATGGCATTCAATGTCAGGAAACTAGAATTGGTGTGCAAAAAGCTTATTTATATTCTGTACCATTCTGTTTCCAATTCTGATCTTGTCTATTCTTGTGCTAGACATTTAACACCCGCATATCTGCTGCATTCAATATGTTAAATTTAATTGCATTTATACACTGTACTATATTTAGTTCGAATTAAAAGCAGTCAAGAACAAATTGTCGGGAACAAAAGTTCTGCAGAAAAACGTTTTCTGTGCTGCAGTGTGTTCAACCCCGTAGACAAGTGGCAATTTTGTTGCTCGTCGTTTTGTTGAATAGAATGTTTATATATGGTATTGATACATATTGTTACGTTTATAACAGGCGTCAAGGTATGTCAATTCTAGACATTGATCATTCTATTCTAAAAACGCATTGCTACTTGTGTTGAGGGTCAGATCATATTGCAGTTCATTAAGTTTCTCATTACCGGAGCTGCGAGGTTTCAACGCGCACCTAACTATATTCATTAAAGTTTTCATCATTTACGCTTTTATTTAATGTTGTGAGAGCTCTCTAAATGGCAATGCGCTTCTCCCAACTATCCACAAGCGCTCGTTTAGCGTCTAGTATCATATAATAAAAAGTTTATTTTAAACTTTAAGTTTCATCTTTTACTATCATTTACGGCTCTATCTACATCTTTTCAAATGTACAGAAGTAATTTTCCATTAAAATAATTATATTGGATGGTGGAAATTTGACGTTGGCTTTAAATGATGGTTATAAAAATTTGTATTTTACATTATTATATTTTTCTACTTTACATAGTCAATATAGGACAGTAATAAATTATTGTATTACTCCAAATAGAAACTAAATATTCATATAATTTAGATGTACGGATGTGTGTTTGTTACTCAACACTTACTTCACTCAATAACGCCAGAAGAATGGTTGTTCGCATATGAAGAAGTTTATTTTCATTTTACCAGCAGCTACTTCATTGCGTATTGCAGATACGTAGCTGATGAAATCTGGATATAAAACATCTTTGAGATCTGAATAATAAAACGGGAATAATTAAAAAGTGGCCTACTGTTCTGTTCTTTAAAACTCTTGAATTATAAATTTTTATAAGTTCGTGGAGTCTTTGGCGCTGTTCCTAAATTGAAATTTTGCCAAACAATAGCAAATAAATAAATAATACAGAATAACAAAATGAACACAGTTTTAAATATTCATTTATTGAGTTTACAATGTAATAGAAACAATCAAAAAAAATGTTCAAAGTAAATATTTCCAAATTTTCGAAAACAAGTAGCTACATCATTTAAAACCAAAGGGTTTTTGTAATCTAAAACATACGAAAATCCAAATAGGTAGAAAACATGCTAGTAATTTTCAAACAAAGTGTGTGCATCAGGGATGTTTATAGAGGCCCGCGTGGATTGCTTTTACGCAACTATGCGTAAGAGATGCGCGTCTTGGGTGCGCATGGTGCGCGGGGGCGGCAACAGCGTCCTGAACATGATCGCGAGAAGATTAGATAGTCGCCACGTAAACCATTGCTGTACAATAGTGGGCGGGGGGGGGGGGGGGGGGGGGTGCAGGAATGGTCTATGTAGATATTAATTTTTTTATAAATTTTACTAACATAGACATAAGTAATACTAACAAATATTGAGCCTTTGTTGCTTGCAAATAAATAATTCATTCATTCATTCAAAATACATCAAAGATACTATTCGCATGTAATGGTGGCACTTCACTTAGCTATTTGTGTTTGCTATTGTGTGTTTGTTGATTTGACAAAATATTTGACGTATCTTCAAACTTGTACATTTTGACAAACACAATTTACTTCACAAAAAAGAATTCACTTTAAAGAGTTGTCACATGTAAATTGTCATATTTTGTCAAATACTCTGTCCACACATGATAATTGTTTGTCAAATACGTCAAATATAAAAATACAAATAGTCATGTGAAGTGGCACCACAACAATAGTTATCATGTTAGTTCATCTGTTCTACGCGGTACATATATAATATAAATCATTGGTACTAAACAGGATAGTGACGCTACCCGAGTTTTATTCCTGACCTGACCCACTTTCTGGCACTATAATAAAAGTGCATTCTCGACGGTTTACTTTGCTAGTGACTGCTATGCAATTATATGAACATTCTCCTTTTATAGTTCTGCTCACAATAAACTTCTCAGCGGTTATCAAATATATTTTTAAAATGGGATATTTATCTCCCATCAAGGATTTCTGCTAGCTAAAATTTTTCGTAATGGTGGTCTACCATTGATTTTTGAACAAAAATGTATTGTGTAACAATTTTCAAATATAATGGTGACTCTTCGTGACAACTTACTTACGAAAGAATGGGTTCTTACGCATGGTCGTGATGAAGATGAAATATATTTTATGATCTATAATTTTACGAAACGATTCAGAGTTAAAATATGAATTTGTAAAGCTACTTTTGTCACTACAAACTCAGACAAAATCTTTAAGTTTGTTATATTTCAAATGAAAACATGTTTACAATTATTTAAATAAGTTTTAATTACGAACCTAGTATAAATGCTAAATTTCATTAACGCGGTCGGTACAGGAACTCATTTTCATTCTCACCATACTTTTGTGTTTACATTTTAAATGGTAAAATAGTTTTTGCAGTGTGTAACATTTTCAGTAGACAAATAAATATTATTCTGAGGATAACATAAAAATGAACGATTTTAGTACTGTCTGAAGGGTTAAGGTTAGATTTAGTCTATTTAAACTTATAAAAATGACAAGCTGTTACTAACCAAGTATTTCACATTCAACAGGCAAACTTCATTGTACCGCAAAATCGAAACTGTTGAAACAATCAAAAACAATTTTTATCGTTTCATCTGAATAACACCATTGGCTTCCCTAAGTTATAGTGTTGTTGGCCATCAAAATTACGATGTGCCCTAAAACAATGGCCTAATGCCATAAACGACATATGCCTCGGAAGCGATGGGCACATTTTTATGCCGCCATAAATATAAGGAGCGCCATAAATGAGGCCGCCGTTAGCAAAGTTTTGATAAGTACATTAAAATTGACTGGACCTTGTAAAAGCTATTTAAAGATATATTACAATTTTCTTCAACTTTAGAGAATTTGAAAATGATATATTTTTTTTTATACAACTTAGGTGGCAGACAAGCACACGGCCCACCTGATGGAAAGTGGTTACCATGAACCAACGAACGTGTGTAACACCAGTGGAGTCACATCTGTGCTGCCGACCCTGTAAAAACAGAGATTTTGTGCCGTCAGGGTAGAGGACAAAGCAGGACAAGCCTTTGGTCATCCCACTGACAGCACAAAAACTCTCCAGTGAGCTCTGGCTACCCTACTCACCGCCGGGAACACAACACGAAGTTATTATAACCGCGGTATTCTGTAGGGCGGAGGTACTTCCCCAGTCGGACTGCTCAATTGGGCGGAAATACCGCCGTGTCCTACCTCCTCTCAAATATATATTTGAAAAGGAATGTTAAATTTTATAAAGTTGAATTTACAATGCAAAACTAGTTTCATTCATTTTACTATGTTCACAACTTTGTAAAACTTAAGTAATATTTGCGGGGTACTTCTTAATTTTATATAGTTATCACTAGCTTCCTCCTGTGTGGAAATTTATCTCATTCCCACTAACCTTGGGAAGTTAAGTCCAGAGATAAAAAAATAGTGTAATTCATATTTTTCTAGATTACAATTACATCACAATTTCACATTTATAATATTCATAGAAATTAGGAGGAGTAATCCATTTCATACTCTTTACTTGTACTTATACATATAATCACGCCTTTATCCTCGGGGGTTTAGGCAGAGGTAAATTAACACCTACTAATACTCTTTCACCAATAATTGAATTCGGTCCCACGTAAAAGGGAGTGAGCCTATTGCCGTCTTCCGGGCACTATTGTCGACTCAAGCCGTGCATATGAGGCTAAGTCTGGGCTGTATATATCTGTCTAATGTTAAACATCCTTATCCTATAGTCGCCTTGTACGACACCGCATGGGAAGAGATGGGGTGATCTAAATTCTTCTCTGCCGGGAACCATGCGGCACCTTATTTGTACTATATAAAATACACTCAAACTATAAATATGACCTACTTTCAAAATAATAATCGTACAAATTTCTAAAGCCTCTTGGCCGTGTCAGTAATATCGTGGTATTGACCCATTATCCATAATATTTATCGCCCTACAGCAGATAATGACGGGTGTTCCTGTCAGAATTATTAATGTTTTAAGTAAATATTGTTATGATGAGCATTAATATTCACAACTTCACAATCCTTAATGTGTATTGTAGTGGAATTCTGGAAGGGTGGCAGAAATTAGGAGAGGATGAAATAAAAAGTATAACCATCTTATTCGTGCGTAATTATCACACCATCAGAGCAACCAATCACAGTGTGTTCTATGTGATGTTAGAGTACATGTGCAGCTGATGTACCATCATATAAGGGACTAATTACAATTAACTTGGAAATAAGCGGTAACAAGAACATTGAAAGTAACTGCAATGTACTTTAGTTATTTTCAATGGCGCATTCACAGGCTGTACTCTGAGGTGCTCAAAGCTTGTACTTGATTAATATTGTATGTATCTGTTCGCGTTTAATTTGTACATTTTTATTACTGATAAACATTCAAAGAAATTTGTTAATATTGAAGCTCTTGTTACAAAAACAAAGAATATTGTTGTCGTAATGAGGACTATTTTTTTGTTTGCATGGGTATGGTCTAAAGATTTGATGTTTTTAATCACAAAAATGTTGCGATTTAACCATAACATACGATATATAAGAAAGAACCAAGAAAAAAGCAAATTATTACATTCAATTTTCATAAGGTCAAATTCGTAAAACCAAAATATGATATCCAGATTCTATTTACAAGTTTTAAATTATTATTAATGAAACCCTTATCAAACAGATAGTAGTGTCAAACTGTCTATTAAAATATTCACACAACCATAAACCTAAATGCGCCCAAAATTACTGATCTTTTGGCCCAAGCTTAGCTCATTTCTAGCATTCTTATAAATCACTTCAATCTATCACCTAACTTTCGACAGGCAATTCAACCTTCACTTCTTAAAGAAAATTCTAATATATTTAGCCGTTCTGTTAAGTAAGCAGTCACCTTCAGTATCTGGTTTCAAGCCATTTAATGTGACGTGATTTCGCTTTTTGTCAAGTCAATTACTCGACGTTTGTTCATCGTCGCGATCAAAGATATAGAGTAGATGGATGTGCAAGCAGTACGCTCGAAATGGTCCCGAAGTGCTCCTAAAACTGATACAGTAAACTAGTTTACCACGTCTTTTTGATACTTTACTCTTTATTCAATGTTGCTGCTTGATAGTATAGATAAACAATGTTAAATTGTGCAAACTTGTGTGTTACAATATTTATAATTTAAGCGATTCTTAGAGCATTATAAGCAAATAAATCCCCTGCCGTATTCCGCTAGGAGAGGTAGGCCCAATAAGTTGTAGCTTGATGTTGTAGACCGTTACATACATGCCAATAATCTGACTAGCATGGTCGCCCAAAAACGTGCGGACTCCAGGAGGAAAAGGTATTCCTTGATTTGATGATGAGCTGTATGCTGCGATGACATAAAAATAGGGCAATAAATCGATCTTTATGATATCTAATGCACATGTAGTATCCAGTGGTGCTTTGTCTGTGGTTGTGGTCGTCGTCATTGCTAAGAAGTCGATAGCTTAACGTGCGCTCTACGCTGTAGAGGAGATTTAGTCTCTGAACGTTGACTAACTTTCAAGTTAATCGATGAATCACTTTGGACTTGGGATATATAAAATGCTTTCTACGTCTTTTAAATCCATAATTGGTTATAGATAGATAGCAGGAAATTTGACCAAGTGTGATTTACTATTCCCGTTGTAATACGACAAATAAAAAGAAAAAAGATAGGTGAAGTTTGAAATACGTTTATTGCTAACGCATTGTTACAATAGCCTAACTTAGTAATATCATAAAAGTGGTTGGATAAAAAAACCAGTGAAATTGACTGGTTTTTATCATTTAGTTTATAGATATTTTTATATGTATTACTTTACTTTACTTGCTAAGCTGTTTCAACAAATTGTTTCTCAGCTCGCGTAGTGGACTTCTGTGTCGAGTTATATTTTTTTATTTTAAAGATTACCCCTGAAGTGTATATTAAATTCCTTAAGTGGAAGCAGAGTTCTTTTGAGATAAAATTCAATTTCTTTTTTGTAAATAAAATAATTAAAAGATCCGATTAATTAAATAAAAATATAACTAATAGAATAAAATAAAGATAAAATGAATTAAATTTATTAATTTAATTACATTAACTGCAATATTTATATGATATACAAATATTGAATTTCCTTGGGGCTCCAACGGCCTACAAAAACTCATAAAGATTTCAATTAGTTTGTCCTTAGTGGGCATCTAACCCACAACGCTCAAAAATCGCAACAGACAGCGAGATGATCTTTCAATCTACTAAGTATACCATTCGTGTTGTCAAACATTAGTGGCTCGAGAAAGAGGGACACTTTCTTACACACACACATACACACAATTTTTTATGTAAAAAATACATCAAGGATAAAAATATGACATTAAATTTTCCTGTACCTTACTACCCCACTTCCCCTTAAGTGGTTTACACAAGACCTCACACACCCACGCAACAGATTAGTCTGTTGTATTCTCAGCCTCAAGATTCATATTTTTCAAATGGATTATTATAGTCAACGCATTATAATATTAGATTACATGAGAAAATCTACAGATTTATAAGGATAGCCTAGATTTATTTAGAGAGGAATCTGTAATCATAATATCTTTAAGTAAACTCTCGTGTTCCATGATAAACAATAATTTTTACGGGAATTAACGCGGTCTTGTTATATGCACATGCCTTTGTTTTTTTTTTTTTTTTAATGTGCGCAAAATCCCCACGGATACCCCCACACCGGAGCTAGTGAGGTTATGTCGGACTTGAACCGATTAAAAAGCACGCCGACTGTGTGGGCAGCAGGTTGTCGGAGGTAAGATTATCTGAGACATATCCCTCGTAACCCGGCCGACCTCGGCCTGGGGGTGAGAGGTGGAGCCGCCTGTCACCCTAGCAGAAGCAGGCCGCGGCGGCGGCGCGCCTGGCGCGCCACCCCGTTTACCGGGAACGAGTTGGGGACTCTGTAGTCCCCACACACCCGAGAAGAGGGCCAGATCGTCAGAGATGGCCCTGGGTCGGCCGGGGTGCGAGGGATATGCCTGTCAACCTCACCTTCGGCAACCAAAGCGACCCGCAGGCGGCGTGCGTTTTAGTCGGTTCGAGTCCGACATAACCTCTCCCTCCGGCTCCGGTGGGGAGGTATCCGTGGGGATTTTGCGCACGTAAAAAAAAAAAAAAACCCGGCCGACCTTTGATTTGCCTGACGTTTCGACCAGGTTACACGGGCCATGGTCACAGGCTGATTCTTGTAAACATTATTGTACATCTTTACGTAAGTCAATTAGTGAAATTAATAAAATAAGTGATATTTTAATTACAAATACCTACGGGCTGTTTTATCCGACTGTATGGGATCCAACCACGTTCTTCAGGATCCAAGGCAACTTTACCTGCTAACTGGTTTACTAAAAGGTTTTTGTACAGCTTAAAAACTAAATGATAAAATAGAAATGAATGGCGTATTCTATATCCTAGAATCAAAGTTACCTAATAAAGAATATCTGGTTTTGTATGTGTAGCCATTCATATCTAGTCTACTTATGAGAGTCAACCGACTATCTACAAGAGATTTAATCGTGTGCAACCCTGTAAACTTTGTTAATTATCTCGCTTTGCCTGCTTCTAACTAAACTAAACGGTAAACTTCCTTGTACAGTAGACGTTTAGTTGATGATTTAGCACAACCACATAATCAAAACTGGTTGGCAAGTTGCATCCCCTGAAATGTATGTACGTTGTTTACTTGCCAGCAAATGGAACCAAAACTTTTCTCTCTTTCATATGAATATCAATCCCGGTTGCATTCAAAACTTATACTTAGGAGCCTAGGGTCTACTCATGTGCCTTTGCTTTCCATATTTGGTTTACCTGGACTTTTAGGTAAAAGACTGAGCACTCTTATCCCTCAACCCGAAAGAAAACACATTGCGCCAGAGCTCTTTTGTCAACCAGCAGACTTGTAGCCACAAGTAATGTTATATTTTGCCCCGAAGATTTTGGAGTAGTTCCACATACTCACTACAATTTTTATCTCTACACAGAAGCCATTCAATAAGAATCGAATTGAATTTTGATCTCTCTCTCCCTCCCTCCATCTAATCCACATCGTACGATGGTCTTGGGTGTCCATGTCAGTGAGAACATTCGCGCGGAGCATTACAACTTCTCTCTATACGCCTCATGCATGTCGAGGTTTTTCCTAATGTAGGTGTGTTCCGACCGTACAGTCTAGCGTAGGAAACTTTACAAAACTTTGGTCACAGGCGTTTCCTGAATGTTAATGGACAGTTGATTTCTATCGGTGTGTGGGTTGTGGTCCTAACTTGTTAGACAGTGGTGAATTTCTAATTCCAAGTTTAGTTGTGATTTAAAGTTGGGCTACATGATTTAAATCACATTTAGAAAAAAATATCAATTTTATTCGTCGTCGTATTTTAGTCGTCTTATATGAGAATCTGAATTATAGAGTTAAAGGTTATAAAATTTAATTCGATATACTTGACTATGTGCATTATTCTTCTAAGAATAAGCTAGGATTTACCTTATAAGTTCATAAAGATTTTATTCCATAACTCAAGGCAAAATATTTCATGTACCACGACTCCCATGAGAAGAAAAAGATCACTTTTATTCATTCATGCTGGTAACTTATGACATGAGATGAAAACAAGACATTTATCTACATTATATGAATGACAAATGGACGTACGTACAGTTGTAAAGTGCGTTCAAAGATAAAATATGGAATATGTGCACCATGACTTTTGACATGTAACAAATGTGGCCGGTGAACGCAAAAGACAGTTAATCTAAATTACAAAGCGCGTCTCTCTTCAAAGCAATATACATTGAAGTAATCTATGAAAAACTCTCTGCCACTTTACTGGTTTATACACTACTTTTAACACTCACTTACCCGATGCTATCTCCACTGCTGGACATAGCATAAGCTTCACTCAATATGTGTCATAACAAGAGATTCTCCGATTTACACATTTATCAATAATATTGCACTTCGTATTTATGGACCAGTCAAAATATTACCCAACAGAAATAATATCTTTATTTAGGGTACATTGTAGTATAACCATTTCCAAGATGACGGTAATAACGTCGTCTTTTGTTTACTCATAAATTTAACCAAATACTTTCATAACTTTACTGTTCATTTTCAAATTTACTTCCAACCCTTGTTATCATAAACACGCTTAATTTGTTTCCTAAATATAATAAATACACAAAACAAAAGAATATTTTTCCCAACAGAACCGCTTTCAACTGCAAGGACAATTAAAATTTTGGCCAATAAAGACCTTCAAATTTCAAAATATCTTTTATAAAGTTACAAAGATGTATTTTAAAGGTTGGTATGACAAAATGGTTTATTCTTGCCCGTGATAAGAGACTCTTGTTCTATGTAATTACAATATTTCTAAAAGCTGTTTCTCTTTACCGTAGGCGGGTTTCTTGTTTAATGTCTATGAATAATTTATACCAGATATTTATTATATTGTCATAGTGATCTTGAAGAACTGAACCTTTGTTCCATTTTCAATGTAGACATATATATATGATGACCACGGCCGGTGGAACCTGATCGAAACGTCAGGCAAATCAAAGATATGTATGTCTATAACATGATCGCGTTAATTCTCGTAAACTTTAATGTGTATCATGGAACGCGAAAGTATAAAAGTTAGTATCCTAAAGTATATTATTCAACCTAGTAAAAGGATTTTTCGGATTCCAAATCACGATGTTGATACTAGAATTGTACGGACGACAATAATATTCACAGGGTCTATGACCGGGGGTTCCCAATATAATCCCGTGTGAAATATTTTAGAACAGAAAAAAATGTCGACCTCGTAAATGGGCAAACCTTTTAACTGTGTCAAAATTTCGCTTCATGGCAAGCTGTAAATAGACACTGGTTTAGATTATATTTTGTCCTTTGTTATATCTATAAATAGCCATTTTTACTCTTGTATCTCTAAATTAAGTAATATTTCATTGATGGATATAAATAAGAGGTATAATAGTTAATACAGTAATGGCAAAACGCTCTTAGAGTTCAGTGTCAAGCTTTGGAATATGATGGAATTAGAAAGAAGACTAACAAGTCCAAATCAATGCAATAAAATTCTAAAGAAGACGGGCTCAAAGCGAATGAATGATAATGTATTTTTAATAAAAATATATAATTAAATTCTGATAATATTTCAATGAACTCAAATCAAAGTAGACATTGAAAATAATTCTAACATTGTAATTATGATCTGATAAATTGAATTCATAGTGAATAGGCTTAATAAAGCTAATATATTTTGATATTAATAGAAGAAATACTTCTTTTATAGGAGTAATTGAATACAAAGCAGTATCAATACACGATATAATAAAATATATTTAAAAGTAAAATGTTTAAATACACGCATCAAAGATTAATTTGAACTTCAACTAACTACACAAACGAGATAGTTGTAGTATATTAAGGATATTGCAACAATTGATAATTTAAATAAAGTGTTATAATTTTAAATAGCGGACGCGTGAATCCAAAGTGAAGATCTCGGATGCATATATACATATATATATAATCGCGCCTCTATCCCCGGAGGGTTAGGCAGAGATGAATTAACACCCACATTTTACCAATCATTGAATTCGGTCCCGCGTAATTGGGGTTGAGCCTATTGCCGTCTTCCGGGCAATATTGCTGACTCAAGTATTGCATCTTTGGAAATCATGTTCTTTGGAAATAAAATTTGATTTACACATATTGATAACTGACTTTGTTTTTTTGACCTGATTTTTTAGACCTGACCGGTTTCGCCTTACGGCATCCTCAAAGGTTTACATTGACATTTAAGAACATTCCTTTATAAACATTGCAACACTCTAAGATATTTCCCATGTGGGTAGTTGTAAAATGACGACACTCAAATATTTCACAAAAAAATTGATTTGGTTAGATATGAGGCTCAATCTGGGCTGTATACAGCTGTCTGATGTCAAACAGCCCTATCCCTTAGTCGCCTTGTACGACACCGCATGGGAAGAGATGGGGTGGTTGGTGATTACCACCTATATTTCACCAATAATTGTATTCGGTCCCACGTAATAGTAGGTGAACCTATTCCTCTATAACTATGTCCCATTATTTCAGTAGATACTTGCTGCTCAGTCATTCCCTCATCAGTAGAAATGGAATTGTAAATATCTAATTACTGGAGTAGAAAGCGTATTCCTAATTAGCTAGTCAAGCCTGTGTCTATATTATTCAGGCTATTCTAGTCTGTGAAACTGTAGTCACTGTAGATATTAAATAAACACACTCGGCTGTATTTGGGCAAAATGGTTAGTTAGAAAATAATTTTAGGTAAACTAGTTACCACGTAACTACCGGCTCGAAGGACCATTATGCAGGAATAGAGTACATATATAATTAAGATAATTTTGTTGTTGCAATGCAATGGGAATCTTAATGTTAAACACTATGGTACAATAATTTCTATTGTATTTAAAATTGAGTTATATCTACAATTAAAGTAACAGTTGTTTTGGTCGTAATTTCGTCGTAAACGCCGCGTGGTTCTTGGTCGAGTAGAATTTAGGCCACCGCTTCTCTTCCCATGCGGTGTCGTACAAGGCAACTAAGGGATAGGATTGTTTAACATCAGACAGATATATACCGCCCTGACAGAGCCTCAGATACATGGCTCGAGTCAATAATTGTGCCCGGAATACGGCAATAGGCTCACCCCCTATTACGTGGGACCGAATACAATGATTAGTGAAATATGGATATTAATTGACCTCGTAGTTTGATGAGTCAACACCTCGTAGTTTGGTGCCTAGAGTTCGCTCTGGAGTTAAAGGGGGCATTATATAAGATTTTGTCACCTGCTTTCTAGGATATAGTCTACTTATTTCCCTAATAAATAAAGAATTGTTGAAATCAGACAACTTAATAAATAATACTACATGAAAAAGCATACACAAAACTCTACCAACAATAAATTGCTCGTACCTTTGTTAGTCATCGGGTGAATTAAATCAATATTTATTTAAACCAAAATAAATACATTGCGGATTGAGATGTGATCTGTTTGCATAATTCGATATATTAATTAGATAAATTCGATCATATTGGATATGATCAATTGTTATACGCTATTCCGCTTTGCAATGTAAATACAAACAAAACGAAACCTCCTAATTCATTATTCGTGGTATTGAGTTGAACGTGTTCAAAAATAACGGTTGCAAGCATACGTATTTAATATTAGCCGTTACCCACGGCTCTACCTGTTTGGAATTGATCCCGTTCCCGCAACCTGTGGGAAAATATTTTATTCCCAGAATAAAAAGTAGCCTATCCCTATTCTAAATTTCATCTAGATCTGTGTAGCCGTGATTGAATTACAAATCAATTTCTGCATCGAAGCAATGACTCTCACCGCTGATAGATACTCTAAGGATTGTAATTTCTAGTCCAAATATTGCAATTACAGTCTGTTTATTGCATTATTAACACAAAATACGTAGATATATTGATAAAGTTCAACCTCTAAAGTTAAAACGAGTTACATTTCCATCAATTTTTACGGCTTGTCATTGACAGGGAAATAAATTGCCCTGCAGTAACACACATAAAATGTTCTAACGTCCGATAGCAACGAGCTCGTCTTTTTATTCGTTTTAAAGCTTGTTATTGGCTGAGATTTAGTTCATGTACACTGATAGTAAATAGTATTATTCTCTTACTTAGACCCTATGTTATGTTCAAGTATAGTTTTGTTTCTGTTCTGTAGTTAAGTCTGTAAAATTATCTACTTTCACCTGCCCGAATTGTGGATCTGAGATAGACTAATAGATTGGAATAGCACATACCACTTCTTATCCCGGAAATAGGTTTCGGAAAAGGGTCGTTTCAGAAAGGTTGCAGAAATAGGAACAAAATTTCAAGTGGACAGAGCCGCAAGCAATAATTATAACTTGATTGTTATAATATTAAAAGTAAATATTCTAACATGCAAGTCTAGTTTTCCGGTCAAAGTTCTTGATCAAAGTTTTAGTTACAATTCCTGCATAAGTTTTCTGCTTCTTTGCAAAACACTGATTTGTATTGTGTTTATAAAATACTATTGCCACAGTGTATCAGTGACAATGTGTAGCCACTATCAAAAATATCTCTTAAAGACAACGTTTGTATTGTGGAGAAGAGTCCTTTATAACATAGGTATTTAATGTTATATTATACAAATTATGTTATAATACTTCTATAGAGTTCGAAGACATTTCATATATATAGTTATAGACACTTCTAATTTAATATCGAGGCCGCACGTCGCGAATATTTAGTAACAGAATACGGACATCAAGTAATTTAGTTGACTTACTGCGAATATGAGAGTGGTTCTAACCAAAGCTGCCTGCACTAAAGCAGGCCTGAATACGAATCGTCTGTTTAACGACATTTTAGCCATTCCACGTATATTGACATCTTGTTAAAGTCATAATATGAGTACAGTTCGGGACGTGCGAAACCCTCAAAATCCCACAGACAGGGATATCACATAAAAACGAATATTTATATCAGTATTTCTATATCTCTGAACTTGTTTCATGTTTTATTTTATCTCTCTCGTTTTACAAATGCCATTCTTCTTAACTGTGTTGGTCTAAACTTGTTCATGTATTGTTTTCTTTTTTTTTTTTTAACTTGTTAGAAGCAGTGTTTCTTTTAATACCACGTCGATGGCGTGACATCATTTTCAATCTACTCCATCTTCACAAGAACTTTATTCGCTTTAACCCCATTTTCACTCTGCGGGATATGAAGAGAACAGAGCACTTCAGTTCGGATTGTAACTTTACAATTATTGTACATTATTATTTTAAAATCCTTTTATATTCTAATAAACTTATATTTTAATTTAAGGATTTTTAGTTTAAACAAATTAAGTGAAACTTTGATAATTATATTTACAACTCGTTCCAGCTATTTTATATACTTACCTGCGCATTTTTGCTGGAAGTTATGGTGAACACAATTACCTGAACCTATATCAATATCGATCAATCAATCAATCAATCAGCCCACCGCATTGATATCAATATAGGGTCAGGTAAATGCGTTCACTATAACTTATAACTAAAAGTATGCAGGTAAGTACATAAAATACATTCTGGAACCATAATCACACATTTACACATAAGCGTTGGCTTACTATTCTTTGAAGCCAAGATAATTTGGCGAAAAATAATTATTGGTTCGAGGTGCAATCACCACCTCAAATAATCTCGTACTCTTTCTACTAAATACATATCTATAATATTTTTAGTAAAAGCACCTGAAATAAATATTATCTATTTCAAATATCCGCATACAAAATAAACTTACACATAAAATGCATAAAACTCCACATAAAGGCAGCCATTGTAGATTCGGCTACAAAATTGTTCCGTTACTAATAAAAAACTGTCACAGTAACAAAAGTATTCAGTATAAACGGCGTATTTTCCCCATTTGGAACAGAAATCCGGCCAGGCTACATCCGTCTGTCAAATCACACAGATGTAACCAGGGTCACCGTTTGTTATTTAATTTTAGAATATGATTCTGAACTGATACAAAATAATCTTTGCAAAATATTGGTGAAATTTTGTGGTGCCTACTTTATTATTATAATATGTTATAATATTTGTTAATTTATCATCTTGAAATACGAATTCTTATTTTTTATGAAAATATTTTTTCAGTTGGGATGAATTTTCAGTTTAAATTCGAAACGACCCCACTTCGATATTTAGTGAAATGACTGCCATCTGTTCATCTCAACCCCCTGGCGATATCCGAGTTCTATAAAATATAAAATGTATGCTTAAGTATTTTGCTGTCCAATGATCATCTTAATCAAATAATGCATGAAACGAATCAAATTGCTCAGAGATACGATTTTGCTCTCAAAGGGTGTCCAGCAATAGTCATTTCTGATTCATAGCAATACATCTAAAATTTAGTATATCTATAAATATACCGTGATATAGCTTGGCGTGTATCTCTGCACAAATCGGCAGGATAGATGTATACTTTTACCCCGATCTACTACTCAGTTACCCTCGTTGTGACGATGACAATAACCTTGCATCTCACAAACTAAACGAAACCCATTTCACAACATTGTAAATTCAATTTCTGTAATAGTACTTTTCCGGTCAAGCAGATCCATTTCCAGAAAATAACTAGCACAAAGCACTATGTCGTCACATTTGCTAACCCTACTAAGAGTCACAATAGCAATTCAGAGCCACAATAGAGACTGGCGTGCAATAACCGACCTTTGTTCACTCGTCCGGTGCACTACCCGTTTGACACAAACATTCACGCAATTTAACCCTTGCCTCAATGTGAAGTCGCTACGGTTTGTCTGACATCAAAGTCTGTATTTTAATACTTCTGTTCCAAACACTAAATTTCACCAAAATTCCTTTTAAACTATTCAAGGCTATAGGTTTCGGTAAAAAAAAATATTGCGTGATAAAGTTAGAGCTTTTCGAGACCATGGCTCCTTTAAAGAAATCTCAAAAATAAAATGCTTTGTCTGATTCATTAATCCAACGCAAGATTTCGAACATTAATGACTGCTAATATTTTGTACGAATGTTATTAATATATACAAAACTAAATATTTAAAAAGTGCCATCATTCATTTACAGTCAAATGCAAACATAATTAAATAATTTAAAACTGTGGAAAAGCAAGCACATTTATTTATAATGCAACAGCTGTAGATTTATGTGTCACTTGGCACTTTCGAGATTCTACCGCTTGAATATTTAATGTATTCAAAGAAGTTTTGCTTAAGCAAAATATGATTAAGTTATTTTTCCTTTTCCTTTCTTATAGAGCGAAATATGCTTATTATTTTGTTGTTACTCTTGAAATATTTGTGCGATAAAAATAATTATGCTGGTTCGTTTTAGTTTAAATGAGGCCTATTTCAAGATTGAATAGTACGTGATATTTGTATAATTATTGCGTTACTAGGACAATATTTAATGGAGTACCCGTATCTGGTTTACCCTATTTTTTCATAAGCTATCTAGGCGATAGATATAAAATATGGTAAAATATGATTTAGATACAATTTTAATTTAAAATTTTAGAATTTTTCATTAGTCAAGTTATTAATGCCATAAAAAATAATGATAGATTTTAATATGGGCCATAAATTCATACTAGGATATATTAGGTTTCAGTAATGAACATTTTTGTTAAACAAGATTAAATTTTCAAATGAAGTTATTTTTTTTAAATCACTTTATTGTACGATGCCAAGCAATCCGGCAAAAAACGATTGGGTGGGTGGATAGTTATTAAATGACCTAGAAACCGCAGTGTTCACAACCCAGAAGATCAAGTTCGACCTTCGGCTCTTGATATATCGTACCTCGTTTATGCCATTAATACTGAACCTATTCAGAATAATATTCCTTATTCTTCAAGAACAAAAGAGAATTTCTCGCTAGCATTACTTTTCTTATTTCACTAAATATGAATTTCCTTTCTATTTCACTATTGTACCCTTAGTATTTTAATTAAACAAAATTAATGTTCACAGCGTGACTCCGAATGTCGACTGTCAATGACGTCAGAAAGACGTGACTTGGTTGTGGTTTGGTGTAGTCCCCATTCATTGATTCTCAAAGTTTTGAAATAGCCACCCTTTAGAACGTAAAAATTCTGATTGTGATTGGTATTAAAAGTATTTCATTAAAGGTTATTGTTTATGTTGGTATTTGTTGGCATAGAATACTTATTAAAATAACCTTGGATTAATTAAATAGGTGACCTCATTTTGTAATAAACATAATATTAAAATCGTATATGTAGTTATAGTGATCACCTAGTTACTTTGTTATTCTCTGCATCACTTCACATATGTGATTTGTATTGAAAAATACCACTTTATTAAGATAGGATACTGTTTGATCTGATTTCATACCTAAGTACAAAAAGTCAGCTACAGGTTGCAGACCATTACATACAATGCGTTTTTGATTTGGTTGCAAATCCCACCTTCTCCACTTTTCCCGATCTAAATCTGTATGAAAAGTTAGCATACTAATTGTTTTAAAATTGATTTAAAATATCTCTGAATCATAAAAGGAATATCTTTCACTGAACTAAAAGGGGTCAAAACTCCTGCTTAGGAAACACTGCACCTTGCCATTTGCTTCCAACTATGGCTAACGACCGGAGTGCGTCATAAATTAGCTAAAGAACAATCTTGAAGTTTGTTTAGTAGTTCGTATTCCATTTTCTGAAAACGTTTAGTTTGCTTATTTGAATTGCCGTTTAGCTAACTATCAAATTTTATCTGAGCACCAAATCATAGATATGGTCAAATAAAATCTATCTTCAATCTTAATTCTGCAACTTTTTAACATTTGAATTTATAATCGCATTCGCGTTACCCATTTTAAGTTTATGACGTGAGCAAAAACTTGACGTAACGAAAACTGCTTTAGGTGCGTTGGGCAGTTTTCAAGGTTCTTTTGGGTGAACTAAAATCCTGGAACTCGCGTAATCATCCTGTCACGTTTGATAAACGTCAAACTTAAACATCCTTATTTAAGACAATATGAGTTTAGATTTGTTTTTCTAAAATCTTTATCTATTTCAAAATTAGGCAATAAGTCTACAAAGAGCTGTAGTTCAAACGTAAATGCAGCATAAAGTTAGTTCCAAGTTTGTCCAATTTATCAACAACTAAACAGATAAACGTTTGTGACTAATAGGTTTAATAAAAAAATATCCACAAAGCGTAACAAACACTTTATTTTCACGCTCAATGCTTCTCTTCTTCCGAAACACGAAAGAGCTCGAGGCGACCGATAAGACAAAACAAACGACGTTCACAATCTACCATTTGTTATTTTTGCAATATGGATGCACTCCTTTGTTTGTCAGGAACAAATGCGATGCATTTGTTATGATCTGTGTAAGCGAAAAACTTTGACATTCACAGACTTGTAGAGCGTGTGTTAGTTGAACATAACATTCATAACCATACAGTTGTATTGTGGTACTAAAAGTAGAACTTTGGCATTTTACTAGGTCACTTGATTCTTCAAGCTCACTGGTATATCAAATAAGCCCCTAAAATAATAATAGATATAGGATACAATTTTGACCTTCAAACGAAAATTTTTCAATAGACCCAAAACCGTTTAATTAATTCTTCCCGAATTGACATTCACAATTTTCAAATAAATCGTGAATAAATTTGTTGTGCTAATTTAGAACTTCCCTTAGAATTAACAACTGGAGTGTAAAGTTTCCTCCTATTGAGATGGCATTGACTAAAGTAAACGAAGTTCGTCTCAATACTAAAGATATTTTAGTCAAGCCACAACCAGTTGTATCATAACACTTTGGACCAGTTGTCAAATCACAGTATTTAAGTAAACACAAAACAATTGGAAAAGACAATTTCAGCTTAATAATGTATTCTGGAAACTTGAAGAAGCTCAGTGGTGTCGGTAACAATGAGGTTTGTTTCAGACAAAATATATTTCAAGTCAATAAATATTGATTTAATTTTTAATATGGTATTGTAAGCATTGATAGGAAACAGTCAGTAATTATTAACAGTTAGGGGATGGCTATTTGTTGTAAAGTAGAAAAATATAGAAGTAATATATGGACGGTGTACTACTGGTAGTACAGGTCCCACCTAAGATTTTCGAAGTCTAGGTTAACAGTACCTGCTTTCCGGTGCACCTGCCAAACAACGGAGTAGCCTCCAGCACTGATTTTCTCTTCGTAGTTGTGAGGTCAGAACTAATTAAAAAACAAATAATGCAGAACTTAGGATAAGATAAAAAATAAAATTTCGGAAACAATTCCTTCATCAATGCCAATATGTCGAAGGAATTTAATATAGAAATAAAATAGGTATGTATACACAATCAGCATGAGGTATGACGACCAGAACCACAAAACAAGAATTAATGCTATTAGTTGAGTCTATATTAACGCCTTTTGCGAAACATAATAACTGTCTTACAATTGACAATAACGGAACAGCTAACTGTACGAATTAAATTCACGCTAACACAAACAATGGCGCTTGTCAAAGTTTAAAGTGATTACGCAAGTTAGCGTCGAAGTAAATATCTTGTTATTCAACTTGAATAAATTAATTCTATTCTAAACTAAAACGATAAGGTAAGATTGGTTAAAGACTAGAATATTTAAAAAAAGTAGTAAGAGAACAACATAAGACAATAAGCTGAATTTTGAAGCTCATATTCTACACACAGTCAATGTGTCTATGTAAGTTTATACAAACATTTAAAGCTTTATAGACATTTTAGTAGCAAGGTACGAGATAATATAATGTGTAAGAAGATTTAGGTGCTTTATGTAGCAAATCTAGGTTTGGATGAGATAAGAACATGCGGGCTCAATACACAAACGCTCCTCCGATGGAACGTCGTATTTGAGGTTAAAATATATCCTAACCGAAATCACTGAATTTTGATTGATGCATGTGTATTAATGTGTATCTGGTTCTATGATTAAGTGATTCTAGTTTATTGATGGGTTGATTATATGCTAGAATATTATGTTGCTTGCTTCATATGGACAAGATGTGTGGATTATATTGCTAATGAACAAAATAAATCACATTACTTATCTCTATATAATGTGATAATTATGTTTCGTGCAAGTCAAACTAACAAGAATTTGATAATATTGTTACTTCTTTAAAAAAATATCTCAAAGTTGAATAAAATTTATCAAAATCGTTTTATCTAATAATTAAGTATTAATATTCATTAAAACATTCATACAACCTTTATTAATAAATATTTTCCTTGTTTTGGAGGAAAATATAGCTAAACGGGCACATTTCTGGATTACTGCTACTGAAATTTCCTAGTAAAATAACCAAACTAACACGTTGCCTCATTCAGAAACTAAACATGGATGCCGTTTTCCCTACACCAGGCAGGAAGGGTAAACCCAAGAAATGCTGCTAGTTGGGTTTGTTTTAATAAGTGATACGCGTGCTAATCTCAAATCTCAAATAATTTGAATGCGATCGGGATCATTGATAGGCAGAAAGATTGATAAATAATACTCTCTGCAAATACCTTAGCAAGACGGTATAAAGTTTCGTATGGACTCCAATATCGCAAATCAGATATGCAGTTGTTTTAATTTCATATCAGTTTCCAATAATAATTTTAAATTAACGCAGCCGTTTGTTGGAAGCTTTTTGCGAAACTTTTCAATGAATTGCATACATATTTAAATATCAATCCAATTGATTAAATCGGGAATAACGTTATCGTCGTCTGCAAAAGATTATTTTCATTGAATTTTTGTTGTTTTGTAAATTTTACTTGAAAATAAAACAACAAATGTATCATGATCGTGTTCAGTACTCGTAGTAAACAAATAAGTCATATTATACAAAGTACAAATATATAAATATAAAATACAAAGATTTTATCAGAATCCTTTTTTAAAATATTTATGACATGAATATTTAGAAAGAAGATGGAATAAAATGTATTCTTGAATTTCTTTTTTTTTATTTCTTTTTTCTTCTTTTTTTTGTGATGTTATTGTTTGTAATAACTTATTATAACTCGGTTTGCGTGGCGGCGAACCTATTAGCAGCGCCATCTGAAAACTAATACTTATAGGTACCCTGATGTGCGAAGCATTCATGCTGAGATGGTGACCCATTTGAGTTTACACGATTTGCATTGAATGTATCTACTTTACTAACCCTTTTTTCCTTTTATTTAAACTATAATTCATTTTATTTGGATCTTTTGTACGTTTCTTTAATAAATGCTTTTTCTTCATTCTTCCTTCTTTCGTTGTTTGATTTTTTTTTATACCACACAGTTGGCAGACAAGCACATATTTAGCGCCCTAGACGTTTTGATCAGTGAGCGTGCTGATAAGAACTCCTTGAGGATGTAAAATGGTCGACTCGTAACCTTTCTGGTGTTATGAACGTTTATTATGTACCCACTAGTACTACTAAACTGTACAAAAGGAGTATAAGTAAGAGTATAAGATAAGTAAATATTCCTTAGAGGCAAGCAAATGAACCACCTACCTGGACCACCCCCCTGTACTTTAATATCAATAGATACTTCTATCATCACGACATCACAGAAATTATTTTCAATATGTTATTTGAAGAACACAATACTTACCTACAGTAGTTTATTTATTTTTTCTGACCACTGAAGAAAGTCCCACCTGTTAGTAGTAACTTATCCAGATATAAATCTACGTAGATTAAAATCTTGTCTAGAAGTTCAGAATATTATATAACCATGGCTAACTGAACAAAATAAACAGACGCTGTCTAAGAAATTTCTCAGCTGCCTAAAAAGGTCCCTTACTCAGCGTATTGTCAGAGTTTGTGAAAACGGTAAACTGAGGTTAACTTTTCTACATAGAAATTTTGTTATTTTGTAATATTTACTTAAAATATTACCTAAAACTTTGAAGTAGAACCTTTTTTGGGTGTGTTGACGACATTCATTTCAGCAAACTTTGAAGCTACTTACTGGCCGATCAGTGTTAAGGGGTCAAGTGTTTTGTGTACCAAAAATCTATGTATACGTTACCAAGTAAATAAGTATACATATTTATATGAATCCTTATGGATTATCCTTAACTTCTGTTCACTTTTCTTTCTGAAGACAGAAGTGTGTAAGTGATAAATCGGTGTTACAATATTGTTCATATGCAACGGTTACCATTTAACATCTGTACATACCATTTAACACCTATATATAGACAGATATATACAGTCCAGACTCAGTCTCAAATTCATGGTTTGAGGCAACAATAGTGCCCGTAAGGCGTCAATAGGCTCACCCCCTATTACGTAGGACCGAATACAATGATGGTGAAATGTGGGTGTTAATTCACCTCTGCCCAGCCCTCCGGGGATAAACGTGTGATTATATGAATGTATGTATTTAACATAAAATGGACCGAGTGCTATTTTCCAATCTACCACAAAAAGCCGATGGTATAACGCTTTTGTAAAATTAAATCGAAAAAAGTAGAACTACGTCGTTGTAATTCAATATTTTGATTAATAAATGCACAATACGAAGAAACTCCATTCAATTTCCCTATTTATTAAGAATGAAAGAATTCGATAAAATCAAGTCGTGTCTTTGATTACATCAAATGGGATTTTAGAAATCGAATAATATTCTATAGGGCGTAATATTCTTCCTCAGTACTAAGACTTATATGAATAGTATTTGTTTTTATTCATTTACGTGTGTATGTTATAATGTCTATTAGATACCGTACGTCAGATAAGAATAAAGGTTTTTAAAAATCATCATCATCTCTGAGCGTTTAACTCAGTTGGGGTCTGTTCTCTAGTCTAAAACGTTTAAAAAAAATATTATTACTATTAAACTATTTCACTAAATTTATTAGTCGCACAGAAAGCAACTGAAGGCAAAAAATGGAAAAAGAAAGAATGTATTATTACTGCTTTGCAAAAAATCTTGCTACCTGCATTAAAATATAGCAAATTAATTCTGCTCCACAACACAGTTTGTCTAAGTTACACTTGACTTAGCGTCGGCGATGGGTAGATTTAGATAAAACAGAACGAGTCTAGTTATTTGTCGGAACAAACTAACGATTTATGAGATAAGAGAAAATTTAAAAGCAACTTTCTGCATATCGCAACGATCGTTTTTATTTGGTAATTGTTTATAGGTTTAAAAAGTAAAATTAAAGATACTAACTAAGAAATAAAAAAGAAACGCACAGATAAAGTATACATAAAGTAATTCACAATTTACATGCAAAATATAAACAATTTGAAGAACTTTTCTTTGTTCTTCAAGATTATTATGTGAAGAATGAGCACAGGCACATCGGAGCAATTTGTATGCTACTGACAGATAGGAGAGGCCTCTATGCAACCTATTGTTGTAAGGGACCGTTCAAAGTTATGAAGCAGTCTATACCATTTCTTGTCTATCGAAGAGGCCTACTAATGGATCTTTTATTATTTCATTGGATATTTTTACTAATTACTTAAATGCAGTTGCTTTAGCCTTTACAGTTCAGGACGCTTATCAGTTTCAAGCGCTTCTCTTGAGCTTTTTTGTCCTTCTTTTTGGTATTATATTTCAGAGTTGTAAATATGATATTATTATATTGTGTTTCAAAAGGTAACTTAAGAATATCTATCTCATAATCTCATTGGAAAAGCGAACAAAGTTTGAGTATACATAGTTTCAAACCCGGACTTGTCGAGGTAGATCATTCTGTGGAAAACAATTGCACATTCTGTCTTGGATGTTGACTATAGAATCGCATCAATAAATTGATATTTATCTACATGTACCAATAATCCCAAAAATTTTGATCTTAAATTACTATTATGACAGTTCAATATACACTTGCAGTGTTATAAAATGAAAAGCGAACTTAGTTCGAATTGCGTCAGTGTATAAATTAGTTTTAAAGACAGCTCTATGCAAATCTGTGCTAAACAGTTCGGTAAATATTTCTTCAACTGAATAAAACGATATTATCGTTGCAGTAGGTATCATAACCACTTGTAAAGCTATACAGCCAAAAATTAGTAGACAAGTCGTCTGGAAGACAAGTTGACCTAGAAGTAGAGATAAAAAATAAACATTATTCATTTTTTGAAACACAACATTTATTGACGGATGTCAGAGTACAGTTCGTAGTTTCTTTTAAACATTTGTGATTTGTATTGTATTGTGTAGTGTGTTAGTCTACCTACACTATCGAATTGGACTTTTCTGTGATGATGGTGTAAGATGTGAGTAATAAATAAATAGACTAAAGAATTGCTAACTTAGGCTGCTGGCCAATTTACAGTTATCAGATGCTAAATGTACATCAATGATATTAAATTTTGTAAGGTTTGAGTGCAATAAATATGTACTGTCCTGTGACACTGGGATTTTTGACTGTAAATGGCAATTGATGGATTGTCATATCTGCCTATATCGATGAATGAAAAATGTAATTTATCGGGCATAAATTGTATTAGAATATTTCATCACTATCATTAGTAAATAAATAAAATATTCTACAACATTCCACACAACGCAATCTAGACCCATGGCATAGCTTAACTAGCTTGTGTTATGGAATCTAGAATACGGATAAATATACTTAAATGCTTCTTTTTTTGTAAATACACACATATTACACATAAAAACACCCAGACCAATGCAATACATATTCATGCATACAAGTATTTGCACTGAGCGGGAATCAAACCCGCACCCCTTGCGTAGCAGTTGAAAGTTCTACCGCTACGCCACAGAGGTCCTCATTATAGAAAGATAAATAGTAAGTGTCAATTATTACATTTAATTTAAGCATCAAAGGATTACGTGATCCATATTCTAGATATCTCAAAGGTCTTTGATATAATCTACATCACAAAACCTTGCTTCTGGGTCAACGTTTCAAATAAATAGTTCGTAAATCAAGTTCACTTATATTGTGTGTTAATTTAGTTGGAATTGAGTCGGGATGAAAGAGAAACATATTAGCTTCTGCGTGCTATTATCTTTAATTAATTCGTAACCCTTACCTTTGATCTTTGAGAGATAGTGGTGAACTAGCTAAATTGCTAGTTGTTGCTAGTTCTTCAGTGCTAAATTTGAAATTGGATTTTCTTAAGTAATATTGTACACATCAAATAGACATTTTTATTGGTAAAGGGAAACAATCGCATGTGATTGATATCAAGAAGGTGCTGCTGATTTTATACCCTTTCACGAGAAGCCACGATAACCGTATTTACCATCAGCCACTTAACGTTTTCCCGGTTGAATCTAAGGCTTTCACAACTATTTGTGGCTTATTTAGTTAACGAGTACCATATTTCATTAAGTAACAAGAATTTTAATTTTCGAGCTATCTTATACGTCAATAAAATAAATGCCACATCAATAAAACAGAAGTTTCAGTATATTGTATCTGTAATGAATTTATTACAGATACAATATAGTGGGTCACTAATAGTCTTTGTCCTTTATTAATCTGTCAAAGAAATACCTAATTGTTTTCCCTTTGTGAACAATTCTCTTAGTAAGGAGTTATTCTTGTGTCCGGGCACTTCACACACATACAATAACCGGACAAATTGTACTCAGAGTTGGGTCAACTATTGTTTCTTTGGGTCGAAAACAAACCTACTGCATTGTGGTATTTGATTAGTGATACTAAAATATTTAACAATTCGTGAAATCCACTTATTTCTAAAATAAATGTAATTAACAGTTGTAAATAACAATCAATCAATCAATTAGCCCACTGTAGTCCACTGCTGGACATAGGCCTCTCCCAATGTGCGCCATTTTCTCCGATCCTCCGCCTTTCGCATCCAGTCTGTCCCAGCCATATTTTTCAGGAAGTCCGTCGATCTGGCTAGGGGGCGTCCTACCTTTTGTTTACCTTCTCCTCTTCGAGATGGTAAACGAAAGGTAAATAACAACTTACGATCAAATTCAGAAGGTTTCTTCATGGTCGGCAGCGCGAGTGTAACGCCCCTGGTGTTACATACGTCCATTTGCCAGGTAAACACTTCTCGCCAGGTGTGCCATGTGCTTGTCTGCCACCTAAGCGGTATAAAAAATTAGAATAACAAGTTAAATAATAGAAGTCATACTTTGTTCTCTTTTGCACTCACTGATTAATACATATTCTATTGTACTTGTTGTTGAATCGAACTAGGCAAATTAGTTTCTTAATAGAGGAACAAGATAGTTGAATAACATATGTAGATACATAATATCATGTTTACATTTAGATTAGTGTTAAAGGTACTCGTAATTGTGATCAGTAAAAGTTTACAGCAAAGAATTATAACATTTGATTAATTAAAGAACACAGTACTTTATAATCTCTAGAAATAATGGTTCGGTACACAATAACATTTTGCACTAAACCATATGGTTAAGTGCAAAATGTTATTGTAACCGCAGTAATAAATTGTCGAACACAAATACTGCTAGCTGCATTAAGAGCACAGGAAGGGGAAATCGATAAGATAAGTGTTGTATATATTAGCTATCACTTAGCACGATGACTTTAGATGACTTTGGCTCGATCTATGTAAACCAGCATCTAGGTTAATAAAGAATAGGAAATAAAAACGACACTCATATAACGTGAATAAAAGAACTACATTAACGTTTTTAGGGTACTGTACCTCAAAAAGAACGAAATGAAACTGTAAAAAAATCAATGCAGTCAAGATATATTGCAGTTTATTTTGCATAAGTTCGTCCCTCAATTCAATTTTGTACGGAACCATCAGTGCACGAGGCCAGTTCGCACTTGACCGACTTTTATAATTTAGCTGTTGAGGCACAGGTCGGTTACACCCCCATGAACTACTTTTATTATTTTCTGGTAAAAAATTATGAAGTATACTTTCATTCGAAATTCAAACTTCTAAATGAATCAAAAAATTAGTACACATATAGTATGTAGGACACGGCGGTTTTTCCGCCCAATTGAGCAGTCCGACTGGAGAAGTACCTCCACCCTACAGAATATCGCGGCTATAATAACTTCGTGTTGTGTTCCCAGTAGGGTAGTCAGAGCTCACTGGAGAATTTGTGCTGTCAGTGGGAAGACTAAAGGCTTGTCCTGCTTTGTCTTCTACACTGACGGCACAGAAACGCTGTATTTACAGGGTTGGCAGCGCGACTGTGACTCCTCTGGTGTTACAAACGTCCATAGGCCACGGTAACCACTTTCCATCAGGTGGGCCGTGTGCCTTTCTGCCACCTAAGTGGTATAAAAAAAACATTCATTCTATTCATTAATTTAATATAAAAATACAATCAAGTGGCTTCATTTGAAAGAATAGTTGTTGTGATTGGCTTCCAACACTAGTGCTAGTGAATGAGAGCGGAAAGTGTGACATGTCAGTGTGACGGAGCCATCGGAAGCGACAGTAAATTATTCAACAGCCGCCAGTAATAAAGTTACGATGTACGTTTTATTGGAACCCAATTGAACTCTGCAAACATGTCTCGTTTCATCGTAAATGACTATTGGAAGCTCGTATTTATATAAGCATTAATTTGTGGAATTCGTAGTTGTTGAAGAGTATCGTTGGGTTGAGTTTCCTTCTATACTATTACGTAATTGTGAAATGGTCGTGTCTTTACATTGGAGATACTTAAAACTCATTACTTTGCCACACCATTAAGATCTGGAATTTTTTACCAGCTCACGTGTTTCCATCCTCTTCATCCCGGGTCCTTATTTATAAAGAAATAACTTGGGTTATGTTATGTTAACGATTTTGAAAATAAAATACATTCTTTTCGGAATTTTGGTCTCCGATTGTTTGCGATGGACGCAAAAACTACTGAACGACCAACGGTGGTTGAGCAGAACAGGAGATACTAGATACGTTTTCTATATCCTGATCATTACCAACTTGGGACTTGGGACCAACTTAGGATCGAAAAAATTTACCGAAATATTTGGGGATAAATCGGTAATCTCATAGACCAGGCTATTTAACTAAAGCGTTAAAATGTGATCATAATTGGATATTTGAAAAAAATGATCTGACTGTTGGATAGCAGTCAGATCACAAATGTATTGATGTAGTTTAGTATACATACTGTTCTGATATAAATTTGGAAATGGTTTTTGTAGATGGTCCAAATAATACTCTAAAGATATAAAATTATTAGGTAAATAAAGCACATGGTCTATTAAAGCCATTTAGTCTATTATTGTAAGCTTATATTGTTAAAATACGTCTTATGTTGATACAAGACGCCGGAATCCGAAATTAGTAGGAATACATTAAGGGTACGAAATTATTTTACGCGTTGTTTGTAAAACATTAAATACTTACTGTATAAAATTATTATTTACGTAATATTATACGTATTTATTATTTATTGTATTAAATTAGCATAGCAAACATACTTAATTAGATCAATTAACATAGAAAGAATTCAACGGTACAATAAATTATTATTATTTACACACATACTCTCACCTACTGACATATGAATGTCAATCATATGCTCATTTACTACATATGTGCAAATATATGTGCACACATGTAGTAAATGAGATTGAACATTTTTAGATGGCATAGGCCCATGATTTAGCATTCACATATTCCATGCATTTTCGCAAGCACACATTATATTTGCTCACGTGCGCGCCCATTTATCAATGCCTGCAGTAAATTATTAGTATGTGGGTGATATAAACTTAATTTCAATAAATTAATTCTATCGTAATGACCTATATCAAATGTATTTTTGTTTATTCAGTACTTAAAATATTTTTATGCATTTTTTTACAATAAATGTAATACTTTTTGTTAGAAACAGTAACTTGAATATCAAAGCTAAAGTCACAAAATATTGGCAAAATGTAGGTTTTAATACATCTGACTATTACTTCGGGATTTGTGAATATTATGTGTGTATGAATAAAATACAATTTCAAAATTCTTTGTCTCCTTAAGTAAACCGTTAAGCATTCAACATATCAAACGAAATAGCCATCAAGAATAAAATATATAAATGGCGACGCAAGGCGGAAGTAGAATTTCCCGAGGTCATCCTTCAAATTGCCAGCCGGGAGACACTCCGGGAATGCCTAACAACTTGCGTGCTTCCTAAAATTTTAATTACGCTGTATCCAACCATTCTGGCCTTCCCTGAAATAGCGGTCTCTTTGAATGTTATTACGAAGCCCACTCGCAAAAGCCTTTACTGAAACATTCGCGAGAATACTGTTCCGTTTTAATGCTTTTATGAGATGTTCTAGCTGAGGTATATTGTTCTCGAGATCGAATTTTGAATAGAAATGATAACATCAATAGAATTCTATACGATTTTTTTGATTTCTTTCCTTTTTATGCGTTATATGCTTACGCATTTAGATAAAAGTTCGTATATAAACTCATTACGTAAAGAGGGTATGAACAAAAGAAGCACGGCTACTCCTCTCATCGAAATGTAAAGGTATAATAGACTCAAATGACGTCTATTATGTTTTGTTCTCTAAATTTCAGCTCTAATCTATTTCTACCTAGCTGGCTACATACCTACTATTAATAAAGAAACCACAACGTTGAGCATTTTATTTACTTTGCAATCTTTACGCTGTCTGTGGCGTAGCGGTAGAACGTTTGACTGCTACGCAGATTGCGCGGGTTCGATACCCGCTCAGCGCAATATTTGTATCCATGAATATCGCATTATCGGCGTTTATAATGAATCTGTTATTTTTTGTTGGTGCCGTTTTAGTTGAGCAATATATCGAGGCAGTAAGAGAAGGCCTCTTAATTATAAGTGGTGCTTAAAGTGTTATCAGATTATAAAGCCAATATAATTTTAGGAGGGAACCTCATTATCTGGGTATTATTGTGGTGCTAGTACAAGTTTTAACTTACGCATTCCATGATGTACTATAATGTTAAAGGGTACTAATGCAATCATGGTATGGTATTTACATACCTTTTAATTGCCTGAAGTTTCGGCCATGGTACCTATACCGTAATCGTTTTATCACTAACACTGTTATGTATTATTTAAAAGATAGAAAATTCTATGACATAGCGCAATACCGCTGCGCCACAGATTTCCATAAAATACAATACAAGCTGCTTGTGATAACAAGTTTCTAAGTAAAGCTCTCTAAAGCTTCGTGTCTAATACCCACTTACTGTGACGTTTTCCTTACATTCTATATTCAAATTTTGTCGAAATTCCGTTGCAAGAACAAGGGGAATAGCAAGATTTGCGAGAGCTGCTTGCAAAGACTCGCATAATTAGTGGGTAATTCCCTTCTCTGCATCATTGTTCTGACATCATTATGAAGGGTTTATATGAATAAGTAAATAGCTAAAGTAACTTTTTATACATATAAGTTCCTCGAACTTACCTACTGCTCTACCATCTCAAATGATCTGCTAATTGAGCTAAGTGTTGACAGTTGTGTTATACTCGTATGTACTTTATATTCCATCTACGTCTATAATCATATCCTGAAAGAGATAAAAGTATCGAATAATAATCCGAGACTTCAGCCACAGCAGTCACACTTGCTCTGTTACACTACCGAAACAGTAGATATCCTTTATAAATATTATATAAAATTTCACAATTGAGTTAACTAACCCAGCCTTAATTACAACGACACCCTGTTTTCTTTCCATTACCACTTCACAGTCGGAGTTGATTGCGCCATTCCTCATATAGCACGCAATGTGTTCACGCAGTCGGAAAATCACCCCATTTCCCACGTCAAAAATGATAAACGCAATATTAATCCGTGGATGCGTGACCTCTTTTATGAATTTATTGCTCCTACGCTATGTCTGGCTATGTATGTGAATATGCGTATTCCAGGAATACTTGTTCGCATGAATTTTATTTGTACATATTTAATTTGGTTCACCGTTGCCATGAGTGGGTTGCAATGTGGCTGTAAACGTTCCAAGCTAATACTGTATTCATGAGGTTTCCTTAGTAATTCGCACAATATCTACTAAATATTAACTATATGTATAAAACTTTATTGACAATGGGTGAAGAAATTCATGCTTTGATAGACTTATGATAGGAGAAGCTTTGTAAGAAAAACTTATACCTAAGTGATAAAGTAATTTAAAGAATCACATATTAATTAGTATGCCAGAATGCTGTGAATATCTTCAAAATGATTTGTGACGCAATTGGTGATTAACTGATAGTTATTTTAAGTGTGTTCGTAGTTAATGATTTGTTTAATAATTGATCACAATGAGTACGAGACTTAAAGACTGTTGAATATGACGGTGACGTTGACTTGACATATCATCATTTTCGCTTTAGTCTCAGTTGTATCAGTGGCTCTCGCCTCGTAGACCGGTCACCATGTGACCACGGCCGGTGAAACCTGGCCGAAACGTCAGGCAAACCAAATGTATTTATGTATATATGTGCCTATACATACATTTGGTTGGAACACCATTTCATGGAACACAATAGTTTAAAAGTTTAAATTTGTTTGAACTTGAACTGCTATTTTAAAAATAAATAACATACAACTTGATTTGTATAAAAAATAGGGTAGTTGTTATTAGTACCTCTTTGTCCGTTTCCACAATTAAATTAACAGGAAAATAAAAGTGATTATTCTTACTGCCGAAGTTTCTATCTTAACGCCTCATTGTTTACGCATCATCATCCATAGAAAACTTTCTTTTAAAAGAAATAAAAAAAAACAAAGTGGTATTATCTATTGAGCATTGATTTTCTATATCTGAGATGAAATCTGTTGAAGGATGTCAACTTAAGTGGAGTATATATTTCAGCAGTGAATTGCTTCTAAAATGTCTGTTATAATAAGGTTGCTGCTAAAAATATGTACGTGTGATGGATCTGAGAGGTTAGATTGCCACTCGTCAGTTCTATTATTTTGTCACTGTCCTTAAGTCATAGAATTCCTTCGAAATTAACTATTTTTTTACATTGTATTGCGATTACAATATGTAATGTTCGCATAAACTTTCAAGTTTTCAACAACATCATAATAACTTTTTTTTTCCAAGTTTTAAGATTTTGTTGACTGATCCGTTTTATAAGGGTTGAATAACTTCTGCGATACAGTGCTATCCCTTTTGTATGTTCACTCAAAAAATTGTCATTTACTAAACTATTTCTGCATTCCCTTCATCTTCATGCATACTTTTATCTCTCATTTTATACAAGTTGTCTTGTATAAAATGACACATTCAAAAGGCAATTTTCCCGCAATTTTCCAAATTGGAATTTACTTTAAATTTCGATCTATCTAGGTACATCAAAATGTCTGGCTGAATCCCGTTAACATCACCAAAGATCTTCCACCTCACGAAAGTATATTAATTAGTTCATCTAATTCGACGGTTTATGGGACAATCGCTTTGATATCGTCTCATTTACCGTCTCACTCAATACAATCCAAGTCACGCGATATCCGGACATCCGCAACAATGCTTTTGTTGATTCGCTTGCTTAATTAATTTACCGGCGGCAATTTATTCTTTGTGATCTTTGGGCAGTTCTATTGTAGTGTTAGTTATGAATTGTTGAGTCCTAAATGTCGTTCTTATATACCATATATTAAAATACATAATCTGACTTTGAACGGACTTTGAATAGCTGCGTGGTACCCGGTAGAGTAGAATTTGGCCTAGTTGCTCTCAAGGCTTGTACCGTGGTACCCGGAGATTGCTTTTGGTTTATTTTTCTTGACTTTTGTTACTTTCGTCCGAGCAACTCCGAGAGCAAAGCCAGTGCCCAAGCTTCGTCTGTTAATCTGTAGGTATACTGACTTGCTCGCCAGTACTACACCTGCTGATAAATAGACAAAAACTGTGAAATTGTTTTAAAGTGAACTTAGCAGCACGCACTGAGACACACTTTATATTTATGTGTTAAAAGAAATGAGACAATATTATCATATGGACCATCCCGGACACCGTTCATCCAAGTTGAACTCATGCATCTTTCACTGTCTGCAAACCATTCTTTAATGCGTTATAAAGATAATATATGTATGTATGTTACGAGGCACTAGGTAGACATGAAGATCAAAGTTAACTTAAATAGTACTCGTTGTAGATACGGCATGACGTGACATCTGCCGTCACGACATCAGAATCGGCCTTACGAAAAACAAATTATTGAAAACAAATACCTACAAAATGAAATTGTATGCAAATCAATTGATTTAAAAAAGACATGGCATAATACCCAAGTGGCAAGCAGAAACGGTTCACACCTGCTATCCTAAACGACAGACAGGGGAATTTCAATAACAGGGTAAGCTTAGAATGAAAATGAAATGTATTAATGAAATACCAATATTTTCAACAGTTGAAAGTGTGCATTTGATATTTATATGCGGTAGAAGTTACTTGGCATCACTGACAACGCAACAAGTGCTTGGTTTGCAATAAATGGCATTGTGTATCGTGCCAGTAAGTGTGACTATATTGCCATACTGTGCCCACCTTGTAAAACCGTTTATTGTGCTAGTTAACGGCTTTGTAAACGCGTGTGATAGCTTCAAAGTCGTATTCTTGGCAAATACTTGTTCCGGCTAGACAACACTGTCTGACTTGAAAACAACGTAAAGAGATACATGGATTGTTCTAGTTTTAGTACGTTATCATTAAATTTACCTATCGGTAAATTCATCTATAGGCAGTTAAATAAATAATAAAATAGGTCTAGCTGAAGATAATTTTCGAATTTTACATGTGACCGAAATTTAACTGTCAAAATCCATACTTCGTCAATTAGATTTTGTACACTCATACATAGTACAGCTCTACTCACCCGTTCTAAAATATGCAGGCGCGTATACAAGTAGACAATAACACAGGGAACTACTGAACCATAACCAAGAAGTGTCCATATATTAACTCGGGTTTCTTTTCATGTTCAAAGTGATGATCAATTGAAAGGCGGATGGTACTTAGTAAAATCTTCTTTGAATACTTTCTTGAAAATGTTCAATCTAAAGGACAGGTCAGGGTTTATCTAATAAAAGTTTTCAAGGTCCTATTTATTACGCTAGGCACATTTAGGAATGTTGCCAAGGCTATGTTTCACTTTAACTTTTAAGTACTAATATTGAACAACTTAAAGATGCATTTTATGAAATGGATCTTTTGTTTATTTTAGACTAGCAGTGGCCTGACTTCGTTTTCGTAGAATATTTTTCGGGTTTCTAGTTGTCGCTCAAACGTTCGCTTATCAAACTAATAATAATTGCAATCAAATCTAAGCTCAATTTCTTCTGCAGGGGACTAAAACGCAATTAGACTGTGCAGTAAATAGTCTTTATAACCAAATTCTTAACAGGAGGAGGTTCGGAAGTTTAAATATATTATTTTAATGTTTTGTATTCCTTCTTCATTTGTTTAACTTATGCAATAATTGCACTATGCTATTGAAACGTAAAAATTTGAGTAAACATAATGTAATTCTTACGCCGACAGCTTCTTCTACAAAAGTTTTCAACATCACACTATCTAAAACAGTTGTTGATCTGTGATAATAGTAACTCCGCAGATCTTGACAGTTCCTAATTTAATACGGGTGTTATCGATTCAAGTTTATGCCGAACCAGTCCAAGTTGTTATTTAAGGCTCAGTCTAGGAGCAAGTCTAGCGTAAGTTGTAAGAACTTGTGTTTATCAAATCGGATTTATTCTAGTGTGTGTAATTTACCGGAGAGCGTACATTTTTGTCAACATTATATTTAGGCCTACTTGCTGTGTGCCACAGATTTATCTGCGTTTTATGTTGTTGAAAATATTTGTTTACATTATATCAATTGTTTTGTTGGAATTAAGACAATTTTCCACTTTAAAAGTTTAAAAGCTGTACAATTCTGTATGTGCCATGATATAAAAAGCATAGACGTTTAGTCTAACCACTGTTAATATAGTTCTATCCCTTAAGTACACAAATTTTAGTCAATGTTAGAGTGTCTCACCGTAGATAAAGCCAGCATTAGCCTGATTATACGACCAATTTAAATGTTCGTCGCTCAGAGAATGTATTCTAACGAATGTTATTTGTTTTAAATATGTAGGAACATTGTATTTTTAACGTGTCTGTCGAACTGATAATAACTGAAGTTGGAAGCTATTTCAGAGAGTTCGAAAAGCTGTTGAATATTGAATACTGTTTGTTTTGTTGCTCCGTGTATCAAGACAGTTATTGTAATCGATTTTGAACAAACAGTTTCCAAGAGATCTTAACTGTTTTACTACTACCGTCCGAATATTTGAGTTGATTGTAAAACTAGATTATTAAAGCTTTTTGGTACTGAATTTTGCAAAATATGCACTTAGTTGTTGACCTTTTATTCACATAGCCTTTCAAAATCACTTTTGAGGAACTGTTGTCTTCTATTTCACCTGAGCAATAATCCTGGTTCCCAGGATCCGGGAACCACTCTTTCACTTAATTTTCGTTTAATTCGTTTAATTAATTTTATGGGAGCGACGCTATCTGATTTCCGAGAAGGAAGCCCGCACGAGAGGCTCATTCGTTAACCATAAAATGCACCAGCTTGCAGATGAATTCGACCTTTACCAGAAATTTCGGTGAAGCCCCGAACACTAAAATATAACAACATATAAATATCTCGTTTACAATAATAATCCATCCTAATATTATAAATGTGAAAGTAACTCTGTCTGTCTGTACGCTTAAACCGCTGAATCGATTTTGATGACATTTGATATAGGGGTAGACTTTGAGAAAGGACACAGGCTAAGTTTTGTAGCAATAACCGACATCCATGTCACCGGAACCACGGGCCACTAGTAAGTGAATATATAAATGTGAAGATCAGAAAAGCGTGTTAGAAATACTTGTACGGAACGGGCAAAGAAAAATATGTACAAACTTTGCTAACAACAAGTAACTAACAATATCAACTTAGTAAACTAAACTTTTCATAGTGGAGATAATGGTTTTTTTATAATATACTTACTATTCTTTATTTATAGCTGTATGACGTATATTATTTGAGAATGCAAAGTGCCCGCATGACATCAATAGGCTCGTCCCCTACTACTAAGGACCGAAAATCGTAGTCAAGAAATGTGGATGTTAATACACCTCTGCCTACCCTTAGAAGATTTATAGGTGTGAATATTTATCACGTATTTGTGTATGTGCTTGAGATTTTAGATTGAAAATTATGGCGTATCTAGTTTATTTAGCTAATTTCTTGCTGTACCTATACATTCTGAAGTTAGTCGGTTTCTAAAAACGTACACAAGAGTATATTCATATATCCTTAGTAAGGTCTGGAGAATTTTTTCTAGTCAAGTGAACAAATTATGCTCCAGCTAAGAATAATGTAAGTCTCAAACGTGGAAACTATTTAGGTATGTCTGCAAACGAATGGTATTCACTAGACGCTTTTGCGAGAATCTCATTTACAGTTGAACTAAGAACTAACTAACTAACCAGAGAGGTTATTATTAGCAACTGAATTTTTATTGATATTGTATTTCAGATTCATACAGGATGTGGTGATAATCTCTATATACTATTTTAACTTTTTGTTTTTTTGTTTCCTTTTATAATAGTAAACCCTGAGTACCTATACTTAGGGAAACGGTACTTATATTTAGGTACTAGCTGACCCTCCCCATCTTCGCCAGTGGCATATTTAGAAACCTTGTATGGCAATCTGCCGGACATTTATGATCACTACTCCGCTTCCTTAAGTAATCGCGTGATGATATATAGCCTTAGACCGTCGTCGATAAACAGACTAAATACATACATACAATCACGTCTTTTTCCCCGGCGGGTCAGGTAGAGGTGAATTAACACCTACATTTCACCAATCATTAAATTCGGTTCCACGTAATAGGGGATGAGCCTATTGCCGTATTCCGGACATTATTGTTGACTCAAGCCATGCATCTAAGGCTGAGTCTGGACTGTATATATCTGTCTGATGCTAAACAGATGGGGTGGTCCAAATTCTCCTCTGTCGGGAACCACGCGGCAAAACAGACCATTTATTTAATACAAAATTTGAACCGTTACTTTTAAAGCTATGAATTCGGCGAGTTCCCTGCTGGCGTTGAGTATCGCATACATAACTAATCACAGGGAATTAAAACAATTTGTTACCGATATTATTTGTTATTCAGGAGGTAGGACACGGCGGTATTTCCGCCAAATTGAGCAGTCCGGCTGGGGAAGTACCTCCGCCCTACAGAATACCGCGGTTATAATAACTTCATGTTGTGTTCCCAGCGGTGAGTAGGGTAGCCAGAGCTCACTGGAGAATTTGTGCTGTCAGTGGGATGAGTAAAGGCTTGTCCTGCTTTGTCCTCTACACTGACGGCACAGAAACTCTGTGCTTACAGGGTCGGCAGTGCGAGTGTGGCTTCTCTGGTGTTACACACGTCCATAGGCCACGGTAACCACTTTCCATCAGGTGGGCCGTGCGCTTGTCTGCCACCTAAGTGGTATAAAAAAAAAAGATTTAGCTAGTAGAATATATAAGCTGAAGTGGCAGAGGCATATGGCTAGCATATCTTTCGAAATCCCGATTCCCGTTGGAGCAAACTATAGTGGAGACTGAGAGTAGGCAAATGGAAGGTGGAACGCTTCTGAGATGGACTGACGACCTAAAAAGGGTGGTTGAGTTGGAAGGTGGAGGATCGGTGGCGATATATAAAATAAACACACGGCATGGACACGGCGGTATTTCAGTCCAATTGATCAGTACGACTGGGGAAGTACCTCCACCGTACAGAATACCGTGGCCATAATAATTTCGTGTTGTGTTCCCGGCTGTGAATACCTAGTACCTACTGACTGTGAGCCAGAGCTCCCTGGAAAATTATTGCTGTCAGTGGGAAGATTAAAGGCTTGTTCTGCTTTGTCTTCTACACTGACAGCATAGAGACTCTGTGCTTTCAGGGTCGGCAGCGCGAGTCTGGCTCCTCTGGTGTTACAAACGTCCATAGGCCACGGTAATCACTTTCCATCAAGTGGGCCGTGTGCTTATCTGCCACCTGAGTGGTATAAACAAATAGCGCACATTGGGAGAGGCCTATGTGTATGAGCTAATTAATTGATTGATACCATTCCGTGAAATTCAATTACTTCTTTTTCATACCGGTAATCAAGAAACATTATTAAAACTGTTGGTCTAACGCAACAACAATATAAAATTGCCAGTAAAATCTAATCTCAAAGTCTCAGCAAAGATTTTCGCTCTAACATTTGTGCCATTACTAGCTGGCAACACTGTCACCTTATAGAAAATGTTACCAGTAATAATGTGTGTAATAGCACAGGTAATGTCCTAAGGTAAATGTTGACTTCAAAGGCGACCAATAAACGTTATATTACATGTGATAAAAGTATTAAAAAACTTTGAACTTTCATTTTAAAGTTCAGAATTTTCCCATATTACGTAGGTATAACATACGTACCCATGTACACATATAGAATAAACCAATTATTGCACTTTTTCACAGTATTTTATAATATTTCTAATGAAATTAAATTCTATGAATTAATTCAAAAAATGAATAAAGTCCAATAGAATATTTTTTAAGACAATTAGCATGCTAACTGTTAATAATAATCTATTTAGATTAGAAAATGTAAACTTAGACAGGATCGCTCAGTAGCTTAATCGTCATTTTTATACAATTTAGGTGGCAGACCAGGGAAGTCACACCCATGCTGTTGACACTGTAAGGAAAGAGAGTTACTATGCCGTTAATGCAGAACACAAAGTCAGGATAAGTTTTTGATCTACCCACTGATATGACAAATATCAGAGTATTCCCCCTGTAAGTGACTGGACCCGCCTGAGCATTAACTTTTCTTTCATCTAAATTGAAATCCAATCTATTTCTAAGAATGTGCGGCCTCTGTGGCGTAGCGGTAGAACGTACCACTGCTACGCAGAAGGCACGGGTTCGATTTCCGCTCAGTGCAAATATTTTTATCCAAGAATCTGTATATTTTAATTGGTCTGAGTGTTTCTATGTATGATATGTATGTATTTACAAAAAAAAATAATTTAAGAATGTTTATCCGCATTCTAGATTCCATAACACAAGTTAGTTAAACTACGCTTACCATGGGTCTAGATAGCGTTGTGTAGAATATTGTGGTATATTTATTATTATTTATACCAGCTCGAATTTTGTAGGCAGTCCCAATAGCCATCAGTCAACAGAATAAAAATTTATACGTATAATCTGTGGGTATATCTTGTTTGTATGTCTTGAGGGAGTGAGAATAGATATTTTAGCACCTACATATTGCCGACAATATTTCTTAGTTGGAGGTGTCGAGATCCTATCGCGGGGCTCGTCCTCTATTAACGCCAAATGAGCAGAATTTGCATGGGCTTTATAGTAGGATGGAGAAAAACCCTATCTTTTTAGTTACATTATAATGAGCCCCGCGGGTAAAGATAAGTTAACTCATGTTCTCTACTTCTCTTTTATGTATTTTAATTGCACGGAAAGCACAGTGCCTTAAATTGAACATAAAATGTAGTACTGTAGTACGCTTAGTTTAAAAAAATTAAATATCCCCGTCACAAAAAAAATCCTACAAAAAGTTGAAAATAAATTTTAACTTTGTAAAACCTAGTAATACTTTTATTCAAGCGTGGCCATATTCAAGAGAACTGGTAAGAGGCAAATAGTAAAGCATTCCATCATATTATCAGAACGATCCAAGGTCGAACGAACGCAATCAGAAATTCACTCGGGAACCGCGGGCAAAATCTTGTTATTTATAATCTGAGACAGGATACACGTCTTTTATCCCATTAATTGACAATGTTTAACACATTTTACGCCTCAATTAGCTTTAAAGTTCACGCACACAAAGCCCTGAGCAAAATAATTATACAAATTTCAATTAAGCATCTGTTACGTTTAATGGACATTTATTTAATGACAATTTTGGCGGTTTTTTTCTTTATTATGAAGAACAAAACCGCCATCCGCAATCACTTCGTATACATAATTGATTAAATTTCGTCACATAGTTAATCACATTGAATGAATTTTGTGCAGACAAACTCGTCTAGTTGACAACCAAATAACCCATACTAATATTGTGAATGTGAAAGTAACTCTATCTGTATGTTCATTACGTTTTCACGCCTAAACCATCGAGCCGATTTCTGTGAAATTTGGTACAGGGGTACATTAGACCTTGAGAAAGAATATAGTTTATGTAGATTTGTTCACGATAACCGAAATCCACGTGGGCGGAGTCGCAGGCAACAGCTGGTTTAGTATAATAATAACATTGCCTCGTTGTGATACAGTATTCGTATTCATTCGAGCGCAAATCTTGGTTGTTTCCAAAAGCAGCTTTGAGGGCTGCGGTGCAATCTTTTATTCCTCTGTTGAATAATTTGATTTGATTGACCTTTACGTGACGACTGCCGTATAACCCTACTAAACTCTAGAGGGAAATCCGAGGGAAAGCATCGTACGGCAATTAGGTGTTAGATAATATAATAGTACAGACTTGCCATTGAGGTGGTGGCTTTTTTGATCTAGGACACGCCAATTCGACTTCACCTCGTCTGATGGTAAGCTAAAGGCAAGGTCTCAGGGAAGAGGGTCACCATTACAGACACGTAGTATGTTACAATGGTGGCCCCGATTAAAGGACCCGGGAATGTAGGTAGAAGAAACACATGTGCTGGTAAGGAATTCCAGGATTTTTGTTCAAAATAGCTTGTCATAGATTAAACAACAAGTGAAAAAATGACATTATTTTTGTCAGTTGTTCCCCGAGAGGAGCAAAGCATTCTAAAGTAGAATCCTCCAGATCCATCAGATCAACGGATACAAGAGCTGAGATGATTTTTTCACGTGTTAGTTACTTTACCTTTTATCATTGACTACGAGAAGATAATTGCGCTGATAAAATTGGCCGCATTTATTTTCTTAATTTAAAATTTTCAACTGAGCTAGGATCCCTACAAAATAATAATATTTAGTAACTTTTAGTATGTCTTTATAGCAAGAGTACAACCTCTTGCAAGTTTCCTTTTTAATAATAAAAAAAATAAATACATAGAAGTTATCGCTTTAACGTGTGCAAATGATTCAATCAACATTTATAAACCAACAATACCTACTGATATTTTAGCGTTTTTAAACTTTCACAGTCAGTATTTAATCAAATCAAATCAATCAGCCCACTGTAGTCCACTGCTGAACATAGGCCTCTCCCAATGCGCCTCATTTTATCCGATCCTCTGCCTTCCGCATCCAGTCTGCCGCAGCCTCCATTTTCAGGTCGTCCGTCCATCTGACTCGGGGGCGTCCTACCTAAAAATGACAAATAAGTTAAAAATTACTTTTAAGTACAAAGTTTAAACTGATTTTTCAATAACATTGTAATGAACCACGAAAACTCAAGGCATGAAACGAATATTTACTATTCACTCAACTCTTCGTCAGTTTCTGATTTCAAACCTGATTTTATTACAATGAGATTGAAACTCAATCTCGCAAAAGTTGTGTTATAATATTTTCTTGGCTACTGTCTTCTGTTTATACTAAATAGAAATTCTATTCTACAACAGACTAAATGTTGGCCTATTTTCTAACAATTAAGTTGAGTAACCAAATATTGTAGAAATGTAAGAATGTAGCTATATAATATATATAATCCTCTTTAAAGACTTTTTTATCTGTGTTATGATAGACTTTAAGGAATCAACTTTGATATTTTAACCGCATTTTATAACCTATATAACAAGCCAGTTCAACTATGTTAACTACTGATTTTGAAACATAACATAAATTTACTTAAAGTCACGCCTATATCCCCGAAGGGGTAGGCAGAGGTCCTAGCACCCACATTTCGCCAGTTTATGTTTAGGTCCCAATGTAATAGGTGGAGCGCCTATTGTCATTAACCGGGCACTTATACATACACATAACAATTGAAAACATTGTGTAATAATTCCTAGAAAATTCTTATTGTACATATATAATAATGTTATTAGGTACATCGTTATTATATCGCAATAACAAAGATGTTAATAGGTACATCGTTTTCAGAATCTATTACATTTGTTCGACGAAATTATTGTATACAGTATTCATTATTCTACGATATTATGATTCCTATATAACGATACAAAACTAATATCATAAAACGAAAAAAGAACGGTTTAGTGTTTGGTCGTTATACACATTTGATGAGAAACCTTGATTTTATGTTATTTATGTTTCAGTAGCCATGTAATATTCAGGGATTACTGAGGGGTTAGGCTATTAATACCACCACAGAGCCCTCCTTTGCCTTCAATCAATTGTGAAAGTATTATAGCTATAGTTTACCGCAGCCAAGAGTTTCATACAGCTATATATACAGCTACTTTAATCGAGACGTGAAAAAGCATCTGATAAGGTTGTTAAACCGAGGTTGCTACAAATTTAACATTGTAATAGTGATCCTTTTATATGAAAAAAAAACTTACCATTTTTATTATTATTTCAAAACAATATTGAAGCAATTACAATTATTATCCCACTAATTTTATAGGAGATAGCTTCAAGTCTACTCCAGTATACACTCAAAAATTGTATTTATCTGGAGACTTGTACAAGTAACTGTGTTACTATTCGAACTGAGCTATTCAGAAGAGTATTCGTCTAAAAAGGGATTGTCACAGGTTCAATTCTCAACCTGTATATTGACTTTTTGGATTTAAACATACCATCAGGTTATAAAAAAAGTCGATTTCAATATCCAAAATATTATTATATGTATTATTATCATATTATTATGAACGCCATAAAAGTTTATTTAGTAAATATAAGAGGTGCACAGAACATTGTTATGGCACACGTTGTCTTCACAATTTGAGAGAGAAGCGATGTTCACATCTCGTTGGGTTCACAACCAATTACGTCAGCACTCAGTTGCTAACTTTAAACGCGTCTGAACATGTTCTAATGTTTTAATTATTTCTCAAATATTGTCCTTAATATGGGAACAATATGTTGTGATGCTTTAATTTTTAATGCTCGTTAAGTTAATAATGATAATACCTAATGTTTTACAATAATTAGGTGTTATTGGATAATAATACAAACAAACATATAATCAAGCCTTTATCCCCGGAGGGCTTGGCAAAGGCGATTTAACTCCCACATATCACCAATAATTGTGTTCGGTCCCACGTAATAGGGGTGAGCTTATTGCCGTATTCGGGGCACTACTGTTGACTCGACCCATGCATCTGAGGCTGAATCTGGGCCGTATATATCTGTCTAATGTTAAACAGCCCCATCTCTCTGTCGCCTTGTACGACACCACATGGGAAGAGATGGGGTGGTCCAAATTCTACTCTGCCGGGAACCACACGGCTTATATAATATAATTTTATTTTGATACAAAAGTTTACATCTGAAATACAAGTAAATAATTACAATAGTCTAAGGACTACGTCTTCTTGCACGGTCGAAACATTGATCGAAATGGATCGGTCAGATCGGTAGATATTATTTTGCCGTAAAAACTAAAACATTACTTACATTTATGTTGTATATATTCTTATAGCTCTGGTCAACACATAACCAGCGTTTTTATGAATTTGTGTCAGTTTCTAATTTTATAATCTATTACCTACAGAGATAATACTTACTACCTAGGGATATACATTTACACGAAGTACTTCCAAAAACATCAAAGTCAACTAAAATAGAAAAAAAAACGATCAAACAAACCCAAGTCAAAGGCACATTCAATAAATATTTGTGGGAAAAATTCACGCTCATTTCATCTACGAATGTGTATTAAGAAAAACATCTACCATTGACTTATCAAAAAGTTAAGTGGTGTGAGATATTACGGCCTTATCAGCTCAGGCGAAGAAAAATTCTGGCGAATCTCCAAATAAATGTAACTATTCTTAATACTAGCTGTTATCCGCAGCTCTACTTTCTCCCGCTCAGTGCAAATATTCGTATGTATGAATTTGTATATTTGGTCTGGTTGTTTCTATGTATTTACAAAATAAAAGTGTCTAAATGTGTTTATCTGGATTCTAGATTCTATGACACAAGCTAGTTAAGCTAGATAGGGTTGTGTGAAATGTTGTTGAATATTTACTTATTATTTATTATTTGCATGATATTCTGATCCTGTTTCCATACCTATGTCAGGTATAAATAGGATAGGATTGCTTGTCTGCTACCTGAGTAGTATAAAAAAAGTAAGCTGGAAAGGTTACTATAAAACATAGTATCTTTTGTAAACAAAACGTACCTTTTTGGGAGTCGGGTAAAAACAGGAAGGTGTTTTCTATTCTTAGCCGGAGACCATGTGGGAATACAGCTGCTGATCCAAGTGTAATATGTATATGCGGCATAATTCAATATTCACATACATTGAAGCTTCTTTTGTGTATTGCGTGCACTTGTAGGACATTAACTTACCTAAATAATCGTATTTATGATACCTAAGTATACACACTATTTTTTAAATCTGTAACATATGATATAAGGTAAATTTGCCATATAATATTAGAATATAATTTTTCTTATATACCACTTAGGTGGTAGATAAGCACACAGCCCACCTGATGAGTGGTTACCATATCTATAGGACGTGTATAATACCAGGGCACAGTGTTTTATGGAACCAAAAAAAATTCCCTCTGCTGATTAGAGCATTAACCGATTAAGGTATGCATTTCAAATGCAAGAGTAGAACACCCACGTGTCAAAATCAAATACTTTTTTTTATAAAAAATAATGAAGTTTACGTGACCTTGGAGTTCAAAAATGTTAAATTAATTCTGGAAAATGAACTATCTAAGATAATTATTTTTGATAAATGTAGCCTGATAAAGCATACTTGGGTGCATGTTTTCGAGTTTTTATTTTTATAAAATCACCACAGAATACGGTGTTATTAATTATTTTTAGATTTCCGTTTTTATTTTTTTTTCTCTCTAAAAACTCAAAAGCGGGACTTGTGACTGCCACCTAAATATAGTACATAAGAAGGCCTATCAGTAATAAAAAAAGCAAGTTCCACTATCGCGGCCTTTGGAAGATATAAATTATTTTGTTCTAAGGTCAAATTATGTAACATAGGGTTGACACAAAAGGTCACAATATTTATTTTTAATGTAAAAAATAATATAAATAAGTAATTTCTTGTTAGTGATAGTATATATATATTATCACAAAAGTAACTTATTTATTATTATTATATACATAATATATAATGTGTAAAATAATATTAATTTTCAAAAAAATATAATGATGCTAGAATAAAGTTGTGTATGAACACTAAGTTTACTCATATAAATCGTTCTCGTTTCTTAGTATTAACGTAGATTCATCATCGTCATTTGTTATATTTTCGTCTGGATCTTCATCAGCCACCTCTGTCAACTGCACGTTTTCTTCGTGAGCTGCTTTTAAGAGATTACGTACAGCTTCTGGCAAACGTAGTTGCTTAGAGAATCTTCGACGTTGATTAATATGTACCATAGAGATGAATGGATCAGATGATTCTAATGCACGGTGAAACAGGTCGACCATATTTTTTTTCTGTCCATTTTTCGACAGTGGTGTTCTCTATCGGAGCGCCAGAATTTGTTACGTGACTCGGCCGCTTGCTCTGAAAGCATCCCCACAGGAAGTGAACAGGATTCAATAATCTCTTCACCATGCACTAGAATTTTGTGTACTGTCACAGTCATCGGGTGCCAATTATATGACTGGACATACCTTTCCGCGAGCGTGCGGCAATAAATACCAAACTTTTTTGCATCTATTGGGAATTCGCAGGATATAGTGACCAGAATAACATGAAATCCATCGATTAGCTAGGAATCTAGGCCTAAAATCTCTGTAAATATCCTTCGAAATTTATCTGACAATGCTGTCCTAGCCGAATTGCCGTCATTTGTGGTTCCAGCGTTAGGTTTCACCACGTCCACTAACAATCCAATCCTGTTTCTTATTTGTGTTTGAATCCACTTTTTTCGGTCTTCAACTATTTGGCTTTTGTTGCTACCCTTATTGATTCGCCATTTTTGGACTAAGGGATCATTTTTATAACTGAGATGCAACAGAAACTCAAAAATTCGTATCCAGGCATGAAGAGGGTTAATACCGTGTCGCATATTTTCTTTTATTGTGGCTTGCGTATAACATGTCTCTAAATTATCTCTAAATATCTAAATATTTTGTTAATTAATAATAATTCTTTAAAAATATATAATATTATATTCAATAGTTGAAATCAAACTAAAATTATTCATAATAACATTTTTAAAGGTCAAGTAGAGTGACAACCCTAACACTATTTTTTAAAATTCAATTTCTCTCAAAGGCCGCCATAGTGGAACTTGCTTTTTTTATTACTGATAGGCCTTCTTATGTACTATATTTAGGTGGCAGTCACAAGTCCCACTTTTGAGTTTTTAGAGAGAAAAAAAAAAAAACGAAAATCTGAAAATAATTAATAACACCGTATTCTGTGGTGATTTTATAAAAATAAAAACTCGAAAACATGCACCCAAGTATGCTTTATCAGGCTACATTTATCAAAAATAATTATCTCAGATAGTTCATTTTCCAGAATTAATTTAACATTTTTGACCTCTAAGGTCACGTAAACTTCATTATTTTTTATAAAAAAAAGTATTTGATTTTGACACGTGGGTGTTCTACTCTTGCATTTGAAATGCATACCTTAATCGGTTAATGCTCTAATCAGCAGAGGGATTTTTTTTTGGTTCCATAAAACACTGTGCAGGGGTGTCACACTTGTGCTGCCGAAACTTCTGATGTCTTTCTTGAAGAACCACGTATTGTAGTGGCTTGGTAAAACTACAGCAAGGAGATCATTCTACAGCTTAAGCGAGCATGGAATAAAGCACCTTCCACACTTCACTAAGCATTGTTTCCGATCACAATGTGTGAAGAGAGTGTGAAGTAATTTCTTTAGCTAACAAATGTTTTTTTCCGTCCACGTACCAGAAAACAGTGCTATTAGGTAAGAAAAATGTTTACTGAGCACCATAGCAGTAGATATAAACCAATCCTACAATAACAAAGCAAACAAATGTATATAAAATAGGTACACTATCACAATCTCTTCAATCTAGTCGACCTAACCAACCGTTTTTACACCTAATTTAAGGACTGACGAGCACATTTCTCAGCGTCTTCCCTAACTCTTCATTCATCAATCTTTTCATACAATCTCTAACGAGAAAGGCTCACTTCACCTCAAATTATCAACTTAACCCTTTTTTACCCTCCAATATATTATCTCGCCGGGTTAAAATGTGACCGGCGGACATATGGTCGAGTGTACAGGCCCGATAGCGCACAGTTGGTTGTACCAATAATAAATAATCTGTGGAATTTTCATATCGAAAATATTTTGTATTAGTGAAGTTATCTTTCTTTAAGTATTTTCTGGACTATTTAGTTTTGCGCTTCAGAGATGAATAGCGTGATAACATTGCGTGATTCATCTCGAAAAATATAATTGATAACCGTGATAACCTTTCCTTAAACTTTCACGATCAGAAATTCCATCTCTACCGTTCGCTTCTTAGAAATGCTCTGGAAAGAAATTAAAAAAAACGAGATGTTGTTCAACTTTGGTTAGAATATATTATTTTTATCAAAGTTGTACTTTATATCCATATTATAAATAAATACTATAACTATCAATATTATTAATTAATAAATAACCACAGTAGCTAGAAACTACACCACAAATTGAAGTAAATTAATAATTATAATATTCAGCCCGTATCTACAATAATATAACAGAAATTTCCCTGGAAATTGAAATTGGTAGTTAAGTAAAACATAAAAATATTCGCGTTTTAATTTGGACACGAAATAAGATTTCCTGTGAAAGAATCAGATAATAAGGGTATACACGAAGTCATATCCGGATTTAAGGGTAGCCTTGACCTAAAAACTGGCAGGCGAGGGTTATGATGAGTCTATAGAAAAAACGTTCAATGATTCTTTAACACGTAAAATAAATTATAGGAACTTCAAGTTCTGTATTTGATCTTCGGAATATTTTCTTTTTAACTGTGTAATATAATATTATGTGTTCTACTTTACACGAATAAATTTATTAAGTTAATACGTGCCTACAGCCATGCTTTTTTTCGAAATGGGGTAGACACCATAGGTTTCCACTTGCAACAATCCTAGTATAGATAGATAGATAGGTAGATTGATAATTCTTCATATATATAGGCCTTATCGCTAGAAGCGATTTCTTCCAGGCAACCTTGGGATGGACAGCAATGTATTAAAGCAAAAGATTTGGTGTAGTTGGCAAATAAACTAGAAACAAGGTGTATAAAAAAAAAAAAGAAAAAAGATATGAGATAAGTTCAAATAAAGTCAAATAAAAATACAAGTTTAGCACATAAATAGATATACGAAGTAAATAGTACATACTAATAAGAAGGGAAGATAGTGAGCATATTAATTGTGAGCTGTCACAGTGTTCAAAATGATAGGTAGTAGTCCTTTACTATTATTTTAAATACGTTTAGGGATTTTACTCGTCTGATATTCAATGGCAATGCGTTCCATAAGCGCAGAATGACTTATCAACAAAATCAGTTGAATGCATCACCTTTTATCGTACATGATTATCGATTATACTCTTAAAGTCTTAACCTGTTCTTTCTTCAAAATGTCCCCTACCTAATTGACATGCATGTATATTCAGGTAATAAATGCCTAAAGTTTGCCTGTAAGAGATCGCTTACAGCGATAAGGGTGCCATATATACACATTTCATATCTTGTCCGTAAATGTACTGTAATTTATTAGTTTACAATAAAGCATTATTGTAAACTAACTAATCGAATGGAGAACCTCCTCCATTTTGGTAGTCGGGTAAAAGTATAATATAATACGGTAATGACAAATGATTCAGCATATTCATTGTCCTTTTTATTTTGACGATTTGATACTCCACTGTGTACAATAAAGCTAATGAATGAACCGAATACAAAACCATAATGATATATAGCCTCGGGGTACCATGTGTGTGAACATAGCTACAGAGAGAAATCACCGAGATCTATATTCAGTAGCCGTCTCTGTGTGTGTATTTGTATTTCGTTACCAGGAACGTGAACGTACGGTAATACTCCCGTGATATAACGTTTAGGCCCAATTAAAATAACTGTATTATTAAAGCGAAAAAAAAAGATGTCGGACGACAAAAATGTAAATTTAATCTAGTTACCTAAGCCCATAAAAAGTAATGGTTGTCACGGAATTGGTCCTTTTTCCTCACCACCTTAACTACGAACCAGAGAATGGAGATTAGACGATACCAATGAAATTCGATCAAAACGAGTACAACAGTAAGATCAAAGTCAACTAAAAGACAAAATGATTCCAACCTAATGATAGTTTAAGTACTACTTAACAGTGAATTTAGTCCCTTTGTCACCCTTCAAGAGGTAACCATCCTATAGAAAACACATTCTAGCTATTACCATTTTCTTTCCCTGTTCCTTTGTGTATTGATCGCATAGATAAGGACAGAAGATTGACTTAACCATTGTTATCGTCCTTCGTGATATTCCTTTATTGTCCTCTAAATATTTTGCATAGTATTTCCCTCATAACCTATTTAGATTATGGACCTCTTCGTCCGTTTTTGGGCTTTTAGAGTAATAAATAGTTATTAGATTTCTCTTTGTGTCTGCTAACATTTGGGTTTCAAGATCATTTGTATCTGTTATTTGTATAAATACCTAAGTATATTGAGCTAAGAATTGGTGAAAAGTCTAGTTAACCAATAACCAACCATTGTACGTACTTTCTTAAGGCACTGTTCCGTACCTTTTGTATTTAAATAAAACTAGCCGTTGCTCGTGGTGCCCATGGAAGTTGCTTATTTCGTTCCTGTGTTTTACAGGAATCTTTGCCAGAGCCTTTAAAAAAGCAACCTATATGCTATTTCAGACAGTAAATGATCTGGTATGGTTGAGTTTTCAATTAGCCCACCGCAGTCCACTGCTGGGCATAGGCCTCTCCCAATGTGCGCCATTTAATCCGATCCTCTGCCTTGCGCTCCTCTGCTTTTTAAGGTCATCCGTCCATGTTTGAGTTACGAAGGTGAAGTCTAGTTCGCACACCTAGATAAAAAAAAACATCCATTAATTCAGCAGTAAGATAAGATTATTATTGAAATGTTAAAATTTAATCACTAAATACTAACAAGCAATAATCATGTTTGAAATATAACTCACCGGTAAGGCGTACGTGGGTAGGTTAGCTTGAGCTTGACCTCGTAAAATATACTCTGATCAAATTGATGGTGTACAGAAAAAAGGGCAGGTCAGAAGCACTCTAAGCCTGTGAGTTTCTATGAAAGGTTTAAAGACAATAGAGTTAACTCGTGAAGTGTATAAGGACAGAAGCAAAAGGAAGGATGTCCTTACTTGCGTTGTTAAAATTGTGCATTGTGACCCCATGTACAATTCTAACAACGTAAGTATAAAGTTTATTTAAGTACACGTAACCAAAATTATTAATAAAAACAGCTCTGTCATTTTTCACCGACAAAAATACATTAAAAAGAGAGAATTCAAAATTTATTTTAATTAATCTCCCTCTGTAATATTACTTTATTGTCCTCTAAATATTTTGCATAGTAACCACTTCCCATTAGGTGGTATAAGAACATCTGACATTAAGATAATTAATATTTTATCATTAGATAAAAGAAACAGTCATTAGATTATTCATTATATTTGTAAAAAGATACATCAGTAAATATTCCTAAATGAAAAGTAAATTACAAATGTTTGTTTAAAACTTTCATTTTGAGACGAGGTAAAATTACTATTTATTCAATTGCTACACCTTCAAAACCGTTTTTTTAACACCTACAACGATTTGAACACAAAAAGATTTTAATGTTCGCTTCGTTTATTCCACAATAAATGAAACAAACCCATTTGTCACCATACTATTTTAATCTCTCTTTATACGTTAGAAGCCTTTTGTAAATTAGAACACAAAGAGACTTACCCCAGTGCTATTCAGTAACATTCAAATATTAATACAACGCGTATTTAACACACAGTCAACTGTATATTTCGTTAGTATTTTTCTTTACAAGCTAAACCACAGCCGCTGTTAATGTATAAGCTCATACAGGTTTTGTAAACGAAAAATATGTGAAGCATTGTAACCGCAAACTGGTTATGAGTTAAACTATGAATATTGCCCCGTCACTGCTTCGCACCGGAAAATTTAAAATATTGTATTTTAAGGGGTGAAAAATGTAGCTATATGTAGCCTAGTGGTATGGGTAATGGACTGCTGAGACGAGGTCTCGGGCTCGATCCCAGGTTTTACCATGGCACACACCATTGACTTTTCGATGATTTTCGAAGTTATGTGTGTATTTATCGCAGGTTTATACGTGCCCGGTTAATGGCAATAGGCTCGTCACCTATTACATTGGGGCGTAAACAAAAACTGGCGAAATGTGGGTGCTAGCACCTCTGCCTACCCCTTTGGGGATATAGGCGTGAGTTTATGTTATGTTATGTTATTTTAAATATGTAACTATTATTTCTTAGCAGATTTTATGTCGGGATTCTTCTTCTTCATCTTAGTGTTAATCCCAGTCGCATCCGAAGCTTTCACCTCGTAGTCTGGGGTCCGCTTTACCAGTATAAATGCGAATTTAGAAGAACTTCGGTATTTTTCGTAAAGCGACTGCTATCTGACCTTGATAATGCAAAGGCGATTTTGAAGTATTGCAATTAAACCTGTTTTTGAACTTTTGCGGACTCCAACTACTCATAACGACTGCTATAGATGTTCATATGGCAACCGAGACGGAAGGCTTAATCAGCTCTCCGAGGCACGACTAGGCCAATGCAAATATTAATGCAGACAAATATTTGCACTGAGTGAGGATCAAACCCGCACCTCTTGCGTAGTAGCCAAGTACACTACAGCCACGGTACGGAAGCTGTCTAGGATTTGAGGCACTACTATTGACCAATAATACTGCTAGACGTGATAATACCGCCCTATAAAAACCGTTGGGTACGAGATTCTAAGTGGTTCTCAAAAATTCTAAGTTTTATTTCGTGGCGTCCTTTTTTACAATATTTTTTAAATATTTACGATACGTCAATTAGACTTCACCTGATAGTAAGCTGAAGGGAAAGTCTCAGTTAAGAACATCACCATTACATACACGTACCATGTTACACTCAGCTTGACGGCCTCATCATGTGCTAATTGGTTTATACGGCTTTAATGAGAGTAACTGCTGGCAGAGCGACCCCGAGAGGAAAGTCTACACAAAACCTTGTCCGTTAGTCAGTAGGTTTACCAACATGCAAGCAAGTTTGGCTTGGGTACCGGAGATTTTGGCGGAGCCCCAAAATCACCCTGTTGCTCTTTCCATCTGTCCAACCACCGTAGTATTAATAACTCTAGTTTTATCTTTTCTAGCGCTATTAAAATTTGTACACACGTTGTTTTTCTCAGTAAAAAATCCCTCTGAACGAGAAAAATCTTAACTTAAACTTATTATCGTAGCACTTGAGCCTCTTCAGCAATTGGCATTTAAAAAGAGTGGCCGTGGCTTTTTATGACCGTGATTTTTCTTCTCACAGGCTCCACCTATTGCATTACGAACAGAGTACTAGATATAAATGTGGCTTCAAATGTTCATTAAATATATTACTTTTTTTTTTCGCTAACCAGCTACTAGAAAAACATCAGTACCTTTGTGGGTAAAGAGTCAGCCTTATAATAAGGAGGGCTCAAATCTAGGCTATCACTACCGATGCGATCTCATTCCTTACAAAGCTGGCTGGCTAGGTAGGATACTATTAATAATTACTAATATTCTTAAAAAAAACTGTTTTAAAAGCAAGCGTGAGATTCTGTTGCTGTCCTGCGGGGACAGGATCAGATTCTCACGCTTGTTTTTTTCACCCACATGAATTGATTCTAGAAATAAAATACTAGTTAAGCAAGAGAGTTAAGTTTCAGGAAATTGGATTGTATCCTTAAAAGTGTACTTAATATCGTACTGTTTTAAAACAAAGTGTAATAATATAACATAACTGGCTCGGACATTACCCGTAGTTTTGTAAATAAAATGTGTAATAGAATTTCACAACACAATATCTAGCACGTTCGCAAACAGACAGGGAGGTAACATCAATTGGATTAACAAACTAATACCACTTAGTCATGGCGTGTTTGTTATTTGCGAGTTAATGCGAGTAAATTCGATTTCATAATACAAGAGTAGATATTGTGATTGGTAACAAAACGATCGCAATACAGCTGATATAATATCGTTGTTATATTCAAGATTGAATGTTAGCAGTCATGATTTCATTTGGTTATGTGAGCTTGTACATTTTGGATGTGTATACCGACTCAGATATAATTAAAAGATAATAATAATATTTACAACATAGTACACAGCGCTATCTAGAAGTCAAGTAAGCATACCGTCTTGCCTGTAAATGATTTTTTAATACTGTTACAAGTGTAGAACTCCTTCTACACGTAACATATAACGTAACCACTGTGAAGGTACGAGTTTGCGGCCAACCACTTGAGGCTGTCATTGTAATTATAGGTTTTTGTTTAATGTACAGTTATAATAGGAATATGTCAAATAGTGATTTATTTTGAAATCATTCCTTCAAATACATACCTAGAAATACTTAGATCAATGCAAATTAATCGCGATAGAATCTGTTAATAGAATTAATTTTATTTCCTGGCAGAGTAGAATTTGGAACACCCGATCTCTTCCCATGCGGTGTCGTATGAGACGACAAAGGGATATGGTTGTTTAACATCAAACAGATATATACAGTCTAGACTCAGCCTCAAATGAATGGCTTGAGTCAGCAATAGTGCACGGAAGACGGCAATAGGCTCATCACCTATTATGTGGGACCGAATTAATTGATTGGTGAAATGTGGGTGTTAATTCATCTCTGCCTAACCCTCCGGGAATAAAGACGTAATTGTTTGTATATATGTTTATTACAAAGTGTAGCTTTCCCGTAAACTACAAACAATATCAAGATGCTTTCTAAATTGACTTGTTTTATGAACACTAACCCATTTGCAGAGTCCATTACAGCACTTCTTGAATGTTCTGTGTGCACTCTAGTTTTATGTTATGTGGGTAAACTTGAAACTCAAAGGTTATGTGAGTGTCATAGGCGACTGGACCGCTAAAAAGTAAGTGCTGTTTTCCTGAATAAGTTTTAGAGGACATCCAATAAAACAGTAAAGGTTTTTATATTTGATTGAGTGAAGTTTTTCTTTATTGCTTGTTCTTGAACGGTTACTGTCTTTTTTATAATGTGGAGATTCCCTAGTATTCCCCCCTCCCGCTCCATCAGAGCCAGTGGAAAGTTATGTCAGTCTCGAAAGTGCTAAAACCTTACACTTGAGTCATCAATTGCTGAGCGTAAGATACCTCAGCTTACCCAGGACTATCAAAATTGCCCCCATCGGAAACTACTATCATCAGGTCCCAACTCCAGAACAAAATCTTGCGAACAGAACTTTATCCGCTAATCAGGTAGTGTACCCTGCTGTCCTTAAAGATCTTATATGACCCTATACTCATACCACCGTCAGGAAATAAGATAAAATAACTCAAAATATACGATAGAATCTGTTGAAATTACTTTTATTTCAACAAGTTAAGCAAATAATGCTGCACACTGTGCACGTGGTGAGCTCAACACCTAATGGCCTAAACCATTACGGTGCACTATCTCGTGAATGTGCAAAAACTTGCTGACTAGCATGCAATGTATTGCAATACTTACCAGGCATATAGTCGGTGAGCAACATATAAGGTAACCATTTCTCTTTAGAAATCTCTTTAGAAGTTTCATGTCGATTTTCTTTGATGTGTTTGGTTTATAGGGAGCTTTTTCAGGACATACTTTTTATGATGTAGCCGCGATGCTAGTGGTTGACCTCTACTTGCAAATAACAAGCATTACAAGCATGGCAATCTATTCATTTGAGGCCCCTAATTGATAAAAGAAGTAATTGCATGCATTGAAATAGTACCTACACTGATATCCAGAATGAAAGACATTTCGTCTTTCATTCTGAATATAAAAATTAAGAAAGTGTTGGGAATTTTTCGGTTTTTTCTTTTGACGGTAAAAATAAATAACAATTTAAAAAATACTATTAAGTTCATATAGACTGTTTTTATTTATATTTTTTACATAGTATTAATAAAATCTGTTTGTTTGCTTAGGTCTTTTAAACTACTCGCCAAATTTTATTTCAATTTTCAGCAATAAATAGAGTTGTTCAAGAAAAAAATTATGTATGATATATACGGGAATGGGATCAATATCCCACGCGTTTAGAAACGTGGATTACAGTTGGATTTCTACACATTATAATATAATCAGCAAACAAAATATATTTAATAAAAACATACCTATAGACTAAGGAAGCAGTACAATGGGCGGCCTTATCGCTCGAAGCGATTTCGCCCAGCCAACCTTTGTATCACATTGTAATGCGACATAACATAGAACAAGATTTTATTACCCCATTCGATATGTTTAGTATATACTGGAATATTTCATATCAGTGAGCTATTTGCGATGATCTTTATTTTTATGTCTGCCGTATACTGACGATAGCCGAAAAATATAATATGCTTTCTTTACTATTTTACTAACTGTAACCCACGGCTTCACTCTCGCTAAATTATACCCCATGAGCTATAGGAACCTTTAATATTTCCGGGGCAAAATGTAACGTATAAGCAATTCCAGAATAACTTACTCTCTGAGGCACGAAGGGGAGGAGTCTAAATGTACACCATTACGACTTTGGCTATCTTATAGACATTTATAAAATTAATTAATATTGTGTTAAAATGTTAACTTAAAACAGAATACTAAAACTGATAACCGCGGTAGCCTAGTGGTATGGATAATGGACTGCTGAGACGAGATCTCGGGTTAGATCCCAGGTTTTACCATGGCACACACCAATGACTTTTCGATGCTTTTCGAAGTTATGTGTGTATTTATCGCAAGTTTATAAGTGCCCGGTTAATGGCAATAGGCTCGCCACCTATTACATTGGGATCTAAACATAAACTGGCGAAATGTGGGTGCTAGCACCTCTACCTACCCCTTCGGGGATATAGGCGTGAGTTTATGTTTTGTTACTTTTATTTGTGATTTAACTTCTAGCGCCACGATTTTTAAAGACTGAAGTGCTTGAAGCGAACTTAGTGTCAATAATTCCGTTGAGAACCTCGCAGAAATAAAAAGTCGCGACTAGTTTAATGCTTTATATTATATCAGTTAGGTGGCAAGCAAAAACACTGTAACTCGTTTGACACATACGAATCAGATGAAGAGAGAGAAGATATAAAAGTGAACATTAAAAGATATAATCTTATATTTTTTATTTAATTGTACACTAAACTGTGTGTATATTCGGTGATGTTTCACCAAGTATAATACACAGACCCTTTCCTCGTTCATTCCCTAGAGTGTAAAGGATAAGCAGAGGTGTATTAACCCTTATTACATTTGATCCAATGAAACAGGGGCAACTTTATTGCCGTCAATCAACGTGTCCATACTGCTGCTAAGAATTAAACTAGAGTTACTATTTCACAAATCCGAGAATAAAACAATCTCATACATTTGAAGCATCTAACAAAATCATAGCAAAGTGCCCGATATGTCAGCAAAAAAGATAGCAATAAAAAATTGTTTCTACGAAAAAGGAATCGCATTATTCACGAAATCGCACATATGTGTCTAGTATACATGCTTACGGTAGCTGCTCGAGCATGATCTGACAAAAACCTTTGGGTAGTGTTGTGACAGCGCTGACAGGTAGTATAATGAGTTGTGTGGGGTGCGGTGCGGATTATCGAGCATGCCGACTATGTTTTTGTTCCGCTACAATAGTGGGTAGATTATTACTGAGTTTCCAGATTCTGTGCTGTTTCTCATACGCAATAATACGTTTACTTACTTGAAAATTAAATAATCTTATGTTTGGTACACTCCTATTGTACAACCAAGGTTTTTATTTCTCTTTCAAAACATCAACCAAGTTTCAAATGGTGAAATTCAAATGACGACTTTATCAAATTTCCAAGCATTTTTATTCATAATGTATGAATGAGAACCACGATAAAGTATATGTGAATAGAGTGCTTATTCCAAAGCGTATGACGGAGATGGGAGCCCTGACAAAAACCATGCCGTGATACACATATTGATAACTCACTTGTACTTTTCCACATTACTTTATTGCTTATTACACCTGACCGGTTTCGCCTTACGGCATCCTCAAAGGCTTATAATGTATAATGTGGAAAAGTACAAGTGAGTGATCAATATGTGTAACAACAAATTCCACCAAGTGCCATCAATCAACAGTATAAATAGCATGCCATGATAGATTGACGGTACAGTTAGCATCAGATCAATTTTGACTAACTCTCAGTTGAGTTGTGTATATCGGTAGCGATAGTAATAGTCATGCACAGCAGTTCGCCTCGCTCCTTAGAACAAGGCAGCAAAATCTCCTTTAAAAATCAACTTAACACCCAAAAGTTGAGATTCAAACATTAAAATAATTCCAACTTCACCAAAGTTATTGAAATTTCCGCACAGATCGTGTGAACGATAATCTAGAAATGAATTACCCCCAATCGCACACCCGTGGGTAGAATGCATGTTTACGACAGCGCCGCGAGCCCAGTGATCTGACAAAAACCATGGCGTGGTGTTTTGACGGTGCTCACAGGTGGTACAGTGATCGTGTGGGGCGCGGCGCGGAGTATCGAGCGTGCCGGCGGCGGCAGCGGCGGCGCGCGCAGCAGTGCAATGGGCGCCTGAAGCCCGGCCGGCCGCGTCCCAGTGTTAGATGCGTCCTCCACAAGCCGCACAAAACAGCCGGCCGCGCGAGGCGGCTCGACCGCCTACCGCGAACACTACCCATATCCCTCACATATTAGGTACCCCCATCCCAATGTGGTAAACAAAACCCATGTGTTAGTGATGTGAAGTGTTCGTTTATTCGTTTATCAATTCCTTGTTTAATTGAGCCACGTGACGATTTTATAATTTTAGGTGACGCGATGAGCCGTCCGCGTAGTGTAATTAGTTAATCAATTATGTAACGGCCGTAATGGCAAAAGCTTTTCACTGGTAATACTATACGTTCGTATGTTATATGGAAAAGCTTTTTTCTAGATTAAAAATGTAATGTTTCTACTTGTTAATTGCCCGCGTAAATATGTTGAGGAAAATTATAATAGCGTGCATACAATTCTAAATATAATTAGAACTAGGTTGAAGTCGAAAGCATTTAATTTTGTCGTATTTTTGTTTTCGAATAAGCAATTCTGTCGCTAAAATAGTAGGCATTTTGAGCACGGAACCGTTACAAATCATGTTTAAGGTTTTATCGTTTCTACGGCCTATTCAGCAAGTTAGTGCTTTGTGAACTATCAACTACTTAGAAATCCCTAAATGTGTATACTATAATAATATCGTTACTCGTTACGAAGTTTCATTCAAACTAGCGCTAGCGTAGTTAATTCGTAGCACCTGCTACGATATAGGCTACGAGTGAGCTACACTGGGGAATTATTAATATTAGTTGTGAATATTAGCTTCAACGTGACGTAAATAACTATGTAGTTTAATTATTTTGTAGAAGCGTTTAATTAATTTTGGATATTCAGTTTCCATTAATTACACTTGGAATTTAATTAAACTACATTCTCCGGTTTAATACAAAATGAAAGAAGTACCCTTGTTAGACGTATCACATGTCTTGAAACTTAATTACGGTTCAGTGTACTAACATCTACTATCAATCAATCATTTATTTGTTAACTAACTTACTCATTACTATTCTAGGGGCAATGGCTGAATATATTAACTAATGATGGAGTTGTACTAACTATGGGATCTCTCCCTATTCTTCGGTCATTTATTAGGATGGCTAAAATCCATCTAATCCAGGCTCTTTTATTCATATATTAAAATGAAAGAGAACATATATTTTAATTAGTAGTCAAGAAACTTCTAGCATTATTTTATATATCGAGAATATTTAAAGAAAATATATATATTTAGATTTCTAAAATTATTACTAATAACAAGATTTCCTTTGTCTTATTTTTTTTACAAAGACAATAAATGAACTTGAGGACTATCCCAATATTGCAGAAGGCTTTAAAAGTATATACCAAATGTATGCACAGATTCAGAACGGCAGTTTAAATATTCTCGCCCGTGAATCCCCAAAGGGGTAAGCAGAGGCCATTCAGTCACTCACCGTCGTGTTGGTACTTTCTCATGGGCTGTATGCTTACTATTGGATGGGGAACAGCTCTATCCCTTAGTCGTCACACCCACGGGAAGAGATGGGGTAGCTATTTCGTTTCCCAATGGAGCACAGTTACTCCATCGAGAACCAAAATTATATTGTGTACGGAAGTAATTTAGGTTGCCTTGTTTTATATACATAAAGACACCGCGGTAGGCTAGTGGTATGGATAATAGACTGCTGAGACGAGCTCTTGGGTTCGATCCCATGTTTTACCATGGCACACACCAATGGCTTTTCGATGCTTTTCGAAGTTATGTGTGTATTTATTGCAGGTTTATAATTGCCCGGTTAATGGCAATAGGCTCACCACCTATTACATTGGGAGCTAAACATAAACTGGCGAAATGTGAATGCTAGCCCCCCTTCGGGGATATAGGCGTGAGTTTATGTTATGTGAGTCACACCCCTTTCTCATTGGGGTCGGCAGATACTAGATCTTCCCATTTCCACTAAACCTGGCATAATTTTCTTACTTCTTCTGCTCTCATAATTATTGGTTTCAGACATGCACGTCAGTTTTGAGTACTCTTGACCTGGCTTATACTTATAACGTCTTTAATCAAACGTATGCCTAAGTCAACCTCACCTCTTTTCATAAATCTGTTTCTTCAATCTTATTTCGTTCATCCTCTTTGCGGATCCGAACTATCTAAGCATCCCTTTATTCTATTTGAGTTTCTATCTTCTATAATACTACAAAGTACTCTTATCATGCTGTTCTTCATTTGTTTCATCAATGCCACTCCATATATACTTCTCCGACTTGTCATTTCCACACAGTATTCAGTTTAGTTTCATCTTCTTTCTGCCACACCCAAATTCTGATTGATTCTTTGATATGGATTACAGGTTCAATATGTTTTGTGATCTGTTCTGCTTTATTTAAAGTTAATCTTCATACCTGATATGAACTTGAGTCAAATAAATGTTTTTATATTCTTTTATCTCGTATCGTTAGAGTACCGAAAGCTTTTCTCCTTTTTCACCTCTTTTCCTTGTCTCTCTATACTTTCTCCTCTTTCTATCAAAGTAGCAATAAAACGTCCAACGTTCCTAAATTTCAAACGTAAATTTCCTTCATGGACCACTTATGATGACGCACTTCACTACATTAGTTCGCAAAACATAATTTTATCTAGGTAAATGTACCAGAGTTGACATGAGTGAAAGGATCAAAGAGACCCGTTTATGTATTACTAAAGTAGATATCCGGGAACAAAATATAGCCGTGGAAGTCTGTATGTAACGTGAATAAAAGTGTATATATGAAAGGGTCCCGTCTCGGGCCGAACATTAAAAATGTTTAACGGCTCCAACAGACAATCTCATATCGCATAGTTAAACATCTTTCTATGTTTTACTGCAGTAGCTGTCATACTGTAATCTGTATAGCCTTGAAAGGGGTAGGCAGAGGCACCTATATCAATACAAAAATTTAATCGTTTCAATTTTGAGTCCTTTGGAACTACTTAACCTATTGACATTATCTAGGCACTTTAAGATATTTTCAGTGACCAACTCCCAGTCTAGGTTGGGTTAGGTTAGTTTCAATATTTATTTGCACCAGTTTTCACCCATAGATCGAATTTCGACCACAATATTTACAAAAAATTAGAGTAATACCTCAGGGAAAAATATACGCCCAAATGTCAAAGGTCACGAACAAAACCAAACAAAAACAACAAAATCGACTAATAAATAAGGAACAAAAGAAACTGTTTTGTGTTTACTTTTTTATATAGACAATATACAGGCCCAAGTTTCTTAAAGATCGGTCATATTTGATTGATGCCGTTGTCCTTCCTATGACGTAATGTTTGATGCCTCTCATGCGAAGTTTTGAGATTACTTTATCGATAGCTAAGAGTTATTTATGTCTTATGTGAATAAAAAAACTGCTATAAAATATAACATAGAACAATCTAAATCCTGATTTGCTTGAATCTATTTTACAAAAACTCTTCAACGGAAAACCGTCTATGTTTCCAAGATGTTTTCCGTTCGTTCCGTCCGTTTCGTGATATCCGTTGAGACCGCTTCTTAGACCCAATATCCTTTAAAGCTAATATCCATTTGCTTGATATAATCTCTTATTCTTTTTAGTACCCCCATGGGTATACCGAGGGATCATACAGTTTCATATTTCTTGTAAACTGGTACAGTTTTCTTGTCAGTGGCATGGAATCACGTTAACCTATTTTCTCTTGTCACTTTTACAATTGATGTACTATGATAAGAATCTGAACTTTAAAAGCATGTACCAGTGAGTTGAAAAGATTGACTTATATCGATGGATATAAGCTCTTTTTCAATGTTAATAGGAATTGGAATGAGTTTAGATTTGTTAAATAATCTGTTAGTTCTATTTATCGATATAAGTTTAAGCTTATATTTACTAAATTCATTCTTCAAGTCAATTTTGTTTGATTAGTAATTTACTAATAATGTACCCGTTGACGAATGCTTAGTAAAAATATCTAGGTATACACAGTCATGAGTATATCATAATTTAAATTGAACCACGTAATATACTGCCTGGTCTTTGGATAAAAAATCAATGAAATTAGTTATTATTTAACCGACTTTCTTTATCGCACATATATAAAATGAATGCTAGTTCTTAAATTAAAATTGAATAAAGGAAACATTTTTCAAGAACGGCAAGCACACGGCCTATCTGATGGAAAGTGGTTACTGTGGTCTATGGACGTGTGCTACACCAGGTGAGTCACACTCGTGCTGCAGACCCTGTTAGAATATACAGTTTCTGTGCCGTCAGTGTAGAAGACAAAGCAGGACAAGCCTTTGGTCGTCCCACTGATAGCACAAATACTCTCCAGTGAGCTTAGGCTACCCTACTCACCGTCGGGAATACAACATGAGGTTATTCTGCGGTATTCTGTAAGGCGGAGGTACTTCCGCAGTAGACTTTTTCGGCTATAAGAGCTTTCAAAATTATAAGTCTCTATAGCAGTACTAAATAACTCATCAGTTTTATACAAGTTTATTTTTAATGAAAACTTATAACTTACTTATGTTTTCTTCGTGCTTGCGTTAATCCTATTCGCATCCACTCCGGCACCTGGGAGTCCGGGATTCTCTTACTAGTCTAACTGCGTGTTTATCAGAACTTCTACATTTATAACCTACTTCTTTATTATCGAATTAATATCGGTGAGAACAGAATTACTGGTTGTATCCACAACCATAACTCACTTAATAAAGGGTTTTATTGTGTTTATCACAATATTGAATCCTATTCCGATCTAATTATGGCATCGATCGGTAGCCTGTAATCTTATTTATTTCATCGAATTACTTTGTTAGCGCTCCACTTTATATTTTCTGCGTTCTTAATAGATATTGGTATACTTTATTATCGACATTGAGAGTGAATTTAGTATTATCTTCATTAACGTTGAGGCCAGTTGCTTCCGAGACATTCAACTTGAAGCCCAGAATCTATGCGGTTTGTATGGGAACATCTGTCATGTGACCTACCAATTTTGCACCAGAGCCGCGTCTGATAATCAGCCATAAATAAGGTTGGCTTGGCTCCGAAGGTCTAAACAATGAAAGAATAAAATTGTATATTTTATACTATATTGTACAGCGATTATATAGCATAGTACCTAAAGTTTTATAAAATATGGTACAATTAAATAACTGAACCATATTTTAGTACAACTAATAACACTTTTCCAACTAACTCTATTATGTTTATTAGCTTAGTGCTATAATTATCGATTTACACTCCACGAATAGGAACCAATTATATGTAATTACTGAATATTTTATGAGTGGAGTGCAGTGCAGAATATGTTTTATAGGTATTATCAATTGGTACTTTATTTTAAAGTTATTATTTAATTCTGGGTATCGACTATCGGGTGGTATTAGTTTTCTTAATTACTCAAAAATTTTCGTAGCAGAATTCATAGAAGCGGCTTATGCATAGCCTATTTCCATTAAAAATAAAATCTATATGTAAGGTTTCTACATGTAAAAAATATAATAGTTACATACGCATACATATCTTTCAGTATCCTTTATTTTTAAACCACCTGTTTACGAACATCTATGCTAATTAAGATCTTAGGTGCCGCTGACATCCATTAGTGAACTGTACACATCCTTATCATCTAGTAGTAGATATTTTATCATGCTAGTATGGGTCAAAATACTAATAATAATTTTGTATCTTACGAAAAAGTGAGCAATATATTCTCTATCACGTATCCACACCATGTAAAGGGTTAAAACTTTTTCTTTCGCTAAGATAAACGGTTGTTTTATTGCGACAACGCAGAATAAATAACATTGCCAAAAAATGGACTAAATTGTTGTCCAAGGCGTTTCTTTCACAAACTTTTTTGTGGTGTATCCTTTTCGAACCCTATTATTTATCATGATGCTACATATACAAAAGAGAAAATCTTTTATTTCACCGGGTGTTTCTTGTCTGTTAATTAAGATTTGTAATTAGTAACAATGATTTTGTTAAAACATTGTTGGGACGGTTTTAATTCTACATTTCATTTATTCATTCAAATATCGCCTGAAGAAAATTTCTGCTCGTAATGAGGCGAATGAGGAAGACGATTTTATGTTTATGTTTAAAATAATGTATGTGCCGTTTTGGTGTTGTAAAGGATATTGTTATTGTTTCATTAATATCAATACTGTGCCGCAAAAAACTGACTTTTGAGAAAAACGGCGAACAAAATGTAAAAGTCAGAAGAACCAAAAGTGCTTAGCCCTAAAAAATGTCATGCAAGACAGATAACCCAGACAAGTGATTCATATAGAAACGCTGATACTCAGACTTAGGTACTTTAAAATCAAAGCACGACTAAAAAAGTCCCAAGAAAATATATTGTATTTTTTTTTGTTACAAAAACTAAGCAGTAAGAATAAAGGAAACAAATCATTCAGTCTCCTATTTATCCAATCTGAAATACAAAGAAAATTCATCGACTTGTTAGGATCAATAAAAACATTATGTTCTGGAAAGTTCTTTGAGGGACGTTAAGAAAATGTATTTACGCTCATTTAATCATAACAAACGACTCTAGGAATGACTACTTCAAATACTTTTCAATAACATTTTTCCGAACGATTAAGCAAGAATTTCTCGAAAGTTCGCAAGAATTTCAAGTTGCAGATTAAAGTAACCGGTTCTTTGCGCTTCTAAGATCAAATTGACAGTAATGAGCATTATTCCTTGTTGTAGAGAGGGACGGAGGAAGGGCACGTTAGAGTGATTGATGATCGGTGCCTCGTATAATTAATGTGGCCTGACCGATCCGTCTGCAGACAATTAGTTGGATTATAGCTGTGAGCGTTTGTTTCCCTGTCTATACATAGCTGAATGGGACGGCCTTGTGGGACCGAAGATGCTCGTCATTTTTATTTGTTTAGATAGCGTGTAATTTGTGAAGGTTTTATTGGATTTATTCGGCGATTGCTGACAATGGTGGAGAAAGGATCTATGTCCCTTATCTTGGTAGAGGAAATAGTTTTTCGTTTCAAAAATGAGGAAGTTAGATCTTTTTGTATGTACGTTGTTGTATTTAAGCAATATGTGTAATCTTAAAGTCAATAATATATATTGCTACAGAAAATGCCAAAATTTTTATACATATACAGTACTTAAAAAAGAACCAGAATATTTAATGATGCCTTGGTTTTAAAATTACCTCCCGTTCTCGTTTCTATAGTCTGTCAAATGAAAACCTTATGTATGAATAATTATTTGTTAAGAAAAACTAAAACCTTTAAATTAATTCTGACATATTAAAGTATTTTTGAATTGTGAAATAAAAAGAAATGGATCCCTAATTTCTTTTCTTAAGCAATACCTATTCTTTAAAATTTGGTCTTATTTACCTACTTTAAAACATCTACTTTCATTACAAGGCAGATATTACACGTCTGGAACATCTTACTTTCCAAGAATTTTATCTCAATAAGAAAGTGCCTTAGAAACTCATTATTTTTCTGAGCATATGCCTAATCAAAAGGTTGTTTAATCTCAAATACTTCGCTTTTCATTTTCTGAAATTGTATCTATTTAAGTTAATTTGCCCGTAACTTGCAAAGCGACTTGCATTTACAGTACCTTTAATATTTAATTATTATCTAAGCGCGTACTCACAGGAAGAATACTGGGATTAAAATATTCTTATCATTTTCAAAATGTTGGAACAAACGCGTCCTAGAGATAATTCTATCATATCAGTATCAAAATAAACGGGATATTTACCATGTTTCATTGTTTTGAGTTTAAAAGTTTGAGAGTACATGGTAAATATCCCGTTTATTTTGATACTGATGTGAGTGACCATGACAGTTTAAATACCTAATTCTATCTTAAGCTTCAATTAGAATGTCTTCTACTATATTTTGTTAATAAAGCAAAAAATAAATGCTGATAGTGATCTCAATATAAAAAAGCCAGTCAAGTGTAAGTCGGAATTACGCACCGAGGGTTCAGTTCAAAATTGAATTGAGAGACGAAGTTATACTACATAAACTGCAATATATTTTGATTGCATTGATTTATAAGTTTAATATTTTCACAATTTCAAGCCGTTTCAGAACTGAGAATGTGGTATGAATTTCTACTCAATGCCTCTACCCATTTTAAGAAAAAGGTCTTGACAGACAGACGGACAGAGAAGTGATCCTATAAGGGTTCCGTTTTTCCTTTTGAGGTATGGAACCCTAAAATGTAGTTTTTTTTAATTGTATTATTAATTTAACACAGTAACACTTTTTATCGTATCATATAAAGAAAAATTGATGAAAATACTCACCCAGTCTAACTGCAATGTAATTCTAAAACTTGTTTCAGTCCAAAAAGTTTACATTTGACTGCAATAGGCATTATTTTCTTCGAGATCTACTTACCATAAATACATATTTGATTACAATACATACCAATATATACGTCTTGACATTGAACTGACATCGCCCTCATTATAATTCAGATACGGCGAGCTATTGCTATGACTGTCGTCAAATCTAATAACTACGAGAATTCAAATTGATGATAAAAAATATTTAAAAAACCTTCATTTTTCATTTTTTTTACTATTAATTCTGTAAAGGACTACGCAACCAAACCTGCTCAGAATATTAGGGTTGATAGAGGTTTGGACGCGATCTCCCTTCGAAAAGATTATTATTGATATTCTGCAATCCCAACCTTAAATTGAAAATGAGTAATAACCGCGAGTGATGCATCATCATTTTGCGAAATTACTTGTAAAATCACTGGTTAATGGGTTATACACTACAGTATATTTAATAGTTAATTAACGACCGCTTCCAATATTCGATCTACAATCTAAGATTATTTTCAATCCCGATTTTCGACAAACGATCGTTCGATGCAGAATCGGTATTTCGATATGTTTATCTCGCCACCAACCCCTAAATAAAAAAGGTTTCGATTTGGTATAAACTGCGATCTAAAAGTTTCGATCCGTCCTCCCAAAGATTGATTAGAAAAAAAGATTGGCATATCGATCTAAAGATAGTTTATTGACATAGTAAAATCAAGAAACAGTTTAAATTATCAATCTTGGATTACGAAATACGGATTGAAATAGCATATAGAAAGCGGCCGATACAATTCATATACAAATTCGACCTCCAATTTCAGACAAAGAAATCTACAGAATACAAACCTAAAGTCATTCTCTAAGATGTTAGCTTAATGCCCGTAAAATATCCCAGTCGGGAGACTGGAACTGGCTACAATGACGTCACAGTTGGCACACATCATTATACGACATTGGAAGGGAACCTAAACTATACCTATCCAACTAAAACTATTTCAATTCAAAGTAACACGTTATTGAATATTGTGTCACATTTTATATGAAGTAGTTCGTAAAATGACATCATATAAGACATTTTATTCGAGCTGTCCGTGTGGTGACGGAAAAAGAATACAAGTATCACCACTCGATCTCATCCGAAGGGTGTCGTAAGAGGCGATTAATGGAAACATACGCAAACCACATCACTGCTAGAGAAGGGAAACTCGAAATAAAACCCTGTACCAACCCGTCTGGCCAGCGTGGAAACAGTAGGCCAAAGCCTCCCAACATTGGGAGAGGCCTAGTCCAGCAGTGGACTGCGATGGGCTAGTTGATTGATTGATTGATTCGAGCTGAAAATATCTTAAATTTAACGATAGAAGACCTTATATTTTTAGAACAGATTTATAAGAGATTTGGACAAATTGTTGAAACCATTTAATGGAAAGTCTTACGAGAGCAATATAAACTAGGGAATGAGAATAATAAACGACGGCAGACCAAGAGTATTGGAAGTTAAAGTCGGACAGTAAAATTATATAGTCTCCATTCTAATTCGTATCGTTCAAATGGCAAAGTGCAAATGCAATAACGCAAGTAATATAACAAACTTGGTGTATAATAGAATATAAAACGGTAAAACACAAATATTCATATTATTGTGTTTGTAAAGGTGTATATTAATAGATATATTTGTACATAAATATATATGAAACGAATACACTACTACTTAAACTATAGGTTGGATTGTGGTTATAAGTGCATTTTAGTTATAAATAGTTTAAAAAAAACTGATGTTTTAAATATATAAAAAAATCGGTCAAGTGCGAGTCGGACTCGCGCAACGAGGGTTCCGTAACTTAAGCTACTTAAACCATAATATATTTTGGATTCGTTGACTTCGAAGTTTGGTTTTTGCACAGTTTCAAGACGTTATAAACCTGAGTATGTGATATGAATTTCAGCTTGATACCTCCGCGCATACATGAGAAAAAGGTTTTGACAGACATAATTAACAAAGTGTTCCTATAAAAAATCCGTTTTTTTTTTCATTTTGAGGTACGGAACTCTAAAAACATGAAAAGACACATCAATATTGTTTATCTTTGGTTAAATATCTAACCAAACAGAGTATAGGTTCCTATATATATATATATATATATATCACACACTTCTAAACTTACGTACTTCGAAATCAATTTAAAAAAGGTTGGAATTTTATGTTTTATTCTTGCATAAAATCATTTATTATCATTCTATATTAGCATAAAACTAGCTAGCACTATAGTTAGATTTTAAACCGATAATAGAATGTAAAGTGAAATACCTTTCTGCTTTTAATAGCAACATTGTTGAAACCATGTCAAAAATGTAGAAATTTTAAAGCATATTTTATTTTACCGTTAGAAAAAATTGTTCTTATTCATATTTGATAACGATTTAAATTCTGTGCATACATACGATATGAACACTGACCAAATTATTAATGTATTGAAAAAGGGGTGGGTGGGTCAGAGGTACTTGAAACCATTGAGTTTGCATGAATGTTTTATTGACTTCAAAGGAAGCTCGCCCTCTGTGAAGTACAATCTTTACATACTTCAAGTAGCAAAGAAACAAGCAGATGGTGGGCTGCTTTCTCTGCCTACCCAAAAGGGAAATACATGTAAGTAATCTGTAGATTCTGTATACATGACTAACTACGCTAAAACTTACTCTAATATAAAAATGCTACAGAAAATGAAAATATTATTCCGATAAAGCGAACATAAAATTATGAGATATTCTAGTGAAATAGTGAACCAGGTGCTTTCAAATTGTGCTCGCAATTTATAGCTTGAATCTGAAACTTCGTGTCTCACAAATCGAAAAGGATCTAATATTAAAAGTTCCGTTTTTACTTTAAATATATCTGTAAGGATTATTATCTAGTAGTACGTATTTCTTTGTCTCTTATACACTTTCACACTGTTATTGTGTCATTGTGTGAATGAGTGTCTGAGCCAAGCCAAATTTATCTGTAAACTAAGCACTTGCTAATGGGCAGACAAGCCTCTGGCTGCAGACTTTCCTTTCATGTTGAAGGGTCAAATGGTAGTCACTTTACAAAAACCCAACCAAATATCGTATAATATCGACCGTATAATCTTTGGATGTATTTGGATAAAAAAGGTTAGAAAGGTTTTGTTCCCAAATAATACTCGTAGTAGGTATTGCAACACATGACATTACCTAGTCTTCTATTATTGACCGCCAAGACAGTAACAGTAAGCTGACATACTAAGTTGAGATCTAAATTCCGGGTTTTCCTAGAATTATATTCAAAACTCACGCACTCAAATGCAAAACTCATTTATTAAAAATCTTCCATTGAGACACGATACTATCCGTATCATCATTTTATGAAAACAAAGGGTTTTGCAATAAACAATCTTGAATCTGCTATATGGAAATAAAAAACAATGAAATAAAAGGGTCACAATGACACTTTTTGCCAAGGAGCGAAATAAACTTCATGGAAAATGATCAAACAATAACCATTGTTGGTATATAAAGGCTACGGCTTGGGTTTAATGCCAAAATAATAACAAACAAAACATCTTCTTACTATTTCTATCGAGGTCGGTTTTACTACGAGATCTATTACGACTGAGCTTCGTGACTGTCTCTCATTAACGCCCCAAGCCGGATCTCACCAGTTCCCGCACAATACCTCGCGGATACGGCTAGAAACCTTTCTCTGACTAACGAGAAATCTGATGAATGAATAATGTTGACACCCCACATTGTGCAAAATTACAATTAGAATTGAAAATATGACGTCATATTTTTTATTTGTGAGAAGTGAATTCGTAATTCGAATAAATTATGATTCCTTTGGCGATTTTTTACGTTTCTTTGTTCATTTTATCGTTCAAAAACAGCATTTTACGCATGTTCATTTAAAGTCATTTGTTGTGACAGACATTTATATTCATATGTAGGCATTATTTTCTAACATTATGGAACATATGTTTAGACACATTGGATAATAATATCAATGACTATTGCAGTTGTTATATAAATTTTTCATTTTTTTTTAATAAATATTTTACACATTCATTTGATATTTTGTAAATAACAAAAAGAAAGCCAACACATGTCAATTTTGTTTACGTCGATTCAAACATAAAAGTAACAGCGGCGTGACCTATTAAATGTGACCTAGTTAAATTGTTAATTGTCATTCTGACAAATTATTTTCATATGAAAGTAATTTTTGTTTTCCAGTTAATTTGACCTATAATATGGTCCGGTCCTTGCAGTATTGATTTTAGTTTTATTTATATTTGATGCACTGTGCTATAGTTATGATATTTGAGCAGTTATATTGAACACAAAAAAGAGTATCAACGATTACAATTCGTACTAGCTTTATAAACCATTAATTTAAATGGAAACTATTTCCTTTGCTCCTTAGATAAGTTAAAACACTATTCTTCCAGCTGAAAGTACCGACAGAAGCTCCAGTTACCTTATTCACTACAAAATATATAGCTTCCGTTCTCCGTAACTTGCTAGTTATTTAGATCACTTGTGTTCCTTTTTCAAAAGAAAACTTTCATTAAATAAACAATAAATTCCTAATATTGTGCTGGCATACAGAGTAATTACGAATAAAAAAAATATTTTTGTTATTAGAATAATCGTAAATGATCATATTATGGTGGTCGACCGCCTTGTGGCGTAGCGGTATAACGTTTGACTGCTGCATCAGTGGTCGCGGGTTTTATTACCGCTCAGTGCAAATATTTTTATGCATGAATACATCTGTTTGCATAGGTATGTGTGTTTCTCAGTATAATGTGTACGTATTTACAAAATCAATCTTTGTCTCTTTCCACGTTCTAGAACCTTTAACACAAGCTAGTTAAGCTATGCTTAACTTGGGTTTAGATAGCACTGCATAGAATGTTCTAGAATATTTATACATTTTATTTAATCCTCTGAACCAGTATTACAACTCTAACATGACCTAATTCAGCCTCCGCTCTGAGTCCCGTTCTAGATCAAAACTTATACATTTAAATTTATAAGAAAAAAATCAGAAGCAACTTCAATTTCAGTTGCAAAATGTAAATACATGAACGACTTTTCTTTACTTTTACTTGAAAAGAACAAACGCAATAGAAAAAGTAGGTACAATGTTATCATTATAACCTCATTTAGTACACATTTTTCACTACAAAATACATTGATGTAACAAGGAAATGTAAGAAAATGCTGACCCACATTTCCTTCGTACACTTTAAAAAAGTCTACATTTTCCTCGCGTGCGTTCAAGGACTTGTTCTCAATGAGCCTTAACACTGCACGAGCAATACACTTCCTTATAAAATTTATAACCTGTAAAAGATCGCGTGGTATAAACATGTACGTAATATAAATTTACCACAATAAGCGATAAAAAACTTAACCCTTAGTCACCAATAATAATTTACCTTTCTCAAAGTGTCCCACACGCTCTGTTGTTCAACATAAACTTTGTTAATACGCTACTGAATTATACCAGCGCTTGGAGGAAATTGCATGTTGAAGTTGTTGAAACGGAAAACTTTTATTACTTGCATGAGATACAAAGATTTAAGATTTCAACTCAGGTGAAATTCCACTCTCAATCTCTAAATCTTTTGATGTTTCATCTCAAATTCTACATGAATAACAGAAAGAAATAGTAACTGATCAAAATGAGATTAGTTTAAACATAAACCTATTTAAAAGAAGTTATGATAATATAAAGTTAGATAAACTAATGTTGCCTGATCAGTACTGATGAAAAGAGTTTATATTCTAGAAAGAACATTCTCATATAAAATACCTCATCTAAAAATACTTTAGCAAGAAGCTTATGTTTCAATACACTTTAGAATAGCACTGCAACAGTAAATACCCTAAGGAGAACAAAATAATACTAAACAGTATTCAAGAAACTGAAAGAAATTAATACCTTTTTAGGTTGTACCTATGTAGGTAGTACTAGTAGTAGTATTTCTATATAAACTATTTTATACAATATCATACCGCATAATATGAACAAATAAATATACAAAGCAGAATCGAGTTACTGAGAATATTAGAGACGACGTTTTCCGACATGGTGCGGTTTAATTTATGAAATTGCCACCACGGAAAACAGAGCCTAGATAACACCGGTCACAAGGGACACAAAGGGTGTGTGTTTGGGACCGAAGGAAAACGTTCTGTTAAGCGCCAATCGAAAATAAGCCCTTTGACATTATTCATTAGGTGCAAATTGCTTTGTAAGACTTGTTACGGTGAGAACACAAGGCGAATTTACCTTGAGCTAGCCTATTGTCGTGAATGAATTAATGTTTTCAAGAAATTGTTATTGTTGTAACACCGATATTTTAAATATGTGAAAGTAAATAATTTAAGAGAGTTATAATTATATGTTATTAGAGGTTACAGGATATATTATTATTGAGTATACTGTTTCTTTTACTACGTTTGTTGCTACGTATGAGAGATTAATAATAATTCATAAACCCATTACACATTTGAAGAACCAAATGGTTAATCTAGAATTAATTTATAAATGGTATTAATTCTTACGAGAAAGGTTTTGCGATAATTTGTTAATTTCTGGTTCATATTCTGACAAAAACATCAATCCACAATCTGTAGCGTTTTTTTTATATTTATTAAACAGCATTTATAATAAAGTTTCAATACACATTTGATAGTTAAAGTTATAGTAGTATCTAATTAATTGCCTTACAAAATATTTGGCAATAATAATTTACAGCAACACATCTTTGCACAACTTTTGTTGTTTTTCAAATATGCCACAAAATGTAATTGAAAACCTACTATAAAGTAATAATGGGTGAAATTATGTTGCGTAGCCACAAGCAAAGTAATAAATTCCTGCAAATTGTAGTAAACAAGGAATATAATAGATCAATATTGATTCGTGATCTGCAATATTCAAAAAAATGGACAATAATCTTGTTTCGAGAAGCTGTTGACCTCATTTTATCTCTTTGTGATCTTAAACTTGTAAATCGTTTCTTTTTATAACTCTTTCATAGTTGTATTACTGCAGTATCTTTTATATATATAGATATAAGTAGAGCATTCGACTGCTATGCAGGGGGCGCCAGTTCGATTCCTGCTCAGTGCAAATATTTGTATGCATGAATATGTATATTTGCATTGGTCTGGGTGTTTCTATGTGTAATATGTATAAAAAAGGATCTATGTAGGTATGTTTATCCGCATTCTAGATCCCATAACACAAGCTAGTTAAGCTATGCTTACAATGGGTCTAGATAGCATTGTGTAGAATGTCGTGGAATATTTATTTATTTATATTATAATTTCACTTTCAATTTTTTTTATAATAATATCAATGTTTTATCTCCCCCAATTTTCTCTACTACATTGTTTCAAAATGTTTCAATGTTTTCCGATATTGTGTCGCCATATCCGATTATTATTTTAGCATCAAATTTTTATGACGATAAAATTGTTTATCATCCCCTTTTTTGCTGTGTAACGAGAATTTGTCTTTCTTTTCATTTTGTTTTTGTGGTTAAACAAATTTGAAAAGCGTCAATATGACGACGTGTTTACTACAAAGTTTTCGACAATACATCATGACTCATGAATGACCCACATTTTATGTTATGGGTTCAATTCCAATGATCGTTGTGGATACGCCAAATAAATCAAATTTCATTATGTATGTTTTCATTGGTAACGTTTTACAAATGACTTTATTGTCTTGTTCTTGTTTGAAATTATTTTCAATTTAAATGATTCGGACTTAAAAATATTTTTTAAAATTCGAATCATTTAATCCATGTCAAAATTATATAACAATTAAAATGGTATATTGTAATCATAATTTTGCTTCATTGACTTTGATATGAATGGTTTCTACTTCTTCTATTTTAAGTATATCTATGACTTTTATTTTTTTGAACTGAACTTAACCACCAGTTTAATATTTAAACAACAGTCACGTCGTCAAAGACATTGCTAGGGCTTCTTTGAAGCAATATAAATAATTACAGCCCATAGTTTCTGGACACGCAGGTCACGAAGACGTGTATTATCTGCTCATCAAATTGCTGTCAATTGCATTTTTGTCGCTTGTTTGTTCTTTTATGGTTTCTTTCACCTATGTATCTATAGATATAGTGATTTGTCGTTTCAAAGTTGTTCCTGTAAGTGTGTCAACCATGTAAATCAAAACTATGGTCAAGTTCTATGATTTATTTCTGTTATGTGAGTCTCTATGCTCATCAAGTTATAAGACCTGATTCGTCCTTATATTTCTCCTTACTTGAAGAAAGAAGAAATTCAACGATTTTAATTGCAAGACGATAGATAAGAAATGATTACTTCATGGAATAAAAATATCTACTCTATATACTATAATAGTCTAAAACTCAAAGATTTTTGGAGGTAGGACACGGCGGTATTTCCACCCAATTGAACAGTGTGACTGGCGAAGTGCCTCCGCCCTACAGAATACCATGGCTGTAATAACTTCGTGTTGTGTTCCCAGCGGTGAGTAGGGTAGCCAGAGCTCACTGGAGAATTTGTGCTGTCAGTGGGAAGGCTAAAGGCTTGTCCTGCTTTGTCTTCTACACTGACAGCACAGAAAACAGGGTTAGCAGCGCGAGTGTAACACCCCTAGTGTTGCATACGTCCATAGGCCACGGTAACCATTTCCCATCAGGTGGGCCGTGTGCTTGTCTGCCACCTAAGTGGTATAAAAAAAAGTCTTTTGAAGCAATTAAACTGCACTTACAAAAACAAAACATATCACGGAAAAGTACCATTAACTATATTCTATTTAAAATTCCATTAACCGCGTTTTAGTCCAGTTAAATTTAGTAAAGGTACTGTAAACCTTTCAGATCAATTTGTCGTATCAGACAGATTGTTGATATTCCCGGATGCGGTGTTTGGTTTGTTACTTATATGGAATAAACCGTCAGCAAAGGGAAGGGTCTCGACGAGGGATAGCTGTGACAGCTCGGGTCATCATGTCAAGCCTATTTACAAAGGACGTTTTTATTTCTAATAAGTTGTACGTTTTTAATATGCTATCAAGAAGGTTATAGTATAGGTACATTTCTGAAATTAAATAGGTGAAATTATAATAATAAGAATATGTGAATATTAATATGATTGTGACATGTGTTACAAAAACCGATCAAATAAGGTATGGTAAAGGCTACCTAGTAGTTATTGGCAAGTGTTACAATCCATATCTTAGCTCTATCATCAGGTCAACATTTTCGAATCAGTATATTTTTCACACGTCAGTAAAAACGACATCTAAAACGTTGTCAAACTTGACCTAAAACTGCAAATTGAACCGATAAATCAAAACGCATTCACCTAGTGAATACGTTTTATTTTCTACATAAATTTTTAGGTTTGTGATTAAACCTATAACTTACATATTGGACCACAGCTGAATCTCAAACTTTTTTATTAGTAGAAACTCTCTCCTGTTACGTGAATCCATCACACTGATAGTAGGAAATATTTTTTTCTCAAACGTACAAAAACTGGGTGTGAAAAACGTTTGGACTGAATGAAATGGACATGAGTCGGCGTTATGCTGTGGGACGTACACTCGTGCACGAAATCGTTTTGTTGACAATCCCAGCTTATACATACTTACCATGCAAACGCTTTTTTTTTTCATTTGTATCCACATTTGAAACTTTTGTGCTATTTGAACAGCCTCAGTTTCAAATGTGAATTTTTTTACGACAGAATGTTGAAATTTTTAACATCTATTTTTCAAAGGCTTACAGAAGACAAATAGCGTTTCCTGTTTTAGGTACCTAACTTCAGCGGACGCTTTTACATTTATTACTTTTGAACAGGTCCGCGCTGAGTCCCAATTGGCGTATAAATAACAAAAGATAAGTCCAGATGTATTGTATTGTCTCAGAATTTATATTGCGTACTGTGTTATAAGATATTTAGGTGTTTGATTTAGTTTCAATTATTGATCTCAGTTTTTATTATAGCCTACTGGTATGGGTAATGAACTGCTGAGACTGCTGAGGTCTAGGGTTCGATCCCAGGTTTTACCATGGCACACACCAATGACTTTTCGATGCTTTTCGAAGTTACGTGTGTATTTATCGCAGGTTTATAAGTGCCCGTTTAATGGCAATAGGCTCGCCACCTATAACATTGGGACCTAAACATAAACTGGCGAAATGTGGGTGCTAGCACCTCTGCCTACCCCTTCGGGGATATAGACGTGAGTTTATGTTATTTTTTATTATTGGCGATACAAATATATTGGTGACATGGTAAAAACGAGATGAGCTTATTGCAAGCTACTGGACACATTTACAGATTTCAAGCTGCTCTTAAGAACTCGATTTCTTGTTCTTTATCTACAGTACCCTAAAGTTTCAAAATATCCCATAAAACTTAAACTGACCCTGGAATTGAATCAACAACCTCTACCATAAGTCTAAAAGTACTTCACGGGAGCATTGCTACTTGTAATAAATTATTAACTACAGTAATATCGTGTCGTTATACGAAATGTATTAACTAAACCTTGAATTACGATCTTAAGGCCGAGATAACAACCTTTACAAGTGCTGACTTTAATTTATTCAAATTGTTTACTTATGCCTTTGTGGGCACGTCGCTGAATCAATATTACCTTATGAAGACAAACTCAATTTACAAACAAAGATGTTAACTAAAATTATGAAGGTTTTTGTTGTACAACAGTATGTAAAATAATTTGTTCATAAATCTGAAACTGTTCAAAAGAACAGTGCATAATGTTAATCAGCTACATATTCACGTCTTTTTCACAATAGAGTAGTCAGAGACATATTTGACGGCCTATGTGGCGTAGCGGTAGAACGTTCGACAGCTACGCAGGAGGCGCGGGTTCGATTCCCGCTCAGTTCAAATATTTGTATGGATATGTATATTTGCATTGGTCTGGATGTTTCTATGTATGATGTATATGTATTTACAAAATAAAAGTATCTAAGTATGTTCATCCGCATTCTAGATTCCATAACACAAGCTAGTTAATCTACGCTTACTATGGGTCTAGATAGCGTTGTGTGGTATGTTGTGGAATACCTATTTATTCATTTATTAATTATTCGTAGAAACAAAATATTTACACTAAGCGGGTATCCTTTATGTAGCTTTAGTTTACAAAGCTCAAATGAACACTGGAGAGTAATCAATCTGGGTTGCTTAAAAAATCCTAAAAATCTCGCAAACTAAGAGCGCTAGCTTATTGAAATAAATTGTGTTCAATAGACAAATAAATACGCCTTCAAACTGTATGAGCTCGGGCATTATCATTATATAATTTCACTTGTTTATAATATGCAACGAGTAGTGTGTTTGCACCGCAATTGCCATTAACACGCCGTACAAGCGTCGATACTAGTTGCACGAACATATTGGACATGCAATCATTTGGTAAGGTGTCTACTATAACCGCATATACATGTATTTTGTTAGTACTACGACCTCGTTGTGCGATTATGGTGCCTTGCACTCTAAAACAATCTACATAATACTTTGCGCATAAGAAAATAAAAAAGAAAACACAAATCATATAAGCTCGATTATGCTACCTGCAATCCTTCTAGAACCTTCACGCAGCGTAATAGATGAGTCACTTTTTCTTCCTCTAAGCGTTAATCCCAGTAGCATTTGGAACTTTCAACTTGGAGTCTGGGGTCCGCTTCACCAGTCAAACTTCGGATTAGGCTAATCTTGCCTATTTTCCATGAAGTGATTGCCATCTGACCTCCATATCCCAAAGGTTATATCAAAGTATTGCAGCTAAACCAGTTGTTGAACTTTTTAAGGCTTCAACTACTCATAACATCTACCATAGATGTTGGTATGGCAACCGGGGCCAACGACTTAAGGAGCTTTCCGAGTCACGACCAGACTAATGTAAATAACTATAGGTATTCATGCTTACAAATATTTGCATAGAGTGGAGATCGAACCCGCGCCTTGGCTGTCGAAAATATGAGCTAAATGACAGAAATCTCCTTGATAATATATCAAGGAGATTTCTGTCATTTAGCTTCACAATAGTGAACAATAGTGAAAACTTTGAAATACAATGTATTTACTAATTTTTGGATAAAAATGCAACGACCTTTCAAAATTTCAACTCAATCCCCTAGACAATATAAAAAATTTCTAGATAGAAGAGCATTTAACTTACTTCAATTATTTATAAATAAAACCTCTTTCGAATCACGTAGTACAGATAGAAGGTTCATAACATTTTCTTCATAAAAATTAAGGAAAAGTAAGCATACTCTTACTATTGTACCGAAACAATGTGGCGAGCATCTGGCAATGTTGAACGACTGCCAACATCTGCATCCTACCGACTGTAATAATCTCAGTTTTGTTCAACTGCAATGATTAACTTGTTCAAAGATTTTATGTTATATTTTATTCAAGATTTTCTTCGTCTGCCGCAGTCTATGAAGAACTTTTACTTATTAACGTACAAGTAGATACATACATATAATTACGCCTTTATCTCTGGATGGTTATCAATCAATCAATCAGCCCACTGCAGTCCACTGCTGGACATAGGCCTCTCCCAATGTGCTCCATTTTCTCCGATCCTCCGCCTTCCGCATCCAGTCTGTCCCAGCCACCTTTTTCAGGTCGTCAGTCCTGGTTAGGCAGAGGTGAATTAACACCCACATTTCACCAATCATTGAATTCAGTCCCACGTAATAGGGGTGAGACTATTGCCGTCTTTTAGGCACTATTGTTGACTCAAGCCATGCATTTGTGGCTGAGTCTGGGCTCTATATATCTGTCTGATGTTAAACAACCCTATCCCTCAGTCGCCTTGTACGACACCACATGGGAAGAGATAGGGTGGACCAAATTTACTCTGCCGGGAACCATAGCCTAGTGGTATGGGTAATGGACTGCTGAGACGAGATCTTGGGTTCGATCTCAGGTTTTACCATGGTACACATCAATAACTTTTCGATGCTTTTCGAAGTTATGTGTATATTTATCGCAGGTTTATAAGTGCCCGGTTAATGGCAATAGGATCGCCACTTATTACATTGGGACCTAAACATAAACTGGTATAATGTGAGTGCTAGCACCTCTGCCTACACCTCCGGGGATATAGGCGTGAGTTTATGTTATGTTATGTTACATAACAGAAATGAAGCTCATATATTAGATATTTTCTGAATCATACCTGTGGGAACGGATTGTTGTGTGGTTTACCACAATAGCCCGTTTTACACTACTTTAAATAGAACTGAAAAACACAGGTACCAAATAAAATATGTTGGTAATGTTCACTATGTATTACCAACAGTTGTCCAAATATTTAAATCCAACATCAAAAAAATCATATGCTAACCCATCCAGAAGTCATACTGTTAAAGAGTTTAATATATCTGCATAAATGAAATATACAGATTATGCGACTGCTAGATTTGCCAACACTTTTCCTCCTCAACGCTGCAATATTCAGCAGTAATCTATTAACCCGTGAAACGGTACATCTGGTTTGTTGAACGATTGCCAACAGCTGGGGATGCTGGGATACAGACGCTGTCATTTGGAATTTTCAGTTCATTCAGACATTGGTTTCGATCGGAAACTATTTGTCACAGTTGTTTTAACAGTTTGTGTTGATTGAATTTTGTTGCTAAAATTAATATTTGTATACTTCTTAATTTCCTAGTGATCACTAGAACGAAATTAAGGTTTTAAAGTACATATATGATCAATTATATAATATTAAGTGATCTTATCTTTACTTTAAAAAAAACTATTTTATAAGTATTGACAGTTACATTCAAAGTGCATATTATTGCTTTTGCTTAATCGATTTACATAACATAACATAAACTCACGCCTACATAACATAACATGAACTCAGACAGAGGTGCTAGCATCCACATTTCGCCAGTTTATGTTTAGTCCCAATGTAATAGGTGGCCATTAACCTATTTATAGTTATTAACATATTTATAGCTAGTTAACTTATATCGAATGTTAGATAAAGTTAAAATAAGCTATACGGCGTGATTGGGGTCATATACTGGCTACTGTGTTTTATGGATCACTGCGTGATGTTAAAATTATGAGGCATTTGAGCCCAAATATGTCAAGATTCATGAGTAAGAGAATCATAAACGTTTGCTAGAAAGAATATCAATCAATTAGTCTATTGCAGTCCACTGCTGGACATAGGCCTCCCCCAATATCGGGAGCGTGGGAACAGTAGGCTTTGGCCTACTGTTCCCACGCTGGCCAGACGGGTTGGTACAGGGTTTTTATTTCGAGTTTTCCTTCTCTCGCAATGATATCGTCTACGAATTTTTCGGTTTGTCGTCTCTTACGACACCCTTTGGACTAGATGGGGTAGTGATACTTGTATTCTTTCGCTTTCACAACAATCGTTTATTGTATTTCAATTAAGATTTATTTTATTGTTTTATGCGGCTGATATCACACTGAAAAGTTGCAATTACAACTAACATATTATTGAAATATTTATATCGCTACTATAAGTACTGTGTAAAGAATCTACTTCCAAGATGCAAGAGTTCAGGTGTAATCTAAGTATCTAAGTACTTTATTCCTTTAATTTTATAATGTGAAATGAAAACTTTTAGTAGATTCGTTACGATTACGTTATTACAATAATTTACAATCCTTAAACAAATGATCCCAGTCATTCATGTGCTCAAATTAACCCATATATGAACAAAGTTTGGTACCTACAGCAGCCATCTTTTCTTACATACTTGTTCTACGGAAATAAGTTTGGTAATATTTCTTATTCTATTCATTTGTAAAAAAAGTTACAATCTAATTTTCCAATAGTAAAACTTATTTTATTCAAAATTGCTTTAGTTTTATCGTAGTCAAGTCCTTAGAACATAAAAATCTAATAAATTGCTAGTATTACTTGAATTTCATATGAATTCAATTTAAAAACGTAATAAAAAACGTAGCTTTTATAGAAGTTTACCGAGTTTTAGCTTATTTCGTTCTAAACAGTTATAACCTTAAGTATAAATAATGTGAACGAATAGCGTTGCCATTATTTTAACTTATTACATAGCTCTCTGTCACGAACAGACGATTTATTTTGCAAAATAATTTAACTAACTTCAACTATTTCCTAATTACTACAGAAAATTATAATTGACTATAAATTTTAGGACCACTCACACCTACCTGCTGATTAATGAACGATTTTTGGCCTAAGCTTCTCACACAGGTAACTGAGAGGTCATACAGTAATTGCAATAGAAAAAACTGTGAACTCCAAGTACCAAAGTTCAAGTTTTGGATGCAACCAAAAGTGACGCTCGCAATGAAAATCAATATGTTACAAATGCATATTTTTGATCAAAAATGCTTGCAAATCTATTTTATAATCCCCAGGAAATCGTACAGATTCTTCTTATAAATAGCCTGTAGATTTTTCAGCCAACGAATAACAAAAACGTACAATTTTTACTATTGCTCGTATTCTACCAACAACACGTCATTATATCCATAAACACAGCTTGGAAAAACATATTCTTTCCCAAGTTAATAGAGCGAGGAACCCATAAATTGGATCTAAGGTTGACGCGTTGAATTTATGTGTGACTACGCGGCCGGTGGAAATTGAAAAGGCACCTGTACATAAAATTGTTCACTGGCCGTGAACCGCACTCCACGAGGCAAAAATACTGAAATCGAAATCGCTGTTACAATTTTTGTATTTGGTCACGTTAGGTTTGGAGTTAGCAATATGTATAGGTATCTTTACTTAACCTTCCTATTTATATAATAGACAAAAATTTGTTTTATTTTTTAATGGAAAACAATATCAGTTTGTGTTTCTTGGAAACGAAAAGTTCTTAGCTAACTTAAAAATGCGCTGCACGAGCAATTATTTTTAATTATTTTTTTATAATCTTAAGATTTGGAGGTCACCCCCCATAAAATCCAAAATAAACCAGTTCGTGGAAAGTAGGGGTGAGAAAGCGGCTCCTGAGCTTCAAAATGCAAGCTTGAATGCATTGATGAAGAACATGAAAGTTTTTAACAAGAAATAAGGTTTTATTCCATTACAAGTATCAAGAGCCCTTTGAAATTCTCCTTGGACTCAGTCCCTTCGAATATTGGTTCAATTATTGGTAAAACTTTGATCGCACGCATCGATGCTTATGAAATTCCTCCTTGTTGTGTTAGAAAGGCTTTATATGATGTTAGTATACCCTTCAAGTGTTATATAACGTATCTACTTGTACCAACTTGTCGTTTCTTTGATCGTTATTTCATTATTTATCACGTATTGATCTTTTGTATTAGTGGCTATATAGAGAATTTGGAATATATTACAATTATAGCAAAATTGGATGTAATACGATAAGTATATTGGATATGAGTCTAGACTCTAAGGTAAAAGCTATGACGAGTGGTTAAACGATTTTGTTAGTTCATATATAAATTACATAGCACTTCCTAATTTATCCTTGTAATATTTAGGCTTTAATAAAAATACGTACGAACAATACCCTGGCGATTCAAATAGCGCTGGAACAAATCGAATTAGTGTCGAAGTTCTTTGGTTGATTTTGGACAGCATCCAATAGTACCGACCGGGGATTGCTGGCCGCCTTTGCTTTGGTGTCGGTTTGGTATTTAGTTGGTTCAAATGCAGGACAATCAGTTAGTATTTAGAAAGTATGAAGCTTTAAATGGCCATACTTTGTTAAATTGTTTATGTCAGGTACATACACACAAATGTTAATAATATTATGTTATTAAACATGCAATTATTTTCAACTAGATGCAGCAATATGAATTTTCATACTTTTTATTATTCAATGTGATTCTGAAAGTTATATATAGCTTTTGATTTTGAAACTTTTAAACGACTTACGTTATGTTGTTAACGTAATTCAATGGTTATAGCTGATAAGCCGTTCTATAGAAATATTTAGCTAACCTCATTTTCAGTGATTTTTGTTTTTTTTTGTGAAAGAGTTTTTTTTATTAAAATATCGAAGTTCTGCCAAATCCGAAGTAAACTATTAAAACGGACCTTAGACTCCGCAATGAAAGCTTTGAATGAAACAGGAATTAACACTAGAACGAAGAAGATGTCGTTTTATTTACCAGTGACGGTAAGACAAGCAGACTATTACCAATAACCATCCATAAATAGATATCTATGTTATTAGTTACGTTGAAAAAAAAACATAATAGGTGCTATTAATTTAAATGTAACTGCAATTTTTTATAAAAACTTGATGATTTTCATAACAGTGAATAAATCACAGAATCATTCAATTTAACCACTATAAATCAATCAATCAATTAGCCCACCACGACTAACAGCCAGTAAAATGCTAGTAAATGAAAAGCTATGTGATATTAACATACATATTATTGTGAGACCTAAGAATTCTTTGATGACGAAGCATTTATTTATCTTAATAAATCAGTAAACGTCGGCCCATATTAGTTATACTACTATGAATATTATAAACACACCCATTGTGTTCAAGACAGCGTCAAAGGCATTCCTGCTTTAATATCTAGTCACGTATTATCCCAAGGATGGTCTTCATTTACTAAATTTGTACTAAGAAAAACAACGATGTCTTTTTGCGATGTAAAATAATATATATTTGCACGTATATAAAATCCGAAACAAATTTTGGCGTTTTGTTTACCACTTCTAAAATAACAGTGTACCACAATCCCATTTAAATCCTATGACTGATTTAAGCGAAGCGGTGGTGAAACTTGGCTTTAATATCCGTTAACTTTATCCTGCTTCCTGCCCCAGTCGAGTGACGCCTTCCACCTCTGAGACTTACTCATGTGGAATCGAATCAGAACCGCTTAGCTGCCTCCAATAGAAACATGTCGACCACTTCTTGAACAACGCTGCTAATATTTAATATATTTATGATATTTTGGTCCATGAAATTGAATCGTACCGGTTGTTAAACCTACAATCTACATGTTTTTATGAGGTATTTCCTTTACTCTCCGCCCACTGGTGTGTACATAAGCCGTCTTATGTTCAAATCAGTGGAGCTCAATATGCGTTAACAAAACCTTTTTCTTTCAGTAAAGTGATAATCGTAACTCAAAATATATTTTTGATGAAAATTAATTATCAATTTAATTCCGTCGAAGTACAAAGTATACATTTAAAAATATAAAGATAACAAAGTGAAATAAAGTTAAAAAAATGTGTTAAAAAAACTGTGTGGGACAATGACTTTAGTGAAGACTGTCCGTATTATAGGACTGTTTTGTGTAGAAAGTGTTAACAATAAAACGATATGGGATGACTCATAGTGAAAAATGTTATGTGCAACCCACTGTCCGATCCGAAGATGATGCACGAAATCCACGACAATGTTGTGGCAGGCGCAAGCGGCGCGATGGAGGAAAGCGAGGTCGGCGGGAATGGGGGTGCAGAGGTCGATATGGACGACTACGGCTCCCTTTCGCTACCTCCCGACCTACCACCGTACTCTGGCGATTACATCATCAGCGACTATATGGAACGTCTTGGCACACGGCTCAATATTCTCGAAACAGAGCTCAAATACGCCTGGCGGGCCCTTGACTTACTAAGCCAAGAATATGTCAGGATGTGGGAACGGCTAGAAAGACTGGAGACATTACTTGCAGACCAACAGGGTGTAATATCAACATTACTTGACTTTTACAGTTGTCGATCTGTCACATCTAGAGACCCTATGACTCGACTAGAAGTGATCAGAGAAATTTTAGGAAATGGCACAATTGAAGATGGCATAGAAGAAGGTTTGGATATTGGACGAAGTTCAGTATTACTTTTGCCACAAGACGAGGTGATGGAATCAAATGAGGCATTCTATAAGAGCTTGAATCAAGCTTACAGAGATGATCTTGTGTATGATGAAACATCCAGGCCACAATCTCAGTTGGATATGATCTGGGAAGCTCCAGAAGAACCTGATTTAGAAATTATGCCAACAAGTTCTAAACAAATCTATAGTTCGGCAGATTACAAACATTATTGTGGAATAAAGGGTGGTGCAGAAATTAGGGAAAGAGATCTAGATCTGTCAGCTTTAAATACAATAGATCAAATAACAGTAGATAAATTACATGAATTAGATAGATTGACCAACCAATTACACAAAGATTCAAGAGAGTTAAAAGACTTGAAAACAAGGCTTCTAAGCCCTGAATCTAAAATAACAAAACATGATAGAGAAATAGAAGCAAAAGCGCTGGTCGAAGATGGCAACATAATAAATGAACAGCTGAAGAGTGTTTACTCAGGTGGGGAAAACTGGGCTATTAATGATATGATGAAAAGTTTTGACGACTTTATGTTAACTACACCTAAAGATGCTATAGTGAGAGAAAACTCCCCTTCTAGATTATCGCTTACTGATACAGTGACAGATAGAACTATAGATTACTTACCACCCACCCTTTCACCTCGTCGAAAGTTTGTACCTGAGAGAACAACGACAGAGCCGTATACCACTGTTACTGGTCGGCTAGCGTATAGTTCGGCTGTTGCTAATGCCGAAATAAATGCAGCCAAAGCATCTAAATCACCTAGTGCTCTTTCAAGAGATCGATTCGAATATAATTCAACATACCAAGTAACTGACCCTTCTAGACAGATTTATTTTTCAAGCAAAGGCTTATCTCAGCCTTTAAACGAGATTTATAAATCAGGTTCTGAACAGCTCTCCCCTATGTCAATTCATGAAATATATAATGTTTCTAGTACTAATGAGTTAGTATATGAAGACAACAGATTAAAGAAATCTCCCAGTCCACCACCTCCAGCCCCACCAAATGGGACAGATGTATTTCCATGTGTTGAAAATAATAACGAGTTGGTTGTTCATCAATCAATGTTATCAACAAGTAGCGCAATGCCACTCGAAAGTATGCGTTTAAGTCCAAGATCTCCAAAATCTCCAAAAACATCTCCCAAACATATAAAAAGAGATTCTGCAAACATAGTAGCTGCAAAATCAGACTCCGGATTGTCGTCAATGAGTGGATGGTCTAGCATAGAGAAGAGTCCAGGGTCACCGAAAATGGCCAGAATGGCACATGGTAGTCATGAATCACATAAAATTAGAGTTTCTTCCCCACAATCGGTACAGAGAATAGCATACGAGCTTGATTCAAAGCCATTTATAGAGACACTAGTTGACTCTTACCTTTATGAAGACAAGAATTTAACAAGTGATTATAGTCTGAGAAAAATGAATCATATGACAAAAGAAATCAGTACCAGGGACCTTATTAAGTTGCAAGGAAAAATTGATACCGACTATATGAAAAGTGATATTCCATATACGCTCACTGATCAAATGACACAAATAAGCAACATTGGAGAATATTATTATGGTAACGAAGCGCCCTCAATATATTCTGTAGCTGGAAATAGGCAACCAATTTTCACAACTGTGTATAGTACACCTAGAGGAATGTTATCAGAAAATAGAAGTTTTTCCGAATTATTAGATAGAAATGAAATTGCTGAGTCTGTTGTGCGACCCACAGTAGATTCATATCCACCCGAACCTAGTTATCATGCTCAAACTGTTGTAATATCGGCTGCTAGTACCAACAAACGACCACTTACAAGGGCTAACACGATGGGCGCTAATGATCCGCAGTCTTTTCAAAATGGACCTAAAGGACATCGTACTGGATACCCACCCGGTAACCTAACTGATGCTTTATCTTACTACCCAACATCTAGTAGATATGATTCACCAAAACGGGTATCACTAGAAGATCAATTATCATGGCAGGGTGGCAGTAGATCCCCCACCAGCTCAATGGAAACTTCTAGCTTGAAATCCCATTCGTTAAGTATAACAGAAAGAAAACAATTTCAAAATCAATTACAACAAGAATATTTTAAGCAACAACAGTATGATCAACGTAACGGAAACGTTATGTATGAAAACCAAGGATATGAGAAACAAGTAATGCCAGAACATGTTAAAATACGTAAAGAACAATATGTAGATTCCAGTGGAATATTAGTATCTGAATCTGGATATCTATCAATCTCTAATAACTTCAAAGGTAATAAACAACAAGACAAGCAACCTAAAAAACCAAAACGCACTTCTTCTTTGAAGTCTGCAATGTCGTCTATGAGTCATTGGTTACCCGATTTACATTTGCCCAAGAAACATCGATCACATTCGCTACCCTCAGGTGTAGATACGGTGGAACAACCACAGCAAGAAAAATCACTAAAAGAAAGGATATTATCTGCACAAAGAAGAAAAAAGAAATATCATCTTGTTGCATCAATGTCTGGATTATTACAAAAAGCAAGACGAAAACAGCAAGCTACTCATCAGTCCTTATCAGACCCAGAGACTTCAGAAACAGAGTGGTCAGGGGGTCGTTCTAGTGCACAGTCAGAAGACAGCGATAGTGTATTTTCAGATAGCACCCACGAAGGTAATATGTTTGCAAAAGTAGCCACGAAACCAAAAAGGAAGATAAATAATCAAGATATAGTCGAACAACAACAAATCATTCAAGAACGGATACAAGAACAAAGGCTGGAACTTGGTGACGATGACCCTGAGTGCATAATAGAAGAAAATGAGAAACTTGCAACAAATGCAGCTCTACCACGTGACAAAAGCGATGATATAGACTTTCATTTTGCCCGAGTAAGTCAAATGAAAAAGGAGTCCAATAATATACCAAAATTAGAAAAATTAGATATTGATACAGATATATCTAACGTTGATTTATTTGAAGATGATGAAAAAACTGAAAATTCCCCAGGCTCCCTTTTTGCTACAATCGGTGATGTAAAAAAGGCAACTAATGTGTCAGACGAAGGTTTAAGTGAAAGTAATAAATCATACAGTGGTAGTTCACAAGAGTTTGCAGTTTCTCGTGCCTTGGGTAAATACCGTTTACGAAAATCAACATCAGTGTCTGATGAACATATTGCAGATTTATCACCTCCAAAAGGTGAGATTGAACCAGGAGAGACCAATGAAGATTTTCCAAGTCAAAACGAAAAGAAAATTCGTAAACCAAGTAACACCCCTGAAATTGTAAATATGGTAACTCTAACAGAAGAAACCACAAATTTACCTGAAAGAAGCCCATCAATTCAAAGTACTAGAGGGCAACCAAATAAATTTCAACCACGACATCAACAAAGTTTAGATATACCAAATAAACACGATGATGATGATAGTAGAAGCACACATTCTTGGAGAAGTGGGTCTCGAGTATCATCAAGGAGGCAAAGTACTGAAGACAGCATTGATTCTGAAGACGAGTGGTATTGTTATGAATTGAGAAAACTGGAAGAAATGGAACACCAATCACAAGTAGAGTCTGAGAGACACCAAACATTACCTGAAGAACCAGAATTTGAAGATATGGAAGAAGAACCAAATGACAATTTAAAAGATAAAATGTCATTTGTGTTAAGAGAATTAAAACTCAAAACAGCCAACGTAAAACAAAAGTATGATGAATCTCCAAAAGAAACGTGGAAAGATATAACCACGTTTCCAGTAATTGAGGAAACTGTTGATGATATTAAGGAACACGAATATGAGGATGATAAGTCATTCGATGATTCTGGATCAGGTGAAACGTCAGGACCCGACAGTCCTGTGCAAAGTGGGGACGAACTTGATGACGACTATGACATGCCAGAAATTCATCATGGCCCTACTGCAATTGAAGAACCGCCACCCCAGCAGGATGCTCCAGTTGGAAGTAAATGGAAACTACTGAAGGCTTTAAAAGATAGAAAGGCAGAAGACAAAGCATCGGAAACACCCGCTGCTACAACACCGTCAACTGAAAAAGACAAAGTCAGTGCAGGCGTAAGTTACCTTATGCAGAAATTTCATGAAATTAGAGTTAAGAGTTAAAGATAAGTTTTGTAGAAATATATCTTTATAAGCCAGAAACTTTTCAAAATTTAAAAACGAATAAATAGGTAGACTGATATACTCAAGCCACTGCTATATTATATAATCCGCTTTACAACTCATAATGAAACCTAATTACTCGATACTAAATACTTTATAGTTTAGAATAAGTAGTAGGGCGTGTTTTAATTGTTGTTTATAGTCGTCCATTATAAAAACTTTCAGTAAAATATCATTTGAGTTATTCTTCTCGAAAATCAATCTTCTTGATATGGGCAGTTTTGCTACACCGTGTTTCATTTAGAAAATATTTTATATATCAAAAAAAAAACTTACTAAATATGGTTGTGAGAAATATAACCATATTTGAACCAGATTATTTTCTCCTTATACTGCTTTGATGTACTCAAATACATAGATTAGGGTGCTCGTATATACAAATACTAAAATTATAAAATTAATATACTATATTCACTTTATATTAATGCTCCTTCTATTTGATTGAGGCAATAACTAGATATAACCGACGCAATAGGGTACTAAGAACTTTTTGAATATAACGTACTAAAATTAAAAGATTTTTACGTAAAGCCTAAGATAATATTCAACCAAATAATTTTAAATTTTTTAAGAAACATTTGCTTGATGATATTTATACCTATTTGGAAAATAATACTCTTCACATACATCTAAATGTATTCAGTATTATACATGTGTTTGTTATAGATAAATATTGTTTACTAGTGTTAGTAAAAATGTAATGAAAATGACTTGACTTTGCTGTCTATAATAATTTACGTATCAAAGACATTTAAGGAGCATTTGGTCGTACAAAATCCATTCATCGCCATATCATCTCATATCAGAAAATAATGTTCCTTTTATTTAGATAGAAGCAAGTTTACTCATATATGCATAGAAAAATTATTCTTAAAAAGACGATATTATAATATTGAGGTATGATGTAAAATAGCCCAGTATTAATTATAGTGTAAAGGCAAAAAGTAATATTCAAACTGTTTTGATTGAATTACTGTTACAACTCAAATACTTTTCGTTTCTTTTATTATTGACACGAGAATCAACCATTTCCAATTTCACTAAATAGTTCTATGTACGAGCATTATTCAAAATTCAATTCAATTCATCAACATCATGCCTATCATTGTTATTTAAAATGTCATTATTAAGAGACTATACTACTATGATAGATTTAAAAATACAGTAATGTATTTTATTAGATGTCACAAGGCTTAGATAATCGTATAGCTATTTACACGTACATAAAAATATAGCTTGCACAGAATATGACATGTTTAGTGGGAAATTTTAGATGTTGAATGGTATTGCTTAGACTTATGACAAAAGAGCAGTTTAGGTTGTTTGTTGCTGCAAGAATTATTACAGATAATTTAATATTTGCAGGAAGTTTTGGTTGACTTGGGATAGAAAGACAATTTTAGAAATATGTTTTTGGTATTCAAATCTACATACTTATTCTACCCGTACATTTACTATTGTTAACTATTTATAAATATCGTTCATCCAATCTAAATAAGTTATATCTGACTTTGTACCGTCATAATTTCCCGTGCTTCATTACTTTTATCTCGAGTTACGTTAGCGAATTAAATGTAACAGAGCTCTGATATAAACTACATCAAATATTACTTACTTTCAATTCCAAAAAGTCCCATTCCTAATGAAACACATTCATGTTTTCGGTTCCCAAAAACAATTTATGTTCGTAGAGGAAATGGATTCTATGAAACTCTCAAGCGTTAGTCCTGAGACATTACAACGTTGTTATGTTGGATGAACGATATCTTGTTATCTGTATTTTATTCATAATTTGTTGTTAATTCTCCATGAACGTAAATATGGTATTATAATAATTCTCTCTTTGATTATTTTTTGTGGAAAATACTAACTGTGAATTCCAGTTATTGAATTACCATTATAATATTTTAACTGTGTGTTACACACAGTCAGATTTGACACAAAAAGTTAATCAAATGTAATTTATTGTTGATTGTTATCTGTTAATTTTATACAATAAAATGTTAGCATTTTGTTTTCTTTTTAAATTTATTTTACTAATATTTTTTGTTTTTTGTTTTTGTTTTTAGAATGGCTCCGGTGGCTTTAACGAGCAAGGAGGCCGTGGAAATGGGTATGTAATGAAGAAAACTTTAATTTTTTTTTTTTTAATTTCACTATTTGTTTTGAAGTTCTGGATGGCATTAGAAGAAATAATGTAACTATTGATCTGACCACAAACTCGATGATTCTAGGCACCCTGGAGACAATCCATTCTACAGTAACATTGACAGTATGCCAGACATCAGACCCAGAAGAAAATCAATTCCACTCGTCTCGGAACTTGTAAGTAACGTTTTAATTTTTCTTTTGTCAACCCAAACTTATCTATTAATATGATCCCATGGAAGTAAGCTATCTTTTCTCGGGCCGGTTTCAATTCGCTATCTTAATATTGACTTGAAGTTTTTTTCAAAAGGGATATCTTTGGCATAATAAGCCTTTATCTGTATTCAGGGTTATGGAAGGTAGATATTTGAAACTGGTCGTAAATGTTTACAGCTCGCATCGACGTACGCTTCCTGAAGCTTAGTAATATTAGGCGCGTAATAAATGTTTTCTTCTACACGGAAAATTTTCATATTATGTGTTTTGAACAATTTATGGGGAGATTCATATTCAAAATTGCATTTTAAATTTCAATATTTATTTGTTAGGTGATTTTACATTACTAAATATTACTCAATTAAATTATAATTCCACTAGATAAGATTGTGTCATTCATTTGTGATATAAAGTAATAGTAAGTCGTCTCTAGCTCTCCCCATCTGTTGTCCAAATTAAAAAGTCTTGATGAATATAAAGGCCTATTTGATCCTTTCTCTCTTCATTGATGTTTCAATGTTACCTGTATTGTGTTTTCCTTGTGATCTTTACTACTTAGATGGCCTTCAACCTATTCTTAGATATCAATCCAATCTTCCTTGTACCGTGTAAAAGATAAACTAGGGGTCACCGGAGCAAAACTAATGTAGCAAAACCATAGTCACCGAATGATTAACTCTTTGTTCCTGATAAAAATTAATGATGTCATTGCATTTTACCCCCTTACCATGGACCCGCAGGTTCTCAAGGTATTTCTATCCCAATAACACTTCTTTTCTATGCATGCAATGAATGACAGTGAGAAGAAAAAAAAAATACCTATCCAAATATTTTAAATTCGCGGTTACTTTTTTCTTTTCACTTACTGTACATAGTTCGCTTGCATTATATATTTATTTTATTTGGCCTCTGCATGTTTCTGCTTTTAATCATATTTCAGATGTTGGTTATAAATGAAAGGTAACGATACATTAACATAGCATCGCCACATTAAGCGGTAAACCTACAACGTAATTATGTACTTTAATTCGATTGGGAACATGCACGTGCTTGCCAATTTCGTTTTCATTGCGGAGCTTCAATATACCAGCAAATTATTATATTTACTATTTTTAAGTATAACATCAATGAACATGATCCCTCAAATGTATATGTTCAATGTTTACTGACTCACATAAACATACATGTTTTTACTAACACGTTTCACGCACATTACTCATAATTTATTTTTATGATAAAATGTAATTAACTAAAAATCTGAAAACTACAAAATTAAGAATATTGTAGATTCGACATTTTGGTTAAGAACAAGCTTGAACAGCAGCTTTAAAGAGCATGTGTAGTTAAAATGATCTCAATCAATTTTCAATTTAATATAGAAACATAATAGCCATTTCGAAATAAAGTAGGTAGGCGATTTCAATAACCAGCTTCATTAGAAAATAGCCGATTCAAGACTCAGTGACAAGTGCATACTGAGGATATATAAAAGGATGATGCCTAGGCTAATATATGTTTTACTGTTTAGACTATGGCTGCTGGAATGGCGAAGAGGAATGCAGGTTTGGCCTCAGCTGTACATCGAGCAACGTTGAATGATGAAGAACTGGTAAGTCTATTGACTATTTATTTGTACACGATATACAGTGTAACAGTTGGTAATCGCATATTAATCTTTGACGCAGATTTGTTACAAGAATATTTTAAGTTACAATATCTTTTTCAGAAAATGCACGTATACAAAAAGACCTTACAAGCACTAATATACCCTATATCATCAACAACGCCTCATAATTTCGTATTATGGACTGCAACATCTCCTACTTACTGTTATGAGTGCGAAGGGCTTCTGTGGGGTATTGCAAGGCAAGGTGTCAGGTGTACAGAATGTGGGGTCAAGTGTCATGAAAAATGCAAGGACTTGCTTAATGCTGATTGTCTACAGAGTAAGTGGCGCACTGTGATGGTATATAGATATTCTTATATAGGGATTAGTTCCATTGAACTATTACGCGAAGTACGGTACTACTAATAAATGTAGGTTATTGCATAAAATCATTAATTTTAGGGATGGAACTGGTTCCTTATAAAATTATTACTAGATTTCATTAAAATGAAAATTAAATATGTACTGTTCAGTGAAATGTTTATGATGTAACAGTCAAAAAAATTACTTTAATATCTTATATACATATAAGTTCATCATTATCAAGCTCTATGAGAGGATAATCGACTCCCGGATCCGTCTGGAGGGTGCACTTTCGGAGTGTCAATATAGGTTTCGTCCCGAGCACGGGGCAATGGATCTGGCGTTTGCTCTAAATATTGTCGCGGAGAGATATAAGGTGAAGAATATGCTCCTGCACTGTCTATTCCTAGACATGCAGAAGGCTTGCAAGTGTGTTCCTCACGCGTTGGTCTGGTGAGCATTGCGGTCCAAGAGAGTTCTAGAGGCTTATATTTACACCATTAGAGAGAAGCTTATATTTAACCGGATTCGTGGTACATGTCTCGGACATGTACCACGAATCCGGTTCCGTGGTTCGGACTACTGTTGGCGACATGAATACCTTCCGCGTCACTGTCGGGGTACATCAAAGATCCGTCTTTAGTCTTTACTTGTTCTGCGTGGTATTAGACGCGTTGTTAGATCATAAATACTCATGAGCAGCCTTCAAGGTTGCTCATGTATGCTGATGACATTGCGCTGATGGACGCGAATAGGAGAAGATTGATGCAACGCGTGAAAGTGTGGAAGGTAGCAATTGAGAATGGCAGCCTGAAGCTATACGTGGCAGTGACAGAATATTTGGCGTTAAACTCCCACACCGGATGGGTATGGGATCTGTTGGGTCTAACGCATAAGCAATGATCTGGTCGAGCGCACGGACCAGGTTATGTACCTGGGATCTGTATTCCAAGTAACTGGCGACATCGACTACGATGTCAATGCAGGCATTGCTGCCACATGGGCCAAGTGGCGGGAAATGACTGGCGTCACATGCGATCCTAAAATGCTAGTCAGGTCGAATGGACAGGTCTATACGACGATCATTAGACCTGTCCTTTTGCACAGCTGTGAGACGTGGCCTCTGCTGAAGCGGCACAAGCAGGAGCTGCGTGTTACGGAGATGAAAATGCTGCAATGGATGCGCAGAGTCACGTGTGAGAATCGCGTGTGGACCTCTCACATCCGCATTGCACTTCATGTCCGTGACATTTCAGATAAAATGCACGACAGCCACCGCTGGTGCAGCCACGTCTTGCGGCAACCGCCAGGCTACGTGGGTAACAAATGTCAATGGTGCCCCTACCAGGTCCAGGTAAAAGAGGCAGCCCCAAGAAGTCTTGGCTTATCGATGTGAAGGGAGATATGCGTGCGAATAGTCTCATTACCACGTCCATGATAGTCCGAAGTGGAGTTCTAGGGCATTTTGGCCTCGGATGCAATCAGGAAAATACTTCTCCATGTAGATAGATAATGATGAATTCGTTATGTTATTATTGCTAATATACTTGTATACCCTGATTTCGTAGTCGTTTTGAATAAAAAGTATCTGGATACTTAGGTGACAGACAAGCCCATGGCCCACCTGATGGAAACTGGTTACCATGACCTATGAACGAGTGTAACACCAGTGGAGTCACATCCGTGCTGCCGACCTTGCAAGAACAGAGATTTTGTGTCGTCAGTGTAGAGGACAAAGCAGGACAAGCCTTTGGTCATCCCACTGACAGTACAAAAACTCTCCAGTGAGCTCTGGCTACCCTACCCACCGCCGGGAACACAACACGAAGTTATTATGACCGCAGTATTCTGTAGGGCGGAGGTACTTCCCCAGTCGGACTGCTCAATTGGGAGGAAATACCGCCGTGCCCTACCTCCTCAACTTTTAAAATTAAAAAAAAAAATGATGATAATGCTATTGAAACTGTGTTCAAAATCTTTCTATTTGAAACGACTATAAGATCACCTGGTAATAAGTTTAAATATTTCAATCACCATTACAATAAATAAGCTATTGAAAATAAAGTTACAATTTTGGCAGAAAAGTTTAAAATGTTTTGAGACTGGAAAAGGTTTAAATTTTTTAGAATTGACTGAAAAGCTAGAGTTCTCTCCTTATTAAAGTCAAGTGAGTCAAGTAGTACTTGACAGGTCACTCGTTGTAGACAAGATCTTTGGATACACAAGCGGCGCTGTAGAAAATCAATATTTAATGCACAGTCTCCAAGAGAAGTTGTACTTAAATCTAAAATAGGTACTCTTGTCTTATTTGATGTAAGCTTGGACCGTTCCGCGTTTTATTTAAATTATTTCTGTGATATTAAATCGTCCATATGATAGAATTGTATTATCGTGAAAAAGTTAAAAATCTCGTTCTTTATAAATTTGTAAGTTACCACTAGCGGACCGGATAGCCAAATTAGGTTTTGATTAGCTGTTGCTAGTTTATTTTCCGCAATATTTTTGAAGTGATTTAGTATTACGTCTTCAATACGTTCACGTCAGCTGATCTAGTACTTTATTCCAATAGTACCTGTAATGTTACTACATAAACATTTTATCTGTACAAAAGTACCATAAATTGATGTTATTTACGTATAGCGTGTGTTACTTTAAGCTTAATTTATTAGATTTTGCCAAGTGATGTCTGTGTTGAAAGGTAATATCAATGATTTAAAATCCAAAATGTCATTGTAGTCAGATAAGTTCTATTATTAGTACGGTTAATATGCATGTGTTCACTTTTTGCATGAATCGGTTGTACCTAACAGGGATCAAACTTTTCCTATTTAAGAACACAATTAGGATCATTGGCTAAAGGAACACTACTAGTGACATCACTAGGCTCACACAACTAGAGAGGAAAAATGCATTTCAATAAAATATTGTCATTGTCGTGATTTTGTTTTCTGTGATATTCATTTTTTACCTTTTTCTTCATGTTTACTCTGACCTCATATAATAACAAGCATGATGTTTTCCCTTCCCCCACAACTGAATTGACCATTGCTTTATCGGTGTGCATGGCTATCAGTACTGTACCTACACAAATTATTATTATATTCAAAATTTTATTATTCCTATAAGATTCGGTTCTAGATTAACATTTGCACGATCATGTATGCGAGCAGTCGTTAGGTGATTTTCCGCGGATTGCTACGAATAATATATTTAAAAAACAAATCATCGACTGCACGTCATTATCATTCTTAGTCTACACTTTGAAATTATTACAGGTATAAAATATATAAAATGATTATATTTTTATGTTTGACATATTCTTATTTCTATGTCAATAAATTGTTGGAGCGGTAAACTCTTATTTCATCACGTAAGTATGTATTTTAAAAAAAATGACATATTTTATATTTCTATTAAAATTGTACGGATATTACTCATATTTTCATTTTGAATATTAGAAACATTTTGACATCAGATATTTTCGAAGTGTGGACATTTAGATCATGTAGATAGGGTTTCGGTCCTATTATTCGTTCGTTCCTTCCGGGTTGCCCCGCCCAGCGCCGAAGTTTTTTTAAACCCTATTGAATTGAATTGTCTTTGTTATGTAATTTTTCTGTACCCTACTTTACATTCTACACTATCTTACACACCGTTTCTCTTAAAAACCGAACTAGAAGCTTCAGCAACAACATGTCAAAACAAATCCAACAATCTACACGTTTTGTAAAGATGTGGCTGTTAGCAATGTGTGCACGCAATCCAGTGTCTGTCCACTTCTATATTATATGTGGTCCTTTCTTTTCTTTGTTTTCTACATTTTAATTTATAGACTTTCACATTTCTGTATTCATTTGACTATGTTTATGTTTTCACTTGTTAACTCTGGAAGACTGTTGTCTTAAAATTGTTAAAATCGTATAGATGATATAAATGTTATCGTAATTTTTTAAGTATCGATTGAACATACAGGTAACTGGATGAACAAACTATACATTTAAATACAAAGGGTTTTTAATTAGCAATACAGTTCTGACGTTATAATTTCATGGCAGATTGTTGATATATTAACTGATATTAATAAACTGCTAACAATTAATAAATGTTTATCAAGCGTTGGATTGTATTGAGTTTGCTTGTCAGGCGCCGTGCTCAGATCCGCTCCGACCTGCGCCGCTCGACGTCAATAACCTGACTAGATCTGACATTACTCCTAATTCTTTTTTTATGCTTTGAAGTTGGTATCTCGTCAGGTTTAGGCCAAGAGTGGTCGTAGCGGGTGTGGGCGCGGGGCGGGGGGCCGTCCCGGCGCATCCCGCGACTTACAAGAACTAGATTGGCACCGCCTGATCAGTGTGTTTCGCAGGAGCGGCTGAAAAATCTTCCAAACATGGGGCCGAAGATAAAGCTAACTCAATCATCACTGCTATGAAAGAAAGAATGAAACAACGAGAACGAGATAAACCTGAAATATTTGAACTCATCAGGTAATGATAATTCTAAATTTGTCTGAAGATAATATAAGTACATATATTTAGATTTTCATTTAGAGATCTCTTTATAATGCATTGGATTAACAGGTATATGTTTTAGTTTTCTTAATTATAAATAATATTCACAACGCTAGTAGTCACTTTTGTTAATTTTCAATAATGTAATGCACTAATATTAGGATAAACCAACTCATTTGCTATAACTGAAATAGTATGTCGTGTTCATAAAGGAGATGTTACACAAGTCACCAAAATTAAATTTAAAGTTCCTTAACTTCAAATTATATTGGTTATCAATGGCTGACACGATAATGTATGTAACAGACGCGTGTTCAGCATCGATGGCGACCCACACTCAGCGCACATGAGCACAGTGAAGCAATCAGTCCTCGATGGCACATCAAAATGGAGCGCCAAGATCGCCATCACAGGTTCGATGACGTAAAGTGGTATCAACTATTTCTATTATAGGATCCAGGTAGCTGCGGACCAGAGACAACGGAAAAAGGCACCCACCAAAACAATTAGAGACAACACTAAATTGCTTTCCATCTTTCGTTTCATGTGGCGGCCAGGCGGACTTTTAACGTCGACCCAGACACTCACATTGACAGTGTAGAACAGGCCAAGCAAGTCACTATAGAAGGAACGTCAAAGTGGTCTTGCAAGATCGCCATTACAGGTTTGCGGTGGTCTTTTGCGGCTACGAACCGCACGCTCGCAATTTTGATACTATTAGACAGACTCTCTTCGCCTGAATTCTTTTCCATTGTTTTTGATATCTGCTTAGAAAGTTTGTATCGTAACCAACATAGAAGTATTGTGAAAATATTGTAGCCTAATACCTACTTTACTAGCGACTACTAAGTTGTAAAGTAAACGCTTGTAAGCAGCTTTAGCAGATATCAAAAAATGTAATGCATATCTTACTTCAAATACTTACCCAACGCCTCTAATCACGTTTCGTTAAAACTTAGTTTGAATTAACCATTAACACAAAGGAAATTCCACGAATCTAACACATCACTAAACTCTATTACGATAGTAATACAAATTCAATTATTCATTTCACGCACACAAATTTTATACTCTCTGAACTCTGAAACTACACGATTCAAACCACGTTTATTTATTAATGATTGCAAAGCCACAACTCGGTAACACGTCTGCTAAATCAACACAAATTGCATGAGAGTCACAAATTAACAATAACTGCTACAATCGTGAGTGGATTGTCAAAGCCGTTCACTGTAACATGTACGTTATTGCGGCATCACATTACAAACACTAACCCCTTTCATTTTCAGTGCGACGATGATAGATCATATACTTCAGTAGTCATGAATGAATTTTTTTAGAAGGAATAACAGCATGCCGAATGAAAGACCCCAATCATCCTGAAATTCCTACCTCTCTACTGTTACTGCCAATAACTTTTCGATTCGTGAAAATTCCAATACCATTAGCCTTGATTCCCGCGCATATCTTTATACTTCTTCTTTGAAACTTTCTTCTTGGTCGAAGTTTGCATTAGCAGTTGCGATTATGTAGGCGCTATGTTCAACTTGTTTTAGAAATCGAATTTGGGCATAGATAAAAAGTTCGGTAGTTTGACGCTAGTGTCTTCTTCTTCGACCCCGACCCATTATAATCACACAGAACCTGTTTATAGATATGCAAAAGGTCCCTAGCACTGAATGCCTTGTTTGGTAAGTAAGGTAGAGAATAATGCGGTAAGGTTTGTTCATTCTTTTAGCATAAGCTTTATTAAATACCGAATACATTCTAGATATATTGAAATGCTGTAAAATAATTCTAAATATGAATATACTTGTATATTACTTTGGATATTCAACTTCCCAGTTAAAGCCAAGTTGAGGAACAAGGGCTTAACCTAGCTTCTCGATGTATTGCTATATTTGCCCTAATCCTTCAGAATTAGATTTTACCTTTCAGTATTCTTCCAAATTTCTTTACTTTTAATTTTGGGATTACTGATTGACGGCGATAGGCTCATTTCCCATTTTTCAGTCGATGCATATGCAGACGTGAGTTTATGTATGTAGTTTTAGGAATTAGAAAAACATTTGGGAAATGTTATTCAATCAAAATCAGAGGGTTGCATTCTGATTTGTGGGGTCACGTCACCTGCAAACGAGACTCTGGGCGTAAGATTGCTTCTCGGGGTTGGGGCTTCAAACGGCAGTCACCGTGAACGGCAAAATAAGCAATGTCAGATGAAAAAAACGCAGACGAGAAAACTCTCAGCTGAGAGATTTAAATTTAGAATAGGCTGTTAGAGTAATCTGCTGCAATTAAAAAAGTGTAATGAGAATATTTACTTGCTACACGTAGGGCTAGTGTACCTCTGCGTAGCGTTAGAAAACAGTAACTTCGTAAGTAGCCTCAGTTGTGGGTAAAGCATCATGCTTATAAGCGCTTACGAATTGTAATCTACTACAAAGTAATTTGTGTGAATTGTAATTGATTGTATAGAAAATTGAAATCAGTCACTAAATTAGCCCTTTGCGGGCAGTTATCTGTGCTCAAGGGCTCATTGCAAAGGATAAGAGCGGCACTTCGGACCCCTACGTCACTGTTCAAGTTAGCAAGGTCAAAAAACGAACAAGAACTATGCCTCAGGAATTGAACCCAGTGTGGAATGAAAAATTTTACTTGTAAGTATATTTGCAATGCAATCGAATTTAAATTAAACTCTAATAATTTATCTGCATACATGATATGAAGATAAATCATTACTTAATTTTTGTCTTGTTTTTAGTCACTATTTATATTTTTTAACACTAAAATGTTAAACACTAGATTAATTAAGTCCGAATGCACGGTCCCTGTATAAAGAAATCGCAAAGCTATTGGTTGACACTTCATGGGACCACAGTGCTGGGCTGTTTTTGGCTCAAAGGATTTAGCACTACTACCCAAAGGGGCAATACCACCAGCCTTTTGGATTACCAGTACACATAATTTTAATTGTACGTCCCTGTCAGTGTTGTAAATCGTATTATTTAAAATATATCTACCAACAAATGACAATTGAAGGTTAATATTCCAATACATATAAGTTTAATTTTTAGTATAGCCAAAATTAAAAAAAATATATGTTACAGCGAGTGCCACAACTCATCCGATCGCATCAAAGTCAGAGTTTGGGACGAGGATAACGACTTGAAGTCAAAACTCCGACAGAAACTGACCAGAGAATCTGATGACTTCTTGGGACAAACGATCATTGAGGTAATTCACTTAACTGTATTGTAGATTATTGTGTTTGTATCAAAATATTCTGGTACGATATCCCAAAAGTGATTCACTAGGGTTCAAACTTATAGATATAACGCAATTGGGACTAGCCCTAATGCAGCCAGCTGGGCTCAAAGTTACTATTATTGTTGTTTAATCTCTCTAGCTTGATTAAATTGCTACGTCAGGTATAGGTTCACATCGGTAGCAAACTAAATGGGTCCAAAACGGGAGAGTTAACGTAATCCCTGAGAGGAACTAACTTTCTGAAGTAATCTTACTACATAAATTCATCATAGTCCTGTTACATTCTTGACAAGTGAAGTAGGATGAAAAGCCTGCCTTTTCTATTCACAGGGGTAATAAATATGTATTAATTTCTATGTATTCTATTCCTTTAAGATAGCTATTTATATTTACTTTATATTTTAAACACTCCAGTAATCTTTTTATGTTAAGAGTATCAGAAAGATTTCCATGCTTATTTACTACTGTACAAGTTCTTTAGAGAAAGATACTGAAGCAGCTCGAAACGAAAAGATTAGAGAATAAGTTAAATAACATTAACAACTGAAATTCATCTGTGTCACAGCCACAAAAAAGTTGCACGTAAAGTTATGGTAATTGCGAGAAACTAAGGGACCTTTTTTTGTTCCGTACAGTTAAAGGTTATTGTGTTTCTAATAATACGGGCATTTTCTTAGGTGCGAACACTGTCCGGTGAGATGGATGTCTGGTATAATCTGGAGAAGAGGACGGACAAGTCAGCTGTATCTGGAGCCATCAGACTGCACATCAATGTCGAGATCAAGGGCGAGGAGAAGGTGGCTCCTTATCATGTCCAGGTTAGTGATATATTTTTGACAGGTTCTTTACAAGTATTTCTTTGAATTTTGAGCGCAGTTTTTGTTGGTGGAGCCACCGCTGATCTTCCCTTTCCTCTGACAATTCTTCAAATTCTAATTTATTTATTACGTGAAGCATGCATGCTATGTTCCGCCAATGGCTAACAAAATATTGAAATCGACATGCAGATTAAAATTAAGTTAATTATGTCAGAACGTAATCGCAATAAAATAAATATCAGAATAATCATGTAAATTGAAAAATTAAAATGTCAAAATTTTAGTCGAAGACGTAATTTGAGTCAACCTAAGAATTAAAAAATTATCATTTAGGTACTCATATACAAAATAATATGCATGATTGTTTGATATTATGCTACTTGTATCTTTTCCTCCTTTATCTGTTCTATGATGCTTTGATGACATTGATAAAATCCTGTTTCTACTGATCTGAATGAATTTGGAATATTGTACAGCATCGAGCAAGCTGTCTAACTGAAAAGGTTACAGATACAGGTGTTTATACTATTATTCAGGATATCTAAAACCGAAAAGTATTAAATCAAAATGTTCATGAAATCTTTGAACAAGCCGTAGTCACTTAACCGTCATTATCATCATCTTAGTGTTATTCCAGGTTGCAATCAAGGTTTTTAGCATACTCCTTATGTTCCTATATCTTCAATGTTCCTATACCCCTTATATTCCTACACTTCTTATGTTCCTATACCCTTATGTTCCTATATCTTCAATGTTCATATACCCTTATGTTCCTATATCCCCTATGTTCCTATACTCCTTATGTTCCTATTCCCATTATGTTCCTATGCACTTTTTGTTCCTATGTACCTTATGTTCCTATACTCCTTATTTCCTATTCCCCTTATGTTTCTATGCACCCTTTGTTTCTATGCACCTTATGTTTCTATACTCCTTATGTTCCTATGCTCCTTATGTTCCTATGCACCTTTTGTTCCTATGCGCCTTATGTTCCTATAGACCTTATGTTCATATACCCCTTATTTTCTTATGCCTCTTATGTTAATATTGGATTGACATATAATTTTGGGAAAAACAGCCGTCTTACTTGCTAACCACGAGCGGAAAAGGTTGACTTGCAGGGTAAGGTTGACCTAACCCCGAAAGTTTTGATGGACCCATTCAATAGTAATTTAACGGTAAATTTCTACAGCTTTTTAGACTTGCATTATATTTTACAAGTGATATTTTCTGTTGCACATGGCTAGTCAACAGGTTGATCAGACAATTTACTCCATGCCCTCTGGACAAAAGCCAGCACCGTCTGTAATTACTTGCACTGTACTCGCATAATAATTGCCCGAAAAAAGTAATTGGTATAGCTTTGTAATCACTTATTGGCTTTCTTGTCATCCATGTTGGAAGAAATGTTTTCCTTTTAAGGGTATTATTTTAAAACTTTTAAAACTAGTCTGTATCGGAATAGGACCCACAAAGATCTTCAAGCCCAAGGCAACCTCATCTGCTAATAGATTGATGAGCATCTGGAAAGACTTTACTATTGGGTTTGGGAAGTCAGAGGATAGTTGCACCCCCAAAAGTAAAGATAAGACAAATAAGGAGAAAGTGCAAGCTTTGAATGCAATCAGAGCTAACGCTGTCAAAATTTGCAATCTTGAACAGTAAATTTGTTTTTTATTTACGTCAATAATAATGCTACTTAAGCTAAGTTTGATGTGATGATGATACCCACCTTTGGAATATATTACTAACAATGACGAAAATGTTTAAAAATCAAACTTTGAGAACAAAAAATAATGTCTCATCGTCATTAGTCTGCAAAAATTGAAGACTTTGCAAAATTCAAATTCAACTTGAACATGAGTCTGAAGCACTGTGGTTTAAAAGACAAAGCTTTATTAGAAAAACTACGAGCCTCAACAATTTCCTAAAATTGACACACGTTATTTTTGAACCTGTCAAGTATCCATCACAGCTAATAATAAGTCAAGCTTTCAAGGCTTTCGATGCTAAAGTTTGTAGAAAATAATTGGGTGACAGTGAATTGATGACTTAATAGTGATTCATCATAATTTGAGAACCTTTTGATGATATGTTTATCGTCGGCGGAAGGCTAGTACTCTATAAAACAGTACCTTCAACAGTACACTCGCCCGCGTCTGCACGCGCGCGAGCCGATTGATGCGACTAATTATCTTCGGTCCCACTAAACCGATTGCGATCAAATAAATGTTACATTTCAAGTCAGACTAACCTTTCAAACAAAATAACCGCATCAAAATCTGTTAGGTAGTTATTATATCCATGGTTAATAAAAATACAGTCCAAATATAAACATTTTTGGGTTCACTATCATTTCTTTTGGGTAACATTCTTTTTTATTTCAAATATCTCTAATGTGCAGACGTGACCACTTTACAATTATGTACTAGTAAAAAGGTACTGGTAACTGCAGGAATGATAGTCGTAACTATGTCGAGGGGTAAAAAATTCTAATAAGATGAATGGAACGGTCACTAAGGTATAAATTTGCAACCGTTGCAACCGCATCTGACTGACAAACGCTCTCTTTAGAATTTTAACCCCTAACGTAACTTACTCCGGTTATTTTATCACAATTTATAGATGACGATAGTTTCTTTATTCAATGGTTAAAAAATACATGGTATTCATTCTAAATCTCTACAAATATTGAAATTCTTCATTAATTTCCTGTTTCAAAAAAATCGTAAGGGGTTCCGCCAACCCGGAGCCCGATTAGATCCCTTCGCCCTTTGCAAGCTACTGCAATTGGTACTCACATGAAGAAAAATACCTTCCAAACAGATATAAAAGAAAATCCTTAGGTAAATTACATTCAGTTTCATAATAAATAAATCCTAATGGAATTTTCTAAAATAACAGGCTTAAAATAATTGAAACAACTAAAAATTCGAAATTTAAAATCTTTCCGAATCTTTTAGTAGAGAATTAAGCTGATATTTTTATATTCCCAAATGCTCCGAGGTTTTAATACTTACCTATTGAGATTTATTTTCTTTTATACCTTATTCAGCGTTTATTCCAAGATCCCACTCCAGCCAGATATCAGGTACCTTCAGTTTTAGTGTACAATTGAGTTATGTTAGTACATACTATGATTGCATTCCTGCCTGCCAATTTCAAACTAGCATGTAGGTATGCGATCATGGTACATAATACTATTAAATCTTACACATTTCGTTCGTTAAAAATACCCGATGTCTGGCAGCACTGGGATCTTGGAAAAGTTGTAATTTTGTCTTATTTTGCAATATAACCTAAATACCAAGAAAATCTGTAATTAATATTTATAACGGTTTTCTATAAGTACTAAAATAATCACGGGTGTACCTTTTGAGTCTAATCATGCGCGTTATTATTTTATCCCAACCTTAAAAAAGAAAATAAATGGACTGGTAAAAACTTGCGGTACTGGTTTTCACTGACTTTATGGTTTAAAAGTTTACAAGTAACTCAAACTTGACATTGCAGTGCATCTCAAGCAGAGTGATACACAAATTCGCTTACTTTTGCCGATTTATGCGGTCAGAATTATAAAACGAATACAATGTATATTCAAATCGAAAATTATTACGCGGGACTTGTACCGGGACCAGTTTCTTACCAGAGGAAATATTCTGACCTGATTTACTTACTTGACAACTGACATGCCTGCCGAGATTTTGGATGGTTGAAATTGAACACTAAAGCGTCTATAGGGGACGGTTTGGTGTCTGTATTTATCCCTGCTAAATCTCAATTTTATGTTTATCTATCTATAATCCTTACTAGCTATTTAACATCACTAAATTAAAGATTTTTTATAAATTAAATAATACATTCCTAAATTAGAGAATTTTTTGTAAGTATAAAATTTTGACTATATAAAAATTTCTAAAACTTTTCATAATCATACTTATTAAGAGTAATCGCAGTTTGGTCAACTTTCAAGATGTATATCAAGTACTGTTACTATAAAATTTGTGAAAATTAGCACAAATTGTATACATTCAGAGATGGCGTATGAAAGGACAGTATAAAAGTTGTGCTAAATAAATGCAGAAAGTTTGTCCGTCTGGCTGCACGTCCTTGCTAAATCTAACTCCTAGGTAATGTACAAGTATAATTCACTGAGTCACACTGAAGCTTCAAAGGTTTTTTTATTATCTTCTGATGAAATTTCAATGTAAAACAAAATATTTGTACAAAATATATCTTGAAATTCACGAACAACAAAGTGCCGGGCTGTGTTTGAATATTAATATAGAATTTTCGGCAAAATTTTCGCATTATTATAGACTAATTATCAGTTATAATTTATGCAGGATCATAAGATATGCACAGACAATGGCGACAGGGAAAGCTATCGACGTAACAAAATGGACGGACTTTAATGTAAAACTTTCATTCAATTTAATCTTGTAATACGAAGACGTTCAAAGATGTTCGACAAAGTTTTCCGATCAAAAGAGTTGCAGAATTTGCTCCAAGACCAGTTACTTTCAAAAGTATTTTCGTGTAGTGAAAATCAATACGCCTCAAACAAAGATTTTGAATCATCTAAAGTTAAATAAATATCTACAGAAACATGTAAATACTTTTGCAATGCAATCACTTTAACTTTGTGCATACAGCAGAAGATAAATTAGGTCTTACGCATACACTCACATTTTGAAAGCTTTTATATGCGCGTGGGATGCAAAATAGTCAATATCGCACCTTCACACAACACAATTTACAACGCCGTACTTAGCAAAATCTATTTAGATAGGAAAAAGCGAATCAGCTCAGACGGGACTCGAATCCGCAATATTTTCCTTAGAAGGGAGTGCTCTGACCACTGACCCATCGAACTATGTCTGTGTTGCTTCACTATTTCTTATATTAATCGATTTGAATAGTTAGCATACTAAACGCTTTAAAATTGAATTCAATCAATCAGCGTAACCATACTTTGCTGTTATTTTTTAGTACTAATATTTTTGCATTCATATATTTTTTCATGTCATTGAGGTCAGTGATTTCTGAACACATTGTTCAGAAATCAGTGACCTAGCACAGAAATCTGAAATTTCTGACCAATATTATCATAATAGAATCTGAGACCGGCAGCTTCAATGTTTAATACACCCTTTATATATCAGCAGTATTACAACAATAGAAGGATAAAATTTCATCCTTCATCCACACAAACTTTCAATCTCGTCCCCTTTAGGGATGAATACTGACAACAAGTTTTGATTACGTCATGAGGACTGTTTTGAGGAATTTCATTACGCGTATTGTAGTAGTTTAAAATCAATAATAACTTCTTGCTTTAGTTTAGTTATTGAAATAGTTTATTTCTTTTTCAATATTTAAACATAATAAACTAGAAAAAATAAAAAATACTCCAATCCATCACGTACCTTTTTTTTATATACCACTTAAGTAGTGACAATAGGCTCGCCACCTATTACATTGGGACCTAAACATAAACTGGCGAAGTGTGGGTGCTAGCACCTCTGCCTACCCCTTCGGGGATATAGGTGTGAGTTTATGTTATGTTATGTTAAGTAGTTAAGTAAAGGTAACATATATTAAACAAGGTCAAAAAAAATTAAGAAAGATAATTATTATATAATAATATAATATATATATTAAGAATATTAAGAAGATAATTATATATATTAAGAAAGGTAACATATATATACGATAACTACCTATTTTTTTCAAAAGGATTATTATACAAAATACCGCCGCCATTAGGGTAACCCTACAGGGTATGTTAAGATGCACAAATAGTACTCTCTGACAAACTAGTGGTTCAGTTTCGGCTATTAGTTTTCAAAATAAGTTTCTAAATAATAAATATTTATAAACTAAGTTTTAAAATACATATATACAATATAATCACGACTATATCACCGGGGGGTTAGGCAGATATGAATGAAACCGGGAACCATATGGCTAAATAAATCATATTAAAAAGACACATCAAGATTAGTTAAGTACCTAACCGAGTGGAGTAGATTTAGTCGCATTGGACCGTGTGTTTCTGTGCCTCGGAGAGATCGGTAAGCCGTCAGTCTCGTTCACCATACAAATATCTATGATAGTTACTAGTTGGAACCCTAAAAAATCTGACTAGTCTATACAGAAGTTCGATATCACCAATTGGTTGTCACTTCACGGAAAATACCATAGTTTAGCCCCATCACGGTTAGACTGGGAAGCCAACTCAAACTGTTGTGAAAAGGCTCGGAGAATGAGGAATTAAAATTATCTACCAGTCGACAAAACAAGGTAATAAAACACTTAACCCTAACTATAGCAGCAAGGTTCCCGGCAGAGTAGTATTTGGACCACTCGATCTCTTCCCATACGGTGTCGTATAAGAGGACTGAGGGGTATAACTGTTTAACATCAGACAGATATATACAGCCCAGCCTCAGATGCATGGCTCGAGTCAACAACTGTACCCGGATAACAGCAATGGTTCACCCCCTATTACGTGGGACCGAATACAATGATTGGTGAAATGTTGGTGATAATTCACCTCTGTCTAACCCGTCAGGGATAAAGGCGAGATGTATGTATGAATGTAGCCCTAACTAAAGTGATAGATTTTTAGTTATTGCCAGCGAGTCGTATAACGTAGTATTTATATATTTCTGGAGAACACGACGAGAATTCGAAAACCTTGCATAATTTCGAGAAATATTATTCTTTAAACTTGCCGGTTCACGTCAAAGTAAAATTCAATGTTATTAAAACTTGCGTCGTCGGCCCGCCTAAGAGTTGCTTTTACCTCTCGCATTTTACGGACTTTTGACTTCGGATTTTTAATAGAAAAAAAAGCAGAATTGTATTCGGCTTTCTCTTGAGGATAGTCCTTAACTTTTGCTTGGAACCACTTATATTTTTATGTTTATCTAAGAAAAAGTTATCGTAAAATAAGTCTTAGGAAATTCATTTTAACATCATGGATATGTCAACGGTTATATTACGAATTTTCCATGAATGTATGATATCGCTATGAACTTTTTGAACTATTATATTTATCATAAGAGAGAATCCTTACGTACCGCGTTATCATACCGTGAGTCGAATAATTTTAAACACGATACATAATATCCTTGAGTAGACTGCCTAAATCAATCGTGATGTCCAAAATTTAATCGCGTGTTATAAAATAAAACTGTAAACAAAGAGCAAAAACTGTGTATGTCCTTTTATGGCCACACAGTTGAAAATCAAATCTAGTAAGTACACACACGAACGAAGATAATTGAAGTTTATGTGTCGTTGTAAATTTATTTTGAATAACTTTATGTAATAAAACGAATTACTTAAACTGTAATGAAAATTCAATTAAGTATATCCTTCAATTGAACTCGCCCATTAAATAAACCTCAGTTTACTATAAAAACAAAAGTTTTAATAAAATTTTAATATCAATTGTTTGTACTAAAAAATTCTCAACAAAGTACAGAATTAGTTCAAAAAGATAAAAGTCCAAATAGGTAGACAAATAAGATAAGAACTTTATAATTCCGCAGGACTTTTAAAAAGTTTGACACTTGTTGATGAAAGTTATTTAAATGTATGTAGTTTAGTTATTGTCATAGTTTGATGTCATTGAACGTCGTATTTATTATAATAATAACCCACCAGTCGGTTAAACTTCACAGATTTTTTATCAGTCCTGACTGGTTTCGCCTTACGACATCTTCAAAGGCTCACAATAACAAGTTAATAATATTCTTCTATAAACATTGCGACACATTTTTTTTTTTTTTTACGTGCGCAAAATCCCCACGGATACCTCCCCACCGGAGCCGGTGGGGGAGGTTATGTCGGACACGAACCGACTAAAACGCACGCCGCCTGTGGGTCGTTTTGGTTGCCGAAGGTGAGGTTGACAGGCATATCCCTCGCACCCCGGCCGACCCAGGGCCATCTCTCACGATCTGGCCCTCTTCTCGGGTGTGGGGACTACAGAGTCCCCAACTCGTCCCCGGAAACGGGGAGGCGCGCCACGCGCGCCACCGCTGCGGCCTGCTTCTGCCAGGGTGACAGGCGGCTTCACCTGTCACCCCCAGGCCGGCGCTCATGGGGGGCGGAGGTCGTTCATCGACCTCCGACGCCCGAGTTGCCTTCGTACGCGGGCAGCTTGTCTTGCGATCCTTCGTCGCTCCCGCTGCCGCTCCCGCCCCGCCTCCTCCTTCACGAGCATTACTTGCTCGCAGAAGGAGGCGCCGGCCGCCCACGCATCCGCGCAGCGAACCATCGCCGCGAGCAAGGTGGAGAGCGTGAGAACCCTCACTCCCAGGGCCGCCACAAGCTCCCGCCTCGGCGTCTCCCACGCCGGACACTCGGTGAGCGTGTGCGGACCTGAGTCCTCGCTCGCGTCGCAGTGATGGCACTCGGACGTTGGCTCTTTCTGCATCCGACGCAGATACTTTCCGAAGCATCCGTGCTCGGTGATCATCTGCGTCAGACGGTACGAGAGGCTGCCGTGTGGCCTCTCTAGCCACTCCCCCATGATGGGTCTTACCGCCGTTACTACGGCGTGCCCTGCGCCTGGTTGCCCAAGTCGTATCTCCAACATTGCGACACTTAGCCACATTTAACAAATTTCATCAAGTGCCATCAATCATAGTATAATTAGTCGGAGTACTTATTTAGTATCGCTTTACTATAAGTTGCCACTAGTAGTTTAATAATAAACCATCCACTGATGAAGACCGAAGTTGAGGGCAATCGACATCATATAAAGAATCCCTTAGAAATAACACATCTTGAACTTCCCCTCGGAGACACCCCCTCTCCCCCCGCTGGAGCTAGTGGGAGAGGTTATATCATACTCGAACCGACTAAAATGCACGGCGTCTGTGGTTGACAGAGGTAAGGTTGTTAGGTATATCCCTCGCACCCTGACCGAATCAGAGCCAGATCTGGCCCTCGTCAACTAGATAACATAGTAGCTTTCTCGAGTAGATACTTCGTAGCTGTAAAAAGTCCTGGATCCCAAATCATCATTTGATAAGTTATTACATCTTAATTAGCTTTTATTCGCCTTCAGTATTGAGTTTTAATTGCTACAGAGATTTGAAAAGTTTTTATTGCTATCTGCCCACAAGGTGTGAGGAGAAAACCGAGATATAATATCAGGTATTACATTTTCAATTAAAGTAAAGAACATTATGACTGTTAAAAAAAAAAAATTATTATAAAATACTAACCAATGCCCGAAGCTCCATCCGTTATCATAACTTTTGGTCATATATATCATTGGTTTTACTTAACAACTGTGATCGAACTTACGTAAAATTTTAATCAAGAATTTTCAAACAACAACCGCATCGAAATCCATTCTGTAGTTTTTGCGGCCATCGCGGATAAACAGACAAGAATTCCAAAAGAAATATATTTTTGTGTTCAACAGAACTTATGTAAAACTTGGGTTATCCCAAGTTTTTTTTTAACATCTATGTACATTTGGTGCGGTAGTATAGACTAATACTCCTTAAAATATTTTTCATCAAAAACAATTTTACAGTGCTTCTCACTTTTTTACTACAAAGTATCAAAAACAAATCTGAAGCTCAATTTCCTTAAATAATTACTTCTTATTAGAACAACAACCTTCATGTTAATGTACCATTTCTTTGCAAAGTAGTACTTGCAAAGTAATTAGTACCTCAAGGATGTACTTTGTACTTAGTGCCTACACTCAATTTCGGTCTAAAATGCGGTAAAGTGTAATGAGACCTAATTTTCTTCATCATCTTATGTAGGTACGTAACCGGTTTTTCCTGCCAAATGTATTTTTAATGACGGTAAATTGAAATGATGAAATCAGTCATTGAATTTTGTGTATTTCAGTTTCAATCAATATATTAGCCCACCGCTGTCCACTGCAGGACATAGGCCTCTCTGAATGTACGCCATTTCGTTTGATCCTCCACCTTCCGCATCCAGTCTGTCCCAGCCATCTTTTTCAGGTTGACAGTCCATTTGGCCAGGAGGTGTTCTACTTTCTGAGTGCGTTCTTGCGATCTCCACTCTAGAACTCGTTTGCTCCAACAGCCATAGGACCATCGACAGACGTAGCCAGCCCACTGTCACTTCAGCTTAGTTCAGTTAAATTTATGAGTTTGTTATTGTTGGATTGCTTTTACAGAATTATAATCTTGTTATTAATGTTTGGCATAGCGGTAGTGAAATATTTGTATGCATGAAAATAGATATTTGAACGCGATATTGGAACGCGCTTCCCTTGGAAATCAGAATGTCTACAAACCGTATCATATTTAAGACCAGAGTACACCAGCTCTACAGCAACCCATAGTTGGCAAACAAATCATTTCACATCGCTTCTGTATGTATTTGAACTGTATTCGTGTAGGTATATTTGTATCAATATATATATATATATATATATATTTGTTCCTTTTATTTTTATGCATATATTTATGTATAAATTGGTCTATATGTGTATGTAGTTTATGATGTTTGTATATATTTATATATGGATATATAATTATTAATTTATTTTTAATTATTTAATTATTTTTTTATTATAAAAATATTATTTAGTACCTAACTGAGGAAACTATCACTACAACACTTCGAGCACCTACTTTTAATATCTCTGCATCACCCTAAGGTTGACTGGTAGAAAATGCCTGTGGCATTAAGTACGCCTTTGTACATTCTGTCTGTTTGTGCAAAAAGCTTAAATAAATAAATAAATAAATATTTGCATTGGTCTGGTTGTGCCTGGGAGAGCACGTTAACCCGTCGGTCCCAGTTGCCATACGAACATCTATAGAAATCATTACGGGTAGTTGAAGCCTTAGAAAGTCTAACAACTAGTTTAGCTGCAATGCTTCGATATCGCCATTAGGTTATGGAGGTCAGTGGGAGTCGCTTCACGAAAAATATAGATTTTTAGCCAAATCTGCAGTTAGACTGGTAAAACGGGCCCTAGACTCCGAGGTGAAAACTACGAATCTGATTGGCATTAACGCTAAAATTTAGAAGTCTTGTTGTAATGTGTGTTTAAGCCGAAAGTAAACTATCACAATATTCCAACGTCACATAAAGTACTGCCGTAATTGGTCATAGTTTACAACAAAAAACAAGCGTTAAAAAATATATCGAAAATTGCGTTTAAGGATCCGCAAGTGCATAGACGGGTGAAGTTCGAAATTCACAATTTCACCAAAAGCTTTTTTTTTTAACTTTGAATTTTGGGATTTTAATATGTATCCCGCAAACTCTAAATCTTAAGCTGATAGTGCGGGGCCACATGGCGGAAAGGGAACCTATAGAAATAGTGCTGTAATGATAACACCGTTTATACATAAGCAGTTGGATTGGGGCTCCTTTGTCCGCACCTAGCCTCCCTTTTTGGGCCATTGTGCGTGTATACATAAATTCTTATAGTTAGCATGTCACAGCTGTGTACAGAGATTTATTTCTCAAATTAAATGGAGAAAAGACGATATTAACTACGGTCCCACGAGTCTTACGTAAATTGATGGCTGACCCGCACGTAGGTCAATAAACTCTGACTCTAATCTTTATTGGATGTAGACAATCCAATCTCGTCATAGATATGACTGAGATATCTGTATTCAAATGAGGAAATGTCAATTTCAAATTAAGAATATATACGTCACACTGGAATTTGGTTGTATAATTGATGTAGGTACTAACGAATTCGAAGAATTGTTAAAATAGATCTGTTATTGTAACTTTCAAATGCATTCTGTTTTATTGCCACGATTTAACTACATTGAAGGGAGAGTGGCTCCATCCTTCAATTCACAAAATTGTTGGTATGTATATATACCAGCCGTAGTAGCCTAGTGGTATGGGTAATGGACTACTGAGACGAGGTCTCAGATTCGATCCCAGGTTTTACCATGGCACACACCAATGACTTTTCGATGCTTTTCGAAGTTATGTGTGTATTTATCGCAGGTTTATAAGTGCTCGGCGTAATAGGCTCGCCACCTATTACATTGGGACCTAAACATAAAATGGCGAAATTTGGGTGCTAGCACCAGTGCCTACCCCTTCGGGGATATAGGCGTGAGATTATATTATGTTATGGATATATAGAACTCTAGAATACAAATCAATATAACCTAATGCGTAATCCAAACTACCTTAGTCATCGAAACAAACATACATGACTGTGAAGATGTATTTAAAGCTGTGTACTTATACCCTTAGTCGTGTATCCACAGAAATCTTTGTTCCAAATCTAGATAACCTCTCGAAGGGACTCTCAACCGTGCACAAGATCGTAAAATTGCGTCATATCCACGTCATATACCTAATACGGCTGTAACTAAAGGGTAGGACTACCTAGATAGCGAATAGGTATTTGTACTTTGAGTAAAAATATCATTATACCTATCAGCATTATTACCGGTTCGGCGGTGGCGCGCGTGGCGCGCCTCCCTGTTTCCGGGGACGAGTTGGGGACTCTGTAGTCCCCACACCCGAGAAGAGGGCCAGATCGTGAGAGATGGCCCTGGGTCGGCCGGGGTGCTAAGGAATGCCTGTCAACCTCACCTTCGGCAACCAAAGCGACCCACAGGCGGCGTGCGTTTTAGTCGGTTCGAATCCGACATAACCTCCTCCACCGGCTCCGGTGGGGAGGTATCCGTGGGGATTTTGCGCACGTAAAAAAAAAAAAATTACCGGTTATATACGATGTTAATACGACTCTTATAGGACGGCTGCTGTCTGACCACTCAACCCAGAGACAAAAACCTCCGTCTTTTTCCAGATGCCTAGGCTTGTTGGTTGAGTGAGACCCAAAAATCCTGGTCTGGCTATATCAAACTTTTTCTACAACTATACCGTTGTGGAGAGGGAGTTTCGTGAGCATTAGACCGCATAATGATGAAAACATACATACAAATAATCACGCCTTTATCCCTGGAGGATTAGGTATAGGTGAATTAACACCCACATTTTACCAATAATTGTATTGGGTCCCATGTAATAGGGGTGAGCCTATTGGCGTATTCTGGGTACGCATTCCGCACATTCCTCAGGAATGCGTGGAGTTATTAAGTAGAAATTCATACCAAAGAAAGAAAGAAAGAAATATATTTTATTTAAGTGGGCATCCTACTAAGCACTATTGTTGACTCGAGCCATGCATCTGACGCTGAGTCTGGGCTGTATATATCTGTCTGATGTTAAACAGCCCTATCCCTTAGTCGCCTTGTACGACACCGCATGGAAAGAAATGGGGTGGCCCAAATTCTACTTTGCCGGAAATCACGAAACGATGAAAACTCGGGCCGTAAAATTTAACTAAGCTACGTATTACGTCATGCGAAACTTATATAGAGAAATTGCACATTCAAGTAAAAAACCCTGTTTTACCGTACAGTAACGTAATATAGCAGCTTATGTAGGTACTTGATTGTACAAAGGCCTGAGTGTCACGCGCCGCGAACTTTTAATTGCATTACTTTAACTCGGTCGGTCAGTCCCATTTAGGGTTACATTAACTTGTATAAAAATCCGAATCGCACTATCAAAAGTTTTGTATCAGCAACAAAACGTACCTATAAAATTTTTAATAGGTTTTGTTTGACACTAATCTTTTGATACGTGAAGAAATGTGCAGGAAAGAAGATGTTAGTTCTCAAATTTTATAAGTTTGAGAGTATTTACTTGTTTCACTTGAAAACATACATACATATAATCACTCCTTTATCCCCGGAGGGTTAAGCAGAGGTGAATTAACACCCACATATCACCAATTTCGTTTTCACGTAATAGGGGGTGAGCCTATTGCCGTATTCCGGGCGCTATTATTGACTCGAGCCGAGACTGGGCTGTATATATCTGTCTGATGTTAAACAGCCCTTTCCCTTAGTCGCCTTTTTTTTTTTACGTGCGCAAAATCCCCACGGATACCTCCCCACCGGAGCCGGTGGAGGAGGTTATGTCGGACTCGAACCGACTAAAACGAACGCTGCCTGTGGGTCGTTTTGGTTGCCGAAGCTTGTACGACACCGCATGGGAACACTTGAAAAATTATAATACTTTTTATATTTTTCTCGATTTTGTTCTTGTCTGAGTAATAGAATAAAAATATTTATTTGCAATTAAAATGCTGTTTTAACGATCAATATGCAACATAATTTTAAAGGCAATATTTAGACAATTGGTAGACTTAATCAAAATTAATAAAATAACCCGCACTCTTAGAATAAAACTGTTCCTTCGATCTTTTGGTGTCTATTTCTTGAAAGGCAAAACATATCAATATCATACATGTTACAAAACATAAGTACTGGAGTGATATATGATTTCAATCATCAATCAAAAATCATCAATATCAATCACTGCTATAGTAGGCCTCTTCCGATGCTGGGAGACTTTGACCTACTGCTTCCACGCTGGCCAGACGGGTTGGTACAGGAATTTATTTCAAGTTTTCCTTCTCTTGTAGTGATACCGTCTGAGTATTTTTCCGTTAGTCGCCTCTTATGACACCCTTAGGATGAGACGGGGTGGTGAACTTATATTCTTTCTCCGTTACCATACGAATTATCCTGTATATATGATATACAACAATTATATTGTTAATACGTAATAGGCTTATATAACTATTGTACAAGAATGCCACTGTATGGTGTTGGTTATGCACCTACACGCGTGTACAGTACCTAAAACAATGTCAAATATCTCTGTTCATTGTTAAAAGCATTTCAGTGTACACCGTACGTTTGTGTCTGAGGCTGTTGTATTATCTCTCTCTATCTCACTCTGCTCAGAATTGTGTATAGGTATAATAATATAGATGTATTTTACAGTATAGTTGTGCACCCGAGGTTCTTGATAGGAATGTTCTGATTAAATCTTGCGTGGCTGTATCGATTGCAGTATTATGAAGTTATCAATTTTCTTTATTAAAACTATCGTGTTATTACACTTGCATGGAGGTTCGTTGTAGGAAGATTTACGTAACTGGGTTGAAAACTCCATTTGTTTGACATTCTATGTACCACATAGGTTTGTTAGTTACCAGTGACTGTATATGAAAATTTGCACTTAATCACAATACAATTGGTTGGATATGCTATCTCAATACTATTGAGCTGTTAAAAATGTACCACGCTGTTTTACAGAAGTCAAACATTGTTTTTGCTCGCCCTTTGATTAGTATATGCTCTATTACTCTTGTGCTTATCTTGAGGTAGGCTTATCCTCTAGCACAGGGAGCAGCACCGAACTCCATAATTTATCTATTGCTAAGTTACTAATACTAGATCACTAGATCACATGCTACTAACAATTTATGGATTGAAAATCTGAAATAAAACTTATTTTATAAACTTATCCTAGTATTGAGTGAGTTACACCTCTTTTTGATCGACTTGAAAAAAGAGAAGGCTTTCAATTTAAACAATTTTTGGGGTTCCATACCCTAAGAAGGAAAAAATGGGAACCCTAACTGGATCACTGCGTTGTCCATCTGTCTGTCAAGACCTTGTCCTCAGGAATGCGTGGAGTTATTAAATAAAAATTCATACCACACACTTAGGTCTGTAAGGTCTTAAAACTGTGCAAAAATCAAACTTTTAAGTCAACGCAATCAAAATATATTACAGTTTATGTAGCATGTCTTCATCCCTGATTACAATTTTGAACGTAACCCTCGGAGTACAAGTCCGATTTGCACTTGACTGGTTTTTTTATTGAATCGAAGATCACTCATATAAGTACGATGGTTATATAACGTAAATAATAGAAACTTGAATCACTATGAACACAATTGAACATTTTGGACAAGAAAATACGCTGTAATATTTTTAAATTATTCTTTGAGGAAAACGTGAATCAGTTATTGTACAAAGAGGAAATATTTAATAGCTATTGTCTAACAAACGTATTGTTCTGTCAGTGACATTATGGTTACGTGCTTTGACTGTTAAAGTTGAATGGAGCATGATTTTCCAACCACGAATAAGCTTATTGGATCAGGGGAGTCTCACCCTCTTACTAAATATCGATGAGATATTGTGGGTGTGCCAGCACCCATACCTGCTTGTCTTTTTTCCTGTATCTTCTTTTTACTGCCGATTCCTTTCTCTGGATGTTAATAAGATAGAGAAATGCATCTGGTATCACAAGTGCTTAACTTTAAACATTTGCGATACCAGATGCATTTCGTTAGCGTAATCACATTGGGGACCCCGTGGTCCCCGCACCCGAGGAGAGCCAGATAGAGAGAGACCCGGGGTGCGCGGGTCTACCTCACCTTCGGCAACCAACAATGACCCACAGGTGACGTGAGTTTTAGTCAGTGAGTGCGAGTGAGTTCAAGTCTGACATAACCTCTCCCACCAGCTCCGGCTGGGAGGTATCCGTGGGGATCTTTTCGCATGTAAAAATAACCTTTAGGGCGATGAAATAATACTTGAATACAAAATAGGATAATTTGCTATGATGCAAAACGTAGGTTTGCAACGCAAACTTTTGCAACCAACACTAAAAAAATCATAAGTTGTATAAACAATCAATACGGCAGCAGGCAGTGTAGCCTATTACTTTTACTAAGTTACAACCAAAAAACTTAACTTACTAGCAAACTTATACGTACAAAATATAAAAACTTATTACCTATTTGAAAAATGAACATTGTGAATCTTACAAACACATTGTCGTTCATTACCTTCTTTTGGTAATAAAAGCGAAATAAAACTCAAACGAAATTAAAAAAACATTACAACAGATGAAAATATAAAAGATAAAGAACCCAATTAGCGACTATGAAAAATATTGAATCAGCTACGATACTTCTCGTTAATTTCAGAACAATATTGTTGTTTTCAAAACAATTTCTTTATACTGCTTCATTTATATTTTAATGTCTGTTATTTTGATAGCGAAATATTTTATAATTAGTATCTGTGCAATATAAATAATTAATGTACCAAATGCGTTGGTAGCTTAATGGTTTAAAAGTCGTCCGATCGTGAGATTCTGGGTCAAAACCTGACCAGTACAGCACAGACGTAAACCCACTACCAACATACAATTAAGCTTAGTTGAAGAGGCTAACGGGAATACTAATATTTCCGGTTGCTAACATTTTTTTATAAATAATTATTTGTAGCGAAATATTTTTCAGATTTTTGACTATCTTCTAACGAAATTGAAAAATTTCGTTGATAATTTTCTTCACTAGTTTTAACCACAGCATCACGGCAAAGTTAGTAAAATTAAATGCCATAATCTAATTGCAGTGCTACATAATACTTGATCCAATTTGTGATATGTCCCATAAGTTATCAAAGTTTTATCACGATTGCACATACGGGACGGTAGTCCATAAAATACGAACAAACAACACATTGATTTCCATATATAACATTATCATATGTATTAGTTTACGCAATCTCTTCTATATCTTCTACTTATGGAGCACTAAACAAAATATGATTAATGAAAGAAACATTTTATCATTCAATATAAGATTAGTTATTTTTTCGAGAGTACTTTCACGGTATCTTGTCGTGTCGGCCTGCAAAATTAATGGAAGGTCTTACTTTTTTCCTTATGGGTGTTTTTACGTGGGAAAGTATGCCATTGAAATGATGCCTTCTCCGGCATTACATGTAGGGGTATATAAGGATATATAAACAGGAAAGGTTGTTGGTTCTGTTCATTAACTGACTGAGAATAGTGTATAGACATCCATGTAAATAGGTTGTAGATTTTCTTGTATATTGCGTGATTTTTATCAATGTTCATTATGTTGGAATATTTTTAATTTATGATAGAAGGTTGCCTGTAAGAGAATGCTTGTAACGATAAGGCCGACATTTGTACATTTTTCATAATGTTGTCCGTACATGTAAAATAATTTATTGATGTACATATATGTATATATATATATATATATATATATATATATATATATATATATTTATTAATTACGTAAAACTAGCATATCAAATGATACCGGCCATAAATAATGCTTGATAGAACAATAAAAAACAGTTGAATGAAATTTTAAAGCATTTAGTTTGCTAACTATGCCATTGAACGGTTCCCGGCAGAGTAATTTGGACCACCCCATCTCTTCCCATGCGGTGTCGTACAAGGCGACTGAGGGATAGGGCTGCTTAGCATCAGACCGATAAATACAGCCCAGACTTAGCCTCAGAGAGGCTTGAGTCAACAATAGCCCAGAAGACGACAATAGGCTCATCCCCTATTACCTGGGACCGAATTCAATGGTTGGTGAAATGTGGGTGTTAATTCGCCTCTGCCTATCCCTCCGGGGATAAAGGCGTGATTATATGTATGTATGTATGAACTATTCAAATCGATTAAGATAGAAAAAACTGAATTGGTTCAGAGGGGATTCCAACCCTCGATCGTTCCCTTACAGGGGGAACGCTCTGACCTCTGAGCCACCGAACCTTCACCTGAAAACATCCAAATCATCACCAGAACATCCAATCAAGAACCAAGCGGTTCGGTGACTCTTTCCTCAATTAAGGCCTGGAATTCATTACCAGCTCACGTGTTTCCTTCTTCCTACAGTTTCGGGTCCTTTAAGCGGGGCGTGAAAAAGCATATGATGAGGCCGTCAAGCTGAGTGTCACCATTGTCACACGGTATGTGTAAGTAATGGTGACCCTCGTTTTTGAGACTTTGCCTTCAGCTTACCATCAGGCAAGGCGAAGAAAAAAAATAATCGATTAAAAACCGGTTATAATTTAGATTTATTTCAATGCTCACTTCAATGTTCACTATAAAATATCATAAAGTACAAAAATATCACACGAAATATTAATGAAATATTTGTATCACTTCATAGCAAATTGAACTTAGACTCCATAAAATATACCATTATGCCCTACCTCTTCACAAATAGCGTGAACATAAAAAATCATTCTTAGAATGGTCCTCACATTTACTGTGAAAGACTGTAGTAATTGCCAGTACTCTCAAGAAAACATTTTTTATAAAAGACCCTCCCTTAATTCTACTGGCCCATCTACCAACCGTACACAAACGAACAAGGAAGCCGCCATATTTAAGCCGAGACTTATTTTTATGATGTCACTAAATCAAGTACCCACTATATACATTAGTGAAGTAGGCCTATATAAAAGTACCATAAATAGCAACGCAAGTCCATCGCGTGCAGATCGCTTAACAATTATTGACACACCATTAACTTACACTCGGTTTCAAGGAAAATATTACTGTGGCATTTGAGAGGAAATAATTCCGTTAAATTTGTTTGTGTTTGTAATATTTAAAACAAGAAATATGGATTCTTAAATGGTAATTTGATTGCTAACAAAGCTTTGATGGCTAACTGATATTTTTTGTATATCTGTATTTGTTATTTATTATATTAATACATCTGATAAAATATTATTAAATGTTGGTTATGACGTACATCTATGTACTTACTTATTATATTTGTGTTGTAAAAGTACGGCAAACAACTACCTCTCATACCTACAACTTTAATCACCATCCAAAGGTTGCCTGGCAGAAATCGCTTAAGCGATAAGGCCGCCGATTATACTGATTCCTTGTTAAAGACTTTGTAATTATATTTATTAATGGTGTATAATAAAGTATATAATAAATAAAAAAATAATATTTCTTAGTATCATCTAGATCCAAACTTGGTATGGCATATAATATGCGCTGATGGGCGTTTTGCTTCCATGGCATATTGATCGAAACCCGGTATTGGGTAACCCGATGCAATGTTGTAGAATTTCTGATGGGGGGACGATGGTTAGAGCTTCTATTGAGCCTGTGTCCTTAGTTTAATTTCCACTTTATTCTTACATTTTGTGCATAAATATGTATATTTGTAAAAAATATTTCGGTTAATACACACGAAATTTTATCTAAATCAGGTAAACCTTTTAGAAACTCAACAGCATACGAAGAATTTTGTAAACAAAATGTCTGGAAGAGTGAGGGTCCTACGGCAATCTTATTATTTATTTAACAAATAGAGGTATACAAGTTTCCACTCTGCTAGCTACAATCCTGTTAGAGACAAATTTGTAGGCGCTACGGGTTTAAAAAATTAATGTACCCTAATTTCCTTAACAATAAATTGTTGGAAGAACCGTACACCATATTTTATGTACCGTATCATGTCGTCTTGTGAATAAACACAATATTTTATAATAGCCGGTTATAATTTATTTGGTCACTTGGTGACTGTGGCTTTTGATACCAACGTACTTTTTTACACACTTCTTTGTAACCATAACTCGTCATCAAATTTAGACGCAAAAATGTATACATATAATTACGTCCATAAATTCACGAAGGGCTAGGTCGAGATATGTTAAACAATTAAAACAAGCACAAAAATCACAGTTGTTTTTTGTTCTATATTACATAGAGGGCGCTATTACCGCCAAACGAACACTTTGTTATGGGCTGTATGTTTACTGTCAGGTGGAGAACAGTCCTATCCTTTATTTACCTTCCACAACACCCACAGATAGAGATGGGGTGGACTTATTCTACCCCATCAAGAACCAACACGGCTATTCAAAGCGTAAATGCATTTATTAAAACAAAAGAAAATCAACTTATGTTCCAGACTATCCTAGATTGTTACAAAAAAACCGGTCAAGTGCGAGTCAGACTTGTGCACCGAGGGTTCCGTAAATTAAACTACATATACCGTTATATGTTCCGAATGCTGTGACGCAGATATATATTTTTTTAATCTTTATTTCCGGAACATAGCCACAAAATAACTATGTGGCTCGTTCACAAAATAACGTAGATATTTGATTATATAAAGTTTTAAGACGTTATAGAATTGTGTATTGATAGTTTATGGTATGAATTTCAACTTGATACCTCCACGAATTCCTAAGAAAAAGGTATTGACAGACAGACGGACAGATGGGCAACGAAGTGATTCTTTAAGATTTCGTTTCCTTTTGATGTACGGAACCTTAAAAACGTAATAGCAATGAAACACGTACCATATAAAATAGTATATTAACTTTTCTGCAAAATTCGTATTCGTAGCCTGTTCCAAAAATAATTTTTATCATAGGCACGCCACAATACAACGTAAACGTGCTAGTTTGATATGAACGTGATAAAAAAAATATTTCTGTTTTCAGCACGAAATCAAAAATGTAAATTGCGAATGTTGCTTTTTATAATACACCGTTGTTATATTTATGTTTATACACATGAGCTCATTTGTCTCCTCGTTTTTGTTGAATCCTTTTCTCCGGTAAATATTTGCACGTACTTTTTGATACAAAAAATAACACTCTTTTCCCAGTTTCTGTTTTATCACTGTTAGTAACTGTATGTATATGTTCGTTTCAACAGGCCATTAATAAAATAAAAGTGTGCAAACTGTCTCTTTATTCTCTTTTTTTTATATCGGTTTAAATATAAAATTATACCGTTATAACTGCATTGTGGGTGCTACGTAAATGGCATATAAATGGAAGATTTTACCAAAAATAATTTTATATGAAGACCATAAGAATGAAAATAGGTGTCAAATTTACATATAACTACGATATTTGGATTTGTTTTGTCTGTAGTAACCAAAGCATTACTTTGACAACTTGTGGTCTTAACGATTCGATATCGAAATATTAGTAACATGTTTATGCATTGGAGAGGTTTCTATGTATAAATATACAACATTTGCACGCTCTACGGGGCAGAATATGCTGCATTCACTAGTTTTGAAGACCTATAATGTAACCATATTCAAAGCAAATAAATAAATGAATTGAATTGAATTGAATATAAAACGAATCTAGAAAGCATAACAATTATAGTAACGCCTACAAGTGTAATTGTTTGAAGAGGATTCGTGCGTCCACTTGCGATTACAAATATACATAGACTAATATAGGTTACAGGCGATACCGACGGCAACCGGGACCGACGGCTTAACGTACCCGCCGAGGCACGACCAGACCAAAGCAAATACCCATAATTATTCATGTATACAAATACTTGCACTGAGTGGGGGTCGAACCCTCGCCTCCTGCCTACCGGGCGCGTCACTACCACCACGACACAGAGACTAATAAGTGTGACTATTATATTTTAAAGAATATGGGAACTACGAAAACCAATACTTTTTTGTTACGTATAAATAATTTTATTTCAAACTAGCAACGCGCCGCGGTTTCACCCGCGTAAACCCTGATCCCATGGGAATATCGAGATAAAAAGTAGCCTATGTTACTCACGAATAATGTAGCTTTCAAATGAAATAAAAAAAATCAGTCCAGTACTTTTTGAGTTTATTCGTTACATACAAAAATACAAATCTTTCCTTTTATAATATTATAGTAGGTATAGACAAGAAAAATAGTAGAGCTATTTCTCTTCAGGTGTCAAAGTAAAGAATTAATTTGGTAACGAAGGCTGTGTTTAAATTTACTTTTTGTTCACTTTTCCCTTTCTTTTTGGAATTGCCGTATCTATTATTATTCTTTTTCGGTATATTAGCATAATCTTTCTCAAGATATTGTGTCTGACAGTCGCTGTTCAATTTTTTATTTTCCGTATTCATTTCTATGCTAATGTTAACCTGTAAATCTACAACCCGGGAAAACGGGATAAAGTGATATTTTTGTCTTGCTTCAACTTTAGTAAATATGCATTCTCACTGTCGTCTTAACATTGTGTCCTCGTTGGATCCTAGATTCTTTACAACGGAGCTCGAGGTCTACTAATTATCGAGATAAAATCTATCTTTGCCTACCGCAAAAGGGTTAGCTGAGGAAGTGAAATGTGATCTAAGAGACCGGACGGTATGTCGTTGATGCCTTGGAAGATGAGTAGGCCTTTGGTGTGGGATGCAACTTACGTCGACACCCTGGTGCCTTCCCATCTTCCAAGTACGATGGACTGCGCATGCGCTGCTGCTGCACCAGCGGAGACCCTCAAACGGCGCAAATATACCAATTTAACTGGTAATTATATTTTTGAGTCGTTTGGAGTCGAAACGTTGGGTCCGTGGGGTCCAAGCGCGAACGCGCTTTTCAAAGAAATAGCGAAGCGACTAATCGACACTTCACGTGACCATAAGGCTGGCCTTTACCTCGCTCAAAGAATTGGCATCGCTATTCAGCGTGGATATGCCGCCAGCCTCTTGGGCACAGTACCAGTAGAGATCGATGGGGAGGAATTTTTCAATGCCTAAAATTGCAGTCTCCCTCTTTTTCTCAATTCCATTTTTGTATATATTGTATAGTTAGCATAGTTTTATATAAGTTTGTAAGTAATTGTATATTATAATAGCATATTTTAGTATTTAAAAAAAAAACCTAAGTTTGAATCTCGATTTGTACAGATTGTACAAATACGGGTGTAGTTTCCGACAGAGTAGAATTTGGACCACCCAATCTCATCCCATGCGGTGTCGTACAAGGCGACTAAGAGATGCTGTTTAACATCATACAGATATACACAGATCAGACTCTGCCCCTATTTCGTGGGTCCAAATATAATGATTAATGAAATGTCAGTGTTAATTTACCTTTGCCTAACCCTCTGGGAATAAAGGCGTAATTATATGTATGTATGTATGTATGTACACTAGTTTCCAATATAATTTATTTTAGCTTCATGCTCAGGCATTCTCTACCAGTCAACCTTATAGATGGCACAGAGACTAAATATACATTATATTATTAAATGGAAAAGTAAGTAACAGCACGTACTCAATTAGTAGCACGCATCTATATCCACATCAGTATCAGGGGCAGAGGCTTCCATGTGAATGTACCATATATTGATACAGGTGCTACCCGCATGAATAGAACGCCTCATCGATTTGAAACCAGTTACAAATCACGCGACTACCTTCCGAGTTTCTCTACCTTATATCATTAAAACGAAATTCAAATCTGCCGGTCTGAAAGACTTATTCGCGTGTATAATAAAGTTAAGTATACGTAATTTAATCCTTGTGTGTCACTTAACTTTATTACTATAAGTGGCATTTATGGTAAGTGAGCACTTAATAAGAAAGTAAGTAGCAATCTCCAATTTCAGGTAATTCGGATTTGAATTTCGAATCTATGTCAAAGTTGATAATTCGAATTATAAGTTAATCCCAGTCCCATCCGCATCTTTCCATTACCAGTCTAACTGCGAATTTGGCTGAACTTCGATATTTTTCGTGAAGCAACTGCCATATAACCCCACAACCCAAAGGTGGCATTGAAGCATTGTAGCTAGACCAGTTATTAGACTTTTTAGGACTTCGACTACCCGTAACGATTGCTATAGATGTATGTATGACTACCAGAACTAACGGCTTCACGTACTCTTCGAGGCACGACCAGACCAATGCATACATATATTTGGGCCGAGTGGGGATCGAACCTGCGCCTCCTGCGTTGCGGTCGCATTTACTACAAGCTTCATCCAATCCTCATAGTATTGGATATGATACTATAATTTCAACTTTTATCTTTTAAACGCCATCTAAAGGATCATAATTATATAGTGAATACATGATAATGCTTATCTTCTTTATTATTTCTTTAATCAAAACAGTAAATTAATAACATAATTCAAGAGAAATGAAGCTTGTATTTTATACGACCCTAAACCGAAGGCAGATTAATAGAAATATTACATTTTAATCCTAAATTACGTTCTGAAGCTTTAACGGGAAATTCTTTTTAATAATACGAGGTCAAGGAAAATGTCGTAGTAAGACATTTTTCAAATAGTCTATATCATTGTCAAGATATTGGATTCGCAAAGTTTTTGTGAAGCGATCAAGGGCTATAATATTATCTACCTGACTCAACTATTTAAACTTGTTTTGTACGTTGGAATAGTTTTGTGACTTAGATGTGAGTTTTGCTTGAAGCTTTGTCCTGTGTTGGCCTGCGTCAAGTGTATAACTTGTGACACTATGCGTATATTGTCACCCCATGACCATGGCAGTTGTTTTAATATAGTAATACTAAATAAATCGCGATTGAATCAGTTAAAAAACGAGTGATAATTGCATAAACTTCTGACAGAATCATTCAATGTGGAATTTTTCAACATGAAAAAATTAGTGAAACTGTGATGTTTTCTGAAACAAAAATATACTTTAATTCTTGGCGTTTTAATAAATGAAGTATTTATCACTGATATCGTGTACCATTAGGTGATAGGATGATCCTTGTATTTCAGGAAAATTTGGTATTAGTGATTATCTGAAAAACGCATATTGTCTAACCTGGCAGGTCTGACAATATGCGTGGATTATTTATTAATAAAAAAAAGAATGTCTTTTAGTTTCTAGATAATTCCCTTTTATATGATTATTATTATACTAAAGCCGAATGTATTAATCAGTATATACATATGGCCCGAATATAATGTTGTGTGAGTTTGTAATGTTGATTTAGACCAAATTATAGAAAAATTCATATTACATTCCAGCCGGGGACGTACCTGATATTTTGATTTGAGATGGACCGAATTGCACCCACGTGACATCCCATATTGAGACGCCTGCATGGTTATTTATCTAAACTATTAATCGCTTAAAAAATTATATTCAGTAAATTACGCATCATAAACAGCGTGTAAAATGAATGGAGGCTCACAGAGTAATATACCTACTATGGCTTCTTTAAAAGGTTTTCTCATTTTCTTAATGCCTTGTCAAAGAGGATATTAAAAGTTATTACGAGTATATTAACTTTCCTCTTATTACCTTGTTAGCGAAGATAATTTGAAGAATTTTGCGACTGATACGGTAACTCACACAGACTTAATCGGTTTGAAGCTTTTTTTTAATAACATAACCATTTAATAATAAAATTTTCGTAATTCAATCATGATTCTATTGAAAATGCTTATATAAATATAAACCAGAATTTATTCGATAAACATTTTATTTTTATGATGTTCTCAGAATTTAGTGTTGGAATATTATGATTTATTTTATATTCTGAGTTTACTTAACGTACCTTTCAAGTTTTTTTTTCAGTTTTTGTTCCATTAGTATTAGTATATTTAACATTATAAAAAGAGGGTAAGCAGATTGCTACCGTTTCTTGTATATAAAATCTGTACAATAAATTCAAGATACCACAGAACAATTGACGATACACTATATCTATCGTGACTGTTAAACTAAATACCAACTTGTTCACTGTTTCACTGTTGATATCTAAAAAGTTGATACCGAGGATGGGAGGAGGTAGGACACGGCGGTATTGCCGCCCAATTGAGCAGTCCGACTGGGGAAGTACCTCCGCCGTACAGAATACCGCGGTTATAATAACTTCGTGTTGTGTTCCCGGCGGTGAGTAGGGTAGCCAGAGCTCACTGGAGAGTTTTGTGCTGTCAGTGGGACGACCAAAGGCTTGTCCTGCTTTGTCCTCTACACTGACGGCATAAAATCTCTGTTCTTACAAGGTCGGCAGCACGGATGTGACTCCACTGGTGTTACACACGTTCATAGGTCATGGTAACCACTTTCCACCAGGTGGGCCGTGTGCTTGTCTGCCACCTAAGTTGTATAAAAAAAAAAAAACCGAGCAAAGGCCGAGGAATTTGATGAGTCCCAAAAAGTATATTTTATAATTCCCGACGATTCTTGACCGCCAACATAGACAAATCTGACCTACAGTTTAGTATCACACTCACTATCCTCTGAAAACACGTTCAGTTCAGTCCTTCTATTACAGCGACAGCTAGCCCCCATCACTCTACGCTCATGGAAAACGGGTATCTTTCTATAAAATTGGTCTTTGGTCTTCCAGTCTAGGGTGATTTTGATGTGCACTAAAAATAAAATTTATTTATTCAATCTTTGTTCACATAGTTTAAAGATAAAGAGATTTTATAAACGACAAGATAATTCTTCCTTATTTACATTTACAACCAGTTTCGTAAGACATTTGGTAACGCCGTTGTGAAAAATCTGGCAATAAAACTCAAATTCACGTTGTAAAAACAAGTCCTAAAAGTTTACAGACATTGTGATATAATATACAAGGCTTCACTCAATATCCCAAAGCTTGTGTTATCTTTAAGAATAACACGATCTTCGAAGTAGGCTTCAAAAAGTTGGTGATTCGTTTGTAGGCAGCTTTAAAAAAATTAATAAAAATTCTTAGAATTTAGTTGCACCTAAATAAATTTGAAGAAGTAGTGGAAAAAAACTTTAATGAAGAAAGGTTTATTAATATAAACCATATTTAAAAAATCGGAGTAGAGAGCTAGTATTATTAAATTTCATTTAGTATTATTTACGTATTGCACAAATCTTATTGAACAAAATCCTTACATATGTAATATGTAATCGCGTAAACTTCTAATAATACACACATTAGTACATATATCAAAACTGCCTATAATTTGTATCTGACGAAGCACAACCGAAACCTAACGTAAAAAGGTAGTCTGTCAATACGAATTCAAATAAAGCAATCCACACATTCCCCGTTCGTCCTCTTTGATGTTGTAGCAGGTGCCGGCGAAGCTTCGTACGCGATAAGGATTTTGATTACCTAACATGAAGAATCCCGGAACACTTACATATCTACACATATCCAATATATATCGTACATATATTACATAAGCAATAACCGTTGAGTGGCTTTTTGGGATAAATGGGAATTTTTAGCAGAGTGCGTGCCTTTTCGCGGCGGAAATGTATCTTTGAGTAATTTGATTATATGAAATGAGGTGCGGTATTTTGAGAATTACAAGGCTATAAAATAATAAAATAATTTGATGTTACATGTTAGTCTAGATGAGGGCTAGGAAAATACATCTGGTAGGTGAAATTATAGGTGATTGCCAAATAACAATCATTTAAAAATAACTTTTTATTTGACAATTTCATTGACAATTGAAAAGCATTAAATACAAATGAATGAATATAGCAATATTAGTGAATAGGTTTTTTAAATACCTACTAGCAAGAGTAATTATTACTAGTACTCCCCCTAATCGCTCTAGCTAAACTAAACTGCTTGTGTTAGGAGTGAATTCATATCTGTAGTGTAATAATGTGACATGTGTCTGGGCTTTGTGTATATGTAAACTTATATGGTGGCACTTTACATGGCTATTTGTGTTTGCTATTGGGCGTTTGTTGTATTGGAAACATATTTGATATAAAAAAGTATTAATTTCAAAGAGGTATCACATATGAATTGTCACATTTTTTCTTCTGTTATAATGTACTCAACTGGCCATAAAGAACAAAAAAAACTTATGCAATTGTATGTATTTGGTATTGGCCATGACTATTAAATAGGCAATAAGGCAAATGCTTTGTCAAATAAACTGTTCATAATATAGGTATTTAAACTATCATGGTCACTGACATCAGTATCAGAATAAACGGGATATTTACCATGTTTCATTATTTTGAGTTTCCGATACTGATGAAACTGTCCATACATGGGAAATGTTTGTCCAATATGTCAAATACGCAAGTACAAATAGCCATATGAAATGCCACTATTATATGAAAAAAAAAAAATAATACATAAACAGGTTGCAAAAATTAATTCGGGGCCTGGAGGGAAACCACCTTAAATCCTTAAGACGGCTCATTTTACTTAAAGGAAATATTCCTTTATTTTTTTAAAGAAACATAACTGCATTCATCATTTTAATAGCATCAATCGATAGTGTAAATTATAAGAATCATACCTCTCTAACACACATGGTAGTTGTAAATAAGTCCCAGGTTCATTTTTGAAACTGTTTTTTACAGAAGTGGTTAAAATCGGAACCAGTTGTCACTGTCAAATTCAAACAGTTTTATTACAAATCAAAGACAATTTACCACGATTTGACAATATTGAAGGGGCAAAAGCGACCACCTTCACTTCCTGGAATTATTGCTTTTACTATAACTTTAATCCGAGAATATCGTTTAACTTTGATTAAACAAAGAAACTTGACATTTGTAAAATATAATACTATGGTAGTCAGCCGAGTGAAGCCACCATGATTGTGACAGTAGTAATAGCTGACAGATCAGTTTAATTATATCTATGGGTCACTCGTTATGTCATTAAAGAGAGTAGTATCTAAATAAGTAGGATGTATGACATAAAAATTACTAATAATTAAAATTTAATAACTGGTGTGTCAATTATTATTCATTTTCAGGGGTACTTATTTTATTATTTTAAGTAGAGTGTCCAATTATTTTGATTTATTGATTTACTTTTGTTTAAAATAAATATTACCACCACACACGTGATTGTTCTCCTCTTCTTATATAGAGTTTAAACAAATATGTACAAGACTATCTGTAGCCATTTCAGCAAGTACAGCATTAGGTATTCAAACGTCTATTAATGCTATAATGAACGCCTAACATTACACAACTGTTGACACTTTGGCCTTAGTTTTCCAACAGATAAGTGTAGGTGAAAATCTAATCCGCAAACTTTTATTTTATCATTTTTACGAAATTACTACTTTCTAGTAAATAGAACCTTGGAGCTAAGTTGTGGATAGATGGATGAACATATCGAAATTATAAGGATTGACTGTGTAAATGGCACCCTAAAATAATTTTAAAAAGAAAATCTATTTATTTAAAACCTACCTTAAAAGTCATATCCTGAAGCAAATATAACAACTCTATCCAATAGAATTATAATTTTAAACACATTTTCTCTCTACGCTATAGCTACGGCAATTTATTTTACGCGGCAGAAAATTTACCTTATATTTAGGAAATTAATAAAGGTATGCTTATATAGGAAGTGAAGTAATGCGTGCTCACAGTCATTAACTAACAGTGTTATAAAATACATTTTGAATATTTTACCCCCTGTCCACGTGATATATTAATTTTTACGACAACTTAAATTTGGATATTAAATGCAAATTAACACGATCCGCTACGAAACCTCTACGTAAACCGTAGCTGCAATTCGTAGCTAATGGCATCACAACCTGATTTTAATTATTAATAGAGAGATTAGATTTTTATGTTTTAACGTAGATAAAGATTTTTAGTATGTAACTTAATACAAGACTTAGTTCAGTCTGTAATTGATAACAGCACTCAGTGATAGTTAGATTCCATTAACAGATTCTTTCCTTCAAGTGTTTACCTGGAAGAGATTACTTTGTGCGATATGGCCACCAATTGTACCAATTATATTTTTATGTACATACTTAAAGAGATTAGCAACTAGTACTACAATGTGATGTTGTTTTAATGGTTTATGTAAAATAAATGCTTTAGTCTGAAATTTCTTTTAACATAAATTTTCTGTCTAACTGATTTTTTCAATTTTTATGTGTGTGTGTCTGTGAATGTTTACTTCATTAAAATGTATGTCATTCAGTCAGTTATCATGCGCTAACTGACTCAATGCCGTACACTTCTTAGTCAATGATATCTGACTGAAACGTCGGATTCTAGTACGATAATAACCCGAAATGTAATTGGATATTTTTACCGCATAACAACCGCGGTAGCCTAGTGGTATGGGTAATGGACTGCTGAGACGAGGTCTCGGGTTCGATTCCAGGTTTTACCATGGCACACACCAATGACTTTTCGATGCTTTTCGAAGTTATGTGTGTATTTATCGCAGGTTTATAAGTGCCCGGTTAATGGCAATACGTTACATTGGGACCTAAACATAAACTGGCGAAATGTGGGTGCTAGCACCTCTGCCTATCCCTTCGGAGATATAGGCGTGAGTTTATGTTATGTTATATTTTTACCCGACTACGGTGAGGAAAAAGGTGGGCTATGATTTTAACAGGTTATATATGTGTGTGTGTATGTATGTATGTATGTATGTAGATTCATCTATTCCCTCATAGCTGGATAGCTGTGATAGTAACAAAACAATACATTCTAAGGAAAACTGGTATACGACCATGACTATCTGTGATATTTTTTGTTTAATACCTTCTAGAGAGTGATTTTTCAGTAGTCTGGTTAGTTTCAATTCTTTTATCTTTTATTCAACCATTAGTGATATTCAATGCTTCCAAAGGTGTATGTACTATTCTTGTATATGTCTAACTGCTTATAAAAGCAAAAATTCCTTTTAAAATGATAAAAGTCTGACGTCTGCTTTACTGACGTAAACACCCACAGACACTTACACAAAGAAACTGATTTCTTTTTCTGTCTCTTTCTCTGTTTTCTTAGTATAGGTATGTGTGGGTGTGTCTGAGTATTTACGTCAGTAAAAAAATACGTCATACAATCCATCAGCCTGTGATCACAGCCAGTTAAGGTTATTTGAAATATCAGGTACATCAAATATAATAACCAGTAATCTAATTGTATAAATGAAAGTTTTCTCTGAACTATAAATCTACCAATTACTTTAGAAGAAATAGATAAATTAACATTTTCGATTTCAAGTTACAGCCATTCGTTTAGACTTGAGCTATTTGAATAAATGTTCATTCTTAATTGCCGAATTCAATTAACTGTGATAGTACCTACAAGTAATGTTACGTAAAATTCACCTTTCTTGTTTAACCTTTAATGAATAGTTTTAAAATACTTCTTTCACCCCGAAGACTAGGATTCGCTTTACCAGTTTAACTGCAGATTACGCTAAATTTCGTTTCTTTTCAACGCGACTGCTATCTGACCTCCACGACCCAAAGGCGATATCGAAACATTGCAGCGAAACCAGATGCTCAACTTTTTAGGGCTTCAACTACCCATAACAACTGCCATAGATGTTGGTATGGCAACCAGGACAGACGGCTTAACGTGCAATTCGAGGCACGACCAGACCAATGCAGACCTATTCATGCAGACAAATATTTGCACTGAGTAGGGAACGAACCCGCGCCTCCTGTGTAACAGCCGCATTCACTATCACCACGCCACGGAGGCTGTCGATAAAAAAGAACTTTGCCAGTTTACAATTGACGTCAAACACAATTGCTCACAATTATCACCTAAATCAGTTAGGAAAGTGTTTTAGTCAAAATGCAATTTCACTGTGAGTTTGTAGACAGCAAACCCGCCCTGACTGGGAAGTTAAAAACTCTTTACAATATCCCACACTAGACCATTCTAGTTTCGTTGGTAGGATACGATCATATAAATTATGTGGTCTACTACCTTCAGAAAGGTTCGTGAAACCCATTCAAACCAATTTATCTTTGCTTGATTTATTGAGGGTCTCTATAATTAAATCGATTCCTCAATATCGGTGCGACCTTCCAAAACGAATTATATTCGAACGCGAGAAGTAACTATATATACTCGTATATGCTGTTAACGTTTATATGATTATGAAAATAAGATTTATAATTACATGCACGTTTATGTGTGCTATGCACGCGATAAAGTTTTAAGTACGTTTTACGTAAAATGTTTATGTAAGTAATTAGGCGTTACAAGTAGGTCTATTTTGGTTTGACATGATTAACTTTTACTTAAGTTGTTCTGAAACTGTTTATGTCGTATTCAGGCTTTAATATTAGCATTATTTATTATTACAATACGTGATTATTTTGTACTGTATATATTTTGATGCATTTAAGTAGTATTCGGTAAAGTGGGTGTAAATGAGATCTCCAAAGTGCCGTAGCCGGTAAGCTATACTTGGCGATTAGTGGACAAAGCTTTAGCGTAGGCTTTCTTTTTGGGGTTTAAAGGGGGTCAGTATTTTGGTTAAACGTCAGCCAAGACACTGACCAAATAAATCAAATCCAGAGCAGAGTATGAGAGTGAACTCCAAGTCCAGAGAGTATACTTTAGACACACACCTTTGATTGCTGTGCCATCTACCGGATGTAAAGCTGAATAACACCCACATTTCACCAATTATTGTATTCGGTCCCACGTTATAGAGGGTGAGCCTATTGCCGTCTTCCGGGCACTATTGTTGACTTAAGCCATGTATCTGAGGCTAGCAGCTCTGGGCTATATACATCTGTCAGATGTAAAACAGCCTCATCCCTTGGTCGCCTTGTACGACACCGCAGAGATGGGATGGTCCAAATTCTACTCTGCCGGGTACCACGCGGCGAGAATCGCCATATATAATCTCAGACAAACTCTCGAAATTATGAGATTTAACATTTAAAATCTTCAACAAAAATCGGCACCAATAATTTTTCTTGAGAACCTTATAACACTCTTAAAAGCTTTCATCAATTTAAAGATAATGAGATGTTGTCTAAACTCGCTGAGAGACTCAAAAAATATGTCAAAATGATAGCACATTAAAACACCCTTAATAAAAAACCGAGATGAAAAAATTAATATAAAGAGGCCTGGTCTTACAAGAAAAGACACGCTCTCCGTCGCCTCTAACGAAAGATTATACAGTAATGGGCAGAAAGATGATATATTATTAGTATTATGCTAAAAGCGAACAAAACACTTTTAACCAAAGCATAATGCCAGAAATTGGTCTGTCTAAGCTATTGTGAATGAGTTTAGGATTTTAGTTTTTAATGTATTATGTACGTATGTGTGTGTGTATGCAACGTCACGTAATGTGTATGTATGTATTATGCAACGCCAAGATTATTGATATTGTTAGCTGCTTGGTGAAGACAATTATAGAAGCAGCATCCGGAGCAAATAAAATTCCGGGAACCAGGGGGGGACTCCGTGTTCTCCGTACCCGAGGAAGGTCAGATCGAGAGAAATAGCTGTGGGCCGCCGGAGTGCAAGGGATATGCCTGCCAACCTCACCTCAAAGACGTCGTGCGTTTTAGTTTTTTTTAATATATAACTTAGATGGCAACAATCACACGGTCCGCCTGATGGAAAGTGGTTACCGTGACTTATGAACGTGTATTATATTATAGTTAAGGTTAAGCATTACTTTCACTGTGTGAAAGTTCTGTTATATTATATTATTCAGACGCTTACGATACAAAGGTTAACCTGTCACTCTAAGTAGCTTTCGCTGTCGAGTATGACTTGCGATATTATATGGACAGTACCCGTAATAACAGGTGGCCCCTTTATCATTGCTTTGCAAGTGTAAGTCATGCTTATTCAGGGGCTAGTAATAAATTCTCCTTACATCCTTCCCCATGCAACAGGTTATGTTGGGAATTATTATCATCAATTCTATTTTCTTCGTAGACATTTTACAAGATTTACAAAATGACATGCAATGAAATTTTTATATTACTCCCAAGTGAATAAAGTATAAACATTAGTATTAAAGTTATCGGGATATTCACCATGTTATATTGTTCTGAGTTTCCGATAAGCACCATGATCACGGCGAAACTGGGATAGGGGCGTGGTAAACAGCGAAAAAGTTTTTTAGGAGTAAATATATTGATCTACCCTCTTTCGAGTTCTTTTACTATGCGTATCTGCACTATCACTGGTTTCACTCTCACTGCCAACTCGAACCCGATCTTGATCACGTTCACGACACACGATGGTTACTGTATACACGCGCGATTTTGTTTTGTCATGGTCCTGGTTGTTTATGCAAAGATGGACCACTGGATGCCTTGAAACCTATCCTCACGATTGAAATTCAAATACTATTTGATTTTAGTCGTTTTCCATAGGTGAACAGTTGACAATTTTGATTTTTGTGGAGGCGATTACCTGTAGTAGCCTGACCCGTTCACTCCGAGTAGAAACAGTGTATTAGCGCCTCATTCGTTAATTGACAAGTGTGCTGGTTAGCCAGTGAGGTAGGCTTGAGCCCCAAAGATCTAGATATGGCTCACATACACCCGAACAAATTATCACGAAATTTCCCAATAAATCCAATTCATGAGGTTATTAATCAAGATAATCTCCTACAATTCAAGAACAGTAATTGTATAACAAGGTACATACACAAAAATATTGATTACCTTACTATAACGCACCATGAAATGGAGCGTATAGCCTTCGAGGTCAAGTGAAACTCAGAGAATGAGAGAATCGTTCAAGTTTTTTGAAGTAGCTTACATTTAATGATCCTTTTACAGGCTTGGTTGAAGTTTTAATATTAGATGTGATGTGTAGAATGTTGTAGATATTAAAAAAAATGCGCAATTAATACTAGCTTGGAAGGGGAACCGATTCTCCATAGTTAGTCCAATCATAGTTATGTTGGACATGCTGCTACTTTGCGATTTGGAATCATATTCTGGGGTAATTCTACTGAAAGAGAAAGAGTCTTCCGTGCTCAGAAGCGTTTTATTAGGGGTATGTGCAATTTAAAACAAATTCAGTCATGTAGACCACATTTTATTAGCCTAAATATACTAACAATGCCTTCGCTATTTATATATGAAACTGTTGTTTTCGTAAAATTAAATATCAACTTGTTTGAATTCCGCACAAGAGATCGTCACAAAGACAAATTACGAATAGCGAAAAGTAACACAAAACTACTTCATCAAAGTGTATTCTTTATAGCGCAACGCATTTTCAATAAGATTCCAATACATATCAGAAATGTAAAGACAGTAAATATATTTAAAGACAAAATGCACAAACTGCTAGCAGCGAAATGTTACTACAATATAGATGGATTTTTAGAAGACCAAATACTTGAATAAAAATTGATAAGAATGACTATAAATAATATTATATAATATTATAACATGCCTGGTATAACATAATTTGATCAGCTATGTTCAGCGATATGAACATAGCTGATCAAATTATGTAAAAAGACCATCTTTGTACCTATGTATCACAATAAAGCATTTGAATTGAATTGAATATTCTCCCTATGTTGGAAGTTCTTCTTACATATGAGAAACTACCCGATTAAGAAAACATCTTTATCCTGAGCGGTATAAAAAATCGGGGAAATCTGAGCAAAAAAAAGTAAGGAATTAAGGTTTCACTACCCACTACACAACGTTAACTAAACTACATAACAAGACTGTGAATTTTCTATCGGTAAACTCGACTAACACATTTCATCACAACTTGAAAATACTAAAGAAATACAACAATATATTATGTAAATATGAGCGTAAAAAGACGCCATAGGATAAATAAGGCAATCATAGTGTAATAAATCGGTAAAAAAGGGGGAACCTCTAATAAATCGTTGTATATATTGCGTGGAATAGTTATTGATCACCATTTGTCACTTTATAAAGGTTGTCGAGGAGATTTATAGATATATTGCTAGGGCAATAGATATACAATCATCAATATTGTTAAAGGAAACTCAAAGAAAAATGTCTCAATAGAAAAATACCAACTTGTGACTTGAGCTACAAAGACAGCTAAGGTCAATTCTCGTATAGTTGAAATAATTTAATAGTTGCATTTTGATAGATACCGTCATAGAAGGTAACTTGGCACGATTGAAACAAACTACACTATTATAATCTAATTTAAATAATTTTAAAATATGTATTATAAAATTAAGATTAAAAAATAATACTAACGATAATAGTGACATATTAATTTAAACTATAACGTGATACTACATTTCTGTGAGACTTCGTAAGACAGATTTGTTTTATGGTTTTTATTTTAGTGTTGTTTCTGTATTATCTTAGGTAGTTACATTTTAATCGTATGGAGATTATTACTACTGGTTACGTTTATGGTCAGCTATGCCAGACTGTAACTTTTGTAACATTTTGCGTTATATTTACCCTCTTATGTCACTCAACTTAAAACTGTTACTTTTACCATACCGCATACTATAGACAACGAATTATTATCGTTTTTTGTTTATATTTATGAAAGCGAAAGTAGTCCATAAAGGGAATAAATAATTATTATTAATACCCATTTTATGTTTTCATTAACCCTAACACACATCCTAATTTTAATATCAATATAAAATATATTAAAAATTGTTTGTTACCTGAATCGATTATTCTTACAATCGATTTGAGTCACTCCAACAACCGTCATAGCGGGCCATTTATTTTGTGATTACTATACTGACATGAGCTATAATGACAGCCAAGGTCAATTCTCTTAGTAAAAAACGTTCAAACAGGTTGTCACATTGTTTTAAGTTTAGTCTCGATTTAACCTTAACCTCCCAAAAGTCAAAAATGATCACGATGTTGATGAAAAATTGTAAAGTGTGTTACAAGAACATTGTAAATCGTAATCATTCTCCAAACTATCAAAATTTTGGAGAACATATTTTTATTATAAGGATTAGCTCTCTGGTTTATTCTTATACATCATACATAATTGCTCGTCCTTTGATATCATTGTTACAATTAATTAATTCCTTATACTAATGAAACAAATTAATCCAAGTAAATTGATATCTATATTTGAAGCACAATTTTGCAAATATTACCTTCTAACATTGGTCAATTTCATTTATCATTGTTCCTTTATTCTAAACACAATAAAATTTAGTTAGTGGTTAGGGAAATTAATTTATTTTATTATTATTAATGTTATTACAGATCATAACTCCCTCGGCATCAGTTGTTTTCCAGCAACTATGGTTACTAAAGGTCTAAAGTTGTCTCAAAGTACCCGAAATAGCAATCCCGAAGTGCTATTTTTATTATTGCTTTTCTGATTTGAGAAAATAATTAGTTGCTACACGTATACACATCTACATCAAGAAGAATAGCTAAAAAAGAATTACAAGTAACTTACAATTCATAATTTTTCGATAATAGTTTATGCGAATAGATTTCGAGGAGGCAGGACATGACAGTATTTCCGTCCACCACGTAGACTCACAACCTTTTAGTTTTTTCTTTTTATTGGGCTATCACTATTGTTGGTGTCTCAACAAAAGGAACATACTTGAGGAGGGATACACAAAGGCATAAGAAAAGACTAGCAAATTCCATTTGAACTTATTAAGCTATGGGCTAGTTACACAAAAGTAAAAGGGAGGGCAAAGATGAATCTAATCCACAATAAATTATGTGTTTCATTAAATCTCAAAATATAACACTAATGGGTTGTGGAGGTTATAGTAAACGCTTTTTGGAAAATATCGTTGTTAAGTCGCATCTGATTGGAACTATTTAAATTAAAATAAACGAACCGTAGTCACCGAGGTGAAGGCCTCTGATAAAACCGGGACTAACACAAAGATGATGACTATAGGTATGGTTTCGAAGGCGGCATACGACAACTGTAGACGCGGAGCGGACCGTGAAATACGAGTACATTGAATATGATAATTTTGTTTATTTTAATACATACGAACTTCTCAATGATGTCGTTTTTCTAAATCGAAGTGTAAGGAAGGTGTGAAAATATTTAAATGTATAATTATAGAGAAAAGAGCGAAATATTTTTGTGCTGTCGGTTGATGTGTACCCACGTATACCTCCCCGCCGGAGCTGGTGGGAGAAGTTAAATTGGAATCGAACCGACTGAATTGCAAGGCGCCTGTGGGTCATTGTTGGTTGCCGAAGCTGAGGTTGACAGGCATGTCCCTCGCACCCCGGTTGACCCATCTGACACTCCTCGGGTGCGGGGATCACAGGGTCCCCAACTCATCTCCGGAAACGGGGAAATAAACGTCACTTTTGAGAAGCCGAAATGAAATAAAACCATAAACAAAATTTACTGTCATATCAAGTCTATCTCATGGTACGCTCTGCATCTGCAGTTATCACATGCGGTCGCCTTCAGAATTATACCTTAACCCTCAAAATAATCACGTAAATGCGGAATATTGAATGTCAAGAACACATAAACATGATGTAAGTAAAACAGCTCACCAGAAATTCAATATGCAATAACACTAGTACTGTATTTGGTATACCTACTGCTTCAAAAAGTGTGTGAGCATATTAACGTTCAACTCTGATTTGCAGATATTACCAGACCTAATCCAATTTACTTGTACAAGCGCTGACGGTAATCCAGAGTTATCTGGATTTTTTTTTTATGGATTCTGAAGATAAAAATAACATTATTGTTGATAGTACTTATATTCGTCCTAAGTATAGTATTCTACCTATATTACCTTTACGGTCCCCGTTCTCAACTAGATTCGAGATACCTCTACTGATATCTATATATATTTTTGTCTTGTCAGAAATCAATTTTATTATAAGCGCTAATCAGTTTTAGTCAGTCACTAGAAAAAAACTTTCCCTGCCATATACACACATCAACAAAGTCTAGGGAACAAGGACATTTCTAGTTTTTATTTAAAAACCCTTTCTTGTAATAGTGAGTGTTTTATATCAATAGAAGGGTATTTTTATACCGTTTTTAATTTTAATTTTAATAAAAACATTTTCATATCATTTTTTTTTTTTTTAAGAAAGAGTTAAATATTGCCAATGTTGAGTATTACAACCTTCTATGATTAGGCACAAAAATAACGAAGTAGTAAGAAATACAGTAATTAACCGTACTTTAAACGTTTTTAATAATCTGTAGGACCTCCTAAAGCATTAGCAACAGCTCGACAACGGCGTGGCATACTTAGTATGAGATTGTCAAACATCGTCTGTGGAATATGGCTCCATACACTGCGAAGGTGTAAAAAAAGTTGTTCTTCAGTGTTCAGATTTTCCAAAGAATCACTGAAAGCTCTTCTCCCAAGCAAATCCCAGGCATGCTCTATGGGATTGAGGTCGGCAGACTGAGCAGGCCATTCCAACGTCGCAATATTGTGCTCGCTTAACGCTTTGACCACTACCCGTGCGGTGTGTGACCGTGCATTATCTTGCATGAACATAAAATCTTGACCGAACTACTGTCGATGAGGGATTACCATGGGGTCTATAACCTCCTGAATGTATTGGTTTGCATTTATATTGCCCCGTATCCAAACGAGGTCGATCCTTCCACCAAGGCGAATTCCAGCCCATAACATGATTGTTCCACCTTGGTAAGGATGAACTTCTTACGGATTCTGGAGACGACTCCAACGTCCAGAAACTCGCCATATACGCACTCTTCTCGAATCAGGATGAAAACCGAAGCGAGATTCGTCGGAAAACAGAACCCGTGCCCATTGATGGTCGGTCCACTGTAAATGTGCGTTAGCCCACAATAAGCGACGATCTCGATTTCCACGTCGAAGAGCTAGAACCCTAAACGGTCTGCGAGCGTGAAGATTGGCTTCATGTAGTCTTCTCCTGACAGTTTGATCGCTAATAACCACTTGATGCTGAGACTGGAGGCCTGCGACTAACTGACGAGCAGTAATCGTGGGTTGCCGCCTTGCGGAATTTTGCAAGAAACGATCTTGTCGCGGGGTAGTAACCCTATTTCGTCTCCTGTGACGTTCGGCAATATCCCCTGTAGACCTGTAGCGTGCTCATAATCTGCAAATTACGCTTGGTTGGGTGTTGACAGCATCCGCTACGTCGCGTTGAGTTCGTCCAGCTTGCAGCATAACAACAGCCCTTAACATCGCTTCGCGACTGATGACGACGTGACATGATGATTACAGTCACAAAAATGCACAAACCATACGTAAAAGACGTATTATTGATAATAAACGTTATTTACAATCAAAGAAAATAATTTTTATTTGGCCTCAGAGAAACTGCACAATCAAACACTTTTAAAAGTTTTCCCTCCATATTCGAAAATCATTACTTATTTAAATTTATTTTTAAATTTCGAACAACTCTGTAATCTACTTTATCCTATTTTTATTTATTTGCTGCCAGTTATTTGCAAAACAAGATTTACACGAAAAAAAAAAATTGGGGTCATCTTGTTCCCTAGACTTTGTTGAGGTGTTTATATTTATATATACAACGTAATACACTAATATGAATACATAGCTTAGAGTTACAGTAGTGAACATACACCTATTCCAAACGTAACGTCTGCGTTACGTTTTTTCTGTATTTATACAAATACTACTAACTTTTATAATATTTCGAAACCTTTATGAAGTATACCGTCGCGGAAGTTTTTCGTTGCCTGTCGTGACCAAACCGTGATCCATCACACAAGTTACTTTTCCTTTACTTACTTTACTACATTTTACTATTATTTTAATGGACGTTAGAAGTGTTATATTTTTAAAACCATGGCCGTTGGAGAACATGCAATGGATTATGTACAATACGGCACAGGAATTGGTGCTTTGTTTGTCTGAATTTAATACATTGTTTTTGTTGAAAGCTGGTTTTCCTTACCGTAAAAACAGTTATCTTTCATGAAATATATGTTTAATTTTAGATAAACAATAATAAAATTAATTTGTAATAAAAATAATGTTGGTTTCCGGTGAAGTACACATCGCTTCCTGCAGATGTCTTAGAAAGCGCCTAAGGTACAGGGCTAGTCTCCATCCGACATTACACAAGCAGCCTATGACAAAGTACTTGCTTGGCGGATGTAGGCTCGCCTCCTAAAACGTAGGACCGAAAATCATAGTTGGTGAATTACCTGCTTCTTCGAGCATTTAAAGGCGTGAATATATGTAAAAAAATACAGCCTCCTAAAACATTTTAAACCCCTCCATATAACGAGTATTACCGCTTTTTGTTCAGTTGTGAAATATTTGCGTCTGTATAACACCATTAATGTAATAAGGTCGTAAGTCATTCGGCAGACACGTTGTAGCAACTAACTGACACGTTGATTTATATCAGGACATAATGATATATGGCAACGGGGATGTTATTCATACATGCATATAACATTTGATAGCTATTTGGATGCTGACCCTTGTTTACAAAACTATCTAAATTGAGTAAATCTGATAAAATTGTACATTAGTTGTGTGTGTACAGGGATGAGTATAACTCATCCCTGTACACACACGAATAATTAACAACTAACTAGTAGAATATTAAAAGGACTATTTTTATAACTGGAACATTTTACATTTTATATACATTACTAAAAAAACTACATGTAAGAAAAAATTAATGCGTCGTGGAATTCCTCCGCATCGCATACCTCTCGTCGTAGCATTCCCAGAAGACTGGTATCATCGCCACGTTGTATGGCAATGCTTATTTTCTGACCTAAAAAATGCCCGCCTTCTGGTCATGAGAAGCGTCGACCATACGCTTTTCTATCTCCCTGAAAAGATTGCGGGCGCTGGACCCCACGGCCCAAACGTTTCGACTCCAAATGGCACAAATTCATAATCACCAATGAGATTGGAGTACTTGCACCGCTTAAGATCCTCTGCAGAAGCTGTAGCAGTACTGGCATAGTCTGTCGTGCCAAGTATATGGGTAAGGGCAATGGTGTCGACGCATGTTGCATCTCACACCGAAGTCCTACCCATTTTCCATAGCATTAATGACATATCATCCGGTCTCTTGCCATCATTGCGCGCTAAATACTGAAATAGATTTTCATGAGTTACGGAACCGGGGTTAGAATTCCAAGCGGTTGGATCCACGTGCAACAGCCTGTAAGTCCATCATAGAAGCGTTGTTTAATAATATTCACGCACATACGGTTCGGTCTATTTTTTTACTTTTTAGTACTTTTTTTAATAGCGGCAAAAGAAGGTACATTACCTATATATTATAATTTCTACTACGTATAAATCTATCAAGGTTCATAAAATGAGCCCTGGTAAAAAAAAAACAGATAGACGGTATCTTATAAAGTGGTGTGTTAGACCCGTATTCCAGAACAACGCTCAGTTGTGAATCGAATCTGTTAGAAATCGAGATTGAGAGCTGAGTATCGAACAGGAAAATGGGTAGTCTTCCATATTTACCCTTTCGGTACGGAACCCTAAATCAAAGATATTTTAAGCATTCCAAGGGTTGAAAAAGTGTCATGTCTGTTATCTCATTCTTATTATTTCATGTAGTTTATTTTGTTAGCATTTTCACGTGAGGGTCGAGGACTGAAATATCAACTTTGTAACGTATCGCTGGGAATTGACCCGAAAATATTTCCCACCGATTCCGAATATCAAAACATTTCTGTTTCCGTAGAGTAATGGAAACCATGTTATATATTATATCTCTACTCGTATACGGTTCTGCACTGATCAGAGATTGGAAAAATAGAAATTCAGTTACACTGCTTCCCAATTCTGGGAAGTGGGTTGTTGATCGAATTGTTTTATTCCAATTTTGTATATTCCTTGAAGATGCATTCAGGGACTTGACAACTTTGGTTTTCTAAATGCAACTGGAATTTATTACATTGTAACAATTTTTTTTTTTAATTTTTGTCTCCTAACTCTTCATGGAATAGCTTTATTATTATTAAAGAAAAAATCTTAATACGTATAACTATGTTAGGCATCTGCCTAACATAGTTATACGTATTAAGATTTTTTCGTATAAATATAATATAATACGTATTAAGATTTTTGAATTTGGATGTTAATAAACCTCTGTGTATTAACATCCAAATTTCGTAAATGTAAGAATTCGGTCTCACGTAATAGGGGGTGAACCTAATGCCGTCTTCCGGGCACTATTGTTGACTCAAACCATGCATCGGAGGCTGAGTCTGGGCTGTATATATGTCTTATGCTAAACAGCATTATACCTTAGCTAACTAGCTAACACAGTTCAAAAAAATCTGACAGACAGATAAATGGACAGAAACCTCTCCTAAATTGGGTTTGTATCCTTTGAATATGGAATCCTACAAAGAGTATAATAGCTGTATCATTACCGTTTATTTTCTTATTGCATGACACGAAGCGAAAAATATGAAATAAGGTAGATACAAGTAAATTATGTTTACTTTAGGTAGCTCTTTGAAGTAAATACTATACATAGTTACGTGAATTTACAAATTTTGATCTTCATATATTTATTTTGTGAGACAGGGTCGACCCAATGTTGGGATTCAATTTATTTTCGGTTTTCACGATTTCCCATGCGAGTTTGATTTTGTTTTAGAAGCCCTACATTGAATTGAATATTTTTCAACTTGTTTCTCGTAGCAGCAACTTTTTTAATTTGTAACTTTGATCCTTGGCGAGTTTGTAATGACGGATGGGAACATTTTCAAATTACAAAGATTTTAACATACACGTCATTAGTATAGAAAAAAAGAAGTAGCTAAACATGATAATCATGACTAAAGCCCCATAATCAGTATTAAAATAATCGGGATATTTACCATGTTGCATTGTTTCGAGTTCCTACGTGGTCATAGTGCTTGCAACAGCGCCGAAATATCGGTAGCTCGAAACAATGCAACATGGTATACTGATGTGAGTGACCATGATAGTGTAAAAAGCCCCATAAGGTTATAATTACATTCGTAGTTTCATTACGGTTAACTCAAAAGTTTATTCCTATTTTTAAACGAGGCGAACCTACGGTAAGCTATATTTCATACAGTTTGTGAGTGAAGGGTTTATCGCTTCTACTTTACCTTTTGGCCATTCACCCTCTCACTTCCAGCGCTTTATAATGTTGCAAGCATATCCATTTGAACTAAAATGAAGAGTTGTATTCAATAGATGATAATATAAGAACATAACTAGCCAGTTAATACGTTAAAATTTGCGCCTGTGAATTTAGAAATGATATTCTTTATACATACTTAAACGATTTTTAATAACAATGAAATGACATTCTCATATTTATTGATAAATATATAGTGTTATTATAACCTTCAGTTTACCCCTTCTCCTTCTTTTTTTATTTGGATTTTATTGATTTTATGGGAACAACTGCCAACTGACCTGTCAAACTCGAGTGAAAAACAACGTCAGAACCTCGTCTGTCAATAAACCGCTGTACTGGCTTACAGGTGAGTTTAGTTTGGCCTCAAAGCTCTTGGTTACCTAACTACTATAAAACCAAACTCTTTAAAATACATTTATTATCGCCTACCGATGATATAGATGATGATGAATCGTCTACAGCGTCTTTTAATAAGGAGCCTTTGAACATTGGCACTATTTGAAAATATCTTTTTTATTTGTTTTAGTACACCTGTCTTCATGAGAACCTATTCCATTATCTTTGCGAAGACAATGGCGGCGCTGTCACATTGCCTGCAGCAAGAGGCGACGACGCGTGGAAGGTCTACTTCAATGATATACCTGAAGAAATTGTTGACGAGTTTGCAATGAGATACGGAATTGAAGCCATTTATCAAGCAATGACGTAAGTCAACATTTTCACAGTAAAGACAGAATTGTGTCGTAATTGATGACCACTCATCGAAATTTCTAATTTGTGTTAGAGATTAGAACTGCTGATTGTAACGATTGATGTCTTACCGAAGTTGTAACTTTATCAACTGTCTACTACTTGTTGACATAATTTGTAAACAAAGCTCTTATTTACTGCTCATTGAAATAGTGTTTGAGATTTATTGCCGGTTTCTTTTCTGATTGGATCTAACATATAACCTTGACACTTATTGCGTTACAGCTACTAATTTAGAACTTTTTTAATTATTTGAAACCCATTATTTCGTTTTCAGCCACTTCCACTGCCTTTCCACGAAGTATTTATGTGCCGGAGTACCCGCTGTCATGTCTACTTTGCTCGCCAATATCAACGCCTATTATGCTCATACAACCGCCTCATCTGCGGTATCTGCCTCTGACCGATTTGCCGCGTCTAATTTTGGGGTAAGCTAATAGATATTTATATTTACCCCTCGAAATATAAAAAAGTACCTATATCTTTTTAATTTTTCTTTTTTATTATCAATCAGAAAGAGAAGTTTGTCAAACTCTTGGATCAATTGCACAATTCACTTCGGATCGACCTCTCAATGTACCGCAACAACTTTCCTGCATCGAGTGCTGAGAAGCTCATGGATCTCAAATCTACTGTTGACCTTCTCACCAGTATTACGTTCTTTAGGATGAAGGTATGACCAAAGTATTTTTATACTGCTTTTATTAAGATCTGTATAGCATAGCATGCCGGCATCAAATACGTTTTGTTTTATTGTTTTTATCATATTCATTTCATAATATCTCCTCGAAAGGTTTACATAAAAACTTCATACTTCTATTAAATACATAAAGAGCTTTAAAACTATCTCTTAAATATTGTAACCCTCGTTATTAGCTTTTAAAGCATTTGCGATACTTAAAGATTATTAATTATATAATGAAACTTAACTCTCAACTCAACATAATTCTACAAAAATGGAACGAATTTTATAGGAAAAGTTTTTATTTCAAAAGTTGTATTCAAGTTTGTAGTCCTGACCGCAGCAATAAAATAAATTTTATTATTCAGCTGGTACCGTAAAAATGTTCTAATTCTTCATTCATTGACCGGTATTAATAAAGGTGGAAATCAAAGACCATTTTACTTTAATTCGTCTATCTTTTATACCTTTTAATGATAGTATTGAACATAAAATTTCGTTATTTTTTTGCCTACCCTCGTATAAAATAACCTTGACATTATCACACAATGCAACAATAGGGGAAGCCTTAATTTTGGGGTAGGTGTGTAGTAAATGGTTGCTTCATCACCTCCCCATTAGCATCATTAAACTTTAGTACAAAAATTGTCACATCATACTTCCGTATGTGTTCAAAATAACAAGTAAAAGTTTATCATTATAGTGCGGTACTTGTATTATGTTTCAGTTCTATGGCAATTTTAAACAGTAAGGGCGAAAATTGATAAATAGAAAATGCTAGTAATTACGTAAAGCGCCATGCTTTACGTAATTGCTAATATTTCCTATTTATCATTTTTGTATAGTTGCCAATTAGAAATATTTTATAATAAATCCTTTATTTGATTTGAAGGTTCAAGAGCTCAGCAGTCCACCTCGAGCCAGCACCGTGGTCAAAGACTGCGTGAAGGCATGCCTTAGATCAACATATCAGTTTCTATTTGAAAATTGTTATGAGTTGTACAATAGAGAATTCCAGGTGAGCTTATTTGTTTTCCCTTGTTTTGTCTTTGTAATTGAAATGAGAAACTCGAACGCTATACCAATATTTGACTTATGTGGTTACTAAATTGAAAATAAAGCAATAATTGGAGTGCTGATAGTACAAAAATGATTTGTGATGGTTAAAGATATTTATTCTAAGGCGCAAAGCCTTGGAGGAGAAGGCGTATACACATAGCTGTGCTCTTTATGCGGGGGAGAGAACGATTACGAGTAATACTTGGAGTGCGTATCAACCCATTTTTTAAGTCCTAGGTACTTACAATCAGGTAAAATAAAGAATTTCCTTGAGACTCATTATGGAGGGCCAAGAGTAATGGTGCACATTGAAATAGGTCTATATCTAGCAGAGAACTTAAAATTGCACTCAAAAACTGACCTATGATTTGGAAAAAAATATAAGATTTAGACAATATGTACCGACTAATCATTACATACCATTAACAAAATAATAATGTTTATTTTAATATCATACTACAGGTGGATCCAAATGAAGCTAAAAGAGATCCAGCAGATCATGGACCACAATTAGACTCCGTAGACTTTTGGCACAAGCTTATAGCACTCATCGTATCTGTGATAGAAGAGGACAGAAACAGCTATGCCCCTGTTCTGAATCAGTTTCCACAGGAATTGAATATTGGGCAGGTAAGAAATTGTAGAATATATTATGCAGCATGACTATCAAATAGTAGAATAAAAATCGTTATTACAAATAAGATATAGTAGAATCCACTTAAAATGACATTAAAGACAAACAAACACGTCATATTAACCGGACGTCATAAAAAGCATATGTAAGCAACTAAAATTATGTCGGTCACTTTATCGGATAAAATTTATTAAAAACTAGTCATAATTAGCGACAAATCTGATTTATTTATAAAAAAATTATATGAAATTTCAACTTCTCTGTGTGATTACGTCATAATAAACGGTTGGTCAATATATGCGACGTCATATTAAACGAATGTGTGATGTACCTACAGTAGATACATAATAATGATATATTGAAATCAAAACTTCTTGAACTAAAACTTGACTTGAACTAGTGATAAGAGAGTGATTGGGACAAAATTGTGCCTATGAAGGTACATACATACCTGGATCTGTACTGAATAAATAAAATTGTCTACCGTTGCGTCTGGCTGTTTGAACGTGATACAGATCTTAAGAACAAGAATGAAGTTACAAATGTTACAATCATTCCTCCGGAATTTTACAAATAGTATAATATATAAGTTGTAAATGAATTGATTAAATATTTAAACAAGGATTTTTAAATTTAAATATGAATTATATCTATTACAGCTATCGGCGGCTACGATGTGGTCCTTGTTTGCAGTGGATATGAAATACGCATTAGAAGAGCATGAACAACATCGACTTTGCAAATCTTCTGCTTACATGAATTTACATTTCAAGGTGATTATAATATTTTAATGAATAACTGAAACAGGTACTTTGTACTATCCCTTACATTTTTTCTAATTTAGAACATGCTATACAATACAAAAATGTTTGCTGTAGACAAATTTTCTGGAACCAATTTTTTTTTTATTTTGTTCTAAGAACTAGACTTCCACTCGCCCCGAAATTAAAATTAAGTTATTCATCCATATTCAGTTTGAAAATAGAACATTAGTTCTGACAGAAATGAATATAAGAATAACAAACACTGACCACAGCCGATTTTTGTTTCGGATTTTTAGGTGAAATGGCTCCACACAAATTATGTCAAGGACGTGCCACCATACTGTGGAGCTGTACCGGAGTATCCAGCGTGGTTCGAGCCTTTTGTCATGCAGTGGCTCAACGAAAATGATGACGTCTCACTCGAGTATCTCAATGGAGCATTCAATAGAGACAAGAGAGACGGGGTAAGGGTCGACAGAGTTCGATTTTTTACTATTTCAGTAGATTCAAACATCAATTAAGTATATACCTATAGACTTCATCCCACTTAATTTAAGTGATTTGATAGAAGAAGATGTTACGAAAAAAAACGTGGTAACTCAAAGAATGAGAAATTTCTAATGGTACAGTTAAGAGCCAATTTATTTTTAAGTATACAATGAGTATATTTTGAATATTGACTTATATAACATTTTATCTAGTCTAATGCCGCAGATAAATAAATATTTCACTATTTCTAATCTCTCTAACCTGTTCTTCTCTACCAGGCAAACCTATTTAGCTCAGTATTTTTTGGAGGTCATACCTACAATTACTAAGTTAAGCAAAATCTGATTCCAGTTCCAAAAATCCAGCGAACACGCCCTCTTCAGTAACTCCGTGGTAGATGTGTTTACACAGCTAACGCAATGTTTCGACGTGGTCTCCAAGCTCGAGTGTCCAGACCCTGAAATCTGGAAACGATACATGAAACGCTTTGCCAAGACCATCGTCAAAGTTTTAGTGGCTTACACAGACATCGTCAAGAAGGAATTCCCTGAGCACTTGAAGGAAGAAAGAGTAGTATGTATTAATATATATCTCATGTTTGGCTACCGCAATATCATTATTATTAACAATTTACAATGAAACTTGCTTAGAACATGATTCCTACCGGGCGTTAATTTCACTACTTATAAAACTAACTAACATTTCATTCCGAGACTATGCAAATGTATCTTTCAACACATGAGAAAGAAATATCACCAATTTTTGCGTTTACCGTTTTATACTTATACCAAACAATTTCGGCCGATTCACCTTTTCTGCTTTCTTGGAATCATTTAGAGGCGGCGGATATAGCCTAGCAAATAGTTCCAAATTAGGAAAGAAGAAAAAAAATATTTTAACTCTTAATTGCAATTTATTTTATTTATTTCAATAAGATCCATGTAACAAAATACGCCTTAATATTAGTAGTAGGCCCAGAATCAACGACATACAAATGAAATGAAAATGAAAATCATAAATTTTTACATCAATTTTAACAAATGTAGAATGAAAAAGATAATTCATTTTCTTCCAACTGTAATAAGCATTCAAATATTTTATTATTTTTCTTCTAGGCATGTATTTTGATGAACAACATTCAACAACTGCGCGTCCAATTGGAAAAGATGTTTGAAGCTATGGGTGGTACCAAACTGGAGCGAGATGCTGCAGACATTTTGCATGATCTGCAGCAAAGGTTGAACAGCACCTTAGATGAACTCGCATCTATGTTTGCTATAAGGTGAGACTTTAAGTTTTATGTACACATATAAGACACATATAAGTTAGAGAGATATTAAAAAAGTACAGGGATAATACTTATTAGTTTTAGCTAAAAAATTATAATGATTCTAACCAACATTGACAAAATAATAACGAGGGGTCGTTTAAACTCTGTTTAATTTCGCGGTCGAATTAAATATGAATAATTCAATGGAATAAGACTACATATCTCATAAAATACAAATAAATCGGTGTACTTGCACCATTACCCATTTTGATAAAATCCTCGAAATGAAAGGTCTGATGAGATCTATGTTTTGAACTACACCGTAACAACGTTCTTTGCTATATAACCCTGCTGGCTGACCTGGCAAACGGTAGTATAGACCAGATGATTTATGATCAATTACGAGTAAATATTCGATCTATTCGTATGACGATTCGTATTCAAGCATGCCAAAAACGATAACGCAGTGTCTATTTATGTAGTCTACATATTTTGTTCAAAAAATAATAATGTTATGATGATTTGATGGTCATTTTCTTTATTATGAGCAGCATTTATATTATATTCTTTTACTTATAATCGCTATTATGAAGAATTGTAATGATTTCTTTTATCTTTTAAATCATTTAGTGATGTGTTATCATAAAAAGTTATTCCTATGGATTTTGAGAAAATGTTAAACCTAATTTCTTCTTTCAAGTTTGGAGACGCGAATCACAGCCAGTGTGAAAGAACTTGGCGAATTACTACAAAAGGTTGGTGGTGGAGGCGCACCTGGAGCGCCACAGCCACCCGCTCATCATGAAGCTGATGAAGTATTAAGACCTCTCATGGATATATTGGTACGTAAATATATTAAGAATATTCATTTTAACGTTAATCCCGGTTGAGTCCGTGGCTTTCAGCTCATAGCTCGCTTAGCTACTTCTTCACCTCCTGTGGTTTCGGTTATACTGTCACTACTACTATCAGCAGGAGTTGGGACTGGGACTTGGGGCCCGACGATTCCTTTATGGCTCGTCGAAATTAAAAATTACGATTAGACGCTTTAAATCATAATAATATTGTTCAAGTATGGCGAAGTATCCACGAACACGGACGGCTGAAGAACATTAGATAAGCATTATGAGCGGAAACAGTAGTGCAAAGCCTCCCAACATTGGGAGTGGCCAAGTGCAGTAGTGGACTGCGATGGGCTAGTTGATTGATTGATATACCATTGTCCTACGCTAGCGTAGAAACATCATTTTTATAAGTGATTAATAAGTACAAATCGAAGCTTTTACGAGTTATCCTACAAATTATTTATTTGAAATTTTCTTATACAGGATGGATCTCTCACAATGTACGCAGAGTCTTGCGAAAAAACCGTACTCAAACGTCTTCTAAAAGAACTGTGGAAGATTGTGATGAAGATACTAGAAAAGACCGTAGTACTTCCTCCAATGACTGATAAAACGGTAAGATCGTGCTTTCCTTTTCTGATTAGAACCGTGTAAAAAAAATAATAACACCCTTATTTCATCCTTATTTTATATTGTCACTGGCGGTTGAAGTGTGGGAATCGAGTCTTTGACTACAAGCTCTTTCGTCTAACATAGGGACTATGTTAGATGACACCTTCCGCATCGCAACTTGTCTCCGTTTAGGTGCGCCGTGTGTTTCTCCGCATCAATGCCTCTGTGGAAAAGCTGTTGACAGACTCGAATACCATGGCCTGTCGTGCTGCAGGAGCGCTGGGCAAATTGTACAGTATGCCAGCCACAACGACATAATCCACCGTGCCCTTCGCCCGCCGGTGTGCCACCTGTACTTGAAACAAACCCATATAACTAGCACGGCTGGCTGTGCTGGTGCTGCTGCTGCTTCTGCAGAGGCTCTCAAGCTGCGCAAATACTCTAATCTCATCGGAGATTATGAGTTTGTGCCGTTTGGAGTCGAAACCTTGGGGTCATGGGGTCCGAGCGCTCGCAATCTCTTCCGTAAGATTGCGAAGCGTATGGTGGACGCTTCTCGTGACCAGAAGGCTGGCCTCTTTTTAGGTCAGAGAATAAGCATTGCCATATAACGTGGCAATGCTACCACAAGAAGCATGAGATGCGGAGGAATTTCTCGACACATTTTAATTATTCTTAGCTACAAGTTGTATGACAGTTATTTTAGTTTTATTGTATCTAATTTATGAATATCTTACAATGATTACTTAGCGACAATTCAATATTGTCAAAAATCAAGTTTGTGAGAACAAAACATACTTGCTACAAGGTTTCCATTGAAGGCGTAGCTCTGCATACCTATTTATAAATATGCTGTCAAACCTACTCGCCACCGAGCTTAGGACGCTGTTGGAGTTGGTTCGCGACTGTCTACAGGACAAGACCTGCTGTTGGAGCTGGATCGAACCAACAAAGGATGCGTACTTCTTTTTAATTATTGCACAGAAGCAATCAACTTTGGCTTCAGTAAACATCCCTGATACACCACAGAACTGCGGTTACCACTTCAATATACTGAACGCGTTAGTCTATTGACCGCGAAAAGAGTGTTGTAAGCCCGTTTTATATAATAAGCTCACATGCTGTAAATGTCTACGGATGTGTTGAAAATACGAAATAAAATAAAATAATATACATTGATCAACACTAAGGTTTGTCCTTAGAGCTAAAAGAACTTGACCTGAGCTGGCCATACATTGACAAATTGTCTAAAGGGAGGAGCGAACGTGAAAAAAAAACTTGGAGACAAATCGTAAAGTAATCTATTATGAATATAAACATAATTTTAATTTTTCAGATGATGTTAAAGAACCTAACAAACAATGCTAAGAACTTGGCAGCAAATGCCAAAATAGAGGATATGACACAGTTGTTCAAGAGCACAGTGGGGAAACAGGATGTCAAGCATGCCCTGTCGGGAGTTATGGACATTTCTAAAGAGGTATGTCAAAATGAACCATTTCAAGCAACTGTAATAAAACTTTCAAATGCTACTAACATTATAAATGAAACAGTTTATGAAGTTATTTAGGTGTTTGTTACTCAATCATGTTCAACCAGCAGAAGGAATTTGACAGAAATTTTGTACAAGGGTATATTAAAGTCTGAAATAATATACAAAATACTTTTTATCTAAAGAGGTGCATATGAGTTAAGGGAAAGAGATAAAAATTTAACGTGAGTAGAGGCACAGACCACAGCTAGAATATTATAAAACATATCATACAATCAATAGGTCAATTACTCTATTTTTTTAACCCATTTCTATTTCCTCAACAGCACTTGTCAGCTGAGAAGAGTTTAACACCAAAACAATGTGCAGTTCTTGATGCTGCCCTGGATACTATCAAACTATATTTCCACGCAGGAGGTAACGGACTGAAGAAAACCTTCCTAGAAAAGAGTCCAGAGCTGCAGTCATTAAGATATGCACTCAGTTTGTACACTCAAACAACTGATACGCTGATCAGGACATTTGTAACCAGTCAGCAGAATCAGGGTAAATATTATGAACAATTTTAAGAACTGTCAGTACAATAAAAGTTTCAACAGATTTTCATTTACCAAATTCTTTCGCAGATGCTGCTGTTGCAGAAGAAGGCAGTGTGGGTGAAATATCTCTCCAAGTTGATTTGTTCACACATCCTGGAACTGGTGAACATAAAATCACTGTAAAAGGTATCTATATTGAAAATTAACCTACGTTTTTGAATGAATCTACAAAAACTATTGTAACAATGAATATTTAAATGTCGAATTTAAACATCAGGAAGTATTGTTGCTTAAACATTTTGATAAAAATTTCAGTGGTAGCAGCAAATGACCTAAAGTGGGTGATAGCTAGTGGCATGTTCCGTCCGTTCATCGAAGTGAACCTTATTGGGCCACATCTTGCAGACAAGAAGCGGAAATTCGCTACAAAGTCTAAAAGTAATAACTGGAGCCCTAAGTTTAATGAAACTTTCCACTTGTAAGTACAAATATTTTAGATTTATAGATTAAAGTTTTTAAAATTGATATATTAGGTCATTTGTAAAGGCTACAGATGAAAGACGTCTGCATAAAGCCTAGATGCAAATGTTGAGTGAGATGGATGTGTGGTGTAACGGTTACGTATCAAAATACCGAAGTACAAAATCCCGAATGTACGAAATACGGAAGTACGATATACTGAAGTTCAGAATCCTGAAAGTTCAGAATCCCAATAGTTCAAAATCCCGAAAACTACATACATTACTTACGTTGCGAATGTTAAGCGTTCTCGTTTAACATATTTTTATAGTTACTTTTTACTACGGGGATAGTTTTAAAATGATTTCTTCGTTTGTCTTAGTCTACATTACCTCATTCGTTACGTCCGAGTAGATAATTTATAATACATAAAAAACAGTGCTACATGTACAACCTCCATGTCAAGGCACGCAGTATCCACCCCGAGTAATATGACTTGGATAGATTAGGTTAGAAGGTTAAGGCGGGCGCGAAGTAGAGCTCCCGCATTAGTCTTCGTGGCAATTTTCTTATAATCACCTAAACAACACTAGCCAAAAATCTAATTTTCAGACAAAATCCTTGCAAAAAAATCTCGGGATTTCATACTTTCGGTATTTTGAACATTCGATTGAAGAATGGATAAGATCAGGAATAAGTACATTATAGTTAAGATACTTGAATAGGTGCATTAGGACAGATGCCCTAAGTTATAGAATCAATAGGTCAATTAATGGTTTTAAGGAAACGTGGTATGATTAGAACGAAACATAAAACTATTATAATTTAAATGAAATTATTTGGAAATATGAAAAAAACTTATAATAGTACATTTAAAAAATATTAGTGTGACAGATTTCAGTATAGCCACAACACTAAAATACAGTCACAACGCTAAAATTTAAAAGCAAAAGCGATCAAACTATTACGAGGTCATGCAGAAATAAAAATATCGTCACGTCAAAATATAATTCACGTAAGCACACAAAGTGACTAAATAATAATTATTAGACATGGAAATTATTTAGGGATGTTTGATTGATGGTACTTGGTGGAACTTGCTACAAATAATAAGGCACTTGCACTTCTCCCCATTTTTTTTGAACCTGATCGGTTTCATCTAACGGCATTCTCATACATTACCGTTGCAATCTACCGACTCTTGCGATACAGATTGAAAGTAACATTAAAAGTTACAAAAGTAACGCTGCGATTAATCTCATCCTGAAACCTGAATCGATTATTTTCATAATCGTATGAGACAGTCCAACTGTCACAATGCACCTATTAAATGCTTTCAACTTTAGTGGAAGTTTGAAAGTAGTGCCGTGTCAATCACAGAAAAGTTATGAGGAAACCGTTTGTCCTGGTTTGGACATCCAGGTGATCTAAAGGATGAAATAAATACCTTAAGAAAGGCATTAACTACGGAAGTGGACGGCTACAAGGGGAAAATTTAAAAAGCATACACGTTGCGCTGACCTCGCATAATAAATATGGAAAAAATGCAGAAGTATGACGATATTATAATGTCATTCTAAAGTAATGAATAACTGATTTCAATCTTTTTTGGTTATATCATAAAAAAAACATGATAAAATAATCTGTAAACATAAAAAGTTGAACAGATTACTTAATGCTTTGTACCTCTTCAAAACTCCAAAAGTTCTGCATTAATCGAGCTAAGATTTTAATACGAATTTACAACTGCTTAAAAGATGGATTGGAAACTTTTTGGTCTCGATTTGTGGCACTGCAATAAATATGTTCCTCATAATAATTATTATTCCGTTTTTTAGGGTTATGTTTCACTTTGTTCACCTGTATACTACAAAGGAGCAAAGTGAAACATTACGCTAATGATAATGAAGAATGGTCATTAACGTGTCTACTATATTTAATTTTATATTGTTGTTATTATAGTAATGTTATTGATGTTTAGCAATAGTTTTATGAATAAGTTCTATATCTTCATAGAATTTTGTGATAAATGCTTTTCTAAATTCATGCCTATAATTTTCGTTTAAAATATTCGTATTCATTCTTTTTTTTTATTCTTCTTCTTCCTCTTTTGATTCACAATTAGGCTTAAATTCTTCATTTAAATTTTATGTACTTCTTTTTTCACATTTCATTTTGTATATTTCCAGCATGGTGAGCGCAACAGAGCAATTAGAATTATTTGAATTACATGTTTGCGTACGTGATTACTGCTTTGCTCGAGAAGACCGCCTTGTTGGCGTTGCAGTAATGAGACTCGCTGATATTATTGAACAGGTGGGTTATATCAATGATATCACTTATTCACTTATTTATTATTACACTGTTCACCATCATAGTATTATACTTTTTATTGTTTAATTGTAGTTAATTTATCAGGGTACATGCGCTTGCTGGTTGCCTCTTGGAACCCGTGTTAAAATGGATGAGACTGGTTGGACGATACTACGAATACTCTCTCAGAGGCATAGCGATGAAGTAGCTAGAGAGTTTGTCAAACTTAAGTCTGAGATGAGAACAGAAGCACCAGCTGGAGGTCAAGGACCTTCATGAAGCATGTAAAAAACCCCCACGTGCCACAGTATTCAACTCAATCTACCAAACCCGAGACTGCGACTGGACTGATGATCCGGTTGTCGTGTCCCTTTGTATTTTGGAACCGTTCATTCAGAGTGGACGAACGAGACAGACCGACGCGTGCAACAAAGAAAGACGACGCCATGGAGTCAGGAAGTGACAGTCGGCGCTCCGGCTCCCGGTCAGTGTGAGTTCTTTTTTTTTGATATATCCTCGTCGGAGATGTAATAACGTTTTGTAAATAAAATTAACTTTATTAAGTTACGCGGACAGTAGAATATTTTGCACAAATTCGTAAACATTAGCAGAAAAGACTGACCGTAGGCGGCCGCGGGCGCCGCGACGTCCGCACCTCAGAAATTCAGCAAAACTTCATTTTATCTTCAGTATCGCATAAGTCACTGGAAATGTTTAATTTAATGTGATGAAACGATTTATTGCCTTCAATTATTCATAAAACAAATAATTTCAACTTTTTCTAATTCTTGAAACAGTTGAGAAATATTTTCATTTTCCTTATGCTGTTATGTCGTATCAATTATATTTTTGCTGAAAATCTGACTTAGCGGGCGCATCGTTAACCCACGATTTATGTAATAATATTTATATGGACCAAACTGTCGTAAATACGGATTAATTAATCCTAAAACATTAATATTAAAATGCAACATAATTATTTATCTAATTAATCATCTACTCGTTATACGTGTACAGTAAAATATATGGCCTTATGTAAATTATTTTGTTCGTTTGTTGGTAAACATTGCTTCTCGTCGAGTTGAACGTATAAAAGTGTTGAAGGAGTGTTTTCGAGTGCTATGATATAATGTTTCTGTTTAAAATGCGTGGTGTATAGAATTATGCGAAGTACAAGCATGTTCGTATAGGTGATGAGTGTTATGTAAAATGGAATTAATATAGTCATAGCCGTCGTTCCTTCTTAAGATCCGTTTCGTGATGCTTTTTGAAGTCAAAACGTTTTAACATTAGCATCTATGTATTTTAATTTTATAATTTAGTTATTTTGTCAGTGTTCAAAATAAATACCTTTGTTTTTCATTCATATTGTAAATCACATGTTTTGATTAATGTAATGTTTACTTAGATAGTAATTGAAGACCGTTATAAAATGGCATCATAAGATTTAGGAACTTCAAAAAGAATCACGAATCAAATGGATCAGCATGTGCGGTCTTGTCATCCTTTATTAAAATAAAAAGAACTTATTTTACGTGTCCCATTTTGAGTGAACTATATTCTATCTATGTGGTCCATACTGTTTATTACAGAAATGTACATAACAATAAATGTATGTATATTATTATAACTTGTATATCACAATATTTGCTCTTACTTTAATAAGCTTGGCCTGTTCAAAGTATAATCTAAACTCTCCAATGTCTTTTTGTATATTATTGAAAATTGTGATATTGTTATAAATATGACGTAACATCGTAACTGTCGTGTTTATATATGTTTAATAATTCAAATGTTAATTGTTAATAATATCAATTTCAAAATAATCAGTTTTCGATGTAATTCATTGTAACATGACATTTCATTTTTGTTATGAAACTATTTAGTCAATAGAAGTGATACTGTAATCATTCTTCTATTGTTTATAAATGTTTGTGTTATTTTTGCGTAAGAAAAGTAAACATTCCATGTTAAGGTGCCAGTGCTCAAAAATAATTTGTTAAGGCTATATTTATGGCAAATAACAATAAAGAATCGTTGATTTACTTACATAATAGTAAAAAAATAAACTTTTTATGAATATATCACAGTCCAAAACTCAAAACACAGTGTTTGAAAATCATCACATAAATACATTTTAGTGTGTGTACATTTTCAATATCATTAAAACTTCATAATGATACAAACATATTTTTTTACTTGTGGTAGGTACATTTTGACATATCTTAGGTAGGTTGCTACCTGTTTTTTATTTGACGTTTACCGCTCGATTATCCTAATGATTATAATTATTACCTTTTACCTTTCAACTTCTGTAGTTTTTTTGGAAAACTATTTGATCTTAACCTCAAAGTGCCGGGTGATTTACAATATACAAGCATTGATGGAGTTGAAAATGCACACGGTGTGTAGGTAGGCACATCACTAACCAACACGGGATATAGATTTTCTAAATATTAGTATTTATCATGGATTACATATCTGTAGATAGAGAATGTGGTTTGTCTAGTCCAAATCTCAATAATATATATTAATTAATTATATATTTACTCGTCTTATTATAATACATAGAAAAATCTTTTATTGTTTCCTATTGACATTTCCGAGTTGACTGAATCTGTGTAACTATAGCGTAATAGAAATTTAAAATGATTAATAAAAATGTTATTTTGTGAATAATAATATAAAATTCTATTCAATGTATTAAGGTACGCAATATTAAATTTGAATTAGATGTAGTACATTCTTTGTCCAGAAAAAAGTAATAAACATTTCTAAAAATTAAATGTGCATTACTACGTTGAATAGAGTTTTTTTAACAGAATATTCTGGTAAACATAGTGACGCCTATCACTTACATAGATTATTTTATTGTGTTATTTAAAAAAATGAACGCTCCATTATAAAAATCATTTTTGGATCATGCATTTGTAAATAATTACAAGTCATACATCCAACGTATCGTAAAGAGAGGCCGCAATATCGATGGGATCGTGTGATATCTACATAAACCAAAATAAATCAGTATTACTTGTATTTGTTTGACGTATTGGTGTATTCAATATTAGTTATCTTAACAGTTAACCTGTTTATGAAGATATTGCGATTCAAGCTAGTATAAAGAAAAGCGCACAGTATTCATTATAATCTCATCCAATATACCTAATATAATACTAACAAATTGTATTGACACATAAACCTTTACCATTTGACAATACTTGGTAAATATTATTTTGTAAGTGTAAAATGTGATCGTCACATGCATCGGCATCATTGTAAGTCTGTTACGCTCCAATTCTAGTATTAAATGTCACTAACATTGCATACATCTTTGTATAAATGCATATATGTAAATGTTACATGTTTAAACACATTATTGAATTTAGAATTTTTATGAAAAAATAAATAAATATCCGTATTTCAAATATATTTTGTTTCGTTTCATTACACTTACGCACCCTGCAAAACATTGAGTAGGTATTTATCATCATCTTTGCCTCGGAGTCCGGGGTGCGCTTTCTTGCTTTAACTTCTCCACTTCGAAAGGTCTTGAATATCTACGGCAGTGATATCATTGGCACGTATATCATCACATACGACACCAAGCCAGCACATCGAAGTCCAAGAAGGTGGTTTGACTGAACATTTATCATTCATGTAGCCTAGCAGTCACCTCAGAATATGCCCGCACCTACTTTAGTGTGAGCGATTTCAAGTAAACCAATTTTAGGAAACTAATCCCAGACTGTGGAGGTCTGCAGGCCGTTTGGTATTGTACTAATATGAACTTATAATCTTATTGCTGCATTTCGCCACCAGTACTAATAGTAATAACCACTTCATATTTGAGCATTCTAGACATATTTAGCTAGTACTTGAACCAAGTACAATGTTTGTCATAAACATCAATGCAGTTTTATTTAGAGTTTTGCAATCGTTCTACTTATTCATAATCATCTTAGTATCAATATGACTTCACCTAGCCACATGGTAACCTAATGGCAAAGTCTCAGGAATGAGAGTACCAATAATGCTACAATGGTGACTTGCTCAGCTTGACGCTCTCATCATATGGTTTTGCTTGGAAAATCTGGGACTGTAGGAAGAAGAAAATACGCGTGTTGGTGAAGAATTATAAGGCCCGTATTCTATGGCGATACTCTGCTTTGTATCTCGATTTAAAACTAGTAAGTACTGAGGACAGATTGTGATTGGCAATTTTTGGCGTAGCACAGAATGCGTGGTACTAGTAATTGACTCACCGCCTGTTACGTGGGATCAAAGAAACTACCCAAACTTAAAGTGTGTTTCATCTCAACCTTCGGAATTACACTAACGTGAGTATTTATATAATATTTGTATAAATAAAGTTAAATTCGGAAGGTAGACTCATTATAATCATAGTTACGTGGGTGAGAACGTGCATTGTATACAATTCCCGTTTCGACGTGTTGGAATGCAAAATGTTTCGATAAATACTACAGTAATGTAACTCCCGTCATCCGCCACCTGGATTACATCACTAGCAGTACTACCCATGATATTATCAGCTGTGTGGGATGGAATGTGTATCCGATTTTACGAGTATACTATAGTGAAAGATTTCCTTCTTCGTTATTCGCTTGTGTTTGAATACGTTTATGAGGTCCTGGGGCGCCACTGAGCATCGAGAGTCGATACGCTTCCACGGCCCAGAGCTGTTTCGGCAGGGCTCTTCTATACGTATCAACCAACAGCGCCGACAATCATTGTGAAAAAAAGCTATCCTTAGTATATATCACGCACGGTAGAGTAAAGTCACAGCAACCTACTCTAAACAAGTGTCAATTCATTGACCGGCGTATTGTAGAATAGAATGACAAATGTGTGGGATTTGACGTTTATGACATGCGTTCACAACTGTCAAATATGTCAAATCCTATACATTTAACATATTGCCTTTCCTTTAGGGGGCAGATGTAAGATGGAAAGTTATTTTAATTCTATTATGTGCACACTGCAAAAGTACACTATGATAATGATGTAGTTATAATCAAGGGCTTGATGGAGACGGCAGTTCTGCTGAGCACTGCACGCATAGCGCATAGTAAGGTAATTCCTATTTCGGGAGGTTTAAATACAAGTAGCTGAATTTGATTTATTTGTTGATAAAAAAAAAAAAAAAAAAAAAAAAAAAAAACGTCAACATGGACGCTACGTCCGAATATTTATTTATGATTATATTGCAGTTTTTTATTTTAAGACCTCGATTTTATTAATGGTCTCTTCAGCAAAGCGCTGTAATTTTGCCAATATCAAGTAAATTGTAAATGTTCATAAAATTATTAATGGCGAGACGCCAATGTCAAGTTTTTCAAGAAATTTCACCAGAGCCACGTGAGCCACGCCAGTAAATTTGTTGCCGTGTGTCCACCCTCCACGAGATTCAGGTGGTCGATCAGGACGTGTGGTTGGATTTTAGAGGGCAAGGAGAAGTAAGGTGCTGGTTTCTGTGACGTGACGCCACGGACGCCGCTCCCAAGGCAACGGGCTCCTTGGCAACCAGCTGCCACAAAAAACATTCTCAGTCAATTTCTCAGTACTATTTTATTGTGACAGTTAATTTATAAAGTGTTTTTTTTGTATATATAGTGTTTAAGGAACTATGTGTTAGTTTTAAGAATTTTAAGTGCTCCATTTTCATAGCATTTTTATGTTGCACGATAGTGATGCGGAGGTAAGTCAACCTACTGCTTCGCTATTGAATGTGATACGATGCCCTCACTGCTCCCAAGCCCGTATTTTTAAGAGTGAGCGAGGTTTGAAGATACATATCGGAAAAGTACACAAACCCCGACATGTATCTCCGAACCCCCCTCTGGTTATTCAACCCTCTACAAGTACAGTTTCTGAAAACATTATTGAAATTCCCTTTTGGCAAAGACTATCTCATTTAAAAAACTCTGTTTCGATCCTAAAGAGAATTCCTCGCGGTGCAAGACCAATTGTTGCGAAAAGTTTGTCAAACTGCATAGGTCTTGTACTTCGAGAAAATAGTAAAACGGCTTGGGAGCAACTGCTCACCTTCCCATACAAAATTTTACATATTAGAACAGACAGGACAGACCGGACAGCCCACCGAACAACAACAAATTCATTGACGTCTCAAATTAAAAATAATTGTAGCGTCATAACGGAAAATATAAACCCAACATACTCTTCGTTTCGGAAAAGCAATATTTTTAACTTGGTTGAATCAAAATTGAGGGATGGTGACATAAGTGGGGCATCGAGATTGCTTTTTAGTAGCGATGTAGTGGCGCCCTGCTCTCCTGAGACCCTTACTGGTCTGCGGAGCAAGCATCCAGCGCCTGCGGGTGGCCTTTCCTTTCCTGAGGCACCTGTCCCCGACCCTGATTGCCTGTGCGTAACGGCCAAGGAAGTGTTGGCAGCCGTTGTCTCCTTTCGAAGTGGCTCTGCCGGAGGTCTTGACGCATTAACCCCACAACATTTAAAAGATCTTTTAGGGCCAAGCACCGGGGAGGCTGGTGAGGCACTTCTGAAGGAGCTAACGGCTCTCATGAATTTGATGCTCTCCGGTAGTGTGGATGATGCCATCACAGACATTTTGTATGGGGCTAATTTGTGTGCCCTACGCAAGACAGATGGTGGCATTCGTCCTATTGCCGTGGGATGTACGTACCGACGTATGGCAGCCAAACTTTGTTGTAAATATTACAAAACCGAGTTATCTTTGAAGTTCCAGCCCCTCCAAATTGGTTTTGGTTCAAAGGGGGGCTGTGAGGCTGCCATACATGCTTTATCAACCTACCTTGGCTCCAGTAAAGGTGAGGTCATTCTCAAGGTCGATGTGAAGAATGCTTTCAACTCGGTGAACAGAGACACCTTGTTGAACCAAGCTAAATTAGAAACACCCAAAATTTATAATTTTCTTTGGCAATGTTACAGATACCCCTCCAAATTATTATACAAGGACAACCTTTTGAAATCAGCTGTTGGATGTCAACAAGGAGACCCTCTTGGACCGGTAATTTTCAGTTTAGCTATTCAGCCCATTATTCGGCGGTTAAATTCTAAATTTAATGTATGGTACCTAGACGATGGGACTCTAGGGGGAGATGTGGAGACAGTTTTACAAGATTTGGCATTTATTAAAAATGAATTTAGATTAATTGGTTTAGAACTAAATGACAGCAAATGCGAGATTTTTTTAAACGACGTTTCGGACAAAATTTCTACTATCTCTAAATTCAATTCCATAGCTCCCACCATCAAAATTTTAGAAAAAGACTCTTTACGTCTCCTCGGGTCCCCAATCCTAGAAGATGCCTATACCCCATTTATAGAGGAAAAAATTCAAAATTTTAGTGACATTTCGGATCGCCTACTCAAAATTAATATACACTCGGCTTTCACTATTCTTCGGTATTGCCTATTCGTTCCAAAATTCACCCATGCCCTACGATCAACGCCATTTTTTAAACATTTAACGATTTTGAAAAAAATGGACGAAATTATAGAAAATACCCTCACCAAAATTTTAAATGTGGCCTTGGATGACCGAGCTTTACTACAAGCGACTCTACCGATTCGCTTGGGTGGGCTCGGTATTCGCAAAATTTCAGATGTCAGCTTACCAGCGTTCCTGTCTTCAGTCCACAGTACCGAAGAATTAACTAGGAAAATCCTTGCACCTACACTAGTTAATTCTGAAGTATTGTGTAAGACTGATGCAGTGAACGCTTGGAAAATTGCATGTCCAAACACCGATCTCCCAAGGAACCTCTTCTCACAGCGTCAGTGGGACGGGCCGCTCTGCAGCTTAGTTGGAAAAAAATTACTAAATACATGTTCCAATGCTGCTGAGCGTGCCCGTTTACTGGCGGTTGGAGTGTGGGAATCGGGTCTTTGGCTACAAGCTCTTCCGTCATCTAACGTAGGGACTATGTTAGATGACACTACCTTCCGCATCGCAACTTGTCTCCGTTTAGGCGCGCCGTGTGTTTCTCCGCATCAATGCCGCTGTGGAGAAGCCGTTGACAGACTCGGACACCATGGTCTGTCGTGCTGCAGGAGCGCAGGGCGAATTCCACGGCACGCCAGCCTCAATGACATAATCCGCCGTGCTCTTGTCACCGCCGGTGTACCAGCTGTACTAGAACCAAACGGTTTGGCGCGTGACGATGGCAAGAGACCGGATGGCATGTCGTTAATGCCATGGAAGATGGGTAGGACTCTGGTGTGGGACGCCACATGCGTTGATACCATGGCTCCTACCCATATAACTAGCACGGCTGGCTGTGCTGGAGCTGCTGCTGCTTCTGCAGAGGCTCTCAAGCGGCGCAAATACTCCAATCTCATCGGAGATTATGAATTTGTGCCGTTTGGAGTCGAGACTTTGGGGTCATGGGGTCCGAGCGCTCGCAACCTTTTCCGTGAGATTGCGAAGCGTATGGTCGACGCTTCTCGTGACCAGAAGGCTGGCCTCTTTTTAGGTCAGAGAATAAGCATTGCCATACAACGTGGCAATGCTGCCAGTCTTCTGGGAACGCTGCCACAAGAGGCATGCGATGCGGAGGAATTCTACGACGCATTTTAATTGTTCTTAGCTATAAGTTGTATAATAGTTATTTTATTCTTATTGTATTTAATATTTATAAATTATTTAATATTATTTCTGTATAGATTACTTAGAATTGAGATATTGTTTCTATTTTATATTCCATGTCAACCATTAATAGTAAATTATTTGAAATAATATATTTATTTGTTTGAACAATATCAGTAGCTTTTACATTATCACCTAAATACTCACATCTAAAGCATGATACTACCATATTTTATGACAAATAATTGTCGAGTCGATTAGCAAATTAAATAGCTACAACTATTTGATTACTAAAAAAATAACTTGGCAGCGATTAAATATTTTAGTAACAATTATATTAGATGAGCTTTGAAATGCAAGGATTCGTAAAAGCTAAAAAATGACTGCTACTTTAAGGTAGCAAACATATTAAACAGAGTCAATGGATTCATAGGTCGGTGGTGTGGTAACTAAGGCTATAGATGCCTTATTTGTATAAAAATACACTATTAGGCTGCGATTTGTCTGACTGTAAACTGCACAATTGTAGTGGTATGGGTGATGGACTGCTGAGACGAGGTCTCTGGTTCGATCCCAAGTTATACCATGGCACATACCAATGATTTTTCGATGCTTTTCGAAGTCATGTGTGTATTTATCGCAGGTTTATAAGTGCCCGGTTATTGGCAATAGGCTCGCCACCTATTACATTGGGACCTAAACATAAACTGGCAAAATGTGGATGCTAGCACCTCTGCCTACCCCTTCGGGGATAGAGACGTGAGTTTATGTTATGTATGTTTATGTTATGTAAAAAATAAAACGAATGATATAATTAATAACTAGACTTTCAGTATTTTTTTGTGGGTTTATAATTTAATGAAAACGGTGACAGTTCACCGGTGTCTACTATCATGGACCACGACGATTTGGTCAAAATTCATTGTGAGCGAAATTATGACGCGTGAGAACGAGCGAAGCGAAATTGTGGACTCCGCACGCCTTGACACGTATAGAATAGGATAGAAGTGTGGGTGGAAGTCTCACAGAGTCCTCCGCTGCCCTCCAAGCGGGGATCCGTCGACCTCGTTCAGTATAATTAACTATTTATGTTCAATGTTTCACCATTGTAAGAGAAATAAAAATCAAGAACTAAAACTATAGTTAAACGGATAATGTTTTTTTAAATTGCATGTTACTGTTTGCTTTTTTAGAGGTGATATGGTAAATGTCGCACAAAGTATGTTTTTTATGACCTTGTTTATTATTATTTGTCATCTTAGTACACAGTTATACAGGGTGTATTTTTGAAACGGGGCAGTAAGGGCAAGTACCTTAACCGTTGCAGTTACAGCAAAACGTTCTTAGAAGACCTTCCCTAACTTTTTGACATATTTTGAACTGCATTCACAGATTTTGTAAAAAACTTACAGTTGGCAAAAAAAATGCAAAAAGTCCAAAAATTTTTTTTTTATGCCAATCGATTCTATTTCATGTGGGGATCAAAAAACTCTATGAGACCATTTTAGCTTTCAGTACTAGGAAAGACAGAAATCGCCAAAAACGTTTCCCATACATTTCGGCAACAGAAACAAATTTCTACGATGGTCTAACTTTTTGTTATGGCCAGGAAGTGGGTAGAATTGACTGTAAAGTAAATAAAAAGAATTTTTACCCTCAAATTTCGAATTTGATTCGAAAATCTGTGTGTTATACTTAGTTTCAGCTGAGAAACTTCGTATGAGTTATTAATTAAGGATTTTCGCTAAAATGTCTTCTAATCGTGAAAAAATTGACTTATTAGAAGCGTATTTTGTCAACAATCGAAATGCGGGAGCTGCATTAGTGTGGTACCGCAATAAGTATCCGTTACGGCATGTGCCAACAAGAAAGGTTATTACAAATCTTTTGAAAAACCTGGAATTGCAGGGTTCTTTCAAAAGAAAGCGGCAGCCTCGTGTGGACATGGACACGGAGATTGCGGTTCTGACTTATGTCGAAGCATATCCAGAGGTATCGTCCAGGCAAGTCGCCCTTGAAGTAGGTGTATCCCACTCCCTAGTGATAAAGATATGGAAGAAATACGGCTACAAGTGCTATCAATATGGGCGCATAGTTCAAGTGTTACATCCGGGTGATGATGTTCGAAGGCTTACTTTTTGCAGATGGCTAAGAGGAAAAATAAGCAGTGATCATGAATTTTTAAATTACATACTGTGGTCAGACGAAACGAATTTTTCCAATAACGGTATGTACAACAGAAAAAATCACCACTATTGGTCCAAAGAAAATCCACTAAGAGTTACGGCAAGTCATAATCAGGTTCGCTTCTCATTCAACTGTTGGTGTGGTATAATTTCCAATCGAGTCATAATGGTGGAATTTTATGAAGGGAAACTGAATTCTGCCATGTATAATGAAGTCATTTTACACCATTTTGAAAACGAGATGGACGAATGGCCCCTGTCGGAATTGCGAAAAGTTCATTTTCAACAAGATGGTGCTCCGCCACATAACAGTCACCTTTCACGTTCCAATTTGAGCCGCCTATTCGGTACACAGTGGATAGGTACACATGGTCCAACACAGTGGCCACCTTGTAGCCCCGATCTAACACCACTTGATTTTTTTTTATGGGGCTTCGTGAAAAACAAGGTGTATAAGACGACGTACGCCAGTGTTCAAGAGCTCAAGGATGCATTAATGACCATTTTACGTAATATTCATCCCAGAACATTATTAGCCGCCATTCGTTCAGTGCAAAAAAGGATAGACTTATGTATTCGTGAAAATGGAAATCATTTTGAGCAATTTATTTCATAAACCAATTTCTTAAATGTTTAAATGATTTTTTTTATTTAAAAAAGTTCAAAATTTTACCTGACCTATGAGTTTCGAGTTGATTTGTCATATTTCCGTACGAAATGTATGGGAAACGTTTTTGGCGATTTCTGTCTTTTCTAGTACTGAAAGCTAAAATGGTCCCATAGAGTTTTTTGATTCCCACATGAAATAGAATCGATTGGCATAAAAAAAAAATTTTTGAACTTATTGCATTTTTTTTGCTAACTGTAAGTTTTTTACAAAATCTGTGAATGCAGTTCAAAATGTCCCAAAAAGTTAGGGAAGGTCTTTTAAGAACGTTTTGCTGTAACTGCAACGGTTAAGGTACTTGCCCTTACTGCCCCGTTTCAAAAATACACCCTGTATACAATTATAAAACCCCGTAGTATAATTTAAGAAAACATATTTTCTACTTTTATCCACCGTCATGTTTTCGCTTAACAATTAAATTTAATTATAAAACGAATAGTCGATGCCAGTTTAAATTAAAAGAAAGCTTACAACTGATTTATTAAGCTGCTACTTTCTAAATAAAATGATACATTATTGTAACTGCCAATCTATTATTTTTGTTACCCAAATTGGGAGTTATTTGTCGCCGCCATATTTTACTAGGTAACGCTCAATATTTTAAGGTTTCATAGCAAGGTTAAAAGAACACCACCAGCATCTATCTATTCATTGATATACATTGTTACTAAATATCTATCTGTCAATGCAGTTTCAAGCAGTACCTATAATATTCCATGTATTTATGGCCCGCCAGGCGTGATGGCCTTGCATGGTCACAGGAACATCCCACCCCGTTCCTAGACAAACCCATCACAACTGATTTGGGTAATATAAACCCATTATAATTTGCTTTTGACAGGTGATATTCACGTAATTAAAGGTATTTCGTTGCCATTGTTAAAACTACTAGTGATATATTGTCCATTGTTGACATTGCCTAGTGGTATGGGTAATGGACTGCTGAGACGAGGTCTCGGGTTTGATCCCAGGTTTTACCATGGCACACAACAATGACTTTTCGATGCTTTTCGAAGTTATGTGTGTATTTATCGCAGGTTAATAAGTGCCCGGTTAATGGCAATAGGCTCGCCACCTATTACATTGGGACCTAAACATAAACTGGCGAAATGTGGGTACTAACACCTCTGCCTACTCCTTCGGGAATATAGGCGTGGTTCTATGTTATGTTATGTTATGATGAAGCTATGAAACAAATTGACATCGTACGCTCAATTTCGAAGGAATCGCAAGTATAATACAATAGATTCATAAATACGAACTATGCAGAATATAATTGACGTCATGACGGTATGCTGTTGCTTCGAATCTCGTTCTAGACAGCCTCTTGATATGGAAAAATGTTTGAAAGTATGCCAAGAATGCCATACATATTTATCGTAATAGCACGATTGTAATATCTGTAGGTATGTACTCGTATTAGCCTCTTGGAAATATCAAACGGTTTTACATCAGACAATATTCCAGCAATAAAACCCCTTAGATTAAAAATTCTAGCAGATATTTTTTATTATCATTGATATTTACTTTACAGTAGTAAAACTATTTTTTTAATCACTTTTCAATGAATTCTATTGCAATTTATTTGTTATTATTTTATTATTATTTATACTTGACCGACGTATCAGCTTTAAAGATGGTAGTTGTCACATAGTTTGAAGGGTAAGTTATCTCAACCAAATCTCAAGTTCGGCAACCAAAAACGACCCAGGTTCGAATCCGACATAACCTTTCCCACCGGTTCCGGCGGGAAGATATCCGTGGGGATCTTTCACACGTAAAAAAAGGGTAAGTTATGTCAAAGTATCCCAACTACCTATGTATTGTTCTTTTTATAGTATTAGTATCTTGTTGTATTTTACTTTTACGTAAAGGTAAAGATGGCACTTCACGTGACCATTTGTGTTTGCTATCGGGCGTTTGTTGTATTTGAAAAAATATTTGGCGTTATATGCAAACATGCAAATATAGCGAAATTCAATTAACTTCACAAAAAAGTATTTATTCAAAGAGGTTCTTCATGTTTAGGGCCAAAAAAAATTAAAAACCAGATCACTATATTCCACACCTGGCCATTGACTCAAGAAGAAGAAAACTTCAAAGAGTTGTCACATGTTAATTGTCCCATTTCGTCTACTGTTAAAAGGTACTTAAAAATTACTGCTAATTCTCCTACTCTGCTGGCCGTAAAGTGCCAATAGGTGATTTATTCCAGAAATCACCAGTGACAAATCTACACCTGTGGGAATGTTATTTTTTTTCAGTAAACTCCACTAGTTAAATAAACTCAGACTAGTGGGGATTTTTGGAAAAATAAGTAACAATCCCCACCAGATGCTGTTTCAAAATTATTAACATAATTACTTAATTATCTAATTAAACGTATTTATTAACGTATTTTTTGTCACGAGGTCATTATGGCCACAGTATTCTGTAGGGCGGATGTACTCCTCCTGTCAATCTACTCAATTGGACGGAAATACCGTCGTGTCCTACCTCCTTGCTATAGAATCACAAATAAAACCCGACTACTGCAAAATCGCGCTCTAAACATTATTAAACAAGAAAATATCAAGGATAGCCGTGGTCGGGATGCGTGATTTTTCAGTAATCGGGTCTGATCTGAAATATTTTTTTTATTATTTTATGGCAAATAACGGCTATAATTTATACATATTTGAAATGAGCTAATTAAGTCCTTTCAGTTGATAACAAACACGGTATATTTGTCTCAAATTTATTTTTTAAAACAGCATTTTATGACCGCTAGAGAGCGCTACATTAGATTCAGTGGCATGTCAATTATGACCTATTACCAGCAGACAGCCAAGACACTTCTAATGATATGTCATTTGTCTAGTTTTAATGAGTAGTTGAGGAGTTATGAAGAAACAGATGAACCTACATACACACACACATACATAGACTGTCAAAATCATAACCCTCCTTTGGCTATGCCTCAGGTCACCAACATTACGTAGCACGAGTAGTACGAACATAGCGTTTCGTGGTAGCCTTCATTTCATTCATAGAACCCTCTAATGATGTGATTCAAGATGTTGCCCCAAAATGTTTGTGGTCTATACCACCTAAATAAAGTCTTCATTGAGTTACGGAATATTAATAGTTGTACTTTCATATGTCATTTCGTGTTTCATATGTCGGCAATCGATAACCAATTAGTTTACTATTTTTATCCTGGCACATAGGGTTACCTTACAAAAGGATCATTCATAATTCACAAGTATATTTTGACGGCGTAGCGGTCGAACGTTCGACTGCTAACCAGGAGGCGCGGGTTCGATATTCGCTCAGTGTAAATATTTGTATGCATGAATATGTATATTTGCATTGGTCTGGGTGTTTCTATGTATCATATGTATGTATGTACTAAAAAAAAGTGTCTAAGTATGTTTATCCGCTTTCTAGATTCCATAACACAAGTCAGTTAAGCTATGCTTAACATGTGTCTAAATAGCGTTGTGTAGAATGTGGAATATTTATGTATTACATCTACAGTATGTTTCAGGTTACAGGTTTCACAAATCAGCTAGTGGTCTTACATCAGCCTGGCATCACGTAAGTAAGTACATCAGAAGTCCACCTTTAAATTAAATAAAAAAATGTCGAACAACCCACCCTGTATCGTTCCCGGTGCAAAGGTGCGCATGATGCTGGCTGCGTTGCCTCGCTGAATCGCAATAGTTGAATGTTGAATTCCAATATAATGTAAATTCAATCTTAACAAAACTGAATACGACTTACATCGGCGTGACAGGTATTTCAGTGGACGAATTCAATTGTTTCAAAACGAATATAATTGTAATTTAAGACCCGTTTTATTCTGCCGATTCCATTTAGCATGCAAGTGCGGACAGATTTAAGAAACAATTAGGTACGTAAAATAATAATCAATGTCTACTGGTAAATATGTTTGCTTGTCTAAACGGTCTCGTTTGCCAATAAACTTTCAACATTACGACTTTGAACTATTTCAATTACAGAGCTATTTGTTTCAGCTTTTTATCTAATGAGAGTAAATCACTTTAGCTTGCCGTGACGAAAGGAAAGCCGGTGGAAAAAAAACTTACCTCTTATAAAACATCCATAGCCATTTTATAGGGAATTCTGAGCATTCTGAATTTCATATACTTAGGTTATAAATATCAGTTACTAAATTTCAGATTTTGAAACTTAGGCACCGAATTTAAAATATTTTATGTATATGATTAATTAGAGTATTTTAAACATATCTACCTCGGCTTACCCATGCAGGGTAAGCCGGCCAGAATCAGTTTATGGGGACCCATCACCTGCTGCACTGCTTGATTAGTTCTGTAAATATTCCATGAAGACACAAATAACGGAATCAAAGTATAACCTCAAGCCATCACACAGGAGCTTTCCATACAAGCCACACAGCTGATACGGTCTATTTAAGTACCAATTCGTTCGAAACGCAGATACTCGTACACTGCTCGGCCACGAGCTACGTCACTACGCAAGAGCGGGAGAGAGAACTATTTAAAAACGTCACTCATTCATAAAATCTCGATACTTCATTTGAATACAGATCATCGTCGCGTGCGCACGTTTTGGCTCTCAAATTCGCGCGCTATTTATACCAGATACAAAACAAAGATTTGTGTTTTTAGAAGTGGTTGTAATAAATTGTGAAAATGAGCGGCAATTTCCTCACTATACCTGGAGATGATCCCATTCAGAGGCGATCGAGGGTAAGACTTGATTTACTAATTATTATTATGTAAACAGTGTTTTATTTTCATTACTCTTTTCATTAAGACGTTCTATTATTATTGACAAGAGTACAAACTTTATATAAACGCTTTATAATAGTCTCATCGTTGTTGTCCCGATCATATTCAAGACCGTGTAGGTATACTGTGTTATAAGAATTAATTTTGCTTAACTAAATTGACGTATAAATTATTTAACAATGAAAGTAACTATGTGTACTAGTAGTAACTAAAAGTGAACGAGTAAACTGAAATAACATCTGTGTTGAGGATCACTGATGACTACAACGCTACTGTCGTCCATCCAGACAATTTCTTCAAACAATTTGAAATATACTTTATTTTAGATACAATTCAAATGTCGACTCAAACTTCATACGAAGAATTCCTGACGTCTAAACTAAAAAAGTTTAAAATAAAACTAATCTCAAACATACTTTTCTTTGAAACTATCAAAACAACAATAGCTCGAAAAATCGCCCATGACTGATGTGAATCCGGAACTTTTGGCACCGAGCACTTCGCAAACTGTGCCAAATGTTACTTCTACAGACTTTTCTCCATACCACAGTTCCATTTAAACTTCATTAGTAATTTCTGAGGACAATGTGATTCAAGGGCATGGTTAAATATTAACTCGGAATATAGGTACTGGGTAGTATGATTCTACTTCCTCTGAAAAAATAATTCTACTGAAATTCTACTGTGTATTCTACTGAACAATTTCACATTTTGAATAAATACATATATTTATTGAAATATAAAGGTTGATCGAAAATTGCACCAATACTGAATTCAAAATAAACAATAAAATCTTAAGTTATTGCTATTAATTTTAATTTAATTTGTAACTTTTAATTTAAAATTTTATATTTTATTAATGAAATGTGATTTCAAATTTCGATTTTTTTATTTTTTTAACAGTATTTTTTTTATTTGTATTAATTGGATTAAAATTGTATTTATTATTTTCTAAATATTAATTTTATTGTATTAATTTAAATTTGTAGTTTCAATTGTTGTCAGGATTTATTTGTTAATAATTTTTAAGTTCAAAAGTTGTGTTCGTCAGTAATAGGGACGTTTATTAGAAACATTACCTCAATCACAATTATGAATCATAAGTGAACAACATGTATTCTGTAGATGTATCATTTAAAAAAATAAAATCATTATTCATTAATTACAAATTTCATGAAACTACTGTTCCGCTATTTTCAAATTAATTAATTTATTTATTTTATTTATCATTTATTTGCATAATACAGTCATAATAAGTAAAAAAAAGAGAGCATTACTTAAAATGAGAAATAATACTAAATATATCGCCATAGAATCCGTTAAAAAGTAGTTTTATTTCAATGATTGAGATTCACGTAAACTTCAGTATCATATAAAATAAGGGTGCCACCACTGAAGTAATCAATATAGGTAAATTGCATAAATACAATATTTTTTTAAACTTGACTAATTTTCATTATTCATTACAGTAAATGCAAAATATCAACGGATAAAAAGTCTCTTGTATTAGGTTAATCTGAAGCATTAGCTATATCTCTTGCACATATATACAATATCATTGAAGTAATTTTTCATTAAATTTTCTCTTAGTTTATGGTGTGGTAATCTACTACAGACCAAATAACAAATGAACTACTTAAATCTATTACACCGGCAATTGCTCCTATATTAACAGATATATTTAATGAAATCATAGAAACCGAAAACATCCCTACAGACTGGACCAAATCTACTATAATATTGCTGCATAAAAAAGGAGACAAAGGAGAAATAGGTAACTATCGACCAATTAGTTTGATGTCAAATGTCTACAAAGTTTTTTCAAAAATTATCTTATCTCGAATCACACCCATACTAGATGAAAACCAACCGAAAGAACAGGCAGGTTTCCGTAGCAAATACGCAACTGTAGATCATATACATGTTCTAAGACAAGTCGTTCAAAAATACAAAGAATACAACAAAGCCTATTACCTGGGATTTGTTGACTACAATAAAGCCTTTGACTCATTGGAACACGATTATATATGGGAGGCACTGCATTGTCAGGGAGTACATGGAAAATATATAAATATATTAAAGAGCATCTACTCAAAATGCACAGCACAAATCAGATTGGAGACGATGGGTGAGGCGTTCCCTATAGATCGAGGCGTCCGACAAGGTGATCCTATTTCACCCAAGTTGTTTACAGCGGCTCTGGAGATGATTTTCAGGAATCTAGATTGGGAAGGATATGGACTCAATATAAATGGTGAAAACCTCAATAACCTACGTTTCGCAGACGATCTGATTATATTTTCTGAGTGTCCCAAAAAGCTTGAACATATGCTACAAAATCTATCGGATGAAAGTAAGAAAGCAGGCCTTTCAATGAACACGGGTAAAACAAAAATCATGACTAATGCATCACAGACATATAAAATAACAGTAGATTTAGTGAACATAGACTATGTGGAGGAATATGTATACTTGGGACAGTTAATAGCAACAACTGATACCATGCCTAAAGAAATTGATCGAAGGATCGCGAACACTTGGAAAAGGTATTGGTCTCTCAGCGAAATTATGAAAGACAAAAATATGCCCATCAAAGAAAAAAGAAAAGTATATAACACGTGTATTTTGCCATGTTTAACATATGGTTGTCAAACATGGGCATTAACAGAACAATTAATGAATAAAATAAATGTTTGTCAAAACGGAATAGAAAGGAGTGTGATTGGGGTCAAGAGAAAAGATAGAGTAAGACTAAAAAACATAAAAAGCATAACCAAATTTAAAGACGCGAAAAATATATGCAAAACATTGAAATGGAGATGGGCAGGACACATTTTAAGAGAGCAGAAAGAGAAATGGACAAGAATAATATCAGAGTGGTATCCAAGGGACGGCAAAAGAAGCAAAGGGCGACAAAAGAAACGCTGGGAAGACGACATTAAAAGAGTTGCCGGTCCAGGGTGGATGAGGATAGCGAAGGATAGAAATAGATGGAAGTCTTTAGAGGAGGCCTTTGTCGAAGGACAAGCTGTTGATTTATAAAAGGAAAACCAAACCTATTGTCAACTTATTTAATAACTTGTGAACTGAACTGTAATATTAACAGCAATAAAGGCTTATTTATTTATTTATTATTATAATCTACTCTAGGACATTATTACCGCACCATATAAACCTAAACAGAGCATAATAGTTTTATGGCATCTATATAAAAACACTCGAATCAATGGTAGTAAACATATTTAATATTTATCCTTATACTTGCCCTAAACGTGAAACGAACCCGCAACAGCACTGCTGCAGCATAGCTGCAGTTGATAATCAACAGCCTATGTAGTGTGGTGGTAAAGCTATACTACACAGACTGTCAAAGTATTAAGATTGTAATCTTTCTAGCCGGAAGCACACAGTTGGGTCAGCTTTCAATGTAACTACGTGAACATCAATATTATCCGCGAAGCGACTATTTAGGGCTTCAACTTCTGCAGCTTAACCTTGCAATGTATGATAACCTGCTCGGTGCCTACTTAACCATGAGCTCTTTTTACAAATTAATGTGCTTCTCATTTTGGTTTTCGATTTTACTATTCACGTATATTTTATGACGTTTACAAACAAAATATTTTTTAAATTGGATTTCGTGTTCTTGAACTGAATTCGTTTTAACGTAACTAATAGCTATCCTCTATGAAGTTTAAAACACAGCGAAGTTCATGATCGTTAAACACAATGAACTTCAGGATTGTTATTTACAATGAAGTTCACGATCGTTATACACATCGGAACATTTGTACGGCATCGCGGTCAAGTGCACGCGCTACTTCTGTTCCGCGTAGCGATGCGTTCCTCTAGTTTATAAATATAACTCCAGTATTATTACTGTCTATAAATTTTGAGTTATGACAGTAATACACTTTTTATAACTCTGTTCATGCCAATGTGGTAATAAATTAGTCTTTGATATGTTTTATTTTCTTACTAAGGATGTTAAGAAGGAATGTACTCTTTTTCTTCGCCTGTCAAGCCTGGTTGCATCCAGAGCTTGCACTTTAGAGCTAGGGGTACAGTTTCCAAATTTTCCTTTATTTGATTATTTCTAACTTTTATTGGAACGTCTGCTAACATAAAAAAGCAGAACCAAAAAATCATAGTTTAGACTTAATACAATAAACGTAAATTATGCCCGGAGCCCATTATAATGGGAGCTTCATGACGCTGTATGCAGTTTTAATCTATTTGATTCAGACATAGCTACTTATTAAGTCCAGTAAAATAGTACCCGTGAGGATTTCCGTTCATAATATATTTAGTATACTGAAGACACAGAATTTTTCTCAGACAATTCGTTCTGACCGAGTTATATATATTATATATTTGCGAACAACATTACAATATTCTGGAATATTGTAATGTTGTTCGCAAACAATGCAATTAAATTGCAATGAAATGGGACTCCTTCTTTTTGCACACTTAGCCTCTACTTTTGGGTCATTGTGTGTGCAGAGTTACTGGCTATAGCAACCAGCCTAGCTTCACCCAAAAATGTAGAAACTTACTGGGGACTTCACAGGCATCGCGGAGCGACTTTTGTGAAGGTTATAAAAGTGATAGATTAATTCTGAAGGAATACTTCGGGTGTACAAGACTCAAATCATTGAGTATCCCGTCAATGGGCAGATCAACTACAACAATATCCAAGTTACACACTTTACACAAAGCATCGAAATTCATACTGAAGTAATCTTTACAAGAAGTAAAAATTATGAGTTCACTCAAACACAGGGATTTGTTTGCTTGTATGACGATAACGATGCTTAATTTTGTTTTTATGAATCGTTACTTGTACACCTATACAAATACGATCATTTATGCGCGTGAATATGTTTAAATGAAAATTTACTGTTTAATATAGAAATTTAAACTATCATGGTCACTCACATCAGTATCAAAATAATCGGGAAATTTACCATGTTGCATTGTTTTGAGTTTCCTCCGTGAACATGGAGCATGGTGCAACAGCGCTGAAATATCGGAAACTCAAAACAATTCAACATGGTAAATATACCGATTGTTTTGATATATACTGTTTAGTTTTTTGTCTGACATATTCTTTTTATTATTTTATTGTTGATGTTTTGTATTGTGTATTATGTAATTGATTATGTACCTTTGACATATTGTAAAATGTTAAATATTATACCTAACATTATTTTACTGACCTGCTATCGAAAATGTCATCAAACATTTACATGCCGTATGGCTGAATATGGTAATACTTCCACAGTAACTATCAACACCCATGTGTTCCTCCATATTTCGCAAAATATGAATGAATAAATAAATAAATAAAATTTATTCGTTTGAATAGAGAGATTATGCATACTGTGGTTACATTATTCCTTCACAAACACATATAGTCTAGTTATTTGATTAATTTCTTAATTATCCTCATTCTTAATAATAATATTCTACTAAAGTGTAACGGCTTCGTTCACTGTCGTAACTAATTTTTGATATTCAGCTACGAACATAATGTAACTAATTTCAATACACCTGAAACGGCCTATGACATGCTGACTAAGAGACCAGACGTTACGGTATTGATGTTCTAGAATTTCTAAGATGGGCCTATTAAGTCAAGTATCTGGAGCAATATTGTGAGTTAATTAATAAATTCAGCAATAAATCAGGCAAACATAGTCATTGAATTAGCTGCGCTCGTCGAAGCAATTAACGATTTTTGCGGTCCGTTTTTGTAACGGTTTAAAAAGCGATTCAGTTACGGTTTTTTCGAATGAATTAATTTTTGCAGCTCTATTTCATTACTGCCATTACTTCCACGATCTATTGTATTGTTGTACTGTTTTTTTATTAATTATTGTTTTGAAAGGAAATAATAACTCGTAAGAATTTAAAAAATGTTGGTGGGATTAATGCGTTGTCTAAAATTCGTTCATTATTTAGTTACATACATACATAGTAAAGAAACAAGATCAACGACAAACAGACAGTTAACAAGGAAATAACTATTCTTTAGTAAAATACTATTCTTTAGTCTTTTACTAAAGAATAGTTATTTCCTTGTTAACTGTCTGTTTGTTGTTGATCTTGTTTCTTTGGGTCTTCGATGACTCTTGCGCATTTTTTGGGTCGTGTACAATAAATAATACTTATCGAAAATATCATGACGTAATACGCCAGTACCTTAAAGCTGGCATGAAGAATTTTCAATTTCAAAATTACAACTGCCAGAACACATTTCGAATTCTATCAGTTGTACAACAACAAAGTTCTATCTTTTAGACAATCATGTTCCATTTTTAATTTTTCCTTTTCTTTTTTTAAGCTTTAGTAAAATAGGTATTCTATGATCCGACTTCAGTGCTATCTACCAGCTCAATAAAACACAAGTATGGTAGTGCATAAAATACAAACATCACAATTAAAAAAACCAAGAGGAGTATTATGCCAGTATTGTAGCAACTGGCAACACAGGTCCCCTGTGTATGGAATACCTGTACTATGGTCTCTGCCTATTTGTATGAAGGGAAAGAGGCTGTATGTAATACCAAAACATATTTCCATGTAGTATCCTTACGTCCTATATAAATAACAGATCTGTTTATTAGTACATATAAAAAATCTATCATAGATTTAATATTGTCATAATATTACATTATCAATTCGAGCAAAGGTTACGCAACTCAATAGCTAATACCTACTACTCAAAATTGAAATTTTCAATTACCTTTTGTGTAATCAAATATTTGTGATTTGTTCACAGTAAAGAATTTGACATTAAAAGTCAGCTAAAACTTACATTTAAGCAATCAGGACTCGCGTCTTGACGAAGAACACTTTGCTCAAATCGAGAATCGAATCTGATACATTATATGCTGTGGAATCCGGCACTGCCACGTCTACATTGTATATTATTATGGAACAACTCTAAAAATAAAATCTTAGCGTTCTGTTTACACACATACGATACAATTTACTGCTGCTTTAAAACTATAACATGAGTATTACTATCGTGAGATCCGCATTCGTGACGTGTATACATACACATACATGTAAATAAAGTTATAGTAAGTATATAACACCAAATTCTGCAGTTACTCTCTGATTACATCCTTATGAGCAGTTTCAACAGACGCGGATCCAGATATTAGATTAGTTTAACCTAGTTAAACACTTGGAATGTTTCTTATTTGTTTAGAAATTCTACATTTAAATTCGCAAAAATTTAACTAGATCTGTCGAGTCATTTGGTTACAAAATGTGAAATATTTTCCAAGCGAAACAGAGCGAATATTTATTGTATGATCTGGTCTCTGGCTCTGGCTCTGGACGGTGATCTGGCTTCAGCAAAAAGAAAATAATTTTAGTAGTCTTAGAAAATTCTTCAAAAATACCTCAATATTATTTTGAAATATGCACGCACCTACACTGATGTATAACCCTAACACAAAATACAATCAAGTGAATCATCTTAAGTCCATTGATTGCATATTTCAGCTGTTGCTTTACGTCAGAGTTGCTTTCTTGTTACATGTTTACATGTTCATGTCTAGACTAACAATGACGTGCCGCATTCCTTGTAACGCAAGCCAAAAATAACAGAGATGGCTCCATTCATGATAATGTGTATAATTTGGGTTTAATATTCTAAATATTTGCAGTAAAAACTGAGAAGAAAATGGTTTGCATTATTCATTTTGTACATTTACGATTTCGATGCGTTAAAGAGATGGTACTGCACACGAATATCAAAAGATTATAGTTGAAAGTTGTTGTTGAAATGCCAGAGATTTAGTGATAATGACAGGTGCGAGGATAAGTCTATGTCCTATAAGTATATTGAATGTGGTGTAGGATCATTTTTGTATATACATCGGTGTCACTTGCACCTTTTTGCCTTGCACTGGTTTCGTTTTGACTTAACATGACTGACAGTTTCATAAACGGAGAACCTAAAGCTCTAGAGTAACTAATTACATTTTGGTAGTTGATGCATATTATATTAAAAGCCATTAAATTACCTAATTTTAAAAAAGCACAAAGAAAGTATATTTGAATTTAAGAAATTTAAAAAAATCAATATAAAAATACTTGCCTCAGTAATTATACATATATATTCATGCTTAAAGGGCAGACATAGGTGCATTTAAAACTGAAAGGAACTAGAACTTTACGCATTCAAGAAACATTTAATGAAACCTTTTAAGGCCATCGGTTGCTATTTTGTTATTAAATAATTTAGCTTAAACTAGTACAAAAATTTTAGCTCGACGATAAAATTTACCTGAAATGTATAGAAATAAGCTCATTCCAACTTTTAATCGAGTTTCAACCTCACTCACAACTTAAACTTATAGTCTGCAGTGACATCTTAACTCGGCTTTCCTAGTTTCAATGCTATCGTAGTTACTAATTTAAGGTTCTTTTACAGATTACTTTAGCAATATTTTATTTTTATATTTATAATAATCTAAAGTTTCTCCAGGAAGCAAATATAAAACTAACTTTTGCAAGCACTGGAGAAAGTATTTTTAAAGCTAAGATGAGCCAATTTTAAAGATAGAGTATTTTTAAAAGGAACCTTCAGGATTATGATGAACAAATCTCAGCTGTATTCATGGTATTCCAGAATCAGTAGTGGCAGAACTTTTATATTTCCATGAAGCGTCTCTGCGATGATATCAAAGTTCTGTAATTAGTCTATTTATAATTATAATAACTGGGACCGCCGCGCCGGTACACGGTGGCACAGTGCGATTTAACAAATGTAATAAAAATTTTCGCAGCAGTATTAATCTCCTTATGGAATTGATTTCATCTTCTTCAAATTTGACTCTGTAACTATTTCAAAAACATCGTAAAAATTGTAAAAACAACCACGGCATGGCCACGTTTGTCGAAGAACCGATGGCCGTTGGAGCAAACGAGTCCTAGAGTGGAGACCGCGAGAAGGTAAAGGAAAGGTAGGACGCCCCCTAGCCAGATGGACGGACGACCTGAAAAAGGTGGCTGGGACAGACTGGATGCGGAAGGCGGAGGATCGGAGAAAATGGCGCACATTGGGAGAGGCCTATGTCCAGCAGTGGACTGCGGTGGGCTGATTGATTGATTGATTGATAGTAAAAGCAAAAGTATTCATGAAGAAGCTTACGTGAGCGGTACCTATTATTTGAAGAAGTATTAATATACTCCTATTAATGAGAGTCAAATAGGTTATATTAAGCTGGTGTGGTTCCGGCACCAACAAATACCGGACAATTGACAAATCAACGATGTAAAGCAAATGCAAATGGGTAAATTGGCCGAGGGTATCCGTCAATAGGCGTATTCAGACCAAATTGGTGACTTATTGAAAAAAGGCAAAATTGAAACCGATGGGATGTATAAAAGGTATAATGATGATAGGTAATACTTGTGAGGGACATAAACCAGAAGGAAAATGAATGAATCATATGTAGGAATTGTGTTAGTATATTGAGTGCGTGTTTTTTTCTGTTAAGTATGCGGGTAATGCGGGTGAGACGTGCTAATCAAACACGGGTTAGCGATACACTGTTTAATGCTTATAAGGTTGTCGCGTGGGGCGCAGCGCACGCGCTTATATCTATATACCTATATAACATCCCTCCACCTTTACTATGAACTTATTCTAAACATATCTATACGTATCTACTAGAAAAACTGTGCGTAATCGATGCGTGTGCGATTACGTCTACTCCTGCTGGGAGACGACGTATGGTCAAGGATTTCCGCTGGTGCCGACGTACTAACTCTGTCGGTAGCAACGTCAACTACGTTCTGACCAGAGTCTGTATTAACATTCTGTGTCTCCTCCGTCTCCTCCACATCAGCATCAACCGCTTCGCTATGCGATGTTGACTGAAGTTGATACTCTGGCACCGCGACTGCAGGATTCGCTGCACTCTCAGCAGTGTCGGGTAGGCTGTCTGTATCCCATGGTAACGACACCAACGGAGCAACAGCTTGTTGATCATAACATTTCTTTATTTGATTTTTGTGGCGTGTTACATAGTAATTCAGTTCCGGTACATAAATCTTGTATAAAACATTTCCAATTCTATGTACTATATTTCCTTTCACCCAATTATGTTTTTTCTTATTTATATATTTTTTAAATAAAATTGCTTCTCTCGGAATGAAATCTGGACGCTTGGTTCCCCCGTAATATTCACATTGTAACAATTGTTTACGTTTTATTGTGTCGGCAAGTTCCGGTGAAGAAGGCGATGCATTTGATTTGAGTAAATCTAGGCGGCACCTCAGTTGCCTACCGTAAAGCAATTGCGCCGGCGACTGTTCAGTCGTGCTGTGTCTCGAGTTGCGATAATCAAACAAAAACTTGTTTATTTTAGAATTTAAGTGTTTCTGATCTCGACACGTGAGTATGATACTTTTAATACCCTTTTTTACAATTTTCACCGAGCTCTCGGCTTGACCATTACTGCTAGGTAAGTATACGGGAGAAAACATTTGCCTAATTCCGTTTAATTTGCAGAATTCTGCAAATTTCTGTGATACGAACGATGTACCGTTGTCGCTTACGATCACCGCCGGCACGCCTACTCGGGACATCAACTCGTATAAACGCTCAATTAGTGCGTCCGATGTAATTGACCTCATAGGGTAACATTCGACCCATTTTGAAAAAGCGTCAACTACTATAAGATACGTGCGATCATATAACGGACCTAAAAAATCTAAATGTATCCTATAGAACGGGTGAGGCGGGTGCGGCCACGGAGCTAGCGGGGCGCGCGGGGGCGCCGGCCGCAGCTGAGCGCACACAGCGCACGTTCGCGCCGCGCTCTCGAGTGCAGCGTCGATTCCCGGGAACCACAATCTAGCGCGTGCCTCACATTTCATCTTAACTATACCGAAATGGGAGCTATGCAGTTCTGTAATAATTTTGTCTCGTAATTTTTCAGGGATCACAACTTTGTGACCCCGCATCAAACATCCTTCCTCTATGGACAACTGAGCCCTACACTGATAAAAAGGTTTTATATTTAAATCTTTGACACTTCGCGGCCAACCCTTCAGTACAAATTTTTTCACTCTTTGTAAGAGAACGTCCCGGTCAGTGGCGTCACGTACCTGGTCCAGGGTGACGGGAAGATCCCCTTGTACGATGAAATTAACATACGCCGCGCGATCCTCACAGTCCGTACGCTCTGCTGTACTTGGGCTATCTGTGACTGCGATGGAACGAGACAGAAAATCAGCGATGTTATCTGCACTACGTACGTATTTAATTTTGTAGTTATACGCCGCTAAGAATAAAGCATATCGTTGTAATCTATTCGCAGTCACTTCTGGAATACCTTTTTGCGACCCGAAAATTGACAGGAGAGGTTTGTGGTCTGTTCTTAATATAAACGGATCGACTCGGCCATATAAATATTGGTGGAATCGTTTGACCCCAAAAATAATTGCAGTCGCCTCTTTTTGTATTTGCGAATAAATTTTCTCGGCCGTTACTAGCGAACGGGAGGCAAAAGACACCGGTCTTTCGAGTCCGTCTCTGTCTAACTGCGACAACACCGCACCGAGACCATACGGTGATGCGTCGACTGTTAATATGACCGTTGCATTTTGATTGAAGTGAGCTAAAACATTATCAGAAGTTAGGTGACTTTTAATATTATTGAAGGCTTGTTGGTGAACCTCAGACCAAGTCCACTTCGTATTTTTATTGAGAAGTTGATATAATGGATTAAGAATTGTTGAAACCCTGGGCACAAAATTACGGTAATAATTAATTAATCCTAGAAAAGATTGCAGCTCGTTCACGTTTTTAGGAATCAACGCATCTCGAATGGCTTTAATTTTCTCAGGTGATTTTCTTACACCGTGCCTATCAATCGTATGACCTAAATAATTCACTTCCTTTTGAAAAAATACACACTTGTCTTTCCTCAACGTAAGCCCAGCTTCCCCCAACCTACTTAAAACTATCTTTAGCCTCTTCAAATGTTCCGACCTGTTCCTACCTGTTACTAATATGTCATCCATTAAACATAAAACACCATCCAACCCTGAAACTATACCTTGCATTGCTTTTTGAAAGATGGCTGGTGCCGGCGCGAGTCCAAATACTAAGCGGTTGTATATAAACAAACCTCTGTGGGTATTTATACATGTATATAATTGTGTACCATCATGCTCGTTTAATACAAATTGATTATACGCACTTGACAAATCTAATTTTGAGAAATACTCACCTCCATGTAACTTTGCGAAAAGGTCATCGATTGTCGGTAAAGGATATTTTTCAATGATCAGCTGTTTATTAATCGTTGCCGAATAGTCAGCGCATATGCGAATTTCTCCATTCTTTTTTAGAACAGGGACTATAGGAGACGCATAATCGCTGTACTGAACACTAGTTATTATACCAAGTGATATCAGTCGATCAAGCTCATTATCTATTTTGCCACGGAGTGCGTATGCTACCGGTCGCGCTTTGCGAAATATAGGCTTAGCGTCCGGTCTTAGCGATAAACTAATTTTATATTTTGTGAACCGCCCGATTTTATCCGAGAACACCGACGGGAAGTTACGGGCTAACTCGTCTACAAGATTGTCATCGCCGGAAGCGCAGTATTTGATAGGTGATATTTGTAGTCGAAACAGACGAATGAAATCCCTACCTAAAATAGGTGGCCCGCCGTCTCGCACCACATAGACTGTAAGCGTGTGTGTGTGTCCTAAGTATTGTACAGGTACGCGCATGACACCTAGTGTTACAATCTTCCCCCCGGCGTAACCTTTCAATGCTTTTGGCGCAAGCGACAATGGTACATTAGAAAAATGTTTCAAATATAATTTATGTGAGATAGCAGTAATGGCCGCACCGCTGTCGATTTCAAATTGCAAACAAAGACCATTGATTTGAACACACTCCGACATCGGTTTCAAGTCTGACTCGCAACGAATATGATTTAGTAAGATTTTACCTTGCACGCCTTCCTCCTCAGAACCTTCGACGTATTTCACAGAATCTTCACATTTCACTATTTTGCACACGCGTCGTAGGTGACCCTTTTGTCCGCATTTACGACAGCTAAAGTTTTTAAAACGACATTCGGCCGATTTGTGATTTTTGAAACCGCAGACTTCACATTTCGCCGCTTTGTTCAGGCTTCGATTGATAACTTTGAAGACCGGTGATGCTGTGACGTCAGCAGGTGCCGCGGGGACAGCAGCGGCAGCTGTGCGCGCACAGTGCACACTCTCTGCCAGCTCCACTGCCTTCGCTAACGTCAGCTCCTTGGTATCCTTGGTGAAGAGCTTATCGCGCTCAGGCCCATTCATCATTCCCATCACGAATCTGTCCAGAAGCGCTTCCTCCAGATTAGCAAAACCACAATATGCCGCTAATCCTCTCAATCGCGCTGCCCATTGTATATGCCCTTCATCTGACCTCTGCGTCGCAGAGTAAAACCTAGAACGCTCGGCGAATCCGTGGCGCTTGGGTATAAAATGTTTACCCAACACGCTTAAAATCGTCTGGTATTCCACATCTTCTATTTTTCTGGGCAACACCAGATCACTGGCCAGCTTGTACGTGGCATCACTGAGCGCTGTGAGTAATATCGCCTTCCGCTTCACACCCGATTTGTCCGTATCCACCAGATCGTTGGCGATAAACCATTGATTCAGGCGTTGTTTGAATACCACCCAATCTTGCGAAAGATGGTCGAAGGTGTTCAATACTCCCAAATACATTGACGCCATTTTTACTTTTTATCCTCGTCGCCACTGTTAAGTATGCGGGTAATGCGGGTGAGACGTGCTAATCAAACACGGGTTAGCGATACACTGTTTAATGCTTATAAGGTTGTCGCGTGGGGCGCAGCGCACGCGCTTATATCTATATACCTATATAACATTTTCCATCGGACACGTCAATTAGACTTCACTAAGAAGGTCACCATTACATTCATGTACCACGTTACAATGGTGACACCCAGCTTAAAGGACCCAGGACTGTAGGAAGAAGGAAACACATGAGCTGGTAATAAATTCCAGGCCTTACGGTGCGACAGAGGAGTCTCCGAACCGCTTGGCTATTGATTGGAGTTTCTACACTATATGCAGGTGACATATAAGCCCTGCGCGTGTTGTCCTGTGTAGGAAAGGAGAGGGTAATAGGAAGTGCTCATCAGAACATTCACCATAGTATTTACGGTAAAATACTGCCAAGGATGCAACATCTCTACGCATCTGTAAAGGCTCAAAGGTTTTCGTGACCTCAGAATGCCCAATAATGCAGACCGCACTTTACTTTGTGGAGCCATCCCAGAGATGCGAACAGTATTCCACACAGGAGTGAATTTGTGTCATGTAGAAAAGACACCGCTGCTCCAATGCTGGTGCTGATGGTTATAGTTCCCTAAAATTTGCAATATTTGAGACCTAAACCAACAACACTTGTCAGTGTGACCACTTGCTGGTTAATGGATTGGATAATAGTGCTTCATGACGGGTTTATGGGTAAGTTATAACTGAATAGGTTAACACAATGCAAGATTATGCATCACTAACCCAGTCAGTCTTAGGATGGGTGGCAATTATTTTTAAAATATTTAGACACATCTGTGTCTCGGCAGAGTCAAGAAGAAACATACAAAATGAACAAATAATCTTATCCAAAGAAATCATCTAACTTTAACTAAACGAATTGCTTTTGAAACAAATCAACGAGGTGAAATAAAGTGATCAGGTAAATTTTCTCGATTCGCCACACACGTACAATAAATCGTAGAACTTTACTAACAAATTATTGCTCGTACTACAACGCCATTAACAGAATTCTCAGTACTGTTTCAAACATTCCTGTTCATGACTCACGGGCAATGTACGGAATGCATGACGTCAAAAACCATTCGCTTTACTTCAAAACTCTTTGTTCAGCTAAACAACTGTCATTGAAGACCAAAATAACTACAGTACAGCATCTTTAGCGCGTCATTTCCCGAGTATGGCTATAATCAAAGAATAAGACTGGTTTGTATGATCAGGGTTATTATTCTGAATGACATCGAGTTTCAAACACAGTCGAAATGTAATAAAACGTTAGCATAGAAGAAACTAATGGAGTAAAAGTAAACGAACCTAAATGTGCCTTTTAAAGGCTTTTACAAACGCGTGTTCTTTATCTCTCAGAATATTTTTTTCATTCATTATGAGTGCTTTGTTGTTGGTACGAGTAAATTGTCCATATAAAATCAATAAATTAGTCTTCTACATTCCATTAAAAAAATCAGTCTGGCATTCCTCTTGGTGTTGGAGGTCAGACGGTAGTTGCTCCTGGAGAAGTCAACTTTACCATTAAAATAATAACCCAGACCCAGACGGATTGGACCCCAGGTTCCAAAGTACAACTTTGGAAAGCTGGCAAGGGAGCATGGGAGAATAACAATGAGCCTTTCTTTTGGCAGGAAATTATGGATACTAAACTTTTAATGACTGATGTCAAGAAGTATCCACTTATGTCAGATGGACGTCAATTTTTAAATTATAAGTTTATAATCTTCAGCAACCAGTGTCTACATTTTGCTGAAATCAAATGACAGTCAATTCTCACGACAGTTTCAAGTATGTACATACATTGCTCGCGGCGATGGTTCGCTGGGCGGATGCGTGGGCGGCCGGCGCCTCCTTCTGCGAGCAAGTAATGCTCGTGAAGGAGGAGGCGGGGCGGGAGCGGCAGCGGGAGCGAGGAAGGATCGCAAGACAAGCTGCCCGCGTACGAAGGCAACTCGGGCGTCAGAGGTCGATGAACGACCTCCGCCACCCATGAGCGCCGGCCTGGGGGTGACAGGTGGAGCCGCCTGTCACCCTGGCAGAAGCAGGCCGCGGCGGTGGCGCGCCTGGCGCGCCTCCCCGTTTCCGGGGACGAGTTGGGGACTCTGTAGTCCCCACACCCGAGAAGAGGACCAGATCGTGAGAGATGGCCCTGGGTCGGCCGGGGTGCGAGGGATATGCCTGTCAACCTCACCTTCGGCAACCAAAGCGACCCACAGGCGGCGTGCGTTTTAGTCGGTTCGAGTCCGACATAACCTCCTTCACCGGCTCCGGTGGGGAGGTATCCGCGGGAATTTTGCGCACGTAAAAAAAAAAAAAGTATGTACATACAAGTTTACAATACACCTATATCGCTACGGGCCTAAAATAGTTTCCTTTGACTGCATCGCTTTTTGCTACTTGATAGTGATAACTCGATGAGATGTCTAGTAGGAGTTAAATTCAATAGTATTACTTCAATGTACTCAAACCGTAGGTACATGAGACCAATGACAAAATGTATAGCAAATAATGTTAAAACATTTTCCTTAGTGATAAAACAGACATGTGTATTACGTTTATCTTCTACAAAATATATCAAAGTGCATTTAATTAAAACACTCTGTTCAACTGTAGCCGAACAATAAGATTTGAATGTAACATGTAATAAAATCTTTGTAGTTTCGTACAATGGACCTGTGCCAAGAATTCTGAGAATACTTGAGGCAAAATCATTTTTATTGTCACAAAGTAGGACAGATAGATACACAGTACATACCGCTATAAAAAGTAGAAATAGATATCAATATGATTCGAGAATTTATTTTGCCAAACTGTTTCGAAATTAAGTTAATTCTACGAGAATGTGGAACAAACAGACTAATAATATAAATGAGAAAGTATGAAAACTGACGCTCTAACAGCTGAACGGATGTGACTAAAATTTGGTACATGGATTATTTTTATACCACTCGGGTGACAGACAAACATACGGCACACCTGATGGAAAGTGGAAACCGTGATCTATGGAAATGTGCAATACCAGGATCGTCACACACGTGTTGCCGACCCTACATGAACAGAATTTCTGTGCATGTCAGTGTAGAAGGCAGAACAGGACAAGCCTTTGATCTTTCCGCTGACAGCACAAAATATCTCCACGAGTTTATTATGGCCACGGTATTCTCTAGAGGGAAGGTCTTCCCCAGTTGGACTTCTCAATTAGGACGGAAATACTGTCGTGTCCTACCTCCGTTAGATATATTATAGTCTGAGTATGATGTGAAGACTAAAGCTTAAAATGGCAATCTGTTGACAAACAGAAAAAACTTACTGAACTGTTTTGTTGTTACCTATTCCGATCGTTACAGATGAGGTTTTTTTATGAAAGAGGGTAAACCCTGCGATTTTACCCGTGATTTATCGTTTTGAATAAAAAATACATAAAAACGTTGATTGGTAAACCAGTGCTGGAGTCGAGAAAATAACCGTTTTTATCTAATTCTATCTCCTTTATTGTGAAAACCTTAACCTTAAAAATTATCCTTAAAATTCTCGACACAGCTTCTCAGTTCATATGTGTAGGTATACTTAATCTGCCGGCACTGGCATAAAAGCCGAGACATTTCACATCAAACTAACACTAAGCGGCCCTCGGTGTTTAAAATATAAGTTTTGAATAGAACCAAGAATGACGTTTTTGTTTACTTGTATAGTATATGTAGGTATATAATACGCAATAAACAGGAAAACCACATATTTTGCCGTCAATGACAGAAAATTTCGCGATGGTAATGTGAATAAACATAAATTTGCAACGTAGTGGTCGTGGGTTCTGTGACCGAATTTCTGGACTTCTTCTACATCTTAGAGTTGATTCCAGCTTTCATCGCAAAGTCTGGGGTCCGCTTTACCAGTCTAACTACGGATTTGGCTGAACTTCGATATATTCCTCGAAGTGACAGCCATCTAACCTCCCTCCACAACTCAAAAGTTTTTGAACTATTTAGGGCACCAACTACCAGTAAAGACTGCAATAGATATTCATGTGGCAACCGAGACCGACAGCTTAACGTATAACCCATATTCATGCATATAAATATTCTTAAATATTTCCACTGAGCGGTGCAGTGGGTGAATTCACCATCAATTTCTTGCCCTTTATAGAAATGTATAGTTCTGCATCTACAAATTTTAATTGAGATCTCCACAAGTCACTAAATATTTATTCCTTGCGTCAAACTTCACAACTGCATGCCAAACTCCGTAAGATATAGCACCGTGTTCAAAATTCGTCCACTTAATATCAACGCCTAATTTCGTCTCTTGAACATTCCTGTGAATAATCCAAGAACGCAGACGGAAGTATGAATCACTAAAATATACGTCAAAACAGCAATCATTCAAACCTAATGAGTGTTAAATAACGTAAGGTCACATCGGCGCAGGCGCATGGCCAACCAACGATTCATTCTGTCATTCACCTGGGTAATGACAAATGTGTTTATTCTTGTAGTACGATATATCTTGATGCTGTTTTTTAACACTTTTATGGCATGATGTCTTAAGGCATATTTAGATCCTTTGTCATTGAGTTCAATATTGTATTGCCATTGAAGTCATGCGCATTACATGAAAAGCTCAAGTTACTTTTACGTTTAACGGAAATGCCAGCTGCCAATACAGTTCTCACATTCCATATCAATTTATAGTCTTCTAATGTGTCTAAAAGATTACAAGTAAGTACAATTCCGTTTGAAAATTGATGTGGATGATTGCGATTCGTGATCTGATAGACTGTAGACACATGGTAGGCGCTAATCAAGTCCACAGTAATGATTTTTATTGTTTTGTATTTAGGTTCGCTTATTTTGGTAACCATTCATTTTAAAATATCATCATCCTTATAGCGATATTCAAATTAGATCTGAAGCTTACAAATTTGCTTTGAAGCATTGATTGCTTTTCATGAGCGACTGCCGTCTGGTCCTCAAACCCTGAGAGGAAAATCTATGTTTAGCAAGTGCATTGGCTAGCTGGTGAGATCAACTTAGGTCTTAGTTGGGGACTCTGTAGTCCCCACACCCGAGAAGAGGGCCAAATCGTAAGATATGGCCCTGGGTTGGCCGGCGTAAGGCTAATATTTATAAATACTCTTTTAATACAACTTAGGTGGCAGAAAAGTACACGTCCCACCTGATGGAAAGTGGTTACCTTGGCCTTTGGACGTGTGCAACACCAGGGGAGTCACACCAGTGCTGCCGACCCAGTTTCAGTGCCGTCAGTGCAGACTTATTTTTAAATTAAATTTTCAGTATAGCTCACTCACTCGTAAGTTTAATATTCTTACAAGTATCAGAATCATGCTTCAATATCTTTAGCGTCAAGTTTCTGTCTAGTCGTGACTAAATTGAGAAAGTTCTCGAAAGTCAAATGATAGATTTCTTACTGCAAAGGGATATTCTGAGATGCTTTAAACACACCCATGTTCTTACAAAACTTTTTAATACGACAAATTACCACTAAACCTGATTTAAATTTCGTAGAACATATTACTACTTTAAACGGTTTAATAACAACCAATTCTATTTATTTTGGCTCGTGACGTTATAAATTAACCAGTTCACGAAATATTCTTTAATTACTAAGGTACAAAACTTCACTTAACAAAGTAGAGGATCACTTTTCACTTTCAGTTTTTCACTTTTTACTTACCTAATACAGTGTAATAAAAAAGCCTTTAATATAAATATTTAAAGTGTCATCGCACGGGTAATTATTTTGTATTTTTGATCAGTAACTAGTAGCAAATAAAAAGATAAAAGAATATGCAATATATTATGTCTCAACAATGCAACTTAGGAACTTTGAGATATTTTTGCCTCAAATCCAATCAGGAATGACAATAACACGATGATTGAATGAAATTAAAAAAAAATAGTCATTTCGATTAAGATAGGAATAATTAAATCGGTTCAGGTGGGATTTCTAAACCGTAAGTTTTCCTTTACAGGGGAAATGCAATGACCACTGAGCTATCGAACCACGCCTGAAGCCATCCAAATCGTCATATATATACGTCTTGATAATGATCACGATGATGATGATGGTTAATGGAACTCGAAACCTTTGAACTTTGGATGAAAATGTCAAACATTTCATAAAGATCAAGAATTATTCTGATGTGCTTTACGTTGTAATAAAATATATGAAAGCATGTAATATTATTATTTTATTTTTGATGAGGATAAAGGTTCCTACTGAGCGTCCAGTTTAGAATCATGGAAAAAAATGGCGCACATTGGGATACGCCTATGTCAGGCGTATCCCAATGTGCGCCATTTTTTTCCATGATTCTGATTCTTCTGATTCCATGAGCCTTTCGCATCTAGTCAATTAAAGCAGTGATAAAACAATATTGATAAAATGAATCAAAAATTTTCGCAATTCGTCGTATTCGAATTCAAAATCGTTTCATAGTTAATTTACTAATTAAATATTCCTCTTTGACATATTTACTATTGCCTAACTAATGGGTTTTATAGATCTAAAAATCTTCTTCTTTACCCTAGCTCTAATCCCAGTCACATACGAAACTATTAACTTCGGATTTTGAGGTCCGCTTTACCAGTTTAACTGCAGATCTGACAGAACTTCAATATTTTCCGTGAAGCAATTTCCATCTGATCTCTTTTGCAATCTTTTATATTTGCTTATTTATGGATTCTTGTAGATACGGTCAGCTGACCTAGTGGTATAAAACAATGATTACATATATTTTAGCGTCTTTGTTCAACGTATTTGATTAGGTATGTGCAATATTATTTTTATTTCATAATCTTCAATCATCTTGTGTTTAAAGTGTTAAGGGATCTATTACCCCACATCATTAGGCAAACATCGGAATTTGAAAGATTTTTACCAAAGTAAACATTCCGGCCCAGCTATTTACGTATTTAGCGTGCGTCCTAGTAAATTTACTATATTTTATTTTTTCAATATGTAACATACAGGGTGTATTTTTGAAACGGGGCAGTAAGGGCAAGTACCTTAACCGTTGCAGTTACAGCAAAACGTTCTTAAAAGACCTTCCCTAACTTTTTGGGACATTTTGAACTGCATTCACAGATTTTGTAAAAAACTTACAGTTAGCAAAAAAATGCAAAAAGTTCAAATTTTTTTTTTATGCCAATCGATTCTATTTCATGTGGGGATCAAAAAACTCTACGGGACCATTTTAGCTTTCAGTACTAGAAAAGACAGAAATCGCCAAAAACGTTTCCCATACATTTCGTACGGAAATATGATAAATCAACTCGAAACTCATAGGTCAGGTAAAATTTTGAAGTTTTTTAAATAAAAAAAATCATTTAAACATTTAAGAAATTGGTTTATGAAATAAATTGCTCTAAATGATTTCCATTTTCACGAATACATAAGTCTATCCTTTTTTGCACTGAACGAATGGCGGCTAATAATGTTCTGGGATGAATATTAAGTAAAATGGTCATTAATGCATCCTTGAGCTCTTGAACACTGGCGTACGTCGTCTTATACACCTCGTTTTTCACGAAGCCCCATAAAAAAAAATCAAGTGGTGTTAGATCGGGGCTACGAGGTGGCCACTGTGTTGGACCATGTGTACCTATCCACTGTGTACCGAATAGACGGCTCAAATTGGAACGTGAAAGGTGACTGTTATGTGGCGGAGCACCATCTTGTTGAAAATGAACTTTTCGCAATTCCGACAGGGGCCATTCGTCCATCTCGTTTTCAAGATGGTGTAAAATGACTTTATTATACATGGCAGAATTCAGTTTCCCTTCATAAAATTCCACCATTATGACTCGATTGGACATTATACCACACCAACAGTTGAATGAGAAGCGAACCTGATTATGACTTGCCGTAACTCTTAGTGGATTTTCTTTGGACCAATACTGGTGATTTTTTCTGTTGTACATACCGTTATTGGAAAAATTCGTTTCGTCTGACCACAGTATGTAATTTAAAAATTCATGATCTCTGCTTATTTTTCCTCTTAGCCATCTGCAAAAAGTAAGCCTTCGAACATCATCACCCGGATGTAACACTTGAACTATGCGCCCATATCGATAGCACTTGTAGCCGTATTTCTTCCATATCTTTATCACAAGGGAGTGGGATACACCTACTTCAAGGGCGACTTGCCTGGACGATACCTCTGGATATGCTTCGACATAAGTCAGAACCGCAATCTCCGTGTCCATGTCCACACGAGGCTGCCGCTTTCTTTTGAAAGAACCCTGCAATTCCAGGTTTTTCAAAAGATTTGTAATAACCTTTCTTGTTGGCACATGCCGCAACGGATACTTATTGCGGTACCACACTAATGCAGCTCCCGCATTTCGATTATTGACAAAATACGCTTCTAATAAGTCAATTTTTTCACGATTAGAAGACATTTTAGCGAAAATCCTTAATTAATAACTCATACGAAGTTTCTCAGCTGAAACTAAGTATAACACACAGATTTTCGAATCAAATTCGAAATTTGAGGGTAAAAATTCTTTTTATTTACTTTACAGTCAATTCTACCCACTTCCTGGCCATAACAAAAAGTTAGACCATCGTAGAAATTTGTTTCTGTTGCCGAAATGTATGGGAAACGTTTTTGGCGACTTCTGTCTTTCCTAGTACTGAAAGCTAAAATGTTCTCATAGAGTTTTTTGTTCCTCACATGAAATAGAATCGATTGGCATAAAAAAATTTTGAACTTTTTGCATTTTTTTTTGCCAACTGTAAGTTTTTTACAAAATCTGTGAATGCAGTTCAAAATATGTCAAAAAGTTAGGGAAGGTCTTCTAAGAACGTTTTGCTGTAACTGCAACGGTTAAGGTACTTGCCCTTACTGCCCCGTTTCAAAAATACACCCTGTATATTTAATTCGAATTAATAATTAAATAAATAAAGAATATTAACGAACGTAAATACAACAATTACGTTTACATTGGTAGACGTTGACGGTCGAATCAAATTAATAATCCCTTGCAAAAAAGAAAATAAACGTTATCAACAATATTAAAATAAAAACAGATTAATCATTGTAGGAATTTAATAAAACGTTTAAATGTGCCAAGGTTTAGTCTCATATGAGTGTGGAGCGGTATAGGTACTTTTGAACAAAATTTCTATAGTTTCATTGGGATTATACGTCACTACGTTTTTTATTTATAGTCGTGTTATAAATAAAAGCCGATTACTTCAGAATACTATACTTCAGAATTATACAAAGTATGCTGAAAGTGAAATACTTGGATGCAATCAGTAACTATCTGAATGATCTGAAGATTGAAGTCCAGAAGATACGGGCCCCATTGTAGATGCTGTTATGGATTTTAAAGTTGTGGTACCTAACTTGAGGGTCTCGATAAATGCTTTTTCATACCCCGCTTAAAGAACCCAGGATTGTATGATCTTTTTTACTGATTCTTTTTCTTTTTGACGTAATTTATATTTATGAATTTCGTCAAATAGAAATCCAAATTTAATATTGTATTGAGAAGTTTCGGAGCCTCAGGACACCCGAGACCCAAATTGTATTGTCCCCCAGTAGGTACATTGAAACTGTCTAGACTTCTCAAACCCTCATCACACGCTCTTTAAAGCAAAAGGATATATTTTTTGTTCTTTATAGAAATGTGTGACAGCCTGAAAATGCCTCTTAATAATACCTTTGAAAGGTTCATACCAAATATCTGAAAGCTTTGTGAGTTTATTTGTCTTTGTGTGTATGCAATAATCTTATTGTAATGAAATTATTACCCAAGAACTACTAAAGGCAATAGTAGCAAGTTTAATGGTGTAAAACTTGCAGGGATTATTTACCATATTTAGTGTTTTTCGCGAGTAATCAATATTACGGCGTTGTTACAAGCGCCATGATTACTAGCGCCATGTACACCGTGATCACGGCGCTTGTAACAGCGTCAAAATATCGGTTACTCGGGAAAAACAACATTTTATCAATTAAGCTTATCGCAGTCTACTGCTGGACCTTGCTCTCTAGGTTCCTAGGCCAGACGGGTTGGTACAGGGTTTAATTTCGAGTTTTCCTTCTCTCGCAGTGGTATCGCTTGCGTATTATTCCGTTAGTCGCCTCTTACGACACCCTTCGGATGAGTTCCATCACCACTTGGATGATTTCGTCCCGATACAATTATAGCAAGTTTAATATCTCTCAAACAAAAGGTTTGTCCTAACAATACTAAACTTAAAAACAAAAAAATATCCAGTTTAGTACAGTTTTCATACACGTACTTACATCTTGACTATTTATTTATATTAATATTGATACATTTGTTTATACATACGTAAGCACCTAACGAGTATATGAAATACGGAATGCACATTCAAATAACATACACAAAGAGTAAATAAACTTTGATTCTTGATCCGGTGGTTTATCGAGATCAATTAAGTCGAGATTTTAAATAATAATTCGCCAACATTTATTATATAAAACCTTGACTTTTCAAACAAATCCATTCATACGTACATAGTTGTCTAGACAAAACAGGGGGTTTAAAAATTGCAAATAATTTACGGAACAACAAAATGTTATGTTTGCGATAATGGTCGTGTATTGTTCAATGTTTAGAAATCAAAAACACTGAGTAAACAATGTTGGGTCGAACGGGGTGCGAGGAATATGCCTGACGAAGGCAACTCGGGCATCGGAGGTCGATGAATGACCTCCGCCCCCCATGAGCGCAGGCCTGGGGGTGACGGGTGGAGCCGCCTGTCACCCTGGCAGAAGCAGCCGCGGCGGCGGCGCGCTTGGCACGCCTCCCCATTCCCGGGGACGAGTTGGAGACTCTGTGGTCCCCACACCCGAGGAGAGGGCCAGATCGAGAGAGATGGCCCTGTGTCGGCTGGGGTGCCGGCGAGGGTTATGCCTGTAAACCTCACCTTCGGCAACCAAATTCGACCCACAGGCGCCGTGCGTTTTAGTCGGTTCGAGTCCGACATAACCTCTCCCACCGACTCCTACAGGGGATATCCGTGGGGATTATTCGCACGTAAAAAAAAATTAAAATCAGAAGCGAAACAATGCAACATGGTAAATATCCCGATTATAAACAACGTTATGTCTAAAACTAAGTCAAGTATTACAAAACAACATTTTACTTTCTTTCTTGTTATAATATTCTTGTGTTATACCTACTATTGTAATACTGTTGTGTGTGTACAATATTATTATACATATAAAACGGGTACAGCATTTCAGACAAGCTCGGTTGACTTCTGGTGTGCTTTCTTCTTATGTATTTAAGGTCTATATGAAATGGTAATAAATAAATAAATAAATAAAATTTCCTGCTATAATTTTTAAATCAATCTCCATAATTTCAAAACCCACACTTTATTTATAGATATTTTATTTATAAAAAAGCCATCGAATTCAATCAAGTTATTATCGTAGTATCGTTAGATACTATTACAATCTTTACAGTTGATAGAAATAAATGGTGCCGGCTAATGACTCCCGCAACTTGGATGCCCTATTTGCCCTGGGCCCCAGGGCCTGGGGGGTGTGTTTGGAATTTTCGTCCACATAATCCTCTTGTCAAGTACCTATGATTCTCTGGTGAATTTATGTTTTCACTCTTTCGCCCACAAGGGTCCCCCGAGTTAATCAGTAAGGTGAGCCCTGCTGATTCGAGTTAGAATGAAAAGATATAAAAGAAGTGCCTACTTAGATTCTAGACGACTAAGAAAGATCTACGAAAGCCGTTATCGGTCCCGTCATAGTATGATTCTGTGGTTATTTAAAATCACGATTTCCTTCAAGACTCAAGAATGAATAGTGATTTTAACGCATACTTATAACCAGTCAATTAAATAAAGACTCGGTTTTTATTCTGTACCGTAGTGATGTCTTCAGGGGTTGAAGAATGATTGGAACATGGACCATCACCACTCATCAGGAATCCTATTACTCCTTATACACATGACGATGCCGATGGCTAATAAAATCCGAAACCAGGGCGGGGCTTTTTGGAATTCTTAAGTTTTATTATTACCATAGATTATGTTTTTAAACTACTAACATTTCTTTTGATCTCGTTTTCTACTCGAATTGTAGTTTGGCTAATTCATATCACAATTAAGTAAATTAGAATTGTAGGGAAGATTTAAAAATAGAAGTATGCGCAATGAACAAGTAGGTATAGGTTGATTTTGTATATACTACTCTGAAATAGTGCGCTAATGTTACACTTCGTCACTCATTAGCAAGTTTATATATTAGCTTAATGCGTAATAATCGTGATAAATTTCAAAGTATATATATGATTCATTAAAGGCATAGAGAATGGTGTCTGAAGTTTTCTATAAATATTTATTAGTAAATGCTAACTACATAAATACATCAACTACAACACTATGTAGTCACAGAAATTTAGACTCTTCATTGATGAATCAGACAGGCCACGTAATTATTACTTTTCGTAGGTATATAATTTAAAATAAAATCATTTCAAAAATCAGACTTGCACGTAATAATCACCGTGAAATAAAGAATTAAAATAAATCAACTATAAACTAAAATTGCTCCAAAGTCGCTACTACGTGCGTCTTTGAACCTTATGCTCTGAAAACTTATAAAAGAAAAATACTGAATCCTTTATTTTATTATCACGTAATTATGCGCTCAGATAAAATGCTGCACAGGATACATTGATTTTAAACGGATTGAAAAGTAAAGTGCTGTATTTCGTCAAATTGAATTTTTAAGTTTAATTTTCAAGGACTTCCTTTCATTTTATTTACCATGTTTCTTATAGAGATTTGATTCTTATAATTTACACTATAGACTGATGCCATAAAAATACAGAATGTTACTTTTCGAATTTTAGTCGGTTCGATTACTGGACGGAGCAAGCGAATTGTCTAAAATCTTTGTTTACCGTTTTATTTTAATTTAAAAATTAATTATCATAAAGGAATGATTTCTTTTTGTGAAATTCGCTATCTCCAGTATTTAGAGTACATCGCCTCCGGATAGGACAAAGCACTCTGTATATGACACCGAACGTCTAAGACCCACTTTATCCATTTCCCTATTGAACCTATAAGTCAGAGTTTACTAAACCTTTCCGTAAATGATATCATTTGTAAACCATTCAAACTGTATACACACAAACAACCTATAACATAACATAACATAAACTCACGCCTATATCCCCGAAGGGGTAGGCAGAGGTGCTAGCACCCACATTTCGCCAGTTTATGTTTAGGTCCCAATGTAATAGGTGGCGAGCCTATTGCCATTAACCGGGCACTTACAAACCTGCGATAAATACAACCTATAAAACACTTAAAAATCAATATGTGATAAAAATTGTAGGTACAGTTCTTAGACTGTATGAATTTCCCGTGGCGTATGATTCATTAATGCTTTAGTTAAATTTATCTTCTCATTTTCACTGTAATCTAATACAACGACTATGCGCCTAAAATATCAAGTCTGATCTCATTTTGTCATCATAATTCAATTGTTATTGATAGTAACTTTCCTTATGAAAACATATGTGATAGATATTTGATGCTTCATGTACCTTGTGATGTGTGTATGTAATGACAAAGAGAAGTATAAATAATTCACATCAGACATATCGCCAATATGTTTAGAACACAATACACGGTTGTTGAACACACACAAAGTTCAACTGATCGTTTATTTTAAAATCAAGTACAGTGCCAAGTCGTCTCATTGAATTATAACACATTACTCACTGTAGTATTCATAAATTTAACATCTCCAAAATATTTTAAATATTGACGATCTCTGTGGCGTAGCGGTAGAACGCTCGATTGCTACTGAGGGGGCGCGTGTTCAATCCCCGCGCAGTGCATGAATATGTATATTTGCGTTGGGCTGGGTGTTTCTATGTATAATATGTATTCAAAATGTGTACCACCAAGCGCCATCACTCTATAATATTAATAGACTTGTCAAAACACAATTACTTGTTTTATACATTAATTAAGACTCTCAAAGTATTATTATATATTCTGTGGTATAACACAATTGCGTTAATTCAGAAGTTGCAACTTGTCAAACATGTTGCAACTTGTCAAATATTTTATATTGTAGACATTTAAAATTGCACTTGAAACTTCCCTACGTGGATTGCATTAAATTTACTAAAGTCGTGCAAGTGCCTCGGTAGTTGAAGGGTTTCTTGCAGTAGTAATAATGCGACTGTTATATTTGCGTAGCAACTAGTATTTAATCTTTGGTTATACCAACTTTTATATGAAATTATACCTAATAAATATTAAAAAGATGATATTCGAAAGTGAAGTGGCGCAGGTTATCGGTTTAACTTTTCTAATTTTCTTTGTTTTTAGTGCAAACACTTTATTAAGGTGAAGCTTCAACACTGTGAATACTAATTCTAAGTGTATATTGAAATTACTTAAGAGCTGGTATTATTATTACTACTATAGGAGGTAGGACAGGATGGTAATTCCGTCCAATTGAGCAGTCCGACTAGGGAAGTACCGCCCTACATACCGAGGCTATAATAACTTCGTGTTGTGTTCCCAGCGGTGGATAAGGACTACTAGGGAGGTTTGTGCTGTCAGTGGGAAGACTAAAAGCATGTCCTGTTTTGTTTTCTACACTGACGGCACAGAAACTCTGTGCTTACAGCGCGAATGTTACTCCTCTGGTGTTACATATGTCCAAATGCCACTTTAACCAATTTACATCGGGTGGGGCTACCTATATGGTATATAAAAAATACTAATATTAAATAAATATATTTTCATCACGAAGAAGAATTGTTAGAAAAGTAGGTATAATAAAGACAATTATAGTACCTTCTAAGTTAAATTTTACTAGCTCCATTGAATATTTATCTGGAACTCAAGTCATTACGTAAAGTTAAACCACTTTCCATCAGGGTGTTCTTGTCTGCCAACTAAGTGCTATAACAAAAAACTATGTAGATCTACAATTACATACATCTTGGCCATGTGCTGGCTTTAGTGTTTAACTTCAGGCCAAGTTTAAAAGTTTTGGATCCCCCAACGTGTAATTTGAAGCCGTCATTAAGAGTAATCTGTAAAAGAAAATTCTTATGTTTCCATTTACGGTGCTCGTAAGAAATTACTCTGAAGCTAAGATTAAATGTTTACAATTTAATTGTAAAAAAATGCCAAATTAAATATGCCTACGTAAATCCTTAGATTTTTTTATAAATGGCAAATCAACGTAGACCATCTTGGATCAACGATTCTTGCAAGCAAAAAAAAAGAAACAAGCCCTCTTTCCGATATTAGTAAATTACCAAGAAAACGTTTTCCCGAAAGCTTTCTTTTTAGGTTCTATCTGGGCTCCTAATAAATAACCAGGTCCCCCAATGGATTAGTAACTAACTTACTAATCTATCGGGGGACCTAGTTATCAGGAGTTATTACGATATTTCAATGTACAAAATCATCAACTTTTCATAATAAAAGTGACGTCAGCACTTTTTGGAATTGGATAATCGGCATGTTGAAAAACTGTTTTTATCATATCAATATCATTAGAACTCGTATTAATTGTTTCACAGATTTTTCGTTATGAACATTAGTTGGATAATTAATAATTTTCTTACTTATATAGATACGGTGCGAGGCATATGTCTCAGATAATCTCGCCTCCGGTAACCTGTGGCCCACACAGTTGGCGTGCGTTTTAGTCGGTTCAAGTCCGACTTAACCTCCCCCACCAGCTCCGGTGGTGGGGGTATCCGTGGGGATTTTGCGCATAAAGAACCATAACAATACGGTAATAAACTTTTAAATTATTTTTTAGATCAAAGTATCTAGAACTTTATTATCACAAATATAGGTGAACGGTAGAAGGTATTTTTGTTTTCAAATGGCTGTCTATAAATAGAGTAGTAATGAAAAAGGAACGAATATTATGGCGATTTTATTAAATTTTGTAAGAAAAATATTTCTCTGGTACATTTTTATACTAAGGATATAGAATACCGTTTTATTTATTTATTCGTTCACATAAGACACTTTCACAATCAAGATCCTTGAAAGAAAATTCCCTTCTGGTCGCTAGCCTTTTTTATACTATCTAAGTGGGAAACAAGAACAAGGCCTACTTTTAACCACTTTCCATCAAAGTGGTTACCGTGGCCTACGGAAGTGTGCAACACCAGAGGCCTCACACTCGTGCAGACGTCTCTGCAGGAACTTTCTAATGCTCTTCTTGAAGAACATGTTGTAGTTGTTTGGAAAACACACTGTCATTCATTCCATTGAGACTTGTTTAATGAAATAAAAATTAATTTTTTTCCATAAACTTCATGTTCACTGTCAATATATAAATATGTATGTTTTGAATCACTAATTTCACTTATCGTGATTCTTTTCTAACAAAGTGGGTCCTTTCCTATAACTAAAATAAATTATCTAATTAAATGAAATTTTGAAGCATTTACGGGTTATGTTCTGACCAAACCACGCCTGAAATCATCCAGATCTTCCTATATATATCCGACGGTGGAAATATCCCCCTGTAAGGGAAAGATCGCGGGTTCGAATCCCACCTAAGCTAATTCATAATTATTTTCCTATCTTAATCGGTTTGAATAGTTAGCATACAATATGCTTTAAAATTTCATTCAATAGTTTGGGCGGATTCATCAAAAATCTATGTTTAAAAATGATTGTAATATCATTCATTGGTGCCGATCGGATAATTTCAGGCGTGGTTCAGTGGCTCCGTTGTCAGGGAAAGATCGCATTCCCCCTGTTAGGGATAGATCGCGGGTTCGATTCAATTTTTTTCCTATCTTAACCGTTTTGAATTGTCTAAGTTCATTAAATTAAGGATGGTAAATGAGCAATAAAAAATGCATCGGTTATTTATTTGTTTTTTTTTTTAAATTAAAATTTAATCATCCATCCAACCTATAATAGTAAATTTATTTGACTACTAAATATTATTACGTCACAATATTTTTTTCATACTAAGTACCAACAAAAAACGGTAAGTGATAAGGAACCAACTTTCCATATCACTTACCGTTTTCAAAAAAAGTCATTAATTTGACTAGTAAGTCAAATGCCCAATTCAATAGATTTAATTAAACCGATCACCATTTAAATAATGTATACCTATTGCAGAAAATATAGACAATTATTTTTATGTAAAGAGCATTCATCTTAAATATAAATAATTGGCTTTAGTCAAATGACCTCTTTTACAAATGATCCATTGTATTTTGATCTTCAAAATTGTCACATTCAATATTATATTTTCAACTATTATGTCTGTCATCACAATAAAACTCAACTTGATGATATTGCTATTCCTTTGTATTTTCTCTCCTTTATATTCATAGCGTTTGTGTGAAATACGAAACAGATATAATATTATTGCTTGAAGTAAAAGAAAATTCTATATACCTACGTAATTAGAGGTTTTATCGGAATCACTCGCTTCAACGACTTATTTGCTTTTGTGTCATACGAATGCCAAACCTTGATAAAATAAATGCCAAATATTTGTGGACGGGTAATAATCACAATTATCAAAGTATAAAAAAGTCAGTTTATTTGTTACCATCAAATATTTAATATAAACAAGATACTCTAAGCACTAAGAATTTTGTAATTTGAAAGTATGATAACATTGATTCATTTAGGAATTAAAAATATATTTACTCGTAAGTTTTTACTTTTGATTGCACAGTAGTACTATCAAATAAATTATTATATATTTTATTACTGAAGGTAGGTCTTCAACCTCATCATCAAATACTAGAGTAGCAAACAAGCTAATCTGATTGGTGGCGCGATTCTCATGCCACCTGAGCTAGTGGACTGTATTTTGCGGGGGTGAAGTTAACATGTTTCATATGACACTTTACACAACAAACAAGATAGGTGATCGGGTTGCCGCGGAGGTGGTTTAGGCATTGAATGCAACCCGAGAAATTAGGAGAGGATGCACTAACCTTTACTACGCCACGTGCTGGCTGGGCCGTTGCACCGATCTTCTCTTCCTGGCTCAGGAGCTGCTGCCCACATCACTAAATCACTTGAGGGACACACGAGAGGCACAATCCGATCGGTAAAGGTCTATGAAAGCGGTTAAAATCCAACAAACATTATTCATTTCTGAGAGTCGCGCGCGCCGCCGGCCATTGCTTCTTAGTTCAAAAGCGGAAGAGAATATGCGTCTATTTTGACAATTGAGCGGTGCGGAAACTATTGCTATCTCACATTAAAGGTAGTGCGGGAGGGAGATGGGTATAGGGAGCGTGTGTTCAGTGTCATCAATTTAAATTACTACTATTGAGCGAAAAAAAAATACAAATTCTACTATCGGCGCAACCATTGATGCTAAGCTGCTGTTCTGACTTACTGTTTATTGTGGCTTATTGTCCTTTGTGAATGGGAAAGCTTCTTTTTCGGATTAGATCATCAGACAGCAGCCCCTAAAAGAAGGAGTATGTATAGGTCCTACGTTTCATGGTAAAAGCCGTAATCTTTACATTGTTCGCTATAGCATGTTAATGTAACAGCGTACAATGTTAAGATTACAATGTTGAACAATGAATTAATTCCGTATTTTTTTTGTCCACAGAGCTCATCTCTAACAGACCTCATATCTGCATTTGACACAAAAGCCCAGACACACAGTGACCTACAAAAAGTAACAGCCTTCAGCGGACATTTCGACAAGAACCAAAAGCCCACATTTTCAAAGGATGAATATGGCAAGTGAGTACTAGTGAAATAATACCCTCAAACCTACAACCTGAAATTCCTACAAAGGTTGCCTGGCAGAAATCGCTTAGAGCGATAAGCCATTGTACTGATTGCATTGGTATAGACTTTATAATCATATATATATATTAATGGTGCACAATAAAGTATGTATGTAATAAATAAATAATTTGACATAAATACTGGAACCAATGTAATGTGAGCGTCATACCAATCTTGACTACAAAGCCTCAAAATGATCTTAATACCTAGGTATTAAGAGCAAATCAAACTGTTTTATTGATTTAAATTCAAAACTAATATCAGAACAATCAGTTAACAGAAAGGGAGGAAAACCAATTTATTAGGATTATTTTGAGTAGGGTAGGGCGGGGCTAGTTGAGCAAATTTTTACTTGAACGGATGTAGCTGCTTAATGATACGTCTCAATAAATTGTTCTGCGGCTTGATGGATTTGTTGTTTATCGCTTAACAAAAGTGTCAATAGTATTTTTTTGTAATAAGTAAAATTTAAGAGCTACAGCTGTTTTAATGCAGAAAGTCAAGTACGCTCAATGTACCCCATAGGTGGGGTAAGTTGAGCAATGGTATGGGGCAAGTTGAGCACTAAGAAAGTATAATGAAACTATAGGTTCAATGTTTGACTAGTGATGAAATAAAATAAGTGTTTCACAAGCAGTTCTTTATTTATAGTCTTTTAGTGACAGAGACAACAAAATTTATAGTAATTTTCTTTGAATAATGAACCAAAAGTAGAATCAACAAAACAATAACGTAACGTAACGGAGCGAGCAAACGCCCGTGGTTTAATAGGCCTTGCAGGGAAGCTAGAGACCGCAAGCAATCTGCATACAAGGCTTGGGCCTCGGCTCTTACCAATAAGGATCCGAACATCGCAGAAGTGAAGCGGAATTTATTAGCACATTCGTAGGCAAGGCGACCGACATCTTTTGGAGAATATCCGTAGAAGATTGATGCCATTTGTAGCAAGTATTTTTCAATGAATCTTCCTGTGTAGAAGAAAATACTTGTCTCGGTGTTGCATAGCCCATGGATGAATCGACAACTTCATTTAATTTTAGATATCTTGTCAAAGTCATCCGTTTGATACCGAATTCTGTATCAGTGGCATTAACACTTTTACCTTCATCGTTCACAGCCTTTTGCAGCATTTTTTAAATTTTCAGTAGTGTTAGAACATCTTGTAGTTTTTCTCTTGTAAGTCCGCATCCTAACAAAAAATAAAACTTTTATTAGTTTAGTTGTTTGAATCATGGGGTAAGTTGAGCAACTATGCTCAACTAACCCCAACCCAGAATTTCAAAATAAAAGTGATGTTATAAAAAAACCGTGAAAATTATACCCAGAACCTCTCTGCATATCAAAAGTACGATAATTATATGGAAGATTAACACTTACCTGAATAAAAACAAATAACATTTGACTAATACAGACGAAAACTTGCGATAAATGAAGTTTTTACTTTTTGGTCTTAAAATAAACAAAACGTCCGTGCGCCTCACTCGCTTACCCAGCGGCCACTAGCGATCGCGTGATGTTTACCCCTCCCGCGCCACCCTCTTTCCGCCATACGATGCCAATACGTACGGTGAATAGTTTTCGAGATATTTCGATTGCCCAACTTGCCCCTATGCTCAACAAGCCCCGCTCTACCCTACTTTGTTTTTATAGATCAATCTGGAGCTGACTGTACCTATACCTATTACCTACCTAATGCGTATAAAGCCGCATTTCTGTTCGCATCAGAAAGTATGTCTGTAAGATAAAAAAAAAAATCATTTCGTTCAAAAAGAAAAATAATTCAAATGTATAGTTCCGCTCACTGAGCGGAATATCATCTGTCAAAGCTAATTCTCTTTCACATTGTTACGTCCTTTTTATACATAGTTACATACTTTTGATATGAAATTCATTTTGAGTTATGGCATTATAGTATTCACATTAGAATAATTTATTATCGAGCTACAAGTATAGCTTTTGAATTCGAATATTGTACTTACATCGAAATTTCTATTATGTGGAAAAAGCATCGGAGAGTGGAATAGTGGAGTGGAGGAGGAAAGCTTCGAATTTATCTGGCTTTGGCTGTGAAATGGAAGCCGTAGTTCTAACACAGACCTCAAAAACAATCAATAGCGTTCTTACGGGTATATCATTACTAAACTAACTACTACTGGTCGTATAGAATAAAAAAAGTATCTTCAGTATTTTGTAAATACTATCGTGGATACGTCAGAATGCCAGCGTGCGGGTCAATGACCTTGACAAGAGTTCTATGATTTTAGTTCACCCAATTTTCTAAAGATTTTTTTCACTTCAAAAGTGAAACAATTGGATTTTTATTTTAAGTCTATCATAATCACTTTAACCTATTGCTATATAAAAGAACTAAGAAAGTATGAATAAAGTCAATATATTGTCAGATAATGAAACCTGACATAGGTGAATGGATAAAGCCTCGTTCAACACGCTCATATTCGCTATTAACGTGAAAGGAAGTAGAAAATAATTTATTTCTGCCTCAGGAAAATAGTATTGACACCTCATTCTATTTGATCTTACCTATTGATGGGGTTACTGACCTGAATATTAGAATCAGGTCAGTGACTCTGTATAGATGGTGTATTTGACAAAAGCTATTGTTAAGTATGAAGAAGCGAAAAAGTACAATTGTACGCTAATTAATACTTGTGGGGTAGGCAGAGACTACAGTTTTCCACTTGCTACGATCCTGGCATACATTTTTCGCTACTTCTATTTTCTACTACCCCGCGAAACAGTCCTGAGAAAAAAACTGTCCTGAGAAAAAAATCTTTAATTTTCGTCAGGTTGGTACTATTGAAAACTCGGTTCATAATGAATCACAATGAAATCGACTGTTGGAATACTAAAAGGGTGAAAACGACAACAAAAGTTCACAAGAAAATCACTAATTGATCAAAAACTTACGATGTCATTTGGGATGTTTTTTCTTTGCATCTTCAATGTCACTTAGACCCCTATACATTCAACTGTCGAAGGTTTTATAAATTCTGTAAATTACGCGCTCCCGGTGAGAATCTAGGTAGCTGCAAAACTATATTTGCAGTTTAAATGAGAGTATAAAGACGCCAGTGTGTGCTTAGGCAAATACTAATGATAGTTTGAGGTTAATCTAAACGTCATGGTTCATGGTAAAAAATGATTTGGTAGCGTAGCAGTAGAGCATTTGACTGCTATGCAGGGGGCGCGCGTTCGATTCCCGCTCAGTGCAAATATTTGTATGCATGAATTTGTTTGCATTGGACTGAGTGTTTTTAAGTACAATATGTATGTATTTATAAGTATCTAAGTGTGTTTATCCGGATTCTAGATCGGTCTAGATAGCGTTGTGTAGAATGTCGTGGAATATTTATTTATTTATTTACCTAAGTACGAACTGATGTCCGCGGCTCCACCTGCATCTACATCCAACATATTCCCAGAATAAAATAGTATAATATGTACTTTTCCAGATTGTATCTATCCCTGTACCTGATTTCAGCTTGGTCCACCGAGCCGATAGAGCTTGATTTTTTGTTATTCAACAGACACCCAAACACCTTCTCAAACTTTGACAGTTATCATATTACCAGGAAGTGGAATAGGATAGTTTCATACACATAAGACATTTTGTAGATACAGACTAGCAGGCCCTCGATTGTACTAGAGCAAAACCACTGACATACCACAGAAACTGCAAAAATGCCATTAAATTTGAACTTTATTTCTATACGCCTTATGTCTAAAATTAAATGAAAAGAGTTTCATTACACTTTTTTATTTTTTATGCAGAAGGCCTTTTAATTTTGAACTTAAGGGCATTGCTTTAAAGTCTAAAATTAAATGAATACTGCTAAAAAATCCACTGTCATAACAGTGGATTTGCTTTAGGAGAATCAAAGCCCAGGCTGACTTGGGCTTGATGGACTATTATGGAGCCCTAGTCATGAGACAAATAATAATTATGATTGTACAAACATAACATAACAAAACATTAACTCACTCCTATATCCCCGAAGGGGTAGGCAGAGGTGCTAGCACCCACATTTCGCCAGTTTATGTTTAGGTCCCAATGTAATAGGTGGCGAGCCTATTGCCATTAATCATGCACTTATAAACCTGCGATAAATACACACATAACTTCGAAAAGCATCGAAAAGTCATTGGTGTGTGCCATGGTAAAATCTGGGATCGAACCCGAGACCTCATCTCAGCAATCTACTACCACTAGGCTGCCGCGGTTATTGATTGTACAAATGTAAACATAATATATGTTGTATTAATGCAATTACGATTCACAAGGTCATCATAAATTCGAGTAGACCCCTAATTTCTCTCAACGACATGTTTTTCTGCTGACACGGAAAGGATTTTTCGGGTTGAGTATTATATAAAATGCCGACCGCGGTAACAGCTGCGCTGCTGCCCACCGCATTACCCCGATTCATGAACGTTCTAATCTTAAATCTTTTTTACCTGACTGCGTCAGCGAGGGTAATGTGTTACGTGTGGATGTATGTATGTTTGTAGTTTTCTTTGTTCCTCTCTAACGATTGAACGGATTTGTATGAATGGGGCCTCAAATGTTAGGTGTTTATCTACCAAATGCCATAGGCTACATAAAATGTGATCAAAAACTATGGTGTCGATTTTTAGTGCTAAAATTGTCAGCATGACAATTTTTTTTTCATCCATATTTATCGAGTAGAACATCAAAATTAAGGGCATTAGAAGGAGATTACAAAAGTATACGAGTATATTATATGAATATCATAACTAAAAATTTTATAACCTAAAGTAACCCGACTACTGTCTAAAATATCGAAACAAGTTTGAAAACAGGCGGTACCCATTTGTCAATCATAAATCGAAAGAAAATTAGTGGGTACCACCTGCTATCAAGCTTGTTCCTATTTTCTTGGCAACAGTCGGGTGTTTTTTTAATAAGTTAATGATATATTTATTTATTTTGCCCTAGCACATTTTATAGGAAATTTATTAACAGAAATTACTAGTATTTCCCCTAATCCCCTTGAACCTGGAACTATCAACTGCGAACGTGACTTGGGGACGAGTTGGGGAATCTAGTCCCCACACCCGAGAAGAGGGCCAGATCGTAAGAGATGGCCCTGGGTCGGCCGGGGTGCGAGGGATATGCCTGTCAACCTCATCTTCGGCAACCAAAGCGACCCACAGGCGGCGTGCGTTTTAGTCGGTTCGAGTCCGACATAACCTCTTCCACCGGCTCCGGTGGGGATTCTGCGCACGTAAAAAAAAACTGCGCACATAACAACTGGCCTTATCCTTTCCTAAGTCCTTACCAATTTGCATGATTTTGTAGTTTAAGCGTGAAAACGTTACAGACAGACTATAACATTGGTATAGATAGAGTAGACTTATGACTTACATTATTAAGAAGCAGTCTTTGCACTGCAGTTCCTGTACTAGGTTATATTAATTCACACAGACGTAAATTGTATAATCACAACATTGCATAGCCATCAATTTTATAAACGAATAGGGCTTTAGTGGAACAGGTCTAATTGATTTTATTATTAGTGCGCGTAGAGGTCAACTGCGCCCACGATTGAAAACGCAACAATATAGGGATTAAACTGTTAAACATCGTACAATAGACATACATGAAATTGTACTCATATAAAACTACAGTAGGCTGTGACTTATATATATTGTACAGTTAGCAACAAAAAGGCTTGCCAAATTTGAATTCACAGAATATTTTATTTATTTATACTTTATGCACGATGTACATTGGCGGACTTAATGCCGTAGGCATTCTCTGCCAGTCTACCATAGGGTGGTGCAGAGCTAGTACGAGGTATATTGTAACTCCAACACAGAACATTACTGTATTAACCAAAGAGTAATCAATTGTTATCATCTGAATTATACTATGGATTATTGCTGAATTGAATGTTTTTATTGCATTGTTTGCCCCACCGCACACGCTATCACTCGCACTCGTTCACGACACTGCGCCAATGTCGCATTGACATTGTTCGACATGTGTGTGTTCGCAATTGCTTTTACGCTCGTAATTAGTGTCTCGGTCACTTAGGCGACACGAGCGAACACGTGCGGCACGCTCATGTACGTGGACGTCGACACATGAGAGCAAACGCGGAGTCCGGTACTGTACCATAAGTTTTAAATACTGCCATGCGCACGCGTTTCGTGACGGGCGATGCGAGTGCGGACGGGGCTTTATTGGTTTGTTTTACTTATACTAACTACTTTTTTAAGAATATTACATAACATAACATAAACTCACGCCTATATCCCCGAAGGGGTAGGCAGAGGTACTAGCACCCACATTTCGCCAGTTTATGTTTAGGTCCCAATGTAATAGGTGGTGAGCCTATTGCCATTACCCGGGCATTAAGAATATTAGATACTAAAATAACTAACATTCCTTCTAACCCCTCTAGCTAAGATAAATTAATTGTCTTTTAAGATTAAATTGTTTGTTTTGAGCAAAGTACTCATAACATAACATAAACTCACGCCTATATCCCCGAAGGAGTAGACAGAGGTGCTAGCACCCACATTTCGCCAGTTTATGTTTAGGTCCCAATGTAATGGCGAGCCTATTGCCATTAACCGGGCACTTATAAACCTGCGACAAATACACACATAACTTTGAAAAGCATCGAAAAGTTATTGATGTGTGCTGTGGTAAAACCTCGGCTCGAACCCGAGACCTCGTCTCAGCAGTCCGTTACCCATACCACTAGGCTCAAAATAAACTTAATACCAAAATTTCAATTTCATATTAACTATCACAGAGCTCAAATAGTTGTAAGCGCGCAGAGTGGTCAAAACATCTTAACAATCAATTTTCCATAAAAATGTAAGATAGCAGATTGTTCATAATGATATGTGCTAGTAGGTTGGTTTAAACGAACAGAGTGTTCAAAATTATCTTTACATAATGTCGTATACAAGATTGTTTGTTTACTTTACTGGCTATAGGCACACTATGAATGAATACTTTTATAATGTTTTAAAGACTACTGAGTAAATAAAGCTTATAAAATTATATTGTTTAAATATAACTCGATAAGTCGTCAAGTAAGATTGACTGACAACCCACTTTTACCACCACCAACCCACGTTAAATCGCTTTAGGTGTACCTACTAGGAAAAGCATTGACTGCCATTTAGAAAAAGTATATTGGGTACATTTATCGCTAGTCAAAACATCTCTAATATAGGGTCTACCCTATTAAGATAAGGAACAACAATAATCGGAAAGTATTAAGACAAAGTGCCTTTTCCTGGCACTTGAGATTGGTTTCTATAGGTGATCAACAGTTATTGCCGAAATAAAGGATCAACTTGAAAGGAAACATTCAACACACGCTTGGAAATGTTATTCGGTTTCTTTAATGTATTATGTACTTGTTTTTTTAGACCGTCAATGCGGTTGTTGTCCCTATGATATGCTGAGGTGCAGTGCAGTAAATAGAATATTGATGAGATAGAAGAATTATTGTTCTTAGTATTTTACACTCTATCTGATGCCCACGGCTATGTCCGCGTGGAAATTTAATCCCTTTCCCGCAACCTATGAAAACCTATTCCCGGGATAATAAAATAGCCTATGTGTCATTCCATACTTTAATCTATCCCTGTACTAAACTTTTACCCGATCTATTCAACTATTAGAGCGTGATTGAGTTGAACATTCAAACATCTCAAACTTTCACATTTATAAAAAAAGTAGGATGTACTTCTATGCCAATCTCGTCTCCGGCAAACTATACAACCCAGTGACAGTGAGCGTTTTAGTCGTTCGAGTCCGACATAACCACCCCCGCCAGCTCCGAAGTGGTGAATATCTGTGGAAATTTTAAGCACGTTAAATAAGGATGTACTTGATTTTTTATCTTTAGACTGTCAATTTGAGCGCACCCTGCCCGTTAATAAGCTCCTAAAATATTTTTTTTCTTTTTCTAGACCTATTCCTGGCTCCATGACGGAGTACCGAGGTGCAGAAGCTCAGGCAAGAGTATGTTCAGAGATGAAGGAGCTGTGTGAAATCATCAATGAATACGGCAAAGTGCCCTGCAAGAGTCTGTTACCCCCCGAGCTCCAGAGTGCGAGTAAAGTGATACCCTTCGGGGAATTATTTACGGTAAGTTTAATCTTATTTCTTGACTGATATAATAGACAGGGGTATTCATTTTTCTTGCTCCAATTTTTGATCCTGTGACATCATTTCTAAACTCCACGCTCACAAATATCACATGAATACACCATTCAATCTATGTGATATATTCTTAAGTGCAAATACTTTAAGAATTATCGCTAATGTTATTACAGTACCTTTTAAATCTTTTGAAGACTCTTTTTTATACGATTGGAAAACAAATTTCTAAATTCATCTTAAAATGTACTATATAGGTATTTAAACTATTATGGTCACTCACATCAATCAAAATATCGCCGAAATATCGGAAACTCAAAACTTTTTTTTTTTTTTTTTTTTACGTGCGCAAAATCCCCACGGATACCTCCCCACCGGACCCGGTGGAGGAGGTTATGTCGGACTCGAACCGACTAAAACGCACGCCGCCTGTGGGTCGTTTCGGTTGCCGAAGGTGAGGTTGACAGGCATATCCCTCGCACCCCGGCCGACCCAGGGCCATCTCTCACGATCTGGCCCTCTTCTCGGGTGTGGGGACCACAGAGTCCCCAACTCGTCCCCGGAAACGGGGAGGCGCGCCACGCGCGCCGCCGCCGCGGCCTGCTTCTGCAAGGGTGACAGGCGGCTTCACCTGTCACCCCCAGGCCGGCGCTCATGGGGGGCGGAGGTCGTTCATCGACCTCCGACGCCCGAGTTGCCTTCGTGCGCGGGCAGCTTGTCTAGCGATCCTTCGTCGCTCTCGCTGCCGCTCCCGCCCCGCCTCCTCCTTCACGAGCATTACTTGCTCGCAGAAGGAGGCGCCGGCCGCCCACGCATCCGCGCAGCGAACCATCGCCGCGAGCAAGGTGGAGAGCGTGAGAACCCTCACTCCCAGGGCCGCCACAAGCTCCCGCCTCGGCGTCTCCCACGCCGGACACTCGGTGAGCGTGTGCGGACCTGAGTCCTCGCTCGCGTCGCAGTGATGGCACTCGGACGTTGGCTCTTTCTGCATCCGACGCAGATACTTTCCGAAGCATCCGTGCTCGGTGATCATCTGCGTCAGACGGTACGAGAGGCTGCCGTGTGGCCTCTCTAGCCACTCCCCCATGATGGGTCTTACCGCCGTTACTACGGCGTGCCCTGCGCTTGGTTGCCCAAGTCGTCTCTCCCATTCTGCCACCATTTCCCTGTGGAGCCGGGATCTCACGGCCCGAATTTCTTCGGGCTCGGGATCGTGACCCCGCTCCCGCGCCGCCCTTCGGAACCTGTATAGCGCCGAAAGGCATCTCGCTTCCAGGATCCATGGTGGCGATCCGGCGAGGAGACTCGCCGCGTTGAATGATATCGTGCGGTACCCCCTTATGATGCGGCACGCCAACTTCCGCTGCGGACGCTGCAGCAGAAGCATGTGCCGATCACTCAGGGTGTCCGCCCACACGGGACACCCGTACAGGGCCATGGACCGCACGACACCCGCGTAGAGTCTCCTGCAGGAGTCATCCGGGCCCCTCAGGTTGGGCAGTAGCCGCGCCAGAGCGTTGGCTGTGCCCGCCAATTTGGGGCCCAGACTTCGGAAGTGCTTCCCGAAGTCCCACCGGCCGTCGAGCACGAGCCCCAGATATTTCATCTGGGGCTTGATGCCGATGAGAGTGCCTCCCACTGTGAGACTGGAACCTGGTGGTGGCGTGCGCCGAGGTCCATGAAAGAACATGGCCTCGGATTTATGCAAAGCCACCTCAAGGCCCAGCCGCCGGATCCGTTCCACGACTTGAGCAACCGTGGTCGTGGCCCTCAGGATCGCTTCGCGGTGTGTAGCCCCGCTCGCCGTCACTAGCGTGTCGTCCGCATAGCACGTGACGGCGGCGCCGTCCGCAAGCTCACCGCGAAGCACCCAGTCGTATCCAATGTTCCACAGTAGCGGCCCGAGAACCGATCCCTGTGGAACACCGCACGACATCTCACGCCGACCGACGCCGGTCGCACTTGGGTAGATGACGGCTCTCTCCGTCAGGTACGCCCCGACTATGCGGCGAAGGTAGTGAGGCACACCGTGGTACACGAGTGCCTCCCTGATGCAACTCCAGGGCAAGGTGTTGAACGCGTTGGAGATGTCCAAGGACACCGCCAACGTCACCTCACCCCGGGCAACTGCCTCCTCCGCCAAAGTCCTCACGCGCATGATGGCATCCACGGTGGACCGCCACCGGCGGAAGCCATATTGGGTATCCGCCAGGTCCGGCCCCCTACCAGAGAGGTGCTCGACGAGGCGCTTTGCAATAACTCTTTCAAAGAGCTTGCCCACCTCGTCGAGCAACACAATGGGCCGGTAGCCGGACGGTTCGTCCGCCGGGCGACCCTCCTTTCGGATGAGGACCAGTTTACCCGTCTTCCACATCTTCGGAAACTGGCCCCGCTCCAAGCATGCGCTGAGGAACCCTCTCAGCCGGGGTTCGAGACCGTCTTCTCCCAGAGCTAGGACCCACGCGCGGCCTGGAATGCCGTCGGGTCCCGGGGCGGTGCTCTTCTTGGCTCTAAGCCTTCGCACCGCCAGCTCCAGTTCTACCCAAGTGACCTCGGGGACTTCGTCGTCAACTACCACACTGGGCGCCACAGGCGACCGAGGTGGCGGAGTCATCTGCGGCGGAATGTGTTCCGCTCGCGCCGGGAACAGGGACTCGACCACTCCACCGAGCAGAGCTGGCTGGAGAACCCGGGTCAACGGCGGGGCCCGGGGGCGCAGCTTTCCTCTTACCATAAGGTAAGGCCGCCCCCATGGGTCCCGCTCCAGCGTCTCCATTAGCTCCTTGTAAGCCGCGGCTTTCGCCCGCTTAATCTCCGCTCGGAGGGCATCTCTGGCCTCCCTGTATCCCACATGAAGCTCCGCCACTCGGGGCTCCGTATCTGCGGTTCGGCTACGCCTCCTACGGAGTCTGGTCCACCGGCGGTGCGCGATCACGCAGGCTTGCCGTAGCCTCGCGATCTCCGCAGACCACCAGTAGACCCGACGCCTCGGACTATAGGGTGGTGCCCTAGGCATACCCGCATCGCAGACACGAGTCATGGCCTCCCGGAACCACACCGCCTCATCGTCTATATCGACAGGCCTGTCCGGCGCAATGGCCCAGGCCTGTACGATGGCGGCCTCTAGGAGGACCTCCCGATTCAGTCTCCCAAGCACCCAGCGTGGCTCGCGTGGGGCCGGTATGACCGGCGCATCACCCGCGGGGGGGGAGACATCAAACCGAACGTATCGGTGATCCGCCAGTGTCTCCACCCCCACCTCAACACGCCAGTCCCGCACACGGTGCGACAGCGAAGCACCTGCGAACGATAGGTCGATAATCGAACTGCGCTCCGCGGCCACGAACGTGGCTTCGGCCCCGCGATTCTGGAGAACTAGACCGTGATTAGCGGCCCAGCTCTCCAGTGCCCTACCTCGTGGGTTCGTGTGCCGGGACCCCCAGGTCACTGACCAGGCGTTGAAGTCCCCGAGCACAAGAACCGGATGAGGGTGGCAGGCGTTGACGACGTCGGTCAGTCGCTCCAGCGACTGCCGGTACTCCCCTATGCGTCGGTGTAGGCTCGGCGTGAGATAGACGGCCACGACCGCAATCTCCCCCACACGCGCCGCTACGATGCCATGCTCCCTTGCCACGACAACAGGGGGGGGGGCACCCATAGCGGCGTTATAAACCAGTGCCGCCGACCCGTCCAGGTCGACCACCCAGGCAGGCCCAAGGGGCCGGTGAGTGTACGGATCGGCGACAGCGGCGACGTGTATGGACCACTGTGCCATGCTCTGGAGCAGAAGACCCTGAGCATCGGCACCGTGGCCCACGTTCGCCTGCAGGATGCGGAGCTGGGGATCCATTATGGAACCATCTCCGCATCCCGCCGCGAACTTTGGGTGGAGCCCCCGCCTTGCGGCTTCGGCTCCCCCCCGGTGCAGGCCTTGCTGCCAACCCTATGGTCGGCCGGTTTGCCCCCCGCTGCACACCTGAAACAGTGCAGCGGAGCTTCGCATCCACCGGCCGTATGGCCGGGTTGGCCACAGCGGAAGCAGCGGTCACCGACCGTCACCGCCGCCGTGCACTGCACCCCCACGTGGCCGACCGACAGGCACCTAAAGCACCTGGTCGGTCGAGCCTGCAGGAGCCGGACCTGCACCCGCACCACGCCTCCAACGGCGAGGAACCCCCGGTCGGCAGCCTTTTTGGCTGCTGCGATGGGGCAGCCGACAACTGCCGCCCCCAGTCCACGGCGGCCGAAGCGGATTGCTCCGACCTTCACCGCCTCTAGGGGGCAGCCCCCGGCCTCCGCCACGGTGAGGCGGATTTGCTCCGCCGTGATGGAGTCGTCCAGGTCCGAAATGCGCATTTCTGCGCATTTGTTGGGCCTAGACACCCGGACGTCGGCTGCGTCTAGCGTGTCTCGAAGCCTAGCCGCTAGGGCATCGGCCTGGGGACTGCTTGATGCGCCGGGGATCTCGAGTAACCGAGCACCCGTCCGAGTGGGTTTCACCCGGATGGGGCCCGGCATGTCGAGAGCCCTCATATCGACACAGGCTCTCGCCTGCGTGACAATCTGGGCGTACTGCACGCCCCGCTCCGCCGCCTCCGCCGTCATCGTTAGCACGACGGCGGTTGAGCGGGGGACGCGCAGCCTCCCCGGCACTCCCCTCGCAGCAGCCTCAGCCTTCTTGGCATTTTTGGCTGCCTTCCTCTTGGCCTTGCGCCGTTTCTTGGAGGCTCCGGCCACCTCCCAGCCTCCCTCCGGCGGGGAACTTGTTGAGGCAATCCCCACCGGGGTCCGGGCCGGCACTGGGGCTGAGGCTAGGGCTGGGGACTTCTTCCCCTTGCCCTTCCCCTTCCCCTTGCCCTTGGCCCGGGCACCCTGGGAGCTCCCAGCTCCCACTTCGAGAGCGACAGCGGCTCGAGCGACCGGAGCGACAGGAGTGGCAGGCGCAGCGGATGGGCTGCAGGCCGACTCCCGCGGGGCCACCACCGCCGGACTGGTGGGACCGCTTCTCACCGCTCCGGCGTACCCCGTCGGCGGCGCCAAGGGCGGGCGGCGGCTGGAGTCCATGACCGCCTCCATGAACCTCCGGGTGCGCTCCTCCTGCGTCACCTGCCACTTCCGCTGCTCAGCCAGCGCCGCCTCCTGCCGCTTTTCCATGGCGGCCATTGCCGCCATGCATGCCGCCAGTGGGTCCACAGGCCTGGCCGGCTGCAGCACCGGCGACTCCAGCCGAGCGGGCTGCGCCAGTGACACCGGCCGAACCGGTGTCTCCGGCCGCACCGGTGTCTCCGGCCGCACCGGTCGCACCGGCGGCCTTGACCGCACCGGTGTCTCCGACCGTACCGGTGCCTCCGACCGCACCGGTGACCTCGACCGCACCGATGACAGCTGCGGCGCCGACGGCACCGGCCGCTCCGGCTGCACCGCTAGTCGCCGCCGCGCCGACCGCGTCACGCGCTCCGCGGGCAGCCCGACGACGACCTGACGGAGATTCGCCACTTCGGCCGCCATCCTCTCCATCTCCTTGCGGTGCTCAGCCGCTGTACGCTCCACGCTGTTGAGGAGCTCAACTTGCCTCCTGCCAAGTTGAGCTCGCTCGTTCCGGGACTTGGCCAGCTCCGCCTTGAGCAGCTCAAACTGCTCAACGAGGCGCGTCGCAGCCAGCCGGACCCGGTCCTCCTCCGGCGTTAGAGCTCCAGAGCGGGCCCCGGCCAGTCTCTCCAGGGCCTCCATCACGTCCCTGGACGTGGAGCCGTCGGTACGAAGCGCGGGCGCCGCCGAGACGGAGGGACTCGGCGGCGCTCTCACATCTTCCCCGGCTGAGGCCCGTGAGGGGGCGGCTTTGGTGCCCCCACCCTGCACCCTGCGGCGGCTAACCGCAAGCTGCTTGGGTGGGGGGGGACGCATCATCTCGTCCCCACCAGAACTACTGGAAGACGAGTCGGTCAATGTCAGATCGAGATCCGAATCGGTCTTCTCTGGGGGGATGACTTTTTTCCGGCGATTGCGCTTCCGCCGTGCAGATTTGCGGGTCTGCAGACCCACCGGGCTGTTCGCCCTGCTCCTCTCTGTGGCGGTGTCGAAGTCTTCCGACACCGTCCCGGCTTGGGACGCGACCTCCGCGTCGTGGTGCTGCGCGACCTCCGCGCAGACTGTTTCATTCGGTTTGGGATTGGGTTTTTTATATGAATTGTCCATGTAGTTCCCACGATTATGACGCGATATAAACTACACTTCCTGGGTGACGCTCATTCCAGGAAGCGGGGTACATACTGTGGAGTTCCCCAGGTATCCACAGGTTTTAAGCGACTTTGCTGTCGGGTTTTCAAGACTTTTCCTTGTCGCGGGCCGGCCAATTAAGGCAAGCCCCGCGGCCTTCAGGATACCGGCTTCCCAAGTGTGGCTAGCACTCAGGTCGTTGTCGATATCCTGGAGGTTACGCGACGCGGGAGAGCAGCCAACTCTCCCAACACCGACGGTGGCACGAATGCCTGCCAGCCTCTGCGCGAGCAGTAGGCCGGCCCGTCCCTGGATCCCATGGATCCTTGTGTCGCCCCCATGTCCCCTCTGAAAGCAGAGGGATACCGGGAGCGACAGGCTAGCCCTAAAAAGGGCTGTTTGGGATGGAAGGGATTCTACGAATCCCTTCCCGCGGGCCTTGCAGGTCCGCCATACCACGACCCCCTCAGGGTCAGCTAGCCCTAAAAAGGGCTTGTCGGGTTATTGGTCGACAGCTAGCAGACTCCTTCTCCTTGGAGTCAGAGTCTACTAACCGTCGTCCAGGGTGCACCAGCCTCCCCGCTTCCGTTCCCCAGGACCGCGGTCCAAAGGGAAAAGAAACAGGTAAGCCAACGTGGAGGTTACCCAACCCGCACCCCAAGGAAACTCAAAACTATGAAACATGGTAAATATCCCGTTTATGTTTTTTTTTTTTTTTTTTTTTTTTTTTGATACTGATTAAAGTGTACTGTTTTATCCATACGTGTGCATTGTCTTATATCTATGTTAACATCAATAAGTAAACATAACATAACATAAACTCACGCCTATATCCCCGAAGTGGTAGGCAGAGGTGCTAGCATCCACATTTCGCCAGTTTATGTTTACGTCCCAAGGTTCCCAGGTGGCGAGCCTATTGCCATTTAACGGGCACTTATAAACCTGCGATAAATACACACATAACTTCGAAAAGCATTAAAAAGTCATTCGTGTGTGCCATGGTAAAACCTGGGATCGAACCCGAGACCTCGTCTCAACAGTCCATTACCCATACCACTAGGCTACCGCGGTCTCAGCGGTCATCAATAAGTAAGTTTAAAATCTATATACTATAAAAGATTGTCGTGTTAGTTACACTATTTATAACTCAAGAACGGCTATATCGATTTAGCTGAAAATTGGTGAGGATGTAGTTTAAAACCAGGAGACAGACATAGTATACTTTTCATTCTGTCCGGAATGGGATCAGAAATATTAAATATAAGACACAATCATGTTAAAAGGAATTTACGCTGTACCAACTACAAAGTTAAAATGGGAGGAATAGAGGACACTAGAAACAAGGAATTTTCAGATCCGGATAAAAGTTTCCAATGCGTGAGTCGTTTCGTAGAACTGAAATAACTAGGCGTTATTGAATTTTATTGTGTTTTCATTTCACAGAATAAAATTATGTGTTTCCGTTAACTTAGTATTATATTTTCTTTAATTCCGTTAATTTATTGTTATTTATTCTACTATTATATATTCACCGTATGTGTTCTACCGCCTATACAATGGTTTGTACTCAGATGAATTGTTTTAAATGATGCCCGCAGCTTCATTCTATTATCGCACCACTCGCCATAGGCAGGGAATTTATCCTCACACATGAGACGGTGTGCACTATGCGGTATGAAAGAAACTTCATCCCATGCACACTCAAGCTGTGGAATGACCTCCTTGCTGCGGTTTTCCCAAGCGCCTAAAATATGGGGTTCTTCCAGAGGGTCATCAGAAAGTTTTTTCATGGTCGGCAGCGCGAGTATAACGCCCCCATACGTCCATAGGCGACGGTAACCACTTCCCATCAGGTGGGCAGTGTGCTTGTCTGCCACCTAAGTGGTATAAAAAAATATTCGTTCCGGAGAAAATAAATACAATAAAGTTTTTTCTCGATCACGCTCCCATTTCTCGTAACTTGGTGACCTCCAGAACATTCCCGTTACACTCTTAAATAATGTCACTTAACGTACTTTTGTTCCACTGTCGTAAAATATTTTATTATCCTATATCCTGGAATTATCTTCTATAATAGTTATTTTTGTTAAAGTAATAAAATACAATACATAAAGATAAAATATTATCTTATTGAAGTAGAACTGTCATAGTCTATTTGGCCGAGTATCATATTCAGTTTTGAAGTTTGTTTTTATAATAAGGAAAAATTAAAGAGAAAACTTTATTCGCAAGAAACTCAGTGCAAGCTGTTACAATCTATACGTTGTTATAGATATACAAAATGATATAAATACCAACACATAATTGTAAACACATAATTGTGCACTGTTTATTGACACTTTTACATTATATTAGATACACATTTTATTACCCAATATACAAAACACTACTCACATTCTAAATTTAAAACAAATTTTATAATGATAGAACTTATGACTTATGAGAACTAAACGAAGTATTTTACGTTTTAACATTTGCCGCATCGACCCACAGCTATTACAGCGAAATGAATTTAGAAAAAAATGTTGACTAACATCGTCGTAATGTAAAAAGAAATATCTACTACACAGTGCAATACTATCAATACCAGCCGCCTGTCACCCTGGCAGAAGCAGGCCGCGGCGGTGACGCGCGTGGCGCGCCTCCCCGTTTCCGGGGACGAGTTGGGGACTCTGTAGTCCCCACACCCGAGAGGAGGGCCGGATCGTGAGAGATGGCCCTGGGTCGGCCGGGGTGCGAGGGATATGCCTGTCAACCTCACCTTCGGCAACCGAAACGACCCACAGACGGCGTGCGTTTTAGTCGGTTCGAGTCCGACATAACCTCCTTCACCGGCTCCGGTGGGGAGGTATCCGTGGGGATTTTGCGCACGTAAAAAAAAAAAAAAAAAATACTATCAATACCACTTTTTTTTGCAAGAAAGCGAGAAACAAAAACGTACCGGGTATATTATTATTCGACGGCCTCTGTGGCGTAGCGGTAGAACATTTGACTGCTACGCAGGAGGCGCGGGATCGATTCTTGCAAAATATTTGTGTGCACGAATATGTATATTTGCATTGGTTTGAATGTTTCTATGTATAATATGTACGTAATTCCAAAAAAAAAGTATCTAAGTATGTTTATCTGCATTCTAGATCCCATAACACAAGCTAGTTTAACTATGCTTACCAAGGGTCTAGATAGTGTTGTGTATCACTGCGACGCGAGCGAGGACTCAGGTCCGCACACGCTCACCGAGTGTCCGGCGTGGGAGACGCCGAGGTGGGAGCTTGTGGCGGCCCTGGGAGTGAGGGTTCTCACGCTCTCCACCTTGCTCGCGGCGATGGTTCGCTGCGCGGATGCGTGGGCGGCCGGCGCCTCCTTCTGCGAGCAAGTAATGCTCGTGAAGGAGGAGGCGGGGCGAGAGCGGCAGCGGGACGGACGAAGGATCGCAAGACAAGCTGCCCGCGTACGAAGGCAAATCGGGCGTCGGAGGTCGATGAACGACCTCCGCCCCCCATGAGCGCCGGCCTGGGGGTGACAGGTGGAGCCACCTATCACCCTGGCAGAAGCAGGCCGCGGCGGTGGCGCGCGTGGCGCGCCTCCCAGTTTCCGGGGACGAGCTGGGGACTCTGTAGTCCCCACACCCGAGAAGAGGGCCAGATCGTGAGAGATGGCCCTGGGTCGGCCGGGGTGCGAGGGATATGCCTGTCAACCTCACCTTCGGCAACCAAAGCGACCCACAGGTGGCGTGCGTTTTAGTCGGTTCGAGTCCGAAATAACCTCCTCCACCGGCTCCGGTGGGGAGGTATCCGTGGGGATTTTGCGCACGTAAAAAGAATAAAAAAATATAGTGTTGTGTGTTGTGTATTTTTCTTTATATTACTCCTCATTATAAAGCACAAAGTGTTTCATAAATCGAAATAACTGAAAAGCTTTCGACAAATTGTGACACGAATTTAAGCTCCAAAACCTCCGTAATAAATGAATTGCCTAAGAAATCCGACAACACATTAATCACGACTGACCGGATTTCGTATAATGAGCAGCTCTACGTAGTTATTGTAAGAAGTCATTAAATCTTCTACTTGTACATTTAAATAAGTAAATTTAAATTCTTAATTTTATGTACATTTAAATATGTATAAAAGATAGTGGGCATCGCCATTCAGCGTGGTAATGCCGCCAGCCTCTTGGGCACGGTACCAGTAGAGATCGATGGGGAGGAATTTTTCGATGCCTAAAATTACAGTCTCCCTCTTTTTCTCTATTGCATTTTTGTATATATTGTATAGTTAGCATAGTTTTATATTAATTTGTAAGTAATTGTATATCATAATAGAATATTTTATGTACCTAATCTGAATAAAAAACAACTAAATAAGAATAAAAGATTAAAAACCTGACTACTGACTGACTACTAGTCAGGTAGTAATCATTTTAATGTAAAAAGAAAAATCTAGGATAGCCGTAATCAGGTTTTAGTTTTGAACTTAATTTTTTATTTATATTATTATGGAGCAAGCAATAGGTATATTTTATTCATATTTAAAATTTGCTAATCAAGCCCTTTCAGTTGATATCAAACACGACTTTACGTTTATCTCAAATTTATTTTTTAACACAGTATTTCATGGCCGCTAGAGGGCGTCACATAAGATTCAGTGACACATCATATAGCCTATTACCAGCGGACGACAAAGACGTTTCTAATGACACCTCATGTGTCCAGTTCTAATTCGTGGTTGAGGAGCTATGAGGGAACAGATGAACCTTCATACATACATACATACAACCTCCGGCAACTTCATCTCCTGCAACCTATGACTTTCAGACGACGTGCGTTTTAGTCGGTTCAAGTCCGACATAACCTTCCCTACCGCCTCCGGTATCCGTGGGGATTTTTCGGACAGTAACAAAAGGTTCCGCCAGAAAAATACCAACCGACAGAAAATTTTATTTAAGTACTCGTATAACTCAGGAACGGCAGAATAACAATTTATGAGGTGCATTTTATAAATTCTCTGTAACGAATAGACCTACTTTTGGATACATTTTTTGGCGATAAATGTATTTTTTTTAAGTAATACTTATAGGTTATAGTTTTTGTAATAATAGTCACTCCCATATTAAAATATCTACAAAAAATTAACGGTAGCTTCTAAATACCACTGTTGAAGCTGTCTAACATCTATTTTAGCTTGCTGATCGAATTTCCAAATGACAAACATTTCCGCAAAACACCTGCAAACCACATCTTATTGCGTAAAACTCATTGTTGTCTAAAATTACACCGTTCTGACGCAATGTCTTTTGAGAATAAAAATAAATATTTACTGGCTCCATAAATATTCAGTGGCTAAATATTATTAGCTAAGTGTCGACAGGTAATCGGTGACGTCGCGATGGGATAACAAATAATATTTTGCAACTTCAAATAAATTCGTCAAGTGGGTTTGTTTTGATCTTCAGCTACGTGGGATGACTGGCGGGAGACGCATAGTTATTATTCTAAGTTATGATATTTTTATTATACACACATGCCTGTCTTCGCTATACCGGTTACCGTTAAACTTCACTCGCCTGCTCACTAATTTGGACATATTGGTGAATTTGAATTCATTCTCTTCCATCTCGAGAGGAAATCCTGGGCCAAAGTAGCAAGTGTACCAGCTAGCAGACTCTAGATTCTACTAAAGCAACATTACCGTCATATCACAAACTATGCAAAATATGGTATTCAATATAAGACTTTATTTCTATACCCCTAAATTGCAAAATTAAATGAAAAAGAGTTCATTACATCTTTTCATTTACTCTACAAAAAGTCTTTTTTATTTTGGATTTTAAACGTATTTTTATAAGGTCTAAAATTAAATGTATTATAAGTAGTGTTATCGTAATGACAGTAGTTTTGCTTTAGCGAGATTGGTCGCAACACCGAAGATCTTTAGATTTCGTGTTACAGTAGTTACACTCAGTTTGTTACTATAATTTTACTTTTTATTTTAAAAATACTAGTAATCGAACTAATTAGTATTCCCGTTAACCCCTCCCTCCCTAGCTAAGTTAAATTGCTTAGGAGTGGGTTCACGTCAGTTGTGTAATTTCCCAGGATTCAACTTCTTTGTCTTCTACACTGACGGCACAGAAACTCTGTACTTACAGGGTTGGCAGCGCGACTCCCCTGGTGTTACAAACGTCCATAGGCCACGGTAACCACTTTCCATCAGGTGGACCGTGTGCTTATCTGCCACCTAAGTGGTATAAAAAAAACTCAAACCCAAGACCTCTCGATCGTGAGCCCGAGTTCTTAACCACAAAGCTACCCGATACTTTCAACTTACTACCTATACTGTACTACACATTCGATTTTTGATAAAAAAGGATATTATACCAATAAGGTTTGATTACTGATTAATGATTGGTGATGCGACAACGAGGATATAAATGTTCTATGACATTTGCTCGGGGAAGCCCCTCAGGGACAAAGATAGTTACTTCTTTAAACAAAAAACTCATTATCCGACCTATTTGAGCGTTGTCATTTATATTCAGTCTACAATTACGTGTAATATAGTACTTATTCTTAGTTATTTTCTATCTCTGTATGAGCTATGGGTTATTCAGTGTTCATTTTAAGGTTTTTGTAGTAATAATTTTTGTTGGAAAAGTAATAAACTGCCACAGGGTTTTAAGGTTCCGTACCTCAAAAGGAAAAAAACAGATCCCTTATAAGGATCACTTCGTTGTCCGTCTGTCTGTCTGTCTGTATGTCTGTCTGTCTAGACCTTTTTCTCAGGAATGCGTGGTGGTATAATGCAGAATACCACACTGTGCAAAAATCAAATTTCTAAGTCAACGCATTCAAAATATATTACGATGTACGAAGCTTACGTTACGGGACCCTCGGTGCGCGAGTACGACTCGCACTTGACCGGCTTTTATAGTAAACCGTATAATATTTGCGTCAACTTGTAATGATACTAATGAAACATTTCTAAGAACATTTTAATTACAACACTAGTGAGATTAAACTATGAAGTTTACTCAACTGAGTTAGCAAACAATTCACACAACTAAGAAGCTACGAGCATAATATAATTGACACGTTGTGGCTTGTGGCTCCCGTCAAGGGCAAATCCTCCGAAGTTTATATTACTTACTTAATACCCTTTAAAACCATTCAGGTCAATATAGCAGAACCTACCTGAATCTCGATTTTCATTGATTTTAGGACTGTCAATGACAATTAGCTATCCTCAGTACTGGTTATAAATCGAAACTCAGGACTGAGTACTGTTCTGGAATACTGGCATTAGTCAGTATATCTAATTGCAGTCACCCTGGCAGAAGCAGGCCGTGGCAGCGGCGCGCCTCGCGCGCCTTCACATTTCCGGGGACGAGTTGGGGACTCTGTGGTCCCCACACCCGAGGAGAGGGTCAGATCGAGAGAGATGGCCCTTAGTCGGCCGGGGTGCGAGGGATATGCCTATTAACCTCACCTTCGGCAACCAAAAACGACCCACAGGCGTCGTGCGTATTGGTCGGTTCTAGTCCGACATAACCTCTCCCACCGGGTCCAGTGGGGGGGTATCCGTGGGGATTTTGCGCACATAAAAAAAGTATACCTACTTTGTATCAGTAATTACTAAGTATATCGTAACCCACTAGGGAAAAAATGGGGTTGTCTATTTTTTTTAACTCCGCTTCTTATTATTATTTTATATCACATTACATGAAAAAAATCCCCACGCTCCCGTGGTATATAACCTCTCCAGGTTATGTCGGACTCGAACCGACTAAAACGCATGGCATCTGTAGGTCGTTTTTGGTTGCTGAAGGTAAGGTTGACAGGGATATTCCTCATACCCCGGCCGCGATGTTTTCAGGTATGCAGGTCATAATAAAATATATGTGTCAATTCTGTTTTCACAAAAATTTACAGGACTAAAATATGCACACATCTCTGTCTTTCCTTTGTTAGAAAGCGAGATAGGGATACAATCGTCAAACTAGTTTAGCCAAGTTTTTATATCATATCAACCGGCACCATTGTTTTACTACGCAATAAAATGAAAAATATTTTCGACATAGGCGTTCATTTGAGTTATAGATCCCCCGACTCAAAAGAAATTCATGACTCGTAATTCATCCTCATATATACTTTTTCGACCTTGGCTTAGTGGAACAAAAGCTTAAATCGCCAAGAAGTATACATTTCGTTTATCTATAGACAAAGGTTTTTTTTCATCCCTCAGTATCCAGAAGGTAGTTGATAGCAGCAGGCATATGCTGTAAGAACGTTTCGAACGAACTGGACAGCTAAATCCGCAGTGAGATTTTTACTGCGTATACTGTAAATTTGGTGACGTCACGCTGTCGAGCACAGAAACATACACTGTCGACTTGTGCTCGACTTCACCAATTTTACAGCATTCGAAATTGAAATCTCAACGCTGATTTAGCTGTCGAGTTTGTTCGTTCATTCGAAACATTATCAGAGCATGTGCCTGTAGGATTTATCACCAGCCAAGACCTGGAATTTATTACCATTACGTGTTTCCTTCTTCCTACAGTCCCGGGTCCTTTAAGCGGGATGTGAAAACGCATCTGATGAGTCCGCCAAGCTGAGTGCCACCATTGTAACATTACTTAGTGTTTTTAGGTGAAGCTAAGTTGGCGTGTCCTAGATAAAAAAATCTTTAACGTAGGAACATATATAATATGAATGGATTGGATTAAACTATTAAAGTATAAAAAAAACATGACATTGCAGATAGTTTTACCTACTGGTCTCTAAACTTCACACTGATTAATATAAAACCAACGTTAATTAAACTAAGGACATAATATTTATTGCATGTTTATCTGTCTTCATCTTCCTATATAAGGACAAGCATATTTACCTCCTTTTGCACTTTTTGAGATTTGTCTTATTTATTATTTACATATTTTGCTTCTCAACATTTCACTCCTGGTAGCCGTATCATATTTTGTATATTAAGCACTGGGAAACTCGTACCGGTACTCATAGTATTATATAAATCTCTGACCCGGATGTACGTGATTGCCATTTAATAGGGCTATTATTGACCCATCCAACAGTCAGGAAAATGTCCATCTAAAAAGTATTTACTTGATCGACATTATTCTTGGTCAACAGACATGGATTGCCTTAATACATACATATACATATAATTACGCCTTTATCTCTGAAGGGTTAGGCAGAGGTGAATTAATACACATACATTTCAGCAAACATTAGTTTCGGTCCCACGTATTAGGGGGTAAGCCTATTGCCCTATCCCTTAATACATACTATAGTATTACATTGAAACCAGTAAAGTTTCCTATACATTAATTTTATCTAGGTATCCGACAAGTTTTAACACCAGTCAGATATATACAGCTCAGACTCAGGCTTAGATGTATGTCTCGAGTCAACAATAGTGCCCGGAAGACGGCAATAGGCTCACTCTATATTATGTGGGACCGAATTCAATGATTGGTAAAATGTGGGTGTTAATTCACCTCTGTCTAACCTTCCAGGGATAAAGGCGTATGTATGTATGTATCCTACAAGTTTTCGTAATTAATTTAAGAAAAACGGTCAAGTGCGAGTTGATCTCACGCACTGAGGTTTCCGTACAAACTTGAAATAATTATCTTTAGCACTCAAAAGGGAAGAAGACGTAAAAATATGTAGGTATGTATTGTTTGTATATTGTACAGTTCCCCCAAAATTTGTCCTCCAAACATATTATTATAATAGAAGTACAAAAATGGAAATTATCAAAGTTATTCATTTGCTTGATATTATATTTGATCCAGATTTGTAAAAGAAATAAATAGTACCACATTGTATATCAAAACTGGAACAAAACCACTGTCATACGACAACACTGCAAATAATGACATTAAATTTTAGAGTTTATTTCTGTACCGTTAAAGTCTAAAATTAAATAAATAGAGTTTCATTATACTTTTTCATTCTCTCTGCAAAAAGTATTTTCATTTTAGACTTTAAGATCATTAGTTTAAAGTCTAAAATTATATGGATTTTTTAACAGTCCGTGGTATGACAGTGGTTTTGCTTTAGCAGAATCTAGGCACAGATATCAAGAGGATGACAAATAACAATCAGGCTATCTCGTTCTATCGAGTCACTCAGGGATGTAGAAATTATTAAAAGAGAAAGATAAACCTATTATTGCTATGTTATATATGTGTAGTTATCTTCAATTGAAGGTTTGATTACAAAAAATTGAAAGCAGCAACATCAGCAGTGAAATAGAAGTAAGAGGGACGATTAGTTGAAATGAAAGTACCTAATATCGTATGGATGTGGATGGTTACAGGAGCAAAAGGAAGCCCTAAGATGAGATGGTGTACAAGATGATATTGCTTTTTTTTAATGTGCGTAACATCCCCACGGATACCCCCACCACCGGGGCCAGTGGGGGAGCTTATGTCGGACTTGAACCGACTAAAACGCACGCACGATTATCTGAGACACATCCCTCGCACCCCGGCCGGCACAGGACCGTCTCTTATGAGACTGCCCTCTTCACACACGTATGGAACCACGGAGTCTCCATCTCATCCACGAGTATGGGGAGCTCTCTCTCACTCCCAGAGCCATCTGCTATCTTCCGTCTCGGTGGCTTTCACGCCGCGCACTCGGTGAGCCAGAAGGGGAGTGTAGTTCAAAATGATTGAAAGCAGAGATGTTTAGAAAAAGCACAGATTTTGTTTTTATATAGGACACGTCAATTACACTTCGCCTTGCTTGATGCTAAGTTGAAGGCAAAGTCACAGAAAAGAGAGTCACCATTACTTACATATACCATATAACAATGGTGACACTCTGCTTGACGACCTCATCAAATGCTTTTTCACGACCCGCTCAAAGGACCCGGACTGTAGGAAGAGGGAAACACGTGAGCTGGTAATGAATTCCAGGCCTTAATTGTGCGACAAAGGAAAAAGTCACCGAAAAATGTTACACCGACTTAAAATAAATATTGGTAAAGCGTGAGTTCAAGTGAGTTTGAATACCTCAAACTTTGTTAAATAGCTTGACGGTTACTAAAAATAGTGAGATGAGAGTTTTTGTTTTATCTTTGACACACGACTGAAATGGATTTTTCTTTTATCTATGTTTTTAAACGTAAGATTCTAAGTTTATTTACTATTTACATAAAAAAGAATGAAACATAATCCAATTTCCTTTTATATGTTCTTAGTCTCTTTATTTCAAGATGTTGAAAGTAAAATACAGTGACTACTTAATAAAAAACCAAAATGTTATATTCTGAAGTGTAGCGAATTTGTGGCAGTTGGAAATAAAAGTTATTCAGCTTAAATATTTTAAGTATACGTTTTTTGCCTTATTCCGGAATTTCTTTAATGAGGCTTTCTCAAAGAGCCCACAAATATTTGGAATAGATAAAAGTGTTTGCTGTAATAAAGGGCCTCTAACCATTTGTATTTGGTTTTGGAAAATGTTTTGTTGATTATATTAACCAGAATATTATGGGTTCCTGATGTTTTACGCATCGGTTATTTCATGTTGCTGACAATTTAAGTCTAAACCTCTTATTTCTCGAATCAAATAACCTTTTTTAGGATTCTGTGCCTCAAGAGGCAAAACGGAACCCTTATTTACTCTTCCTTGTCCGTCTGTCTGTCTGTCAAGATCTTCTTTTCAGGCATGCGTGGACGTACCAAGTTGAAATTCATACCAAATATTCAGGTCTACAATATCTTGAAGTTGCAAAAAAAATCAGACTTCTACGTCAATACAATCACAAGATACAGACAAATCAATGCATCCTCCTTTTTTTAAAGTCAGTTAAAAATAAAAACATTCTTCATTTGTCAATGTTACTGTATAGGTATATAAAATTAGCTTCTGCCCGCGACTTCGTCCGCGTTACGTTCGGAATATATATTTATATATATATATAAATATATATATTTCAGCTGCCCAATTTTCAGCCATACTTAACCATAGACAAAATTATGGTCAGCTGTCATTTGCGTTTTGTTATTCCAAGTCAGATGCGTTTTTTATTATATCACTTTTCTATACTATTGTATATATTTTTGTATACTTGTATTTTCTTTGTGGTTTTATGTCACGTGACACGGGAACGCGCTCCAACGGAATGGAAAGTACCCTATGTCTGTCTCCGGGTTCATAGCTACATCCCCACCAATTTTCAGCCAAATCGGTACAACCGTTCTTGAGTTATAAATAGTGTAACTAATACGACTCTTTTATAATTATAGATTTGTAATGGTACGTGCAATAAATTCGAGAGTTCGTAGCATATTTAACGCACAGCAAATGTGCGGGCGCGGTGACCATAACTTGGGAAACCACCCTTTTTACACACGGCATTATTTATTATTTAAAACTATACAATCATAGTTTTAAATAATAAATAGATAATTATAGCTAGCGTGCAGTCGTAGTTCAAATGAACAAAGTGTGTTGGACACACTAGTTGTAAGTTTTCTAAATATAATGAAGCAAAATATTTTAATAAATTCACTCACATTGGCTTAAAGTAAAGCTAACTAAAACATACTTCAAACTAGTTTCAACGTGTGGGCGTAATCGTCATCACCATCACAAGCTTTTGACCAATATCTTTATTAATATATCGCCAACATGTGGACTAATGTATAGAGGAGCATAATGAGTAGATCCGTCATTCAAACATTCCATATTTGAAAATGAATAAAAACTAGCTTTTTTATTTATATTTATTATTAATCGAAATATTTTGAAATCTGACAAATATTTTAGTCTAGTCAACATACCTTTTGAAGTCAAAACTTTTTTATATTTTCTGAAAATTATGATTGAAGCTTGTTTGAAGTGTCATTCGATTCAGAATGATATGCAAGGTAAAAGCACCGATGGCGGCCAATTAAAAAACAAATCAAACTTCACTCTAAAAAATTATATTTATTTTTAAACCGATTTAAAAATAGGAGGTGGTTCTCAACTCGATGAATATTTTTTATGTATGTTTGTTACGCGATATCAAAGTCAATTATGAACGGACTCTTGCGGTGCCGTAATTTGTAAAACGGATTTTTATGATCTTTGTTTTGTTAGAAATTCAAGGGTGTTTCCTGGTCCAAGGAGTCAGAATCGAATCATGGGATCCACGGAGGCGAATGATGGAATCTAGGGAAATCCTCAAAATTTATACAAAGATACTATTTTTGTTGCTTTTACATATTTTAATTATTTTTTTATAGTAAATATATAAAAAAGACAATTACTGTGATAAATATTTATAGCAACATAAAAGAAAAGTGAATATTTAACAATGCAGTACTTTTTCCTACACATTGCACAAAATAACAAAACACAGTGAATCATTGGCATATTATTTACATTGGAAAATCGCATCATTGAACTCTTCTACACATTCAACCATCCGTGGTTCTGTGCGTATTCAACAGTAATGCACACAAATGAGTATATTTACGCAAGTGCTCGTGATAAACAGGAAGTGATACATCATAAAAATTATGAATCGAATAACGATGCCATTAAACGTGAATGTTTTAAATAAATTTATTGGGTTTATTTATGCGTTCACATAAACACTATGTATATTTTTCACGGAACCAGTGTGTGTATCATGTTCAGAGTTAACCTCCACGGTGTGAGAAACTGAAACGCTCTGGCTTGACGTCGTAAACGTATACTTACTAATGATGTCACTACCAGTGATACCGGTACCGGCATATATCTTGACCCCAAACACGTCACAAAATGTACTCTTTGTGCGCAGTACGCGTTTTTATCTTGTATCTTTTGGACGGTGAAGGACTTCAATTACGCCAATCTTAGATTATATTAAACCAACCCGCGCGTGATTTAATTTAGTTTAGTTAAACCCAAAAAAAAATGTCATTCGAACAGCGAGAAACTCAGTTTAGTTTAGTTTCATTTATTAGGCTTATTACAATAAAATACAATACAATTACATTCAGTTTAACAAATATAATTCGCATGTTACCCTGCACCATATGTGCAATAAATACACATGCATGTACTAAGTGCATATCCAAAGTTATGTCGACATAAGTTTGTTCATAACTAAAAAGCTGTACATTTACATTAACTAAAATAGTACTATGTAAAATAGTATAGTACATGAAACACTTATACTCGTAATCTAACGCCTTTTGGGTGCAAGAAAAAATCTGTTGCCGTGTTTTTCTAAGAGACCGAATTCAACTGCGTTTCTCAACATTGCACTAAGTGACTTGTCTGTGCTCCTCGGTTTTTTTTTTATTTTTATTTATTGTCATATGTGTAACAATACATACCTACGTATACATTGTATACTCGCGTTAGATGCTTAATCTCAAACTATGTAACTTTTAGTTTACGTCAGATTCAGATTGGAAAAAGTGACAAAACTTAAAGCCACGACCAGTCCCTTACAGGAGAAATGCTCTGCCCACTGAGCTACTCAGACACAACTTGAGCATTCTATTATGGAGCAGAATAGACAGTTTACTAATTGCTTTATTTGGATCAATATTTGAGTTTACGGTTGTCAACTTCATACAAACGAGCACTCAACTACAGAATCTACGTTTAGAAAATCATCACGCACGAATGACTTTCGCTATTATTTATCAATAATTTATTATCAATTGTATACCGCGGTAGTCTAGTGATATGGGTAATGGACTGCTGAGACGAGGTCTCGGTTTCGATCCCAGGTTTTACCATGACACACACCAATGACTTAACGATGCTTTTCGAAGCTATGTGTGTATTTACACTTATAAACTTGCGATAAATATGTGTGTATTTATCGCAAGTTTATAAGTGCCCGGTTAATGAGAATAGGCTCGTCACCTATTACATTGGGACCTAAACATAAACTGGCGAAATGTAGGTGCTAGCACCTCTGCCTACCCTTTCGGGGATATAGGCGTGAGTTTATGATATGTTATGTTATATCGCCTTACATTCCCTAAATAAATGCGTCAGCGTAAAATAGTTATTCAGTTGTTTTTTTTCTTTTTCTTTTCTTTTTCTTTTCTTTTTCTTTTCTTTTTCTTTTCTTTTTCTTTTCTTTTTCTTTTCTTTGAAAAAAGAATATTAGCAACCGAAACTAAGCTAAATTGCTTGTGCTAGGAGTAGGTTCACGTTGGTAGTGTAATGACCAGGGTTTGAACCCGGGACCTCTCGATCGTAAGCTACTGATGCTTATTTTTACGCTTAATTATTAGAAAGTAAGGTTACAAATTTCTTTGAGGTGCTTACATAGAATGTTCGAGAATGTTACTTTAAAATGGGATACCTACTAGAGATAATTCACATCTGTACTATAAAGAGGCACAACAATGGACCACATAGAATTGGGGGTATTAAAATATAATTTACTAGATGGGCGTCCAAAATAGCGCTACCATAGGTAGGGATGTAAATCATTGTGACAATGGGCTCCTTTAGTGTTTGTACTCCTTCGTTGTCTTCTGGAGTTTCAAACTTGTCAGCATCAATTTGACCATGACCAACTCTGTTTTGGTATCTCCCTCTAAACAGTCAATTAAGGCAAACCAAAGTTAAGAGATTTCTTACGCCCTTGGGAAATAAACTAGTTTTCCAATAAAGGCGAAAAGGCTTACAAATTCTGTAATGTGCCAACACACATTGTTTTATAACTGATAACACTAACTCTAGTCTGATCAAATTCCCATATGATTTGGATATCATTAAACGCGTTTTTAATTGGAGAACAACGAAATGGATATGCTGCAAGGCTAAAATCCTGGTGGTAAAACCAAAAATCAATAGACAAAAGCCAAAAAAAACTGTATCTAATATTATGATAAGATTACCAGAAAAACCAGGCTCATCTGAAAGATCATCAAATTCTGTGTATAAAAATCCAGTGATGCAATTCTGTAATACTGGCTAAAGTGACAGCAGTAGCGTTTAAGGGTCATAGAAAGCGCCTGTTGGTTTTGTGTTAGATAGATAGACAGATTTATCTTTGTCTACATTGCTATAATTAAATTAAATAAAAACCTACTGGCACCAGGAAACTTTTAAAAGGCTTTATTATAAGCCTGTGCTGGACATATGGACAGACGGAGATATAAAACAAACAGAATGCCTGAAAAACGCTTAATAAAATAAAATTCACATTAAATATGTACAACGTTAGTTAAAATTTCAGTAACTTGGTTTTAGTATTATTAACATTATTATTCTTGAGTCAACAAACGTCTAGCTAGACTAACCTTTTATGGCGGGGTGCGGGTTGGGTAACCTCCACGTTGGCTTACCTGTTTCTTTTCCCTCTGGACCGCGGTCCTGGGGAACGGAAGCGGGGAGGCTGGTGCACCCTGGACGACGGTTAGTAGACTCTGACTCCAAGGAGAAGGAGCTCTGCTAGCCGTCGACAAATAACCTGACAAGCCCTTTTTAGGGCTAGCTGACCCTGAGGGGGTCGTAGTATGGCGGACCTGCAAGGCTCGCGGGAAGGGATTCGTAGAATCCCTTCCATCCCAAACAGCCCTTTTTAGGGCTAGCCTGTCGCTCCCGGTATCCCTCTGCTTTCAGAGGGGACATGGGGGCGACACAAGGATCCATGGGATCCAGGGACGGGCCGGCCTACTGCTCGCGCAGAGGCTGGCAGGCATTCGTGCCACCGTCGGTGTTGGGAGAGTTGGCTGCTCTCCCGCGTCGCGTAGCCTCCGAATGATCGACAACGACCTGAGTGCTAGCCACACTCGGGAAGCCGTGATTTTGGAGAACGTGGGGCTTGCCTTAATTGGCCGGCCCGCGACAAGGAAAAGTCTGTAAAACCCGACAGCGAAGTCGCTTAAAACCTGTGGATACCTGGGGAACTCCACAGTATGTACCCCGCTTCCTGGAATGAGCGTCACCCAGGAAGTGTAGTTATATCGCGTCATAATCGTGGGAACTACATGGACAAATCACACCAAAAACCCAATCCCAAACCGAATGAAACAGTCTGCGCGGAGGTCGCGCAGCACCACGACGCGGAGGTCGCGTCCCAAGCCGGGACGGTGTCGGAAGACTTCGACACCGCCACAGAGAGGAGCAGGGCGAACAGCCCGGTGGGTCTGCAGACCCGCAAATCTGCACGGCGGAAGAGGAGATATAGGAAGAAAGCTCTCCCTCCTTCACCTCCACCACCGAAGACGGAGTCGGACTTGGAGCTTACATTGACCGACTCGTCTTCAACCAGCAGCAGTCACGACGGTGACGAAACGCTGCATCCACCACCGCCGAAGCAGCTAGCGGTCAGCCGCACGCAGCTGCAGCGGGGCGACAGCCTCAGGGCTCCGGAAGATGTGGAAACGCCGCCGAGTCCCTCCACCTCGGCGGCGTCCTTACCCTTACCTCGCACCGACATAACCATGTCGAAGGAGGTAATAGAAGCTCTGGAAGGTTGGGCCGGGGCCCGCACCGACTCTCCGACGCCGGAGGAGCACCGAGTCACGCAGGCGACGATGCGGCTTGTCGAGCTCTTCGACCTGATGAGGGCGGAGTTAGCTGAGTTGCGGCTCGACAGAGCTCAGTTAGGCAGGAGGCACGTGGAGCTCCTGGAAAATAATGAGCGAATGGCGGCCGACTACAGAAAGGAGATGGGGAGGATGGCTGCCGAACTAGCGAACCTCCAAGCGGTCGTCGCTGGGCTGCCGGCGGAGCGCGTGACGCGGTCGGCGCGGCGGCGACTGGTGGCGCACCCGACGCCGCCGGTGCGGCCGTTACTGCCCGTGCGGTCAAGATCGCCGCTGCGGCCGGAGCCGCTGGCGCAGCCGATCCCGACGCGGCCACTGTTACCCGTGCGGTCGAGGTCGCCGCTGCGGCCGGGGCTGCTGCGGCCGGAGCCGCTGCGACCAGGGCCGCTGCGGCCGGAGCCGCTGGCGCAGCCGGAGTCGCCGCGGCCGGAGCCGCCGAAGTCGCTGGCCCGACCAGCTCAGCCGGAGTCACCGGTGCTGCAGGCTCGGCCCGCGGACCCACTGGCGGCATGCATGGCGGCAATGGCCGCCATAGAAAAGCGGCAGGAGGCGGCGCTGGCTGAGCAGCGGAGGTGGCAGGTGACGCAGGAGGAGCGCACCCGGAGGTTCATGGAGGCGGTCATGGACTCCAGCCGCCGCCCGCCCTTGGCGCCGCCGACGGGGTACGCCGGAGCGGTGAGAAGCGGTCCCACCAGTCCGGCGGTGGCGGCCCCGCAGGAGCCGGCCTGCAGCCCATCCGCTGCGCCTACCGCTCCTGCCGCTCCGGCCGCTCGAGCCGCTGTCGCTCTCGAAGTGGGAGCTGGGAGCTCCCAGGGTGCCCGGGCCAAGGGCAAGGGGAAGGGGAAGGGCAAGGGGAAGAAGTCCCCAGCCCTAGCCTCAGCCCCAGCGCCGGCCCGGACCCCGGCGGGGATTGCCTCCTCAAGTTCCCCGCCGGAGGAAGGCTGGGAGGTGGCCGGAGCCTCCAAGAAGCGGCGCAAGGCGATCCGGAAGGCAGCCAAAAAGGCTAGGAAGGCCGAGGCTGCTGCGAGGGGAGTGCCGGGGAGGCTGCGCGTTCCCCGCTCAACCGCCGTCGTCCTAACGATGACGGCGGAGGCGGCGGAGAGGGGCGTGCAGTACGCCCAGACTGTCACGCAGGCGAGAGCCTGCGTCGACATGAGGGCTCTCGACATGCCGGGCCCCATCCGGGTGAAACCCACTCGGACGGGTGCTCGGTTACTCGAGATCCCCGGCGCATCAAGCGGTCCCCAGGCCGATGCCCTAGCGGCTAGGCTTCGGGACACGCTAGACGCAGCCGACGTCCGGGTGTCCAGGCCCAACAAATGCGCAGAAATGCGCATATCGGACTTGGACGACTCCATCACGGCGGAGCAAATCCGCCTCACCGTGGCGGAGGCCGGGGGCTGCCCCCTAGAGGCGGTGAAGGTCGGAGCAATCCGCTTCGGCCGCCGTGGACTGGGGGCGGCAGTTGTCGGCTGCCCCATCGCAGCAGCCAAAAAGGCTGCCGACCGGGGGTTCCTCGCCGTTGGAGGCGTGGTGCGGGTGCAGGTCCGGCTCCTGCAGGCTCGACCGACCAGGTGCTTTAGGTGCCTGTCGGTCGGCCACGTGGGGGTGCAGTGCACGGCGGCGGTGACGGTCGGTGACCGCTGCTTCCGCTGTGGCCAACCCGGCCATACGGCCGGTGGATGCGAAGCTCCGCTGCACTGTTTCAGGTGTGCAGCGGGGGGCAAACCGGCCGACCATAGGGTTGGCAGCAAGGCCTGCACCGGGGGGGAGCCGAAGCCGCAAGGCGGGGGCTCCACCCAAAGTTCGCGGCGGGATGCGGAGATGGTTCCATAATGGATCCCCAGCTCCGCATCCTGCAGGCGAACGTGGGCCACGGTGCCGATGCTCAGGGTCTTCTGCTCCAGAGCATGGCACAGTGGTCCATACACGTCGCCGCTGTCGCCGATCCGTACACTCACTGGCCCCTTGGGCCTGCCTGGGTGGTCGACCTGGACGGGTCGGCGACACTGGTGTACAACGCCGCTATGGGTGCCCCCCCCCCTGTTGTCGTGGCAAGGGAGCATGGCATCGTAGCGGCGCGTGTGGGGGAGATTGCGGTCGTGGCCGTCTATTTTACGCCGAGCCTACACCGACGCATAGGGGAGTACCGGCAGTCGCTGGAGCGACTGACCGACGTCGTCAACGCCTGTCATCCTCATCCGGTTCTTGTGCTCGGGGACTTCAACGCCTGGTCAGTGACCTGGGGGTCCCGGCACACGAACCCACGAGGTAGGGCTCTGGAGAGCTGGGCTGCTAATCACGGTCTAGTTCTCCAGAATCGCGGGGCCGAAGCCACGTTCGTGACCGCGGAGCGCAGTTCGATTATCGACCTATCGTTCGCAGGCGCTTCGCTGTCGCACCGTGTGCGGGACTGGCGTGTTGTTGTGGGGGTGGAGACACTGGCGGATCACCGATACGTTCGGTTTGATGTCTCCCCCCCCGCGGGTGATGCGCCGGTCATACCGGCCCCACGCGAGCCACGCTGGGTGCTTGGGAGACTGAATCGGGAGGTCCTCCTGGAGGCCGCCATCGTACAGGCCTGGGCCATTGCGCCGGACAGGCCTGTCGATATCGACGATGAGGCGGTGTGGTTCCGGGAGGCCATGACTCGTGTCTGCGATGCGGGTATGCCTAGGGCACCACCCTATAGTCCGAGGCGTCGGGTCTACTGGTGGTCTGCGGAGATCGCGAGGCTACGGCAAGCCTACGTGATCGCGCACCGCCGGTGGACCAGACTCCGTAGGAGGCGTAGCCGAACCGCAGATACGGAGCCCCGAGTGGCGGAGCTTCATGTGGGATACAGGGAGGCCAGAGATGCCCTCCGAGCGGAGATTAAGCGGGCGAAAGCCGCGGCTTATAAAGAGCTCATGGAGACGCTGGAGCGGGACCCATGGGGGCGGCCTTACCTTATGGTAAGAGGAAAGCTGCGCCCCCGGGCCCCGCCGTTGACCCGGGTTCTCCAGCCAGCTCTGCTCGGTGGGGTGGTCGAGTCCCTGTTCCCGGCGCGAGCGGAACACGTTCCGCCGCAGATGACTCCGCCACCTCGGTCGCCTGTGGCGCCCAGTGTGGTAGTTGACGACGAAGTCCCCGAGGTCACTTGGGTAGAACTGGAGCTGGCGGTGCGAAGGCTTAGAGCCAAGAAGAGCACCGCCCCGGGACCCGACGGCATTCCAGGCCGCGCGTGGGTCCTAGCTCTGGGAGAAGACGGTCTCGAACCCCGGCTGAGAGGGTTCCTCAGCGCATGCTTGGAGCGGGGCCAGTTTCCGAAGATGTGGAAGACGGGGAAACTGGTCCTCATCCGAAAGGAGGGTCGCCCGGCGGACGAACCGTCCGGCTACCGGCCCATTGTGTTGCTCGACGAGGTGGGCAAGCTCTTTGAAAGAGTTATTGCGAAGCGCCTCGTCGAGCACCTCTCTGGTAGGGGGCCGGACCTGGCGGATGCCCAATATGGCTTCCGCCGGTGGCGGTCCACCGTGGATGCCATCATGCGCGTGAGGACTTTGGCGGAGGAGGCGGTTGCCCGGGGTGAGGTGACGTTGGCGGTGTCCTTGGACATCTCCAACGCGTTCAACACCTTGCCCTGGAGTTGCATCAGGGAGGCACTCGTGTACCACGGTGTGCCTCTCTACCTCCGCCGCATAGTCGGGGCGTACCTGACGGAGAGAGCCGTCATCTACCCAAGTGCGACCGGCGTCGGTCGGCGTGAGATATCGTGCGGTGTTCCACAGGGATCGGTTCTCGGGCCGCTACTGTGGAACATTGGATACGACTGGGTGCTTCGCGGTGAGCTTGCGGACGGCGCCGCCGTCACGTGCTATGCGGACGACACGCTAGTGACGGCGAGCGGGGCTACACACCGCGAAGCGATCCTGAGGGCCACGACCGCGGTTGCTCAAGTCGTGGAACGGATCCGGCGGCTGGGCCTTGAGGTGGCTTTGCATAAATCCGAGGCCATGTTCTTTCATGGACCTCGGCGCACGCCACCACCTGGTTCCAGTCTCACAGTGAGAGGCACTCTCATCGGCATCAAGCCCCAGATGAAATATCTGGGGCTCGTGCTCGACGGCCGGTGGGACTTCGGGAAGCACTTCCGAAGTCTGGGCCCCAATTTGGTGGGCACAGCCAACGCTCTGGCGCGGCTACTGCCCAACCTGAGGAGCCCGGAGGACTCCTGCAGGAGACTCTACGCGGGTGTCGTGCGGTCCATGGCCCTGTACGGGTGTCCCGTGTGGGCGGACACCCTGAGTGATCGGCACATGCTCCTGCTGCAGCGTCCGCAGCGGAAGTTGGCGTGCCGCATCATAAGGGGGTACCGCACGATATCATTCAACGCGGCGAGTCTCCTCGCCGGATCGCCACCATGGATCCTGGAAGCGAGATGCCTTTCGGCGCTATACCGGTTCCGAAAGGCGGCGCGGGAGCGGGGTCACGACCCCGAGCCCGAAGAAATTCGGGCCGTGAGATCCCGGCTCCACAGGGAAATGGTGGCGGAATGGGAGATACGACTTGGGCGACCAGGCGCAGGGCACGCCGTAGTATCGGCGGTAAGACCCATCATGGGGGAGTGGCTAGAGAGGCCACACGGCAGCCTTTCGTACCGTCTGACGCAGATGATCACCGAGCACGGATGCTTCGGAAAGTATCTGCGTCGGATGCAGAAAGAGCCAACGTCCGAGTGCCATCACTGCGACGCGAGCGAGGACTCAGGTCCGCACACGCTCACCGAGTGTCCGGCGTGGGAGACGCCGAGGCGGGAGCTTGTGGCGGCCCTGGGAGTGAGGGTTCTCACGCTCTCCACCTTGCTCGCGGCGATGGTTCGCTGCGCGGATGCGTGGGCGGCCGGCGCCTCCTTTTGCGAGCAAGTAATGCTCGTAAAGGAGGAGGCGGGGCGGGAGCGGCAGCGGGAGCGACGAAGGATCGCTAGACAAGCTGCCCGCGCACGAAGGCAACTCGGGCGTCGGAGGTCGATGAACGACCTCCGCCCCCCATGAGCGCCGGCCTGGGGGTGACAGGTGAAGCCGCCTGTCACCCTTGCAGAAGCAGGCCGCGGCGGCGGCGCGCATGGCGCGCCTCCCCGTTTCCGGGGACGAGTTGGGGACTCTGTAGTCCCCACACACGAGAAGAGGGCCAGATCGTGAGAGATGGCCCTGGGTCGGCCGGGGTGCGAGGGATATGCCTGTCAACCTCACCTTCGGCAACCGAAACGACCCACAGGCGGCGTGCGTTTTAGTCGGTTCGAGTCCGACATAACCTCCTCCACCGGCTCCGGTGGGGAGGTATCCGTGGGAATTTTGCGCACGTAAAAAAAAAAAAAAAAAAAAACCTTTTATGGCACTTTTACCTTACCTTTTAACACAAAAGTGGTTCAGATACATCTCAATTATAACAAAATACTATTTAACTAATTAGCACTTTCATAGAAATTTTCAAGCTTTATAATATAATTTCAACCGCGAATGCTGTAATACGGCATAGTCGAGCGAAACCAATTTTATTACAGTTTCAAATTCGATGCGGTTACTAATGGATGAAACTTTTTGTATTTAGGGTATGCCAAGGTTAATCTTTTGCTTTGTAACTGTTTTCTGTAAACTTTGTGGTAACTGTTTTCTGTAAACTTTGTGGTAAAGTTTGCAATTTATTAATAATAAAATTCGTTAATTTTATTTTAATTTCAATGTTTTAGTACCTATATATTTAAATTGACCAATTTACGTAAATATTACTTGACTGTGCCAAAGTAGTGTTGAAGAATTTTGTTAGATAACTTTAATATTAATGTGAGTGACCATGATAGTTTAAATACCTTTTGTCCTAGTTCAATTAGAACATGTTTTGCAATTCAAACACAAATTGAATTTATATAAAAGCACAAACTGTTCTAATTTTGAATATGCCCGAATACAGATATCCATTACCACACATAGTAAACAAACTATCTATGGTGGGTTGAGTCATCGCATGGCGTCCTTCGAGCCTTTCAATGTTATTTTCATGTGGTTCTATATTTAAACATGGGGAGTTGTCGAATACTATCACTTCCAGGTTCATCAATGTGTCAGTTACGATATTTATTAAAAATATTATGATTGAGATAATTAGATAGAACTTAACTTATTTAAATTTAAATATTTTGTTCATTCTATCTTACTCCAATAGAATGAATTGTAAATCTTGGTGTACAAATAAATAAGAGATACATCATTAAACGCACTGGCCACAGAGAAGTGACGTCACGTACATTCCGCGTGGCGACTCACTCCATCACGGCCAAGATTTAAATTTGGATCGGTTCACTAATGTGCTTCGTAGGGCTGCCAGATAGTTGTTATTTTTAACATTACATAATTCGTGGTGAATGTAATATTTGCAATGTATTATATTATTGATAATTAGACACCTACTGCTATTATGTCTACCTAGTTATGTCAAAAGTTTAAATTTGGAGCTAAGTGTCTATTAATTATTTTTGATTAATTTATTAGCTTTTTCGAGAATCATTGCCGTCTAACTTCTTAATACAAAGGAAAAAGCGCCTGAAACTCTCTACTTGAAAATATACTACACATATAGGACAGTAAGTAATACCATTTTGCTCGGGAGAGTAATAGAGATTTTCTTTAAAATAAACCCGATAAAATGTTATGCCAATGGTATAATAAAACTGACTAGATTTCGCAAAGAGGGCATTTAACCATTTTATTTGAAATGTGTCAGCACACCGAGTTCGGTTTACGCTTAAACAATATAAAAGGTTCAGGATTTGGTATTATCTATACGTTCAGACTTTTAAATAAACGTTTATAACGAGTATAACATACATTTATAATATATACAATACCGACGTAAATTTCAAACGATTACAGAATTTGACAACCCTAAACAAACTTTTTACTCGCAATGGCGCGTAATTTGCAAACATAGACAAATCAGTCCCGAGCCAAATCGAAAATGGAAGCGCAAAACTTTTACAGAAATGGCATTGGGATACCGCGGAAATCGCCAAATAATTACGGAGTTACACTTTATTAGGCACTTAAATCTATCTTGGATGGATTAATCTTAATCTAGGTACATGATTAATCTCTGCCATGTAGACTTGACTGGAATATTGCCCAAACGATTGTAATAAAATTATCGGGTGAAGGCTATATCCGCGACCAACCCTTTACAGGGGAAATCGCGGTGAACCCGCGATTTCCCGCGATTTCATATTAAGGGTTGTTCCTTTTTCTGATATAAATCTATAAGTGTAAGCCGATTGGGTCCCAGCAGAGTAGAATTTCATACAAGGTACCTAAGGCATAGGGTTGTTTAAAATCAGAGAGTTATATACATACAGTCCATACTCAGTCTCAAGTACATGGCTCGAGTAATGACCGAAATATTCAAATTCAAATTCAAATTCAAAATTCTTTATTCGGTATCAAAATACAACAAACATTGGTTTGTGATTGGAGCCTCCTTTTAAGCAAAAAATGCTTGTAGTAGGACACTCCGCTCTTCCATATCAAGAATATTGTTACAAAAAAAACACGTTAATCAAGAAGTTACCAATTTTTGTCTCTCTCTCTCTCTCTGTGTGTGTGTGTGTGTGTGTTTGTGTGTGTTTGTGTGTGTGTGTGTGTGTGTGTGTGTGTGTGTGTGTGTGTGTGTGTGTGTGTGTGTGTGTGTGTGTGTGTGTGTGTGCGCGCGCGCGCGTGTTTAAGAATGAGTTACTTTATGAGCGCCTCAGTGCCGTCATAGCTCAATGTTTTTAGCCATTCAGTAAGGACCCTTTTTCCTTCGTGTGTTTGTTTATTATATATACGAATAGTTGTATTTACTCTGTTGTATAGCTTAGCAGCAAGAATATTATACTGCCTGTCAGCAAACCTAGATTTTGTTACTGGTACATCCACTATAACATCCTTTCGCCTCTTGAGATTTGCACTTGTATTGTAAGGTAGGGTTTTGTGTTTTTTTAAAATAGTGTGCGCAATATAAAGTTTTCTGACAGAGAGCAGGCTACTAATTAAATAGAGGTTTTGGGTAGGGAATCTAATTGGTTTGAAGTACATTATTTTAATCAGAGATCGTTGTGCTCGTTCGACCTCGATAAACCTTGATTTTATAGCGCCACCCCACACTGTGATACAATATACAAGTATGGATTGTGCAAGGGCAATATAAATTTCATTTAAAATATTCCTAGAGTGTTTTGCTGTATTATTTAAATTTATTGGTACCACGTGTCTCAGGGATTTGAATATCCAGCCTAATTTTCTTATCCGCTTTGTTACATGTTCCAGATGTGAGAACCATGACAAATTTTGGTCTATTATGACGCCGAGGTATTTCGTCTCTACGACTTTGTTTATTTTTGGACAGGTGCAGTTTACAGGTTCACCGCAGGAATGAATTCGAAGATCTAGACTTTCCTTTGGTTGTGTACGTTCAGTAATGGTGAAACAAATATAGTTTGTTTTGGCTGTATTTAGGGTCAATAGGTTATCATTAAGCCACAGACCTATCTGGGCCAAGCCTTTCTCAGCACTACACTTAGCGTTGAACCAGTTGTTGCCATGAAACACGACAGCAGTATCGTCGGCGTATGAAAATATCTTTGCGTTGTTAACTTTTAAGTTACAGAGATCGTTAATATATATTAGGAATAATGTGGGGCCTAAAACGCTTCCCTGAGGCACGCCGTACGATACTAATACTTCATCACTAGTAAATTGCCCTATTCTGATCCTCTGCTTTCTGTTTGTTAGGTAATCCTTGAAAAAATCCAAGGGAATTCCTCTTATCCCGTATTTTTCTAATTTAGTCACTAGGGTCGGAACAGAGACGGTGTCAAATGCTTTTTTAAGATCTAGGAATGCTGTTATACATTTCCTTCCTTTATCAAGATGCTCAGTAACTAAGGTTGTCAGAGCAGTGACTGCATCCTCTGTAGATACTCCTTGTCTGAACCCAAATTGTGTCGTTGATAGTAAATTTTGGTTATTTAGATAGTTTGAGAGTCTTAAATTGGTTAATTTTTCTATTAGTTTTGATATCGCTGGCAAAACCGAGATAGGTCTGTAGTTATTGACGTCGTCTCTGTTCCCTCCCTTGTGTATCGGAGTTACGATCGATTGTTTCAAAGGGGTTGGGAAAATACCGTTTGCAAAGCAAAGGTTTACAAGATGTGTAAGAATAGGTACGGCCTCCCTGCGAACGTACTGCAAGAATCTGGTGGAGATATTATCACATCCTGGGGCACTGTCCACTTTCATACTCATCAGAACTCTCTCTACTTCCTCCGGGTCGGTGTCTAAGAGCACAAGAGAATTGGCCGGCGTTGGCAAAAGTTTGAGTCGATCATTTGGGTTATGATTCGGTGCAGGTTGGATATGTTCAGCTAATTTTTTGCCAACATCCACAAAGTAGTTGTTTACCGCATTCACAGATTCAATAGGGGTCGCTTTGATATTCAGCAATTCAGTACATGGATTTTTTATTTTTTTAGTGTATGTAAGAGACTTGACATTTTTCCAGAGTAACTTGGTGTTTGTGAGGGAATTAGCAAGTAGTTCTCTTTCATATTTTCTTTTTAATTTTTTTAAAAGGTTATTGCAGTAGTTTCTATATCGGCAGTAGATGATTTTTAATACTAAATTATGAGGGTCATTGCGAGATTTCTTTTGTAAGTTATTACGATTATTAATACAGCGCAATAATCCCGGAGTGACCCAAGGTTTAATTAGTCGTTTACTATTAGGAATTTTAGTGGTTATAGTATTACTTTTAATAGAGTCGGTTAGTGTTTGAATCAGTTTGTCTGTGATTAAATTTGGATCTTGACAAGAGAGTAGTTCTGCAAGTTTATTTTCTTGTAAGTAGTTTAGAGCTTGTTCAAAATTTATTGTAGTGGTTGTTTTATTAGGGGGGCCATCGGTTTTTATTTTTGAAAGAGTCAATAATGTAGTGTAGTGGTCAGTAATAGTGGTTTGTATAATGGCTATAGATGCAGAAGTCTTTTTCTTGTGAATCTTTAACATAAAGTGGTCAAGGCAGTTCGGTTCTCTCGTAATCTCTGTGTGTCCAGCCAATATACCATACACCGAAAGCTTACCCATGTAACTCATACGTTGTTTCCTATCAGGAGATTTCTCTTCTTCCCTAGGTCTAATATTAATATTGATATCCCCGGCTATAATAATGTTTTTCTTTGAGGGTATTGAGTCTAGATGTGAACTAAGCGAGTCTGTAAAAATATCAGTGTTATGGTAAGACGGGGAGCGATAGATACATAATATAATATTGTCATATATTGTCAACTGAAGACATGACGCCTCCGCCAGTCTTATTTCTTGGACGTTGGCCTGTATTGATTTTTTTACGTATACGACCACTCCGTCGTTTTGGTTTAATTCTCTTGTTGTAGTGTGTGAGTTATAATTAGACAGTTGTGGTATAGCGTGATCAGCACATAATCGACACTCTGTCAATATTATAATATCCACTTCAAAGTCAAAGTTAGATAACAATGTATAAAATACGTCAAAGTTGCAATATATGCTTCTGATATTCTGTGACACAATGGACAGATCATTTTTCTTAACATGAATAAATTGAGAAAGATTTGTGGAATCGCATACAAATGAACTGGCAATCTCGAGATTATCGATCTCATTAGATCTTTGTAATGTGTCATCCATTATAGGTATGTTTAAGAGGGGCTATCGTCACTCCAGAATAGTACGTATCATTCTTAAATCCTGTGGAGATATTAGGTGTAAACAACCTAGATGAAAAATATGTAAATATGCGAAAGCCAGGTGAAATCCAATCATTCAATACCTTTTTATTATTGAATGTGGTTGATTGAGATGTATGACAATAATTAGGAATGCAATATGTTATACTAATACCAATTAGGGACATAGTATTTGCATACGCATTGGGCGTATCATCAGTGTGTTTATTGGAGTGTACAAGTAAAGACGTTAGTATAATCTTATGAGACTTAAATATGATGCTTGTGTATATGCTTATTTTTATGTAAGTTATTTTAGTTGTTTGAGAAATGTATAGTGTAGTTTTAATGATGTATGTTTGTGATAATGTATACGCATGATGTTTGTGTTTAGGTTTTGTTTTAGCTTGGTTGTTAAATGTGTGTGATTTGTGTGTGTAATGGTGTGAGACCAGATTACATTTTACAGATAATTCTAAAATGTACCTTATTACTATTATATTACCGCTAAAATTACACGACGCGCAAGAACATAAAATGTTCGATATACATTGCTTGTGGTTTTTTACATAGTATGACAACAGAAGTGATGTAATAGATATTAAAGACAGATACTGTTGGAGAGAAGACCCGATATATAGTCATGGTTTCACTAAAAGTTGTTGAATTTGTTCTTCGTTTCTTATGGTAATTGTTGGTGCTTGATCATCCTTCCTAAGGTACACCCTGCCGTATGCCGTCCAGCAGTATTTGTATATTCCTGTTTTCATTAAATCTCGGGCAAGGAAATATAATCGGGATGCTTTAGCGGTCAAATGTTCAGAAAGGAAGATCGGTGTATCTTCCTGTGTCTTGGAACCAAGATGTTTAAAGCACAACTTAGACTTATGCTTAATATTAAAGCTTTTTGTCATTTTAAGTATATCGTTCTTTAGAATGGTGGATCCCGTTTCTACGACAATTGGGGTATTCCGGTTTTCACCATTCTTCCCACGTACTCTATAGATATCCTTAATGTCGTGTTTAGTTATGGGGCAGTCAATGTTCTGAGAGAGGCACGTAACCATACTAATTAGTTCCTGTTTAGACTCGCCCGCGATTTTTGGCACATTTTTTATTACAAAATTAGCCTTACGGCTTCCTACTTCCATTTCTTCTATTTTGCCCTCCAATAAAGTGATATACTTCTTATCTTCCCTGGTCTGGCCCTCCAACCGAGATATTTTTGTCTCGAGATCTGTATTTTGGGACATTAGAAATGCGATAGAATTTTCTATGTTTAGGTTAGTTTGTTGTATTTCTTTAAGCATAGTCGAAACTTGTTGAATTTCGTTCCCCTGTTTTTGTAGGAGGAGAGTAATCATTTCTTTTATTTCACTTCTAAATTCGTCCAATTGGTCACCAACGGCTAGTTCTTCTCGGCTTCTCTTTAGTCTTTGGATTCCGTAATTAGGGGGTGTCACATTACGGGTATTTTCATCTAGGCCTATATTTGATTCTGAAGAGGATTTATTCAACGAGGAAGCCATAATACCGTTTAACAAGAGTGAACAATAGTAAGGATCTTACAATTATAATTGGTTCACCTAGACGGGGAGGAAGTGGCTTCGTAATTATCTATGCGGTGTTGATATGTTGATTTGCCGTTAGCGTCGCATGCGTCACCCGGGGGCGGGACCCCTGCTGCGCCGAGTCGCCAGTCGTAGAAGGGTTAAGGGGCGCGGCTAAGTGCAAGCGCAGTCAGTATTAGACACAATGTTTCTTACTTGCGTGTAGGGGCGGAGCTTTTGTTGCTAGTTGTAGGATGAAGTACCAGGCGCACACGCAGCGAGGAACATACGGAACGTCACAAGTTAAATTTATTTAACCTCTTCTAGGTTTATGCACTCCTATTTTTAAATTTGTATTTATTTCACTAAAATTACTAATTAAATTATGTGATGCAAAATTACTAAGCTCTTGAAACACGTTAGCACCTTACGGCGGTCCGGGTGGAAGGGAATGGTAATAGGGGGCGATAGGCTCACCCCCTATTACGGGAGACCGAATACAATAACTGGTGAAATGTGGGTGTTCACCTCTGTCTGTCTAACCCTCTGGGGATAAAGGCGTGATATAATCACGCCTTTATCCCCAGAGGGTTAGGCAGACAGAGTATGCATGCATGCATGCAAATCTATAGGAAAAGTTAGCACACTAACTGCTTTAAAATTTAGTTAAATGTATGAATTTATGTTCTTTGGTGTTCATTATAATTTAATTTTTTACAGTTTATATTTTCATAACAGTAATGAAAAGTGGTCGGTTTTCATATATTTATGTTATTACAATGTTTCTTTGATCGCAGAAAATTAATGATTTGGTATCTGAACGGTAGGTATATGATAATAACGGTAATGATAATAACGATATATGATAACAATATTTTGACATATTTATGTCATTACAATATTTGTTTGATCGCAGAAATTAATGATGGTCTCTGAACGGTATATGATAATAACGGTAATGGTAATAATATTATATGATAATAATGGTAACGATATGGTATCTAAACATTTATTTTGAAACTTGTTATTAATTGTCCAGTCCATAAACCCAGTGGAACGGATCCGGCGGCTGGGCCTTGAGGTGGCTTTGCATAAATCCGAGGCCATGTTCTTTCATGGACCTCGGCGCACGCCACCACCTGGTTCCAGTCTCACAGTGAGAGGCACTCTCATCGGCATCAAGCCCCAGATGAAATATCTGGGGCTCGTGCTCGACGGCCGGTGGGACTTCGGGAAGCACTTCCGAAGTCTGGGCCCCAAATTGGTGGGCACAGCCAACGCTCTAGCGCGGCTACTGCCCAACCTGAGGAGCCCGGAGGACTCCTGCAGGAGACTCTACGCGGGTGTCGTGCGGTCCATGGCCCTGTACGGGTGTCCCGTGTGGGCGGACACCCTGAGTGATCGGCACATGCTCCTGCTGCAGCGTCCGCAGCGGAAGTTGGCGTGCCGCATCATAAGGGGGTACCGCACGATATCATTCAACGCGGCGAGTCTCCTCGCCGGATCGCCACCATGGATCCTGGAAGCGAGATGCCTTTCGGCGCTATACCGGTTCCGAAAGGCGGCGCGGGAGCGGGGTCACGACCCCGAGCCCGAAGAAATTCGGGCCGTGAGATCCCGGCTCCACAGGGAAATGGTGGCGGAATGGGAGATACGACTTGGGCGACCAGGCGCAGGGCACGCCGTAGTATCGGCGGTAAGACCCATCATGGGGGAGTGGCTAGAGAGGCCACACGGCAGCCTTTCGTACCGTCTGACGCAGATGATCACCGAGCACGGATGCTTCGGAAAGTATCTGCGTCGGATGCAGAAAGAGCCAACGTCCGAGTGCCATCACTGCGACGCGAGCGAGGACTCAGGTCCGCACACGCTCACCGAGTGTCCGGCGTGGGAGACGCCGAGGCGGGAGCTTGTGGCGGCCCTGGGAGTGAGGGTTCTCACGCTCTCCACCTTGCTCGCGGCGATGGTTCGCTGCGCGGATGCGTGGGCGGCCGGCGCCTCCTTCTGCGAGCAAGTAATGCTCGTGAAGGAGGAGGCGGGGCGGGAGCGGCAGCCGGAGCGACGAAGGATGGCAAGACAAGCTGCCCGCGTACGAAGGCAACTCGGGCGTCGGAGGTCGATGAACGACCTCCGCCCCCCATGAGCGCCGGCCTGGGGGTGACAGGTGAAGCCGCCTGTCACCCTGGCAGAAGCAGGCCGCGGCGGCGGCGCGCGTGGCGCGCCTCCCCGTTTCCGGGGACGAGTTGGGGACTCTGTAGTCCCCACACCCGAGAAGAGGGCCAGATCGTGAGAGATGGCCCTGGGTCGGCCGTGGTGCGAGGGATATGCCTGTCAACCTCACCTTCGGCAACCAAAGCGACCTACAGGCGGCGTGCGTTTTAGTCGGTTCGAGTCCGACATAACCTCCTCCACCGGCTCCGGTGGGGAGGTATCCGAAGGGATATTGCGCACGTAAAAAAAAAAAAAAAGTCCATAAACCCACTTTATTACGTCGAATCCGATAAAATGTTATGCCATGTCATGTATGGGGATGATTCTGGTCTAATTATCCACCCTAGTACAACTTCATCAGTAATACAAGCCAAACGGTGCAAATGTACCATAATTCTATTTATAATATCTTCTTGGGAACATTCGTACAAGATTTAAGAGTCAAATAAGCCAGCATTTTTCTTAATACTCTCCTTTAAGGATATTAACGGTCTGTCAGCTGCAGTTTATTATTTTTACATTTATAATAAAATTTACGTAATTTTCTTTGAAGTTCTTTAATAAAAATAATATATTTATGAGTACAAACAGTGATCAGATACAGTAATTAAATCGCTCCCGGAAATAAATTAAATTTTGAGAATATACTAATTAGAAGACGATGCAAGAAGAGTGATTAGAGATTTTAATACTATCAGAGTCTAAAATAATCAAATCAGTACCACTTAGTTGGGTCTACCGTGTCCTACCTCCTTATATAATATATTTCCACTCGAAAAGTTTCCTCACATAAAAGTATTAATGACATTCGAGGAATGACTGGTCTGGTTGTACCTCGGAGAGCACGCTATGTCGTTGGTCCCGGTTGCCATACAAACATTTATGACAGTCGTTACGATTAGTTAGAGCCCTAAAAACGTATTGTGGAGGTCAGATGGCAGTCCCTTTACGCAAAATTTAAACTAATAAAGCGGCCCCAGACTCCGAGGTCAAACCTCGGAGAAGAAGAGGAATCATGAAGTGTGTAAGGATAGAGTAAAATGGCTGTTGTCTTTGCCTACCCCGGAAGGATATAGGCGTGAGCGTATGTGTGTATGTATGGTAAATTATTTGGTACATATTTGTTTTAAATAATATTAATATATATTTAATAATTTTACTATTCTCCCTACCCTATGCAGATAAGCTAAATCTTTCGCTAGGAAAGGATTCATATTGGTAGTAGGCCAGGAGTCGAACCCAGGATCTTTCGATCACTGAACAGTAATAAGGAGGTTAGCCATACTTTTTTTTTATACCACTTAGGTGGCAGACAAGCAAACGGCCCACCTGATAGAAAGTGGTTACCGTGGCCTATGGACGTGTGTAACACCATTTGAGTCACACTCGCGCGGCCAAACCTGTAAGCACAAGAGTTTCTGTACCGTTAGTGTAAAAAAATACCAGCATCGCCAATTTTAATGATATGCTATCTTTTGATCATGGAATCAAGCGCATTTAACGATACATACAACATACAAAGATAGGCTTAAAAGCTTTCATTCACCCCATGGTTACCCCCTTTCAAAAGCGATAATCAATAACAGTAAGACTGTAGCAGAATATATCAAATCACATTTACTGATACATCGTTCACAGCGAAAGGAGATTTGTCAATGTCCTCTTGTAAATAAACGAAACTTTGTCTTAACACAACTTAGAAAGCTTTTGCAATCAATGTCCACCTCAGCATTTCATCGTTAATCATCATATTAACGACGTTCCCGGGTGCGTTGAACTTGGAAACTTTGGTCTACTTTTCTTGGATTTAGTTCATCTAGGCCTTTTTGGAGGCGACAGCAGTTTGCTTGACGCTCCTGAGAGAAAAGCCTGCGCCAGAGTCTCGTCTGACAATCAGAAAGCTTATGGGCTAGCAGGGATGGTTGGCATGGGCATCCAAGATATTATTAAGGCCTCTATACACGGTACACCCATTTTGCATTTCATTATTAGAAATTCTGAAGACCAGTCCATAAAAAGAGCAGGCAGAGCCCAAAAAAAGACCAATAACACCGGCGCTAGTAACCGTCTCACTTCATTTTCAGTTCGAATTTAATTAATAATATCAAAACAATTTTTATTGCAAAAAGTTTGTAAAGGCACTGATACAAAACAATGTGATTTATTACCCAAACAATTATTTCGAGTGACCTAATTTCGCAGTACGAGTATAAATAGATATGTTGATGATTTATACAGGATAGGAATGGAATGTATGAGTAATAGCTGACCCACCCGACTTCGACTGTGGTATACTTCGAAACCCCAATTCACCACGTTAGACCATATATGCTCGCAATTTATAAATTTTCAAATAACATATGAAAATCTGCCGAATTTAATTACATTTGTTCACTATTGCACTCCTAGCAGTAGCGACTTCGATAAATGAACTTCTTCTTCTTCATCTTAGCGTTAATCCCAGTCGCATTCAAAGCTTTTACCTCAGAAGTTGGGGTCCGCTTTACTACACTAACTGTGAATTTGGCTGAACTTCAATATTTTCCGTGAAGCGACTGCCACCTGACCTAACCAAAGGTGGTATTGAAGTATTGCAGTTAGACCAGTTGATGAGATATTTTAATGTTCCAACCCGTTACGAATACCATAGATGTTCGTATCGAAACCGGGACCAATTGCTTAGCGTGTTCTCCAATGCACGACCTGACCACTGCAAATACCCATATTCATGCATACAAAAATTTGCACTGAGCGTGGATCGAACCCGCGCTTCCTGCGTAGTGGCGTCAATAAACGGACTTTTGAACACAAATAAATTTTCAATTTCGAACTATTAGTTCCTAAGATTAGCGCGTTCAACCAAACCAAACAAACTCTTTAGCTTCATAATATTAGTATAGATAATGAAGACTCCTTTTAGGTGTCCGCTTGGGTAGGTATCCAAGAATATTCATCCTTAACTTCCTTTTCTATTTTATAAAAACCTAGCTATTCCACACTCGTGGATGTAGGTGTGACATCAAAACATAGCCTATATCCATTCTCAAGGTCTAATCAACCTCTATACCAAATTTCATCAAAATAAGTTCAGCGGCTTAGGCGTGAAAGCTTAACATACAAACAGACAGAGTTACTTTCGCAATTATAATATTAGTATGGATATGAATGTATGTATGGATATGAGGTCATTTTAAACTGTAACAGCGGATGGATTAATGAGAGTTTATAGCCCAGAAACATGGTTTTTAGTATTTCAAAAATGGGTAACACGTATTTAATCAGAGTTGGCGTACAAGATAAGTATACAAGGTGTTCATAAATTAAAAATAAATGAGCACAACGGCATTTTTATTTCAGTTAAAACTAAAAAAAATCGGACTATGACAATGACAAACAAAAAACAATAAAAATTCAAATTTCATAAACGAATGTCAGTTTTATGTCTCACTGAATTATAAGACACCAGGATTACCAGCAGTAAAAATACTCTTCGAATCTGCATTTAAATGAAAATGCCACATAATTGAAAACAAAAAAAAAAACGTAACAACCGAGAAATTAGAAAAGCAATTTTTCAATAAAGTATTTTTACAGTTAGTTCCATTCCAAAATTCATCAAACATTCAAATCAAATAATTTATCCATTCACATTATAGGAATGCCGAAGTTGACATATTTTATGTTCGATATATTTTTCTTATATCAATTTTATGGTATGATAAATTCTATATAATGAATTATTTATAAACTAAGCCTTTAGACAAATAAAAAGACTGAAAATGAAAGAAATTCAGCACTGTTGTACTTTTTCGTCAAATTGGTATTTTCCTGTTATTGATCTCTGCCCCGATATTTTATGTCGCGTTATTATACGTTAGGCGGCTAATGGAATCAAGTCATTAATCACTTGACAGCAAACGTAGAAAGACAAATACAGATCCCTGTATACCTAAAACCAAGCTTAGGTTTCAAATGTAACTTATTTTGTGCGCCTTGATTCCAAACAAACCGTTACCTACCAAACATATGTACTGCAAAAAGTTTTCACGGATTGTGCGTGAAGCCATTGAAATCAAAAAAATATGAAAATTTCCAAAGAGAAGATTGATTCAAACTATCCGGAACGTGGAATCTAGTGATTAAGATTCTAAAACTAAACAACACAGTGCATTTGCATAAAAAATGTTCCTCGCATACCTCTCGACACTCGCAAGCTAGTCAAGTCGTAAGTCAAGCTACCCGCGTACGTAGGCAACTCAGGCGTCGGAGGTCGATGAACGACCTCCGCCCCCCATGAGCGCAGGCCTGGGGGCCACCTGTCACCCTGGCAGAAGCAGGCCGCGGCGGTGGCGTGTCTGGCGCGCCTCCCCGTTTTCCCGGCACGTATTGGGTACTCTGTAGTCCTCACACACCCGAGGAGAGGGCCAGATCGTGAGAGACGGCCCTGGGTCGGCCGGAGTGATAAACTACATAAGATGTCACGCATTCCTAGATTTAAAAAAAATAAATTTCGAAATGTACCTACACGGTTTGTGTAAACCAACTTTACATTTTTAAATATAAAGAAAAATGCTATAGAGAAGTTTAAAAAAAAAAAGTGTTAGAGATTGCTGTTTTCTCAAATACGCCATCAATAGAAGATCAAAGTGATCTACTAATATACAAAAAATCTCGGTTCATATTACTACTCTCCACCCTAATTTTCTAACGGTGGCTGTAACTTGAGGGTGTCTCATTGGCTGTATACATTTTACACCAGTCACGATCCCGAACGAGAGTCGCCAGTCATCACCAAAAAAAATTGATTCATCCCTTTAAAACAAAAATAAAAAGAAGGTAAGAAGAGCATGTCTTCATGTGCCATCAGGTGAAGCAATATGCTTACTTGTTTTTCTATTATTTGTCCAATCGAGGCATGTTTTTGTGTATTTTAAACTATAAAAGCCTGTCATAATGCTACAGTTATTGTAAAAGAAGATTCATCCATATTTCTGTACATGAAAAGCATATTTATTTTAAATATGCTTTATGCAATAGCATTATTAGAATATGATAGTTTTAAAAAAAGTTTCCAAGTACAGAGTTAGAGGTCCCTCTAGTGTAAACGAATCTTTTCGCTTGCTATTGACCTAATTTACGAATAACTTTGGAAAAAAATAACCTCACATTAGCTCCCAAGAGGAACATAGGAAGTTAATATGTTGCATAACAAGCATTTTATTAAGGTATTTGTACGTGTAACATATATATCAGTGCGCTAACCTTACTGAGCTAGATTTCTCTGAGGTATAATTAACAATCATTCGATGAGGAACATTATTGTATGACCATTTTCTACACTGAGGCGTAAGTTAAACCCATTAAAGCTAACTTTGCCCTAATTTCTAGAATGTGTTTTTGTAATAATACAGAATGATTGTACAAAAGCGGACTTAATGCCTTGGGCATTTTCTGTCAGTCAACTTTAAGGTGAGGCAGAGATATTTATGTCAATGGGGTGCACGAAGTATTGTAGTGATAGTTTGACGTATACCTCGTTCCAAATGGATTGAGAATAAAGTTGGTTGACCGAGCTGACCTTGCGACTGGTTCAAACCGGTTACTTCGGGGTTGTAAACATTTTTCACATTGCAACGAAACCGACTGTATAGCCACGTGGCGCCTGCGTGAACCTTTTTTTATTACACAAAAATCATTGCGTACCTATATTATGATATTAAAGAAAAACTTATATTAATGCTTAAAATGACTAATGTTAGATGAAGGTTTATATATAACTATATGAAGTAAATAAATAATTCATTTATTTTAGATTTGTTTAATGAACAGTTTTTTTTATTTACATTTATTAATTAGGTAATAGGAGAATTTTTAAAACATGATATAAATGCCGCGTGGTTCCCGGCATAACCGAGTGGTTCCCGGAATAGTGAAGTTATACCACCCATCTCTTCCCATGCGGTCTCGTACAAGGCGACTAAGAGATAAGGCTGTTTAACATCAGACAAATATATAATGTACAGCCCAGACTCAGCGTCATATGAATGGCTTGAGTCAACAATAGTGCCCGGAAGACGGCAATAGACTCACCCCTTATTACGTGGGACCGAATACAATGATTGGAGAATTGTGGGTGTGTTAATTCACCCCTGCTTAACCCTCCGGGGATAAAGGCATGATTATATGTATGTATGTGAAAAAACATGTCAAATATTGTGTATTAGTACCAATAGTAATATTACGACGAAGTAGAAGTGCTTTACTAGATTCTCCAGAAATCGTTATTAGGCGCTATAAATAATGCGACACCAGTTTCCCACACCTGAGAGGGCCATCCTAAAACCATAGATGCCCAGGGCCAACTGGGAATGTGGGATAAGCTTTAGGTGATTTTCTACCCCGGCATCTGAAGAGCTGAGATGGTGTGCAGTTTTAGTGGGTCCGAGTTCGACACAACCACCCTTGTGGGCCGTCGGGAATGGTATCCGAGGATTTCCGTACAAAAAAAAGTTTACAGAATCAAAATTTCAGCAGTAAATAAAATGTATTGTGTTTATACAAAGCGTACTTGAACAATTACTAATTGTTTTATAGAATTCTTTCTTCTCTTATACAGTTTCGTTCACCGAACACTCTATTCAAGTAGATGTTTTATCTTCATGAATATCTTTACAATAACCTGAATTTTCAATTGTCTTTTTCTTTACAGATATACACGGTGATTTCCGATAAACTTGTGGGAATCCTTTTAAGGACGAGAAAACATCAATTGACTTATTTCGAAGGAGAAGTTTTATTCCAGGTATGTTAATTGATATACAAACATGTTTGTTGAACTGTTTAGTTTAACTAATGAATTCCTCACACGATACCACGGTAGCCTAGTGGTATGGGTAATGGACTGCCTAGACGAGGTCTCGGCTTCGATCCCAGGTTTTACCATGGCACACACGAATGACTTTTCAATGCTTATCGAAGTTGTGTGTGTATTTATCGCAGGTTTATAAGTGCCCGGTTAATGGCAATAGGCTCGCCACCTATTACATTGGAACCTAAATATATACTGATGAAATGGTGCTGCCTACCCCTTCGGGGATATAGGCGTGAATTTATGTTATATTATGTAACCAATGAATTTGATTACGATATCATTCATGTATATCCTTATGAGAAATAGTTCGTGTTTTTTGGAAATGTCATTTCCAAAAAACACGAACCATTAATTCACTTTTGCGTGTGTACAGTGTTCTGAACGTCAGAAGAAGAAAAGTAACCGACCACGCAATCAATCGTGTGAGGAAAATATTTAACTTTACCCTTTAGCACTTAGTATCCTTCAACACAGTCGTTCCTAAAAGTTGTTAAAAGTCATGTTCAGGAGATTTATATTGTGTAACAAGAATACCCATGTCTCTATATTTATTACTACAAACATAAAAATATGGGTATTCCAGTTCAAAAACTAGTAAAAATACAGCAAACTTAATCCAATTGTTCTGACTCTTCCAAAATTTGGCATTGTTCCAATTTTCAAATTTTTGACTGTTGGTACTTTTCTGTTTCAGAAACGCGATGACGATGTTCCAGTATTTTTAATGCAGCCGATAGCAGATATTAGAACCTATTGCGATAACAAAGCAATGCAAGCCAGACGATCTGTGTCACCTATGCCTGAAAGATTTTGAAGCAATTGAAAAATAACTGAGAATATTTCGGAAAGTTGTAAAGTAAAAGATTCACTGAGGAGAGGAATCTTAAAATCATTTCACTTATAATGTTCTATTTTGTTTTGTAACTCGTTCTTTAATATGATTCTCGTAAGTAATTTAATAATCTTTTTTTTTATATTTTATTCAAATGAAGGAACAATAATATTGGATTGTAAATGTTTTAATCTATTTGTCTATTAATGCATAAACTCCGCTCCTCTTTGCTGGTTTTTACTATTTACTGATGCTTTCATGTACATAATTTTACGTTTCATGACTAAAGTCAACTTTGAGTGGTGAATATTAACTTTAAGTTCATAAAATATTTTTAAAATTGACCACTTAAATGGGTGTATTCATCCCAAAAGGAGCATAATAAATACTTATTTAAAACTCAGTTATTGATTAACTCCGTTTACTTAACAGTACAAGTTACATATTGTGCTTACTTTTGTTATCATAGCAAAATAATGATATTATTTGTGTTTAAAGTAACCTATATTAAGTTTAGTATAAATGGTTTATTATAATAAAATTTAAGACAAAAATTTGACAAAATTATTAAATATGTTGTAAATATTAAAAATAACAAATGAAAATTAAATTATGAAATATGTGTCTGTTGCTTATGAAATAGCTCAGTAGTGAATTTGTACGTAACAGACAGCATAGATGTAAAATCAAATTTAAAACTACTTGTGTAATAGCTAATAAACAACTAATAATATTGCTTCATGTAAAGGCCATCACTCAATTTTAAATATCAATTTTATTATAGATTATAAGATTATTTATAAAATAGTTTACATCACAACTTTACGAAGATTGAAGGACAATTTGTTAATTCATTTGACTTTAATAAAGATAAAATAAACAAAACAAATACGTTAAACAAACAAATATTATATAATACTAAAAGCAAATGTTTCTCAATTCATGTTATTTAGTCATAGACTTTGACAATTATGTTTAATTATTAACATATAGATTAAATTTATAGTTTGTGTCAAAATTGAAATCGGTATTTCACTATTAGTTATAGTTCAAAAAATAATACAAATAAGGAAAAATGCAAGATTTAGGTTAGGTTTTAGACAGATATTTGTAAAGAAGGGACCTGTTGTATAGATTGCTTATTGTATGCGTCGTTATATATTTTATAAAGCTTTTGTTGCAGTTAAAATAAATATTAGCGCAGTTAGCATATTGTCTTTTTGAAGTGACTGTCTGGAATTTTTTTTAATAATGAAACTGATTTGATACACTTGAGACAGTACTTTTAAGTAGTATTTCGGCAATAATTCTTCTCCGTGTCAGATTCACTTTACCATGTCATTATTACTGGTTTCTAGTCAAATCAGATGCAACTGTAAATAAAGTTGTTCACAACTGATATTTTGAGCAAAATACATTTTTTTTTTTGAAAATGGAATTTCATTTGGTCAAATTAACTTGATTCGGAAATTGTAACTCAGCATCCCAAAGCATTACGTTATATATGCTGTAAATAAAAAACATCAGAAGCAGATCGTAGTAATTCTATCTCTTTTAATATAATGTTTTACATGCTCGCTAGGCAACTGACAGCCACAGGCGGCCTTAGTGAACGCGGCCGCTACAGAGGAGGCACGGGTTCAATCCCCGCTCAGTGCAAATATTTGTATATGGTTCGGCTCGGAGAGCACGAAAAGCCGTCGGTCCCAGTTGCCATACAAACATCTATGGTAGCCGTTACGGTTAGTTGGAGCACTAAAAAACTGTGTTGTGGAGGTCAGATAATAGTCGTTTCACGGAAAATATCAAACTTCAAGCAAATGTACAGGTAGACCGGTAAAAGCGGATCCCAGGCTCCGAGGTGAAAGCTTCGTATGCGACTTGAAAAAGATAACTTACAAACGCTTTCGTTCACGAGTTTTTTATTTTTAAAATACGTCACACGGTCAAAGCAAATTAAAGGGATCCTGGCGTTTGGCAAAATATGTTTCGTCAAATTTCACTTCCCAAAAAACTGATCGCATAGTTTCATTTCAAACAGAGCGCGAGCCGAGCAAGCGAAGCGAGCGTGTCGCGGCAGCGGCCGGCGAAGCGCCTAAATTGATTTGTATAATAGCAATACAATTATTATAGAAGTTCTTACCTGTAAATTATTTGTCCATATGTTATGCCATACTTACCATATTTGCCTACCTAATACTTGGTAAAATGAAATATTGTAATGCAATTATTTATTAAACAATAAATTGCCAAAAGTAGTATTGCTAACTGTAAAATTGCGAAAAGTTGTTTTGCTAAATGTTTTTTTGCCAAATGAAAATTTGGGAAACATACTTTGGCATGTGACACTTTGGGGAACGTTTTTTGCCAATTATTGGTAAACCCAAATTGAAACTATTAACCCAGTCTCAGGTCATATTTAACTAGCAAGCTATTACCGAAGGAATAGAATATGGCGATATTTATAGATTATAAAAGTATTTGGCGATTTGCCATAACTAAAAAAGTAGGTATAGATAAATGCTCTTGTTTTAACTATTTATAAATAAATGGTGTAGTTCAAATCTACAATGAAATTTAATTGTAATGTTTACGCCATTTGTCAGGAATGTTGAAACTATTCGTCTTCATTTGTGGCTTCATAATTTATTAATTATTCCTAGTAGAGTCTCTAGTGGTTTTGATGGTTACGTTATTATTCAACGTCATTACCATAACTTATCTATTTATGTTTGACTTCTAAAAAAATTATTCAAAGTCATTTAAATTCATTTTATTTAATAGGGTAGTTTTCTGAGTCAACGGATTCTTATTCTTACCAATTATGATAAATGTCTTCCTTTTTTTCTCATTAACATATATACATACATATAATCACGCCTTTATCCTCTGAGGGTAGGCAGAGGTGAATTAATACCCATATTTCACCAATCATTAAATTCGGCTCTACGTAATAGGGGGTGAGCCCGCTGGGTTTCGGCGGTATATATCTGTCTAATGTTAAACAGCCCCATCTCGTAGTCGTCTTGTACGACACCACATGGGAAGAGATGGGGTGTCCCAAATTCTACTCTGCCGGGAACCTTGAATATCTTAAATATTTAGAATATAACTGTCCATCCCAAGATTGCCTGAAAGAAATCGCTTCAGCGATAAGGCCGCCCATTGTACATTGAACTGTATACATGCTACCTACTTGTCCTACTGTAAATCTGTTGGTGTATAATAAAGAATTATCCATCTGTCTATCTAATATTTTTCATTTTATCTACACAACGTTATATAACAATTAATTAATTAATAGCAACTAGTAGTTACAATTAGTAGTTGTTTAATGTTATTTTGCTTTTGGTACGTAATAAAGATGTATTTATACAAGTGCATGATATTATTTACTCCATGTGTGTCTACAGAGAATTGTACATTTGACTATTAAAAGAATATTCTAGTCGGCCTAGTCAGTAATATCTGTAAGAAATAATTGTTAATAAAATAATATGGTTTTCAATTAAACATGTCTGACTGTTGATTTAAGTTTTCCTTCATTAAATTTATACGAATACCAAAGTAATATTTTTGTATATGTATAAATTTATGCCATTTTACATAACATAAACTCACGCCTATATCCCCGAAGGAGTAGGCTGAGGTGCTAGCACCGACATTTCGCCAGTTTATGTTTAGGTCCAAATGTAATAGGTGGCGAGTCTATTGCCATTAACCAGGCACTTATAAACCTGCCATAAATACATACATAACTTCGAAAAAGTCATTGGTGTGTGCCATGGTAAAAACTGGGATCGAACCCGAGACCTCATCCCAGCAGTCCATTACCCATAACATAAGGCTACCGCGGTGCTATTTTAAACCAGATAAATTGATCTTTAACCATTATGGTTTAATGACAAACCCAATAAAATTGATTCGATAAATTTCGATAAATCGATTAAAGCACTAATCGATTATTAAATTTAATTGGCATTAAAACCATCTGTGCTAAAATCATCATCTACCGAGCCTTTTATCAATTCAGCTGGGAAATTGCCTAACTACGAAATGGCCGAAATTCGATAATAGCCAGATGTACGGACGACCTGAAAAAGGTGGCTGGGACAGACTGGATGCGGAAGGCGGAGGATCGGAGAAAATGGCGCACATTGGGAGAGGCCTATGTCCAGCTGTGGACTGCAGTGGGCTAATTGATTGATTGATCGATAATTTCCATGAAACGGCTGCCATTGAACCGCTACAACCTATGGGCGATATTGATTTTGTGTAGTTAAAACATGTTCTACGAATTTTAGGATTTCAACTACCGGTAACAATTTAGTTGTTCGTATACCTAACCATGAACAACGGCTCAACATACTCCATGAGCCACAGAGACCCATACATCAATCAGCAGATGGACCGGCTACAAGATGAGATTGACTTGGCCTCGAAAAACTTAAAATGCCCATAATTTTCAATAAGTCTATGTCTAATAAGTTACAAATTTAACTTTGATGTTCCTAAACAGAACTGTAATACATGTTTAACTTATTTTGAACTACATTTTTTACTTCCTAGAAAGTTACTACAGGGTCGGCAACACGAGAGTGGCGCCCCTGTTTCTTTTTTCCCCCTGTCCAAAGGCGACGGTATCCACTTTCCATCAGGTGGGTCGCTTGTCTACCAGTTAAATGGTATAAAAAACGATAGTTTTCAATGACTCATAAATTACTAATTTAAGTTTAATATCCTTAAATCTATTTAACAATATTAAACTAAAAGAGTAGAAATACACCTTGAACTTATTTTGAACTACATTAAGCCTAAAACTGAACGTAAATATTTTTCATCTGTACGATGCGAGAATATATAATAAGATATTCACTCGAGATGAGTCATATTTTTACGAGATATTCTGATCATGACATCGCCTCATCTCGCGAGAATTGTTTTCCTGATATGCATGCATATATTTTATGCAGATGCGTGAGACTGAGGCAAAATTCAATGGTAGCTTTATTTCTTGTATTGTAGCTTGCTATTTATTTATCTACAAGTCAACTTTTCTCCCTTATCACTGTCATATTGTCTGCTGTAGCATAATTTTGCACTTATTGTTGTAGGCGATTTTGATTTTATACTGATGATTGCTGGCACTTGGTGGAATTTATTGTTACATTACACATACATTGAATTTATCCTGATCGGTTTCACTTTACGGCTTTTTCAAATGTTTATAATTCTCGCGGTGACCGCTTTCACTAAGGCCACCTAAGTGGCATAAAAATAAATACTGGGAGAGGCCTAGGTCCAACAGTGGACTACGATAAGCTTAATTGATTAATTGATTGACTGGTTAGAATTCCTGCGTTGAATGTTTTTTTTACAAATGTATCTAATTATATTTGTTGGCATTCTACAACTCATAGTACATGCTTGTTATATGTTAGGGTCTAGATGGTGTAGATTGTCTTAGAATATTTAATATTGATTTATCTGTTACAAATTTTTTCACTGTTGTATTATATATATTCCTCTATTAAAATATGATAATATTTACCTTACCTTAAACCTACCGTGATGGGAGGGATATGTCTCAAGAAATCTTACATCTGAAGGCAGAAGACAGCATGCGGTTTTCGACGGTTTGAGTTGCACATAACCACCCCCACTTGTCGACAGGAGGTATTCGAGTGGATTACCTCACGAAAAAAGGTATTTATCATGTACAGACGTAAGTATTAATCAAATCAATCAATTAGCCTATCGCAGTCCACTAATGGACATAGGCTTCTCCCAATTTTGGGATTCTTTGGCCTACTGTTTCCGTAAGTATATTCAAAAATAATAAACTATTTACTAGTAACATAATAAATAATAATAAATATTCCACGACATTCTACACAACGCTATCTAGACCCATGGTAAGCATAGCTTAACTAGCTTGTCTTATGGAATCTAGAATGCGGATAAACATACTTAGATACTTTTTTTTTGTAAATACATACATATTATACATAGAAACACCCAGACCAATGCAAATATATATTCATGCATACAAATATTTGCACTGAGCGGGAATCGAACCCGCACCCCCTGAATAGCAGTCGAATGCTCTACCGCTACGCCACGGAGGTATGATCAAAGGTTACTCATTTTTCATTTAATACCATCCAATTATATCTGTATAATATCCAATACTTGCGTAGGTTTACGAGTCTTTACTTACCATCTCGTTTAGCTAAAACCAATTATGAAAATGAACAGATAAACTAAAGAGGCTTGAGTAAAGGAAACCATACTTTCAAATATTTAACTTTTAATTTACTTATACTTATCTAATTTGTTAAACAATCATGATTTTATTATGAATGTGAAATATTTATGTTTTTCTTAGTAACTAATCACAAAAATACTTAGACTTTAGTTAAATAATTTGTGTGTTTATTACTACACAAAGTAGTTAATTTGAATTATAAAAATACATGTTTTATGTACAATGTTAATGAATAGGTTTGGCACAAAAAACCATGCATTAAACCATATTTTCAGAACGTACTATACATAAATATATATTAATAATAATACATAAATCATGTCAACAAATCATATTCCAAATTAATATGATTGCAAAACTGAATCCGAAACCAAACCAAATATTAATCTGATAAGTACCCAAGTCAAAGCAGCTACAATTGAATAGATCATTGAATTCTAATGGAATTATATTAAATGAACATTCGTACTAAAGACTGAGAGAGAGAGCTAGAATGCCAATTCAAATTTACGTATAGATTTAACCATTATGAAATCCGTCAATTATCGTGACTGTTCAACTATTAGTTTGTATGTATTCTGTAGGAATATTTAATATAGGTGATAATCATGATTTTTTTTATTTTATTCGTTGGCCAGTGAAGGAAACGCGCCCGCGAGCGGAAAGCATCAATTAACAAAAGGTATAAAACACCCCCAACTAAATGAACTGATGATATATGAGTAGATACGGAAGGTAGAGAATCTAGCGTTGAAACTAGGCTAAGAGGTGTCTAATAATAAAATAATAAATCAAACAGGACTACTGTTTTGAAATTAAATTGCAGTCCAATTTAAATTTGCTGTTTAATTTCAAAAAGGTAGTCCTGTTTGATTTATTATTTTTACCAAAATGAAGTGTTTCTTGTATAATTACAAAAATATATACCTATATCTGAGTATGTTTTACCATGTTTGAGAATTCAATACTAAACTATTATATAGTTCATATGATGCGCTGTATCTCCAAATTTTTAAAGTTAAATCATACAGATACATCGAGAACAATCCTTCGAAATAACAACGTAACAATTTTTGCCCCTCTAATGAGTTGTACGGTGCTGTCCAAAAGAAAAAGGATTGTGTGTGCTGATTCTGCAAACTGAATTGTATATATTATTAGAATCCAGGAAGATGAGCTTCCACTTTGACCCCAATTTTGTACCGCTAAAAAAGTAGCTAACAAGCATACACACTCCACAATGTTGGTTAGAACTTTTTATACCTTTATACCCTATAAATTATTGCAACAACAGAGGTGTGTTTTACATATTTAGACGCATATGTAAAGCGAGAAACGGATAAACAAAAAAGATTGAAAAAACACTTTTATGTAGCAAGAATGTATGCAACTCTATAAAAATCAACCTAGGTATCTGAATATTTTAAGAAAAACTAGATAAAATAGGTAAAGTGCTCGCTACCGAAGATCATTATATAAAAAAAGAATTGGAAACGTGAAGCAGTCAAAGGAGGTATATATGTAAGCAGTTTGCCAGGCAACAGTCCCACACGTCCAGTAAAATCCGTACCCTGCATCCACTTGTCTCCTCAAATATTTGAGGCTGTCACTCGTCCGCTCTTTCTTTCTATTTATTTTAAAATCATTAGGACTACAGTGAACGGAAAAATTACAATGGGGAAGAGGGGTGCTTGTATGTACTATGCATGTAAGAAAATAAGAGAGGATTTTCCAACAGTTGCTAGGAAAATCTTTATGACTCTGCCACCAATCACTCTAAGAAACGCAACGCAGTGAATACTTACGAAATTTCAAATTATTTATTCATCCCTTTTTATGTCTTTCGTAGAGGCGTCCATTTTTCTTATAACTGTGGCATTAAGTACGTAATAGGTAATTAGTACATTTACTTATTCTCTTAAACTTTATGTACATCGATAAATCTCATTACACATTTATTTTACATTATTGAAATTACTGACAAAATATTTAACTATAAATCCTTGCAATATTACTAATGTCAAAATTTGTAAAGAAGATATCAGACGGTTCATTTGTTTGATGTTCACTTGGGTAAATGATTAATTGTTCTTTCAATGTATGTTCACATTGCCTAAGCTGATAGATATCAGACAGAATTCAACATTCATTTTTAATTTCTTTCAATATGTCGTCGAAGAAGGTCGTGTGTCGTCGTGGAATTAGTTTAAACACAACACAGAGAAAAATCAAAGTTACATATGACACCCGTCGTGTGCATGATTCGAGGCAAAATGACAAACCTGAACATGTTTAAACAGTGTTCAGATCTTTTATTTCATTTCAATCGGAGCGAGAGTGAAAGACATTAGATGCCAAAAGTGAACCGATCAAACACTGTTGGATCTATTCATTTGCGAACTCAATCGGCATTCAGGATTCATTTTATGTTCAGATGTGTCATTTTGAGTGAAAAATGAAAAATGAAGGTCAAAATAGTACAGAAACTGAACTGTCTAATATCTGCTTGCGACGAGATAGTATGCGCAAGTGCGGATGTTTATTATTCTTCCATGTTGGCTGAACAATCGGATACAATTTTGCACAGAAATAGGTTATTTATAGTCTGACTAGAATATCACATAGAACATAACTTTTCCCGGAATACATTTTGATTTTACCTGTTGCTTAAGGGAACAAGGTAATTATTTCACTCTGATGGTGATGCAGGCGACAGCTAGTATACAATGATTTCAATGATAAATAAGAAAAACTACAGTAAGAGAGGAACAGATTCATGAATCAGCTGATAATTTAAAAATGTACCTTATACAAATAATGACTTAACCACATAACCATTTGACTATCATAATATTATAATGAAATAATTTTAATACTGTAAGTCTTTAGTATACAATAATATAGTTAATAAAAATAAAACATATCTTAAGTGTTCATCACCATTCACTAGCCACTGATATTACATAACCTCACCACTTTTACCCAACTACGCCAGTGAGGATAATTGAAAGTCACTTCCACACTGTCCATTTCACTGCCGTGATTTGATATAAAACGTTCTTTTACTTAATGTCATAAGCAAAACATGTAGCATTTGTGCCGCGGTCTAAATCGCAGCCCTCACCTCGTAGTCAGGGGTCCCTTAGTCTTCAATTGAAGGCGTATGCAGCACAAACACTTCACAACTACGAGAAGACCGTACGGTCTTGTCGTCCACTGAATGTTCAGCCCAGTATGTTATAGGCTCGGAGTTCACGCTGTGCTTCAACTGTGTCTCTCCGAAACGCACCTTGTGATGACGTACGCAGGTGAGTCGTATCTGAGGACAAATATAATTATTTTATTTCGTATGCTGGTTGGATGTAGCAATACCTATACAACTGCAGATACATAAATCTTTCCTGAAACTTTGCCTTTAGCTTACCATCAGGCGAGGTGAAGTCAAATTGGCGTGTCCTACAAAAAAATAAAAAATAAGTCCCAGGTTCTTAATTTTGCAAGTGTTTGGGCACAGCGGGATGCGATATGAGGCGGCCCATTTTTTGCTAAAGTGCACCTAAGTCACAGTCCCACCCTCTGCATCCAAGTAACCTCATTCACCTGGTCTGCCCTACAATAGTTATAGACAACAAGTGAACGTTCCTGTGTATAAATTTATGTATAACAAGCGTAACGAGACTTATTGTTTGAAATATGAGCGGTTTGCTGGGGCATAACTCACTTGAGCAAGTTAATACGAGTACTAGCAAGTTTGAGTACTTGTGTTGAGTACGGTAGAGTGGTTAGAATGGAGAAGTTTAAATTATAATTTACATCGACAGTCGAAATAAAATTTGGTACATAGTTATATTCTCTTTTATCAGAGAACGCTATCGTGGGTGAAATAAATTTTAAATATGTACTGAAAAATCTAAAATGTTTGGATAATGGATTGGGCTTGCGTTTTACCTCATAAATAATATTATTTACACCACATTATTGTTAATTTATAATAAACGACCAGCGGTTTAGCCAAAGCTCACTGAAGAGTTTTGTGCTGTCAATGGGAAGATTAAAGGCTTTTCTTGCTTTGTCTTCTGTACTAACGGCGCAGAAACTTTCTGTTCTTACAGGGTTGGCAGCACGAGTATTGCACACCTCCACGGTAACCACTTTCCACATGGTGGATCATGTGCTTGTCTGCCACCTAAGTGGTATAAAAATGACTATACCTTGGCCCCATTTCATTCAGTTATCCAGAACTTTAATGTTTATCCTATTAGATATCATTTTTGTGACTATTTATGTATGTAACCCGAGTATTAATATCAGATTTTTAAAAAACGACACAGTTATCCTGGATTTACTCAGGTTTCTTATTATTCTGAAGAAATCTGAAAAGAAACTCACGATAAAACAACGGGTGGCAGCTAGTTAGTTATTGAGTTCATTTGTGTGAAGATTAATAACAGTCAAAGGCAATAGCTGTTCAGAATAAATTCAAACTTCAATACGTTTAATTCAAAAACTTGCTCCGAAAAGTTCTTCTTAATTTCTTCGTCTTTAGATCTGGATAATAACAAAGTTTTTATAAGTACGTGTCGACATTACGGGTCGCAAAATCGTTAAAATTAAACGATGACCTATATTGTGAGAATTGAGGGTCTGTCAGACCACCCCATATCTTCCCATGCGGTGTCGTACAAGGCGACTAAGGGATAGGGCTGTTTAACATCAGACTGATATGAACAGCCCAGATTCAGCTTCAGATGCATGGCTTCAGTCGAGAATAGAGCCCGGAAGGCGGCAATAGGTTCACTTCACTGAATTCAATTATTTGTGAAATGTGGGTGCTAATTCATCTCTGCCTAACCCTCCAGGGATAAAGGCGTGATTATATTTATGTGTGTATGAAGCACTCACGCTAAATTGTGCATCTTTGAATAAAATATTACACTGAACTTGGAATCTATTTGAACTAATTATATTCTATTAAACCGAATTCGTACAGTTTTGAAGTTATTAAAACTACGGGCCCCAGAATAAAACATACTAATGAAAAAACAGCATCCTCCTAAACCTAATCCGTATTCTCTTTTATTTTATACCACTTAGGTGGCAGACAAGCACACGGCCCACCTGATGGAAAGTGGTCACCGTGGCCTGTGGACGCGTGCAAAACCAAGAGTCACACTCGCGCTGCCTACCCTCCAAGCATTGAAAGTTTCTGTCCCGTCAGTGTAACAGACAAAGACGGACAAGCTTTTGGTATTTCCACTGACAGCACAAAAACCCTCCAGTGAGCTCTGGCTACCCTACTCACCGCCGGGAACACAACACGAGGTTATTATGGCCGTGGTATTCTGTAGGGGTAGAGGTGCTTCCCCAGTCAGACTGCTCAATAGAACGGAAATACCGTCGTGTTCTACCTCCTCGAAAAAAATTTTGTCTCCCTGTCTTAACAGAGACAATTTCTTTTTTTGTTTTGTTTAGTTGAAAAACTTTGTCTCCCTGTCTTAACAGGGACACAAATTTTTTCAACTTACATAGGTCTAACCTAAATTGATAGATATTAGTGATTACGTCAGTAATAATCGATCAGTCGATTTTCTTTTTTTTAGAGTAATTTTTTTTTTTATTTTTTTTTATTTTTTTTTTCAAGTCAAGTCGTGACCACGGGTGCTGCAACGCATCCGAAACGTCGGCAGAAATAGTAAGTTCCAAGATATAATTCGCGAGAAGTCCCGATACCTAGTATAATTATAATTTCAAATTGTTCCATAAAGTTTAAAATATATAATTAATAGATGTCTTAGGCCGTTACTAATGGCTAATTACATAGGGTATATATACAGTTAATACAACTGTTATGTCAAAATTTTGTTTGGAGATTTTGATATAGCTTCTAAAAAAGTATCATCAAACACAGGCGAATGTGCTGCTGTTGCTGCACCAATTGAAGGCCACAGAAAGCGCCTGTTGGTTTTGTATTAGCAATTATATCAGTTTATACCCTATGTATTTTTTATTAGTAAGGGCCCTAATATTTATGCCAGATACTTAAATTGAGCCAGCCCAATAGTTCGGAAAATTGTAGAAATGAAATAAGTTTTTATAGACGAATACTTATTTGAAGAATGTTTAATTAATGTTAATTCTAATTCTGACTTAGTCAAAGGCAAAGCTCATGAATTTTATCGCCTACATAATTATAAAACTGTTCGCTCCACTTTACAGCTATGAGTAGCAATTAAATTATTTTACTTCACTTTTAAACTTTATATTAGGCGTATTTATTACATTAAATTAATTTGCCCACTATACGAGTTTAGGTATTCGTTCCAAAAACACAAAAATAAGGGTATATAATATGTATTATATAATAAGGTTATTTTCCTTACCATTTCACGTTACAAAAACTACGTCATTACTGGTCATTCCAAAATAGCCTGGAAGAAATTGCTTTAACCGTAATCAGTAATTGCCTACTGGTATGTGTAATGGACTGCTGAGACGAGGTCTCGGGTTCGATCCCAGGTTTTACCATGGCACACACCAATAACTTTTCGATGCTGTTGGAAGTTATGTGTGTATTTATATATTTAACTGGCGAAATGTGGGTGCTAGCACCACTGCCTACCCCTTCGGGGATATGAGTTTATGTTATGTTGTTATGTCCGGTTGCATAATTTACGTTGTTTATGTACACAAGTACAAGTGTTTAAGTACTGCTTGTCTTTATTGTAAATTTCTTGGTGAACAATAATGAATTATCTATCTAAAATTATGTCATACAGTTGGAATGACCGCAAATCTGATAAGACTATTATTTTCCGTGATCTGATAGAACTACTAACTGATTATACATATACAAATTATGCTCTACGCCATTGATGCACCAGGTTTGCTGACTGTGGTCTGCAATAACACCAAGCACTGATCGCGCTGGCCAAATGTAGATATTTTTGATTCAAATTTACAAAAGCAACACCTTCTATAATCCTATCGTTAGGATGTGTCGCATATATAACAAACTGAATCGGGCTGAAGACGTGGATATATTTAATGGTAGATTCTTCCAGTCCAAGACGGCCATTATAATGTAAAATGTGCACAATGTTGTTTGTAGTGTTTGAGTAGCGTCTCTAGTTCATTTTTCATTCAGTATAAGCATGGCAATTAGGTATATATATTTGCCATGTATGTTTCATGTATTTTTTTACACGTTTTCGCGTTGTGTATGCTATATTTGGAATACTATCTAGTTTTAATATATGATTGTATCTGTCTCCTTATACTTAGTCACACGTAATGGCAGTAATCTGTAAGCGTACCTCTAAGAAAGAAAGAAATAATAAATAAATAAAATATGTACCTAAATTAGACATTTTCTAATTTTATTTCCAAAAAATGTATTAACTCTAAATATTAAAGCAATGCCTACTCATATTTAAAATTAAATTGGGAAAATTTACTACAATGATTACAGAATCAGAAACTCGAAAACTTGGTTGAGAATATTTTGATAAATTGTTCGTAACCACTCCAGAACTTCAACAAATCATAACAGCTATTGTAAGCACACCTTGATCAAAGGATCTTTGAAGCAGTGACCTACGTAATATCTCAAAGTCAGAAATTACATCATGAAACGATAACTTAAACTGAGATTACTTTGCGACAGCTGAATAACTTTGAGACAATTGAAATTTAGATTTATTAATAATAATAGCATTAACATAAATCGTCAATAATTATTGTCACTTTCGTAATTTCAGTAAATTTTCAACAATGAAAATTTATTGAATTTTATCTATAAATTACCTACCCATTTTCGCAATAAATGAGTTTGAGTTTGTGTTTGAGTTTAATTACGACTTATGTTTGACTGCTGCTATTGAAAAAAGACAAACATTAAATTGTTCTAAAGTTACCATGTTGTCACAGAAAGCCTCAGTTTACGGTACCTATTATATTTAGAATTTCAATTAGTGTCGTCTCTACAAGACACAAATTCGCTCTAGCGTGAAATACTTCTCGCAAATACCTACTAGGTGTTCTCGACAGGTTGTAGCGACGCGCGGTCCGCATTATTAGGAATCCGGAGGTCACGAACACCATCGAGCCTTTGCAGATGCATAGAGATGTTACTTCCTCGGTTGTATTTTACCGTCTCTGTATTTTACACTCACCAAAGTGTGAGTGTTTTGATGAGATCTTCCTACTAATCCCACCCTCTCCTTTCCTACACAGGACAACATGTGCAAGGCTTAAAATGTCACCCATACAGTTCAGGGCTCTTTAAGCGGGGCATGAAAAACCATCTAATGGAGCCGTCAAGCTAAATGCCACCATTGTAACATACTACATGTCTGTAATGGTAACCCTTTTTCCTGAGACTTTGAAATACTCCATGACTTTACGTTAACTATTATGGACTACGGTGTAATTTATTAGCTTATAGTATTGATTTAGTTAAAAGGATTCAAGTGGCGGACTTTGTTGAGAGAAAGTAAACTTTCAATTGTGTACACAGCACTCTTAAATAGATGTTCGCTCGTGAAAATTTGAATGGAAATTTTCTCAAGAATGAGAATTCTCTACTTAAGATGCGATGTGTTTTCTACAATAAACTCTGAGAAAGGTACGTGACTGTTATGTACAACTTCTAATTACGACTTAAAATTTGATGATAAGACTTTGTTATATACATCTACAGTTTATTACAAGGCGCTCGAGGCTAGTCCGAGTAGGTTAATACATTTCAGGGTCAAGCTAATACTAGCTAGGTCAGTCTTGGAATGGGTCATCATCTTAAAGTCATCCTAACAGCATTCTGGGCCTTCACCTTGGAGCTTTCAGGTCGGAGTCAGTGTTCCGGCTTGTCTTTGTTCCACTTTGTATAATATCGGGAATTCATGGCAGTGAGATCATTATCATACACGATGTTCTTTAAAAAGGCAGTGAGTTCCAACATTACAACTGCACAAAATTTAAACCCGATTAAAATGTGATGTTATACTACCTCAGTCGAATGGACCCCAGTATGCCGGAAAAACAAAGCTAGGTATTATAAGAAACCCATTAAAAAGACAAAAAAGCTAATAAATGTAGCAGTAAAACTGTGTCAGCATTGGTTTATTTCCCTCTGAACCTAGTAAGCCATGCTCTGTCCCATTAATGACAATATAATTAATTTACGATTTAGTCCAATTTGTTTCAGTGACTTTTTACCAATGTCCTCATTCCCAGTGAATAGCAGCTGGCTCAAATTAGTGATGTTTTCTTTTAATTACTTTATGAGAATGAGGACAAAATTTGGAATATTCTATTCACGTTTTAAGATAAAATATGGTTCCATGACATATGACAGCCTCAATGGCGTGACGGTAGTGAACGAGGCCGCTACGCAGGAGGCACGGGTTCGATCCTCGCTCAGTAAAAATATTTGTATGCATGAATATGGGTATTTGCATTGGTCTGGTCGTACATTGAAGAGCACGTTAAGCCGTCGTTCTGAGTTGGCAGACGAACAGCTATGGCTTTAGTTACGGGCAGTTGCAATGCTTCGATATTGCCTTCGGGTTTTGAAGATCAGATGGCAGTCGCTTCACGGAAAACCTTGAAGTTCAGCCATATCTGCAGTTACACTGGTAAAACTAAAGCGCACTTCAGCCTCCAAGGTGAAAGCTGCGGGTACGACTGGGATTCACGCTAAGATGAAGATGGTTTCATGGATTTACTACACTACTAAACACCCTTCATAACAAACTGGTCCCGCCCCATAAGTACTGCACCTGTACAAGCCGCTATAGCTGCTGATCGATAGACGATTCCTCTCAGAGTTAAGAGTCGGCTTACGGTTCCATAAAAGACAATATAAGCCAAATCAAAAAATAGGAAACTGGGTAAACGCACTCCAGCAAGGAGACATGCATGAAATGGACAGGAGGACATATCTCTTGCCCGGTCGCAGGTGAGTGAACACCAGGCTCCGAGTTGGAAGCCTTGGATACCACCGCAAACTATGGTTAGATGATGAGGATGCCCATAATATACGAAAAAATTAACTATGATAATCCAATCGAACAAATTCAAGGTCAGTAATATAATGTCTATGGCCGTTCTTAAAAAAATACTAGCTCAAATGGGAGTCAATTTGGGGCTGATCGAGCCTTTGGTATTTCGCAAATTACAAACGCCTGAATGAATAGTGAATATATTGAATTCGAATCAATATTTATGAAGTTGGATGATTGATGAAGCGTACAAACACATAAAATTTTCATTTTCGAAACTGCTTTTGTTTAAAGTATGTAATACATTTACACTAAATAGACAAATCAGGATCTCTGACGCAAACTTGCGCTGTATACAGTAATCCGATGCACCAGATTATGATCACAGAAGAATCGCCAAGTATAGCGCAAGTCAAAAGAATCGCTCGAGTATTCAATATCGCCGCGACAATATCGCCGCGCCACAAAATATACCGCGACTAGCGTGGAATAGTTGGTGCCACAGTATTACCTCATATCATCTCGATTTTCTATACCGTAAACGCTAGCGAATACCGCTTGGGTTATAATATATCGTTAGTATTTCGGGCGAGTCTGAAATGTCAGATATATATTTCATAGAAAATTTCCTGCATTTCACGGCGGCCGAGGGAAACAGCTGGTTTAGTACCTACATAAACCATTCCTGACATCGCCGTTGTCGTCGGTAAATTATGTTTGTACTGAAACATAAGAGTCGTGATTAATTAGGTACTGTCGTTATTAATTATCACTGAATTTTAGTCTTCACAGTAAAGTCTAATTACTTGAACATAACAACACAATACAAATTTCGACCGGGTTGGTACCACCGTGCAATATTGCGAAAAACCCTTCATAGTAATTCAATTTCGGTTGGATTGCGTTCAGGGATCAGCAAATGCATAGCCGGGTAGGGGTGATGGTGGTCGCAGCACTAGTGGGACCAGTGGGTCTTGGCGTAGTCTAGTGAGGATGGTGCGGGGCGACGCGCCGGTCAGGGAGACCCGTAGAAACGGTGGTGCCGCTGGCCGCCCGCGGTATAGTACAGAGGCCCAACTGGGACTAACCACCCTGGAAGGCTGCCTCACCAGACCGCGCATAATCCCGGTATGGCTCGTCGTGCCGGTTGGTGACCGGAAGTGGGGGCCAGGCGACCATATTCGGGGGGGTACGGGGGCCCTTCCGTACGGCGTGTCGGCTCACGCCATGCCTCATAATCATAGACAAAACCAATATCCCGCACTTTGTCACGCGGTGCTGCGACGACAATCACCTCTTTTTTTCACGCCCTTTTCTCCTTTTCATCATGGCAGCGCATTTAAGAGTATTGGGCAACACAGCGGCTCTACAGACTCCCACAAGCTCGCTATTTGAGGTGGAGTCCACTAACATCTGTGGACTCCATGCGAACCTCAACGCCGTCCACCAACACCTTGAGACGGCGAAACCAGATATGCTCTTTCTCACGGAGACACAAATAGGCCGCCCTGATGACACGACCTACTTGCTTTACCCCGGCTATGTTATCGAGGAAAATTTCCGTGCAAAAGCCGGGGTGTGCGTGTTTGTTAGGGCGGATGTTTGTTGTCGCCGTTTGCGCTGCCTTGAGGACCCATCCTTTTCAACCCTATGGGTACACGTAGACCATGGCTCTACGAGTCAGATCTATGTGTGCCTCTACCGTTCCCATACAGGAGATGCTGAGACAACTCGACTCTTTGAATATCTGAGTCAGGCGGCAGATGATGCGCAGGAACGGTTTCCGAACGCCGAAGTGGTATTTTTGGGGGACTTTAACGCCCACCACGAAACCTGGTTGGGCTCCTCCAAAACAGACCATGCGGGAAGAGCCGCCCATGCATTTGCTCTGGCGCATGGCCTGACCCAATTGGTACACGAGGTCACTAGAATACCAAGAAGGTCGGGCCTAGCACCCTCTCTGCTAGACCTTCTGCTGACGAGTCACCCAGACCTGTACAGTGTTTCGGTACAAGCCGCTTTAGGCAATTCCGACCACTGTCTGGTCTGCTCCAAGGTGCCAATTATAGCGCCTTCAAGACCCGTGCAGGGGAAGCGGCGTCTCTGGCACTACTCGTCAGCAGATTGGGATGGGCTGCGCAACTATTTTGCGTCCATCCCGTGGGTTGAACGCTGCTTTGAAGGTAAGAAACCCTCGGATTGTGCTACTGCTGTTGCCGGTGAGATCGGTCTGGGTATGGAATACTATATTCCTTACACTGATGTCACCGGTGCCCGAGGAGTGCGCCCTTGGTTCGGGCGCGAGTGTGCGAGGGCTGTTGATCAAAAGCAGTCCGCGTATCGCGCTTGGGTAAGGGCGCGTGCCACGCACGATCCCAATGTGAGCCACTTCAAGGCGGCGTACAACAGAGCCACAAAGGTCTGCAAGAGGGCTTACGTCAAAGCGGATGCCCTGCGCATTGCGCGGCTTGGTCAAGAGCTAGTGGCACATCCCACGGGCAGCCGTGGATACTGGCGACTGGCCAAAGCCGTGCAGGCCAACTTCTGTCAGCCTTCGCTGCCACCGCTGCGCTACCCTGATGGATCCCTGGCCCATGGACCGCAAGAGAAAGCCAATATGCTAGTAAATCTCTTTGCGGCCAATTCCCGAGTCGATGATTGCGGTATACAGCCGCCGACACTACCCAATGGTGACCACGTAATGCCTGAAATACGTATCAGGCAATGCGATGTTCGTGCGGTGCTTCAATCACTCGATGTCCGGAAAGCCAGTGGCCCGGATGGTATTCCAGCGGTGGTCTTACAAAAATGTGCAGCGGAGTTGTCTCCGATGCTTACGCGGCTGTACCGACTGTCCTACAGCTCGGGTACAGTGCCTTCGGCTTGGAAAGAGGCGAATGTACAGCCGATCCCCAAGAAGGGGGATCGCTCAGAGCCAGCCAACTATCGACCCATAGCCGTCACCTCAGTGCTGTGCAAGGTCTTCGAGCACATCATTAACAAACAGCTCATGCGTCACCTAGAGGATCACTCCTTAATTAATGACCGGCAATATGGCTTCAGGCCGAAACGGTCAACGGGTGATCTTCTAGCATACGTTACCCATCTTTGGGGTGAGGCTATGGACAAGCACGGCGAGTCACTGGCAATTAGTCTTGATATCGCCAAAGCTTTCGATAGAGTCTGGCACAAATCGCTTCTCTCCAAGCTACCAGCCTTTGGTCTGCCTCCTAGACTGTGCAACTGGATTGCTAGTTTCCTGCAGGAGCGCCGTATCCGCGTCCTCTGTGATGGACGGGCTTCGGAGTTCTTGCAAATAAATGCTGGCGTACCGCAGGGGTCTGTATTATCTCCCACTCTCTTTCTTCTGCATATCAACGACATGCTGTCCACCGGCAGCATACATTGCTATGCAGACGATAGCACCTTACACGGGAGTTATCACGGACAACCTGCGGCCAAACAGTCTGATATCGTGGAAAAAAGACAGCTTCTTGTCACTGAACTGGACCGGATCTTGAATCACATTTCTCAATGGGGCTCCGAGAACATGGTCGAGTTCAATGCCAAGAAGACGCAGGCTTGTGCGTTCACAGCAAAGGTATCTTCTTTCCTTCCCCTTCCCACTCTTCAGAGCACGCCACTTCCACTGCAGGACAATCTCTATATCCTAGGCATGGATATTCGCTGCAAACTGAATAACAGAAATTACATCGAGAGCATCATCAAAACAGCCTCGCGGAAACTCGGACTCTTAAACAAAGTGAGACGTTTTTTCACGCCGGAGCAGCGGTGTCTTCTCTATAAGACACAAATTCGCTCCTGCGTGGAATACTGCTCGCATCTCTGGGATGGCTCCGCGAAATACCTACTAGATGCTCTCGACAGGTTGCAGCGACGCGCGGTCCGAATTATTGGGAACCCTGAGGTCACGAACACCCTCGAGCCTTTGCAGATGCGTAGAGATATTGCTTCCTTGGCTGTATTTTACCGTCTCTACCACGGTGAGTGTTCTGACGAGCTCTTCCAACTAATCCCACCATCTCCTTTCCTACATAGGACAACACGTGCAGGCCTTAGATGTCACCCTCACACTGTGCAGAATATACGAGCAAGAACCAAGCGGTTCGGAGACTCTTTTCTTTGCCGCACCACCAAGACCTGGAATTCATTACCAGCACACGTGTTTCCTTCTTCCTACAGTCCCGGGGCCTTTAAGCGGGGCGTGAAAAAGCATCTGATGAGGCCGCCAAGCTGAGTGCCACCATTGTAGCACTTAGTGTCTGTAATGGTGACCCTCTTTCCTGAGACTTTGCCTTTAGCTTACCATCAGGCGAGGTGAGGTCAAGTTGGCGTGTCCTATATAAAAAAAAAAAATAAAAAAAAAAAAAAAAAACATGACAATTCATTTATTAGTATTCCACATTATTATTTTTAAGGGCACTTTCACACCTGACTTTTCTAGAACTCCGTTATTCCCAGCTTAAAGTTTCTGAAGTAATTATATTTTCTAGACTGCTCTTGTCTAAATATTTATTGACAATAATGAAGCTTTTCCAATCTTAACATTAAAATGTTTAATTGCTTTTTTAGTTATTCTTTTCTTATGTATGTGCGGAGCAATATATCAACATTTTTGTATGACTATTGACCCCGAGTAATATGTTCTTTGTAGGAAGCGAGAACTCAATCCTATGCAGGTAGCCTATCTCTGCCTCTGTGGCGTAGTGGTTGCACTTTCTATTAGGTACTACACAAACAGCGCGGGTCCTATTCCCGCTCATGTATATTCGCATTGGTCTGGGTGTTTCTATGTACGATATTTATGTATTTACAAAAAAAAATAATCTAAGTATGTTTATCCGCATTCTAGATTCCACAACACAAGCTAGTTAGTAGAGTAGAGGAGAATAGATTCCAGACTGTAGTGTTAAATGGATACTCGTCTAGAGCAATGCGCATACCCTCGGGTGCCCCAGGGATCGCTTTTAGGACCACTCTTATCAATGATATAGCGTGTTGTTTTCAATGGTCCATAATACTACTGTACGCCGACGACATGAAAATTATGAAGCAGATAAACACTCTCGCAGATGCTCTCGTGTTGCAGGAAAGTCTGGACCGGTTTCAAAATTATTGCTTAGTAAACAAGCTTGACTTAAATGGAACCAAGTGCTACACTTGCACCTTTACGCGAAAACCTCAGCCTATTGATTACATCTACACGCTTCAAGAGACTCCTTTGGCTAAAGTAAATTCTGTCAAAGATCTAGGAGTTACTTTTGACTCCAAACTTCTCTTTGACTTACACATTAATAAACACTATTAGCAAAACTACGAAAGCACTAGGTTTTATTCTAAGTATCTCAGCCGATTTCAATAGTATCAAAACTATTAAAATGATGAATGATGATTGAATACGTCTCACAAGTGTGGAACCCATCTTATAACACCTATAATAACCGTCTTAAAGGTATACAACGGAAATTCTTGAGGTACATTCAATTTCGATCAAACTGTTATCTGCCTGATTATCGTACTCGCTGTAATAAATTTCACATTTTACCTCTAATAGAGCATCGCTGAACAGCGAATGTAACTTATCTAATGTTGATCTTTAATGGATCAGTGGATTAGCCAGAGCTGGTGAACAAGGTAGGCTTTTACGTAAGCCAAATTTGCTGCACCTTCCTGTGGCAAGAACTACTAGCCTGCCGTACATTCAATGTGGCATGTCGGGATGTTGACATAGACTTATTCTTCACTAGTGTATCTAAAGTAAAGAAAACATTATGTGATCACTACTTTATTAATTGAGTCATTTTCTTTTATTATGCTTACTATAAATAGCACTTTATATAGATGTGAAATTTGTCGTTAAATTAAGTTGCCGTAATTTCCTCAATTTTCCTAAGTTTCACCGATAAAGATCGGTGAAAACTTGTAAATAGCCTTCAATATGTCATTTGCTTTTCACCTACTGTTATTTTTTAGCTATAAGTTTTCCTAAAATGTTAAAATAAAATAACAAATAAGCTATGTAGAATATTTGTTTATTTATTCCGCGAAATGGCTAAAATAACAAAAGAATGCCAATGCACATCAAAGTCTATTTAGCAGGCTTTGGCAATATTGAGGAAACAGTGGAGTTTCAGTTCCTGGATTTGTTAATTTGATTATAAGAGATAGTCCAAATATAACAGTGGAAAAATATATAAGTGTAAAATACATCAGTATCCTGATCTAATTTAAGGATTATATTACATTTATATTTATGTTCGTGCATATGCACATGTTTGCATATGCACCAATCAATGTTTCTGATAACGTTATCAGGTATGTGTAACGAGATTATACACTTATACATTATTCCATTACATTATTTACCTAAAATACAGGCAATAGCCTAGTTTAGGAAACATTTTTCGTACAGAAATATAGTGTAATATACTAGAAGCCTACTTAAATATATATCTCTGTAAACCATGTTTTTGACGTAATAAAATATTTTTATTTTTATTTATTTATTTATTGTATTAAAAAAGAACCCATTTTTCGCAGAATTAATTACTTCCAGACGATTTTGTGATCGAAACTGTGTCCAAAATCATTTTATCACAAACGAATATAAAATCTGGGTGTACGCCGTGATTTCATAGTCATTTTATAGCATATACATATTCATATATACGCTTGAAATCATTCTCTCCTTCAGCAGTCAAGTATAAAGGAAAAGTAATAAATACAGAAAATATTTTTCAACATACTTGCTCATAAAGTGGTTAAAATGGCATGTAGAAAAATGCATTGATCCCTCATTGAGTTCAGTAGAAGTTGTATCGTAATTATTGTATTACTTTTTTTTATAATATCGATTTGACACGCCAATTTGACTTCACCTCCCCTGATGGTAAGCTAAAGGCAAAGTCCCAGGTAAAAGGGTCACCGTTACATACACTAAGTAATGTTACAATGGTGGCACTTAGCTTGGCTGGTACTGTGCAGTAGGACTGTGTAAGATGTTTAAGTATTTTTTCAAACTTATTTTGATACACTGTGCGTAAACAATGTCATTAAAGTTATTTTTCATTTTTAATGTATACATTTCGGCATGAGAATAAAGTGTTTTTAGTATTATTTTATTCTACCGTGGTAGCCTTGTGGTATGGGTAATGGACTGCTGAGACGAGGTCTCTGGTTCGATCCCAGGTTTTACCATGGCACACACCAATGACTTTTCGATGCTTTTCGAAGTTATGTGTATATTAATCGCAGGTTTATAAGTGCCCGGTTAGTGGCAATAGGTTCGCCACCTATTACATTGGGACCTAAACATAAACTGGCGAAATGTGGGTGCTAGCGCCTCTGCCTACCCTTCGGGGATATAGGCGTGAGTTTATGTTATGTTATGTTTATTTTATTTTCAAGTGTGTTGAAAAATGTCGTACGATACATGGGTGTATTGATGATTCTCATCTTCGGGTCTCAATGGCGCCTCAGCGGTAATCACCAAGACTCGTATCATAATATACTATTAATACGTGATTGGTGTGATGCAGCCAATAAAGATACCTATAAAGTGTAATGGTTTGGATTTATCATTGGACCGCAACTTTATTGATGCGTAGATATTGTCTGTTTTATAGCGTGAAAATACATAAAACTATCAGCAATTTTTAGTATTTCGCACTATACTGAATACATCATAGTTTAAAACAGATGCGTTTGTTTTGATCATAGAAATAACAAAGGATAGAAGAGTTATGAGCCACCTTGATCACGAAGGTGCTTGCAACAGCGCCGAAATATCGGAAACTCAAAACAATGCAACTTGGTAAATATCGCGATTATTTTGATACTGATATGAGTGATCATGACAGTTTAAAGACTCGTTCTCTGTAAATAAAAACTCTCGAACGATAGGAAATGCCTCTATTTTTCAAATTTACTTATCCATTTTAATTCTACGATTGGAAATAGCTCAATATGACATTTTCATATATATATATTTAGCGATGTTATTACAAGCCAGTTCAGAGTTCAGTCCAGTACTGAGTAAGCGCTCGAAATTTATTGTCTCATGGGGTAGGAATTGTCTAAAAAATCCACGTGTTTGCCGCTCTCATAACCGTTCTATCCTAATATATTTTTGTGGTTTTGACAATGTCCAAGTACCCCAACTTTGGTACTTTTGAAAACTTGCACTGCCTTACACTACCTTGCATTCGTAAATCCTGGAGTACTAATCTCAAATGCTATAATCACAATATGATATAATATATTATATATGATATATATGATATAATATATGATATAATAATATTATATAATATATAATAAAAAAAATGATATAAACACAATCATTGATCACATACTGCATAATCTGCTGGGGAAATGCTTCCAAAACAACAATGATGGAACTAGAAAGGGCCCAACGATGTGTGCTAAAAACAACTTTTAAAAAACCCTTTAGGTACCCGTCTACAGATCTGTACAAAGACAGTAAAGTTCTGAGCGTGCGCCAGCTATTTATTCTAAAGACACTACTAAAAACCCACCAAAATGTTATCAACTCACAAGGATATACCAATTTACTAAAACTTCGCACATACAAAATCACAGTTCCCAAAGTTAAAACTTCCTTTGCTAGACGCTTCAGTCCCTATAAGGACTGCTACATCTACAACAAAGTGGTAAAATGTTGTGACATAAAACAATGCACTCTAAAAGAAGCACAAAGCATACTCACAAAATATTTAACCTCTTTAGAATATGAGGCCGCAGAAAATATCCTAGTACACCTAGCCTAATCCTATGCTAAGCAAAACAGAATTATGACTATTGTTACGAATTATTACCTTTTATCTATCTTACTATATTAATAATATAATTTATTACTATATATCTGCGAACATTAAACTGAACACATGTAATGGACATGCAAGTTTTGTACAAGTTAGTAGGTATATATTATGTGTATTGTATCTATTTGTATGTATTTATATATTATATATACACAATACTCTCACACACAATACTCTCAAAATACTAAATATTTACTATTGCAAAAATATATTATTCTTCTAAAAATAAGTCACCTACAAATTCAAATATCTAATGTATGTCGACCGAGCAACATTGTAAACAAGCGTCAATGTAAACATGTTGGTATTGGTACCCACAGGACAGGCATGCCTAGTGTGGGGCCAACGGATAACTTCAATTGTTTTGCTTTTGGTAATAAATGATTTTTATTTTTATTTTTAATAATCAATTGTAAACCTGCCTATACCACGAGGCTAAATGTGGAATTCAAATGAAAATTGGAAGTTTGATTGAATTAATAAATAAATTTCATCAGATCAGATATTTTCCGGCTTCAAAGCGATAAATTGCAAGTTTTGATTTTTCCTTGTTTTCCCTAAATCATCGCTCGGAATAGCAAGAAATATAAGGATACCCTCTTCAATATTTCAAAATTGATTTTGTTTTATATGTTAAGCTTTGTTTTATTTATCATTCGTTTGTTTTATGTTTATACTAAGAATTGAATACGTGAATACTGCAGGGCTTATTAAAAAAAAAATCCGGCAAAGCTATTGATAAATATGGAATAGATAAGAATTATAAACTATGGAGTACCCTCAAGTCTCATCTATTTACCTACACCAAAGCTAATGTATATGTCCCGGTGCGAGGGATATGTCTCAGATAATATAATCTCACCTTCGGCAATCTGCGGCTCACACAGTCGGCACACGTTTTAGCCATTTTAAGTTTGACACAACCTCCCCCACCATCTCTGGTGATGGGAGTATCCGTGAGGAGAAAGGAATGAATATCTCGGACTCGAACGAACTAAATCCACAGGGTGGCTGAGGAATCTAATGTGCGCTAGAAAAAATATTCCCGAGGCTCCGACAGGATTTGGTCACCAATATAGGCGATGTTTTGTTCGAGACAAAATCCTCCCTATAATATGGTAGGTAGATCATTCCACAGCTTGAGTGTGCGTGGGATGAAGTTTCTTTCATACCGTACAGTGCGCACCGTCTCAGGTCACAATGTGTGAGGATGAATTGGCGAGAGGTGCGATGATAGAAAGTAGGTACGAGCATCATGTCAAACAATTTATCTGAGCACAAATCATTGTATAGGCGGTAGAACACACACAGTGAGGCAAAATCCCTCCTAAGGCTAAGAGGTTCCACACTACCTATGAGTATGGGATTGTCAACCAGCCTCAATGCCCGTCTTTGCACTGAGTCGAAGGGTATGCAGGTGCTACAGCAAAAAGGTGACAGGAGTACTCCATGTGAGGCCGGACCTGTGCTTTATAAAGAAGGAGTTGCTGCCCCGCAGTGAAGTACTGCTTCGCCCTGTTGAGCACTCCGAGTTTTCTTGATGCCAACTTAACCTTGTCCTGCAAATGAATTCGTATTCGAATGATATAGCACCTATCTATAGCCCGGACAGAATTTCACCTAAATTAAAAGAATGCTACACACATGTATAGCGGTCAAGACATTGTTTCACGAAAAAAGCTCGCATTCATTCGGTTGCGTTCAAGAAATTTCTATTATAAAAGGCAACAATAGCATCACACAATAGGAGTCGGGTGTTAATACAATAAATAACCTTTTGGGCATTAAGAATTACATTACATTATTTTATTACTACGAGCTGCTTCTACCCACCTACATTCATTGCAACAAAAGAAAAAAATAATGTCGTATTTTTAACGAATTCTTTATAATATACAATAACACAAAAAAGATTTTGTAAAACGCAAGCTAAGTAATAGAGGTATGAATTAATCATTTGGTTCAAGCTTACTAGCTAGCTAGCTGCTACCCGTGGCTCTATCCGTGTAAAATGTTGAACCCGTTTTCACGTCTCACAAGATTTTATACCTGGATATAAAATGTAAAGCTTTCGATAATACCACAACAATCTCGTACAATGGATTACTTAGTCAATAAAATTATTTAAGTGTTTATTTAAACCGGAACCTAAGTATATCTAAAGGTAAAACTTTCAAGAGTCATGGAAAATGTTGGTCTATTTTTACCACCAAACCAATATGAGAAGAGTTCGTGGAATGGATGTCCATCCATTTGGTGCATCGAATACCTTTTAGCGCAAACTATTCTATGGCAATACTATTATTATAATATGATGTTTTTATTAAATAAGAAATGTACAGTCACCATCAGATCCATCTTAACTTGTAGGGTGCTTAGTACTTTGCTGGTCAACCTGATACTGACTATACAATGTGTTACCAGAAGTTTTACTAATCAAAAGTCAAAGTCAAAGTTCATTTATTTCAAGTATCAGAGACTCATTACATATTGAAGTTCATATTTCATCTACTATCATTATTATAATACAATACACATAAGATAAAGTACACAAATGCCATGACACTAATATGACCAAACACAAGTTATTTAAATATAATAAAATTCATTATCAAAGTAATTCCTTCAGTACATTGAATTTTCATATTCAAATTTTTTTTATGCCACTTAGTTGGCTGACAAGCACACGGCCCACTTGATGGGAAGCGGTAACCGTGGCCTATGACGTATGCAACACCATAGGTGTTACACTCGCGCTAACCGACCATGAAGAAACCTTCTGATGCCCCTCTTGAAGAACCCGATATTGTAGCTGCTTGGGAAAACTGCAGCAGGGAGGTCATTCCACAGTTTGAGTGTGCGTGGGATGAAGGATAATAAATTATTTATTGCACACATACAGTACAGATATCATACACAAAAAATGGACGAGAGGAGGTAGGACACGGCGGTATTTCCGCCCGATTGAGCAGTTCGACTGGGGATGTACCTCCGCCCTATAGAATACCGCGGCTATAATAACTTAGTGTTGTGTTCCCAGCGGTGAGTAGGGTAGCCAGAGCTCACTGGAGAATCTGTGCTGTCAGTGGGAAGACTAAAGGTCCTGCTTTGTCCTCTACACTGGCGGCACAGAAACTCTGTGTGAGATCGTGATTGAATGAATGTATGTGGATGTTTGTGACTCTTTCACGCTATAACTACTGAATGAATTTAGATAAAGTTTTGCACAGATATAGTTTATACTTAAAATAACACACAGCTACTTTTTATCCCAGAAATAGGTTTCCTTGGAACGGGATAAGTAGTCCATACGGACGGAGCCACGGGCAGCAGCTAGCAAAAAGAAAATAACACGATACACACGAAGTAAATCGATATAATCTTCTTCTTTCTAATACTGACTGAAGTTTGCTGATTTTGGTACGATAGAACCAATTATGTTTCAAGATACGTTCGTATCGCAGACATTCCGTTTTAGTAATACAGGTACGTCTCAACGAAACAAGGTTCAAGTGTTAGTATAAAAGTCTCGTACTGTCTAGCACTTGACGTTTGATAAGTGCTATCCGAGCGAGCGTTTGCTCAAGTTGTCTACATATTAAAATCAAGACTCTTAAATCAAAGGCATTACAATGAATTATAGTTGAAATAATTAAATAAGTGCATTATAACAGTTGCAGTCTAAGTTTGGAGTGACTCAAATCGATTGTAAAAATGATCGATTCAGGTAACAATCGACTAATCGTTTTATATAATATACCAAGAATATACCTTTTATTGATATTAGGATTAGGAGATCTGTTAGGGTTAATGAGAACATAAAACGTATATTATTCATTCACTATCTGGGCTACTTTTACTTTCATTAATAACAACATATTAACAATAACTATTCGTTGTCTCTAGTATGCGACATGGCAAAAGTGAAATCTAAGCAACATTTTAAGTTAAGGAACATAAGAATTTTTACAAACCTTCGTCATAAAAAACAACTTCCAAAAAACTCGAAAATAAATTGGGTGACACAATATCTTATTGTCACTATTATTATTAGTATTATTTTTAAAATTAATAGTAACTTTAAAAAATAATGCTAATAATTATTAGTATTATTTTTTAAACTTAATAGTAAGTTTTACACACACACACACACACACACACACACACACACACACACACACAATATCTTATTGTCACTATTATCATTAGTATTATTTTTTGAGTTAATAGCAACTTTAAAAAATAATGCTAATAATCATTAGTATTATTTTTTTAACATAATAGTAAGTTAAAAAATAATACTAATAATTATAATAATGAAAATAAGAAATTTTGTATTTACAAATTTTTTAACTTAGATTATAATAGTGTAATAGTGTTATGTTTCGTTCCAATCGTGCCAAGTTACCTTATGTGACTTAAGGTACCTATTAAATTATTTCAACTATAATTCTATGAAATCAATTATTTCTGTACTCAAGAGCAAAAACATTATTAAATATTCATTTATTATCAAATCAGTCGGGATATTTACCATGTTTCATTGTTTTGAGATTCCGATATTTCGGCGCTGTTGCAAGCACAATGATCACGGAGAAACAATGAAACACTGAAACATGGTAAATATCCCGATTATTTTGATACTGATGTGAGGGACCATGATAGTTTAAATACCTATATTATTTATTTATTGTTGAAAACTAATTACTTTTGAGGAATGTTTAAGAGACTTAAAGTATATCTTTATTTTAAAAGAGTACTTATATTAATAAACTTCCGACATAACCACACCCGATGGCCGATGAGGGTGGTACCCGAAAAAAGGTAGGTACACACCACCTGTTCATATCATTTATATTATCACTATATCTAGCTACATTACTTACATTTTCAAGTTGTGATGTATCTCTACTTGTTTGCCGCATGCTGATTTTGGTCTTCATATCGGTCCCGTTGATGCCTATTAACAAAAAGTTGTTGAGTGTTACGACTTTGATAAATATTTCAGAGAGTTCGAAAGATTCATCTCATTCAACTCCAGGACTTTCAGATTCGAATTTTTGACATCCACTTTTGATTTTGACAGTAGATGTCAACGTAATTGGGTATTTGATAATTATTACAAAAAGATATGAAATGTATTGATATGATAGCCTATACGTAAATGATAACTATACAAAATGCATTTTGTAAAAAGAGGAGTTCAAATATTTTATTTCTACAAAATATAATTGAGATTAGTTTTATCTGTATATTTCGCATGAGGCAAAACGCAAAAAAACTGTTGACGGTTTGCGTGACGTTATTATAAAAAAACTACTTAGAGTCACGGCAAATATCGTTGGTTGGTCTCTTCTATATTATTTAATGACGTCACGCGCAGAATGTGTCACGTGATCGAACGTTTTTCTCGCACTTTTTACGCTAACAAAGTGAAAATGTGTTTTTTTTCTAATTAATAAGCTTTTACAGGAAAATATTTTAAGATAGGTTTCCGAAATTTGTCAATTACTTACCTACCCAATTATGAGCGCCCGCGAATTTATTGTCTGTGCTAACTTGTCACATTTGTTTGTTTACTAAGTTACTTGTTAATATACAGTCAGCGTCTGCAGGATCTAGACTACAAAGTTTCAAAATGATCTTAATTTCAAGGTATTAAGAGCAAAGCAAACTGTTATATTAATTTTAATTGTATTATTGTCCGAACAAAAGGTGTGTAGCAAATAATACAACAATCAGTCAATAGAAAGTGGCGAAAACCAAGGTATTATTTATGCCCATTTTGAATACTTTGTTTGCTAAGATCGATCTGATGCTGACTGCACCAAAAACTTACAAAACTTTGATATTGCAGACGCGAAGTTTTATCAGTTTGTTCAATATAAAACAAATATTTTGGCAAATGTGATCGCACATCCAACCTTGCAAGGAACTTACAGAAGGACATATTTCAAATTCTATAGAGATATTATAAAATAAATATGACCATCGGTGAGTAGGGTAGCCAGAGCTCACTGGAGAATTTGTGCTGTTAGTGGAATGACTAAAGGCTTGTCCTGCTTTGTCCTCTACACTGACGGCACAGAAACTCTGTGCTTACAGGGTCGGCAGCGCGAGTGTGGCTTCTCTGGTGTTACACACGTCCATAGGCCACGGTAACCACTTTCCAGCAGGTGGGCCGTGCGCTTGTCTGCCACCTAAGTGGTATAAAAAATACCATACTCTAAAGTACAACACATTTTGAACCAGATATTATTCTCAAGCAAAATTCACGATATTGTCATTGATGAATGATATTAATTCATTTCAGACGTATTCGGATGTTGAAATCATACATCTATCAAACAGAAAATAATGTGAATCAGACAGGCCCTTTGTTATGACGCAGTCACTTAACCATCTCATGTGACCTCCTTATAAAACATCTCCAGCAACCGTTGAGGCATACTCGTATTATGAGTAATGATTCAGTATATAATTCCTTAAAATGGGAGGGAATGTAAAAATGATTTATATTCAATAAGACACTTTGTACTTTTCCACTGTATGTTCCACTGGCAGTGGCCAATACAAACCTTTGAGAATGCCGTTAGTGGATAAACAAAAAAAATATCAAGGATAGCAGTGGTCGTATGCCACTTTTCCCTAGAATGCATTTTTTTGTTAGACTAAGTGGCATACGACCACGGCTATCCTTGATATTTTTTTGTTTAATACGTTTTCAGTAGTTGGGTTTTAGTTTTAAACTTATTTTTTTATTTATATTATTTTAGGGTAAGTAAAAGGTATAATTTATACATATTTGATGTGCTAATAATTAAGCCCTTTCAGTTGATACCAAACACGACATATTTATCTCAAACTTATTTTTTAACACAGTAGTTTTTAACCGCTAGAGAGCGCCTCATTCGATTCAGTAACACGTTATACAGCCTATAACCATGAGACGACTAAGATGCTTCTAACGATACCTCATTTGCCTAGTTCTAAGAAGTGGTTAAGGAGCAATGAGGGAACAGATGAACATACATACATACATAGCCTGCCAAAATCATAACCCTCTTTTTGCTTCGCCTTAATCGAGTAAAAAGTACAAAGTGTCTTATTCAAAATGTGTAGCAAGTTCCACCAAGTGTCATCAACAGTGTTAACAGTCTAAAAATGATTTGTGTCAATATAATATTTTTGCATAACTTGTTTTATTTTTTACGGCTTCAAGTTACGTAGTCGCTACAGTAACACAGTTAGCTAACAGTACAGCTAATTTGTTACCAAGCTCCTGTACTATTTACGTATTTCGTCAGCGGGTAAATCAGATTTGCTGTATCAAAATAAACGGGATATTTACCATGTTAAATTGTAAATACCTATCCCGTTTATTTTGATACTGATGTGAGTGACCATGATAGTTTAAATACAGATTTGCTGTAATTCCCATATACCTAGTCTAGCCATAAATGTTGTTACGAAGAAAAAAAATTTTTTTATTGCAAATAATATTTATTACTTTTACAGTGTGTTAGTATATAAAACAATTTAAAATATAAAAAGATTATTCGAAGTGGTCTCCATTGGCTGCAACACAGTCCTTTAAGCGTTGAGGCCAGTTATCAATAGAAGCACGCACTCTTTCCATGGGAAAATTCTTCACTGCCAATCGTATGGATTGTTTTAGGGACTCCAAATTATCATGGCGTTTAGAGCAAGCCATACTCTCTAAAACTGACCATAAATCATAATCCAGCGAATTAAGATCGGGACTAGACGACGGCCAGTCTTCAGCTCTGATGAAGTCCGAAACGTTCACTTTCAACCAAGACTGCGTGGACCGAGCTTTATGACCCGGCGCTGAGTCTTGTTGGAAGGACCATACTTGGTTATTGAACATGGTGTTGTTAAGGGGTCTAACTACCTTCTCAAGAATGGTATCTTGATACACTTGTGCCGAGGTTTTGATACCTTTTTCACAAAAATATGGCTCATTCACTCCTTCATAGCTCCTTCACTGTGCGGATCGGCAATTTGTAATTATATTATGTATATTATTTATGTCTAACAATGTTTAATAACTCCTCAAACATTTTTGTGCTCATAATTTTTAGAGTTCCATAATTGAAAAGAAAAATATCGGAACCTTTACAAGATCACTTTTTTGTCCGTTTGTTTATCTGTCTGTCAAGATCTTTTTCTCAGGAATGTGTGGAGGTATTAAGTTGAAATTACCACATACTCAGGTCCATGACATCTTGAAACTGTGCAAAAATCTAAGTCAATGCAATCAAAATATCTTGACATTTATGTAGCATAACTTCGTCCTTGAATACAATTTTGTACGGAACCCTCGGATTGCAAAACCGACTCGCACTTGACCGGTTTTTTATACTGCTGAGCCAGTGCGGGGTGGTTATCGGATACGAACCGACTCAAACCTTACGTCATCTTGGGTCATTAGTTGCCTCTCACTCGAATCATAGCTGACCAAGGGCCACCGAAATAGACCTATCTGGACATATTTTTGTTCATTCTACAGAATCTGAAAAGTATATTTATATATGTTTTTATCTTTTAACCATCGATATGTTTTAAAATTGTAACCCATACAAGTGCAATTGATAAACCTATCAGTAGCATATAGTGTTCCCATTCTCAGTATTTTATGAAACGCTGTGATACTATTATATTTTAACAAATTAATCAAAACATCATTTCGCGACATATTCGTACAATTGTATTCAAAAATGTTTTGTAATTATTTTGAAGCTTATAAATTTACTACGAAACTGAGCTTAATACATATTCAATATTGTTCACAGAAATGTAAACAAAATTTCAATATTTCGTTCAAGATATTTGGATAGTTTCTAGGTATAAATATACACACTATTTCCTTTCGGGGTAGGCAGAGAAAATCGCCCGCTACTTTCTTCTATCCTTACATACTTCACTAACTTCCTCTACTGTAATTATTCATTACCTTACCGTCAGTTTTTTATGATAATGAAATATTTATAAAAGTACAACATGACATGAAATTTATAAAAAAAAGGACCGGTCAGAAATACTCGAAACCGGCGGGCTTGCATGAAAGTATAAGTGACAGTAGAGGCACCCGAGGAGAGGGCCAGATCGTGAGAGATGGCCCTGGGTCGGCCGGGGTGCGAGGGATATGCCTGTCAACCTCACCTTCGGCAACCAAAAACGACCCACAGCCGGCGTTTGATCGGTTCGAGTCCGACATAACCTCTTCCACCGGCTGGAACCGGGGGGAATCCGTAGGGATTTTGCACACGTAAAAAAAAAGTGACAGTAGAGAAAGCTCGTGAAGTGTATAAGAATACTATATACTACTATACTCTGCCTACCCCGGATGAAAATAGGTGTGAACGTATATATGAATGTGCAATATAATCTAATGGGTAAAGTTGAGGTCTCAAATTTTCGTACGTTTTTTTTTTACGTGCGCGAAATCCCCACGGATATCTCCCCACCAGAACCGGTGGAAGAGGTTATGTCGGACTCAAACCAACTAAAACGCACGCCGCCTGTGGGTCGTTTTGGTTGCCGAAGGTGAGGTTGACATTCATATCCCTCGCACCCCGGCCGACCAAGGGCCATCTCTCACGATCTGGCCCTCTTCTCGGGTGTGTGGGGACTACAGAGTCCCCAACTCATCCCCGGAAAACGGGGAGGCGCGCCAAGCGCGCCGCCGCCGCGGCCTGCTTCTGCCAGGGTGACAGGCGGCTCCACCGGTCACCCCCAGGCCTGCGCTCATGGGGGGCGGAGGTAGTTCATCGACATTTTCGTACTATTTAGTTACCTACAAATTCAACAGAAAGGTCTTTAGTGTAAACTTGGAAGGAACACATTGTAATCTATTTGTAATCTTTGTTGAGGACAGTAATAGATGAGGTTACAATGAGGTTGATTGTGTAATCCCCTGAGACATTTACCTTTACACAAGACTTAGGCCCGTATTCCAGAATAACACTCACTTGAATTGCGACGTATCTGAGGACTGATTGTATAGATATCTATATAGATACGATAGATACCTTCTAGAATACGGGTCTTAGTATTGTATATACATGTACATTGTATACTTAGAAACTGTTCACGTAAGCCGAGCTGCCTAGATATTCAATATATTGATATTATGAATCGACCTACATAGAATATAATTTGGCTTCCCAGTATTTGAAATATAGACATTGATATAGTTAGCACTATAAGATTATAAATAAAAAAATTACATTAGAAGCATTTGAGAGCATAATTTTATACGTTCAGTATACCATTCTGCCTAGAATCTAAATAAAAACACAATAAATTTGTCGAGGATGAACATTTTTTACTAACCCATCGCAGTCCTCAAGTCGTGGAACGAATCCGGCGGCTGGGCCTTGAGGCCCTCGGCGTACACCACCACCTGGTTCCAGTCTCACAGTGGGAGGCACTCTCATCGGCATCAAGCCCCAGATGAAATATCTCTTCCGAAGTCTGGGCCCCAAATTGGTGGGCACAGCCAACGCTCTGGCGCGGCTACTGCCCAACCTGAGGGGCCCGGAGGACTCCTGCAGGAGACTCTACGCGGGTGTCGTGCATTCCATGGCCCTGTACGGGTGTCCCGTGTGGGTGGACACCCTGAATGATCGGCACATGCCCCTGCTGCAGCGTCCGCAGCAGAAGTTGGCGTGCCGCATCATAAGAGGGTACCGCACGATATCATTCAACGCGGCGAGTCTCCTCGCCGGATCGCCACCATGGATCCTGGAAGCGAGATCCCTTTCGGCGCTATACCCGTTCCGAAAGGCGGCGCGGGAGCGGGGTCAAGATCCCGAGCCCGAAGAAATTCGGGCCGTGAGATCCCGGCTCCACAGGGAAATGGTGGCGGAATGGAAGCTACGACTTGGGCGACCAGGCGCAGGGCGCGCCGTAGTAGCGGCGGTAAGACCCAACATGGGGGAGTGGCTAGAGAGGCCACACGGCAGCCTCTCGTACTGTCTGACGCAGATGATCACCGAGCACGGGTGCTTCGGAAAGTATCTGCGTCGGATGGAGAAAGAGCCAACGTCCGAGTGCCATCACTACGACGCGAGCGAGGACTCGGGGCTGCACACGCTCACTGAGTGTCCGGCGTGGGAGACGCCGAGGCGGGAGCTTGTGGCGGCCCTGGGAGTGAGGGTTCTCACGCTCTCCACCTTGCTCGCGGCGATGGTCCGCTGCGCGGATGCGTGGGTGGCCGGCGCCTCCTTCTGTGAGCAAGTAATGCTCGTGAAGGAGGAGGCGGGGCGGGAGCGGCAGCGGGAGCGACGAAGGATCGCAAGCCAAGCTGCCCGCGTACGAAGTTAGTGTAAACTTGGAAGCAACACATTGTAATCTATTTGTAATCTTTGTTGAGGACGAAGTACGAAGGCAACTCGGGCGTCGGAGGTCGATGAACGACCTCCGCCCCCCATGAGCGCCGGCCTGGGGGTGACAGGTGGAGCCGCCTGTCGCCCTGGCAGAAGCAGGCCGCGGCGGCGGCGCGCCTGGCGCGCCTCCCCGTTTTCCGGGAACGAGTTGGGGACTCTGTAGTCCCCACACACCCGAGGAGAGGGCCAGATCGTGAGAAATGGCCCTGGGTCGGCCGGGGTGCGAGGGATATGCCTGTCAACCTCACCTTCGGCAACCAAAACAAGTCAAGTCCGACATAACCTCTCCCACCGGCTCCGGTGGGGAGGTATCCGTGGGGATTTTGCGCACGTAAAAAAAAATAGGCATCTCCCAATATTGGGAGTCTTTAATAATATTAACAACAACAAATTAGACATAATATAAGACTTTTCTTCACGGTCTCATATAGTGTTTTTCAGTAATATAAATAATAAATTTGGGCTGAGTTATCCCTAGACTTCATATTTGTGTCCTAATCTAATAGTTCAAACTGAGTTCTAGATTCAATCAATCTCAGTCAAAAAGTTACACTTGAACTAGAATAAGTTATTCATAGAACAATGTCAGTTTATCACAATAAATAAAAAATATTTTTCGTGGATGACACGGCGGTATTTCCGCCCAATTGAGCAGTCCGACTGGGGAAGTACCTCCCCCCTACAGAATACCGTGGCTATAATAACTTCGTGTTATGTTTCCAGCGGTGAGTAGGGTAGCCAGAGCTCACTGGAGAATTTGTGCTGTCTGTGGGAAGACTAAAGGCTTGTCCTGCTTTTTCTTCTACACTGACGGCACAGAAACTCTGCACTTACAGGGTTGGCAGCGCGACTGTGACTCCTCTGGTGTTACAAACGTCCATAGGCCACGGTAACCAGTGTGCTTGTCTGCTAACCAAGTGGTATAAAAAAAAAAGTCTATTTTCTACAAAAATATCAATCACTAAAATCAGATTCAGTCTACCTCATATTCTATATCCTCATATCTACAAATGTAAATATAGTTAACAGGTTTTGTATAAGAGTACTAGTGACCTAAATTACTTGCATGTTAAGTTAACCCACCTAGCTTCACTATAATATTTGTAATATGTAAATTGTAATTTCGAATGCGTGGTGCACGGGTGCTGCAACGCATCCGAAACGTTGGCAGAAATAGTAAGTTCCATAATTTAATTGCGAATAGTTCCGAACGGTTGTATAATTATGAATTGGGATATGCCAGAGGCTACTTCAGGTAATCGATGGCCCAAGACGGCTGTGCGGTTTTTAGTCGGTTCGAGCCCGACATAACTACTCCGCTGGCCTCAGCAGGCCATATTCGAGTGGATTTCCCCACGTTAAGAAAAAGGCATACACATATTTACACTAAGCAGGAATTGAACCCATGCCCCCTGCGTAGCAGCCGAACGTTCTACCGCTACGCCACAGAGGCCATCGTTTCATTCACTATTTCATTCATTTCCTGGAACCTCGGGGAACCAACCCGTCTTCGTGCTTTCCACGATAAGCCGTGTTAACGAAGCGTGTTTTTGCTAAACCGGCTTTGCCCATATGGATAATTGGGTATTTGACTGACGAGTCAAATTAGTTACATTTTACTAAACGTCAAAACGGTAAGCTATAAGGAAACTTGTATGAAATAAATTTTGTGACGTCATAATATTTAAAAGTCAAATCTTTTACTATTACGAGTTGAGTGGGTGATTAAAAATAAATAAAAAACCGATACAACTTTTACAGTTCTTTTAACATTCTCAATTTTAATAAGCATAGTTAAATAATTAATTTTTCAACACACTTGCTCACAAAGTGGCTCTAATTTCAACGCAATTAGGCATATAATGACACCAATGATCGAACTGTGACTTTTCCTGGCTATAATTCACAAGTGGGCAAACTGCGGTAGCCCAGTGGTATGGGTAATGGACTGCTGAGACAAGGTCTCGGGTTCGATCCCAGGTTTTACCATGGCACACACCAATGACTTTCGATGCTTTTCGAAGTTATGTGTGTATTTATCGCAGGTCTATAAGTGCCCGGTTAATGGCAATAGACTCGCCACCTATTAGGACATTAGGAACTACACCTAAACTGGCGAAATGTGGGTGCTAGCATGCGTAGGCGTGAGTTTATGTTATGAGTTATAGCTTTTATTAAATTATTTTTTTGGTTGATTATTTCATTCGAAAAATTACAAAGTTCATATTATCATCGAAATGGAAAAAAGTTCACGTAATTTTTTAATTTTGTTTTGATGCTCTGTGTGTGAACAATGTCATTAAAGTTGTTTTTAATTTTTAATGATTACATTTTTTTTTTTTTTAAATCGCTCTGTGTGTGAACAATGTCATTAAAGTTGTTTTTAATTTTTAATGATTACATTTCAGTACATATTATGAGAGTAGATAAAATGATTTTTTAATATTATTTTATTCGCAAGTGTATTGAATAACCTCTGTATGATTGATGGTTATCTTCTTCGGCTCTCTTAATGGCACCTCAGCGGTTATCACCAACTTTACACACTTGTACCATAATATACTATTAACTACAGGAAATATCCAATCATGTCATCTGATGTGGACTAGTGCAACGTCACTTCCGGTTTCATCGTAAATGGAGCTGACAACAGCACAGTTTCATTAACAGACAAGCCTGTAATTATCCCTTGTGTCGGAAGGGAGGATTCCAGGTTTAACAAATATTGGAATTTAGTCAGACAATGTGGCATTTACAGCTATCAGGCCTGTTATTAAATTTCGAATTTCGAATACACAGAGTAAATAAACAGGGAAGGCGGTAAGCCTGACACACTTACCATAAATCTCTTAGTCTCAGTGTTTCTAAATATATTATGTAATACTAAGGGCTGTTTAACATCAGACAGAATATACAGCCCAGACTTAGCCTCAGATGCATCGCTCGAGTCAATAATAGTGCCTGGAATACGGCAATAGACTCACCCCCTATTACGTGGGACCGAATATTATTATTGGTGAAATGTGGGTGTTAATTCACCTCTGCCTATTCACGCCTTTATCCCCGGAAGGTTAGGCAGAGGTGAATTAACATTCACATTTCACCAGTCATTGAATTCGGTCCCACATAATATGGGGTGAGACTATTGCCGTCTTCCGGGCACTATTGTTGACTCAAGCCTTGTATCTGTAGTTGTTGGCTAAGTATTTGTAATAATATGTAAACTTATAACAAACTCGTGTTTTCATAATCTACACCGAGCGCGAAAATGGGTGGTGGGTTTTTTTGCAACAGATACGGCCCAGGTCAGGTTCTTTAGGTAATAAATGTTTTTTTAATTATTTGACATTTATTGTTTTTTGCAAAATTAAATTTGCTCGTATATATGTACTAGCTTACCCGCACCTGCTTCGCCTGTGGCATATTTTGAAACCTCATATCAGCTATTTGAGTCCGTATTTTTTTATACAACATAGGTGGCTGACATACGGTCCACCTGATGAAAAGTGGTTACCGTGACCTATGAACGTGTGTAACACCAGGGGAGTCTCACCTGTGCTGCCGACCCTGTAAGAACAGAGATTGTCTGTGCAGTCAGTACAGAACACAAAATGAGGAAAAGCCTTTAGTCTTCCCACTGACAGCACAAAATCTCTGCAGTGAGTTCTGGCTACCCTACTCACCGCCGGAAACACAACACGAGGTTATTATATTCGTGTGTATTTCTTTCGTTTTCATATAATAAATGAGAATCTACCGGATTTATTGGCTGATATTCAACACAAAAATAGTTATTCAATTTAAATTAGTAGTTCCTATATTTTTATTTTTATTTTCTTTTATTGGGACACAAAACAGTTACACATTATGTCATACAAAATGAAAGTTACCATTGTTAAATTTGATAAATGTATAACCCACACTTATGTCCGCAAAATAATATAGTGAATAAAGAGTTAAATTTGTGCTAATCCTGAGCCATATTGACTCAAAGAAGTGAAGATATACCTAGCTTGCTTTCTAAATTCATTGTGCGAAAGTGCGAAAATATCTAAATTAGGGAAGTGCGTGTTATAATTATCCAAAAGGCGACGCAGGGGCGCGCGTACCCCGGCGTTGGTTCTGCACTTCGCAGTGTGGAAGAGCCTGGGCACGCGCGCCTCTTGCTGGTTTACAGTTCTTGGTACAATGTAGCATATATTGTTACAAATATTGGAACAATCAAATCTATTGTTACACATTCCATGCGGCATCATGACTTTTAGAAGATTACGTCTAGTCTCCAGGCTAATAAGTTTGTAATGGTCAAGGGTCTCAGGATAGGACATTGTCAATCTTGAGCGGCAGCATCTGTAATGCATCGACCTAAGAAATTTTTTCTGCACCGTTTCAAGCCTATTCACGTAACAGCTGTAGTAAGGAGACCAAATAGGAATTGCAAATTCCAACTGAGAACGTACCAGTATTTTGTATAACAGTAAGTAAGTAGAAGTGCGTTTAAAATTATTGGAAGTTCTCATAATGAAGCCGTACATCCGGTATGCTTTATCAATAATATTATCTACATGCTGGTCGAAATGCAATTTGGAGTCTAGTGTTACGCCGAGATCCCGGACAGAGTAAACGGCCTTTAGTGGGGTGGATTGCAAAATATAATCGTAAGAGGTCTTATTCTTCTTTTTAGTGAAAGATATTACACTACATTTAGGTAGACTAAGCTGAAGTTTATTAACTGTACAGTACAAGGACAGCCTGTCAAGATCCTCCTGTAGTAGTGCACAGTCGTGTATGTTCTTGCAGGATTTGTATATTTTTATGTCATCCGCATACATCAAAAAGTGAGAGTTAATAAAACAAGGTTTAATGTCTTTGACATATAGAATAAAGAGGAGCGGGCCAATTATGGACCCTTGCGGAATTCCAGAAGTGACCGCAATAGCCCCAGATTCCACACCATTGACGACCACCTTTTGAGTTCTGTTCGAGATATAGGCCATAAACCACCGCAAGAAAATTCCAAGTATGCCGTTGTATGCTATTTTATCTAAAAGTAATTTGTGGTCCACCTTATCAAATGCCTTCCAGAAGTCCGTGTACACAGCGTTCACCTGAATCTGCTTGTCCATATTCTCAAATAAATAATTGGTAAACAGCATTAGGTTTGTATTAGTCGAACGTCGTTGAACGAAACCATGCTGTTCCGATATGATAATCTGGTGAATTAATGGGTATAACCTACTGTGTACTAAGCGCTCGAAAAGCTTCGACAAGGCGAACAGTAAAGAAATAGGTCGGTAGTTCTCAATATTGGACTTATCCCCACTTTTATGTACCGGCGTGATGAACGCGAGCTTCCATATGTTTGGGAAAATGCCTTCATTAAGACATTTATTAAATATTAAATATAACGGGAGTGCAATATTTTCAGAGACTTTTTTAATGAATAGGGGAGGCAAGCCGTCGGGCCCCGGGCCCTTGTGCACATCCAACTTTTTTAAAGCACATGTAATAGAGTCCAGTGGCAACTGTATGTCGGAGATACATATTGCGTTGTCAGCGTATGTGCTAGGGGGCTCCCAGTGGACAGGGTTAAGAAAAGAGGGTTCATATACAGATTTGAAAAAAGTGGAAAACATATTACATATTTCAGCTGGATGATTGGAGTTTCGGCTATCGAGGTACATGTTGGCCGGGATACCCGACTTTCCCTTCTTATGTGACACATAAGTCCAGAATCGTTTAATGCTGAGAGGGATACTATCCTCAACTGACTCAATATATTTTTTAAAGCACTTACCTGATTCGGCTATGAATTGCTTACGATAAAATGAAAATGTCTCGTAATGGGATAAATTTTTGTATTTTTTCCACTTAATCCAGGCGCGTTCTTTATTTTTAAAAGTATGTATAAGAGCTGAGCTAAACCACACCGGAAAACGTGTAGACTTAGACTTACATAGCGGAATATGCAGTTTTATTATACTATACATTATCTCATAAAACGCATCAATTGATTGTTCAGCTGAGCGATTCAGGAGACAATGATTCCAATCTACTTCGCCAAGGTCACGATTAATAATCTCGTAATTTGCAGTAAAAAAAATATGTTTTGGGTGGAAGTGACTCTTCATGGGGGTTAAATTGGTCTCTAGAGTAGAAAGTGCAGAGAAGGCGGGGTGGTGTGGGACGAGAGGGACAAGCGGTGGGCACGTAGTAACTTGGCATTCAATGCTTGACATAAACAAATCCAGTATACGTCCGCGGTCGTTCTTTATTCCATTATATTGAGAAGCATCTATGAAAGACATAAATTCACATAAGTATTGACTAATAGGCGTAGATGGTTGAGGTGTTAAGTACTTACTATGGGGACTGTCTATCCAGGCAATATCGGGTCGGTTAAGTCTCCGGCGATGAAGAACGTGTCCGTACTATTATCGTTAATAATCCGCTGTAGCATTTCAAAGTGTGACGTATAAATTTCCTCCTGGGTGCCAGGAGGTATATAAGAAACATTAATAACGTGACGCTTAGAGAGGTCGGATGCAGGCAGTAGCACCGCAACGTGTTCAAGTACGGCGTTCGCATGCTGTGTCAGGAGGCCGGCGGGGCGCAGGGTGCGTAGAACGGCGATCAAAACCCCACCACCATCGAGCTTACCAGTGCTAGCTCGGTCTCGATCACACCTAAACACCCTATAACGGTCGTCTATGAATTCAATATCAGCAATGTTTGGCATGAGCCAAGTCTCGGTTAGCACTATGACGTCATAAAAATAAGACATTATATTCATGAATAAGGTATGCAACTTAGTACGCAGACCCTGACAGTTCTGATAATAAAATGATAAGTTATATTCATCCATTGGTGACAGAAATAAAGTACAAATGAGAATAATTGTTAAGGTAGTAGTGGGGACCTGCTGCGAAGTCCTTATGTCCAGCTGGTAGCCTGGAGTCAGGAGTTAATAAACAAATATCGTAATGTAAATATGACACAGAAGTTAACATGAAATGCATAACAATATAACACAATACGTACAAGAAATTTTAGATGTGGGTAGTTCCACAAAATTATAAAATCATAGAAAAAATAACTAATAAGCTTTGAGCGGTAAAGCTTAATGAGTACCAAATTAAATCGCTCAAGTACCATTATTTCACTTAAATTTGCAAGGGGAACAATTAGTATATGGGCAAAAAAAGGCAGAGGTGGGTACTTAAAAAACAAAAGTGCACTTTTATACAGACAATAACATACAATAGTTAATTTTATGCCCAGATATTTAACAGTAAACGCACAGAGTAATGTAGGCTTCAGAGGTTGAAAACAATAGAAAAAAATAAGTGAAATCCTAAGATTAATATCGTAACTTACCTGGTATTGTTGATGGACTGACATGTAAACAGAATATCTTCCGAATCGTCTTCTTCATGATCCTTGGATCAATGATATATGATCCGTAGACGAGTGGATCCATGCAGGAGTTGGAGACTGCCATGATGAAGAACAAATCTTGAACTCTGGCTGAAACATGTACCGCCGATTTACGGTCTAGCATGTACCTGTTGGAAATAAACAGATATAAGTAGGTATGAAGGAAAGAGGTGTGTGTATGGACCCTATCAAAGACCCTGGGCCAAGCCAGCTTCACCAGCAAACCTATACACCTGCTGATTAACTAACGAGGCTCTGGTGCAAACTTTTCTCTCATGCAGTCAAAAGGCAGTCAGTTGAAATAATAATAAATAATTTAATCATTAATAATTCCAGAGGTTCTAAAAATGATCACTCTTAATATTTTTAGAGCGATTATTTTTATAACCTTTAAAAGTTAAAGATGGAATATCGAAACATCCCCGATAGGCAGCTACTTGTGCCGAGCCATAAATACATTTACGTTGTACCAAAATCTGTAGGTAGTTAAGCAATTACAGGGACGTATAAATAACACATATGTATACAAGAAATACATATACTCAAAACTGTTGGGAAAAGTAATTATTTTTGCGAATTTCCAAAGCATTTAGTATGCTAACTATTCAAATCGATTAAAACTTAATCGGCTCAGGCGGGATTCGTACCCGCGATCTTTTTCTTACAGAAGGAATACTCTGACCACTGAACTACGCCTGAAGCCATCCAAATCTTCCTATATATACGTCTTGGGACCTTACTGTCGGTAAGGTGGCCCTCACCGTCCCAAGACGTATAAGAACTATCGCAATCAGTGAATGATGTTTTAATCATTTCAATCAAAAATTAATGTTTAGAAATAAAATAATAAAATGGTAGTTACGAGTACATAGTCATTGTCACAAAATATTTTGAGCTATTGATCAGTCTTTTGATTTTATGTAAATATTTTCATAAAATTTTTCAAAGCAAAATCAACATCTAGGAACTTGAAGCCACGACCAGTCTTTTTCTAAGGGGACTACACTAATTAATTGATAAAGTAAAGAAGTATTTCTTAATTCCTTTTATGCGTTGGTACCAGGTAATTGCCAAATTAAAAAATAAGTGAGGACATCGTACGCCCACGAGTCCTACGCCTACGAACATCCAAATTAAAATTTCTCCAAATTACGTATACACGTTCATTAAATTTTGGAAACGAATGCAATGTGTTTTGCAACACAGTTTTGTGATTATTTTTATTACAAGTGTAATATTTTTTTGTATCTATCTATCTTTTATACTATTATGTAATTCTTGTAAAGTGCTCGTGTCTGTATATTGGAGAAATTTAAAGAAAATGCTTGGTATTAAAGATACTAAAGAAAAAAATGTATTTCGGAATTCTTGTCTGTTTATTTGTCCGCGATGGACCGCTATAACTACTAAAAGTATTTTGATGCAGTTTCTTTTGTTTGGAAGCTTTTGGTCAGACTAAAAATCTTACGTTTGTTTGATCACAATCGGTTCAGTACGACCGGAAATGCGAACAAATGTCTCACGAACAAATCCGCGCGGATGGAGCCGCGTGTGGAAGTCTATTATAATTGATAAGTTCACAGAAAGTGGGGTCTTTTTGGGCTTGCTTGCTCGCTTAATTTATATAACTAGTGCTAAAAAAACCATAAACAGAGCCTTGAACTTTGAGAATCGGGATATAAATTTGAAAAAAAAGCCTTTAGTTTCTCGCCTCGGTCTAGGCTAGTTTTTACCTTGATTAGTAGGTAATAGACAGTAAGAAGATGTAATATTTTTTGAGCAATATGTCTTGATCACCACATCCATCATCGAAAACTAAACCTGGCAAACATTGTATTGCTGGTTCTAAAAAATGGGAGTTGGTAGTAGAGGGGTGAAGATTTAAGGTTTTTGTATTTTCAATGTAAAATCATTATAAAATGAAAATATAATATTGCCAAAAAATATATATATTTTGGGTTGGGGCCACCCTTATAACTTTAGTGTCGAAAAAATAGTTTACGACCTATTTTCAAACCTACCAAATATTTACAATTTTATTAAAATCGGTCAACCCGTTTCGAAGGACTTTGCAGAGAAACACTGTGAAAAGAGAATTTATACTTTAGATTAAAATTAGTGTAAGAAACCAGAAAAGCACAGTAAAAAGACACAATATTGTGGTCAAATAAAATAAACATTACACAAGATTTGTTCTTTCTAGAGTGTATTTCACCTAAACGGACGTGCTGTGGACAGGCCTTGGCGTGCTTTGAATAAATAACACTGCTTCTCTAGTAAATTCTCTTATAAGCATGACTTCTAATAAGTCTTGTAAAATCCAGTATGAAGTAATCTAGAATATTCTAAAAATCGAAATACTTAGAACTGTTGTTCATTTGAATTATCGTCTATTTACTGATTAATTTATATTTATAATTTATCAAATCGTGCCTAAATTTGTTTGATTTTCTAATAGATAGTATCAGTAAGTCGACACCCTCTGTGGCGTGATGGTAGTGAACTAGGTGGTATATCTACGCAGGTTCGATCACCGCTCAGTGCAAATTTTTCTAAGCATGAATATTGGAACTTTTTTATACCACTTAGGTGGCCCCGACAAGCGCAAGGCCCACCTGATGGAAAGTGGTCACCGTGGCCTATGGACGTGTGCAAAACCAAGAGAGTGACACTCGCGCTGCCAACCCTGCAAGCATTGAGAGTTTCTGTGCCGTCAGTGTAAAAGACAAAACAGGATAAGATCCTTTATTCATGTCTACGCTGTTTTTGGTATATTATGTGTGGGTGTGTTAAGTATAAGTATAATATGTAGGTGCCTAGTTGTAGGTTCCGTTTCATTGTAAATTATGTTTGTAGTAAGTATATACGTAAGTATAGTAGTATGTATTATATCTATAACTATATAATATATCAGAGTATAAATAACAATATAAAATAATATATGTACACCGGAAGCTGCCCACTATATCTATCTATTTATCTTACTCACTCCATCCCATGGTTGCCTGGTTGAGATTGCCTTGTGCAATAAGGCCGCCATTTGCTATGGCACAAAACTGTACCAAATTTTGTTTTTCTGTATCCATTCTCTGTGCACATACAATAAAGAGATATATTATTATTATTGTTTCTCGGTTCCATGACTCTCGGGACTATGGAGTCCCGGACTTTGCGTGACTTTGACGTGCGTCGGGCCGAAGTCAAGACGTAGAGGCCCTTTTAAGAGAATTTAATATGCTAGGAATTCACACACATGGCGGATATCATCCCCGAGCGCACAATATGATACACCGGGAGATGGTCCCCGCCAGGTGCAGAGACTATTGCTGTGCGGTGCTGTGGCCGCGATGGAAACTAAATTATGGGCTATGGGATTGAGAAGTGGATGGACTGGTGAATGGGCTATGGGGGAGACTAACGGACGCCTGCCGTGACAATAAGTCTCAAAATTGTAAAAAGGCAGGTGGTGACTTGCCAACTCATTGCATGGGCCCCATTAAAATAGCCACATATAGTGCGGCCATGGAGCAACATCCGTTGAGCGGCTAAGGTTGTCGAGAGGTGAGTCTGCGGGGTGCAGGTTCCCGGTATACCAGTCAGCGTGCCCCCGGCATTATGACATTTTACACTTCCAACCTGAAGCATAGGTTCTGCTCTTGCAACTCCACTCATGGCCAGCCAATAAAGGCAAGCACACAAGGTGAGGGGGAATAAATCCTAATCCTCGGGAGAATCGGGGTACGTGGTGTCGCCACACACCAACAGCTCGCTTACCACTGACAACACAAAAACCCTCCAGTGAGCTCTGGCTACCCTACTCACCGCCGGGAACACAACACGCGGTATTCTGTAGGGCGGAGGTGCTTCCACAGTCGGACTACTCGATTGGACGGAAATACCGTCGTGTCGTGTGTAGGAGGTATCCTATAAGTGTATTTGCATTGGTCTGGTCGTGCTTCGGTGAGGTCGTTAAGTCGTCGGTTCTGGTTGGCACACCAACATCTATGGCGTAGTTAGAGTCCTAAAAAATCCAGCAACTAGTCTAATCGCAATGCTCCAATATCGCCATTGGGATGTGGAGATAAGGTGGCAGTCGCTTCACGGAAAATATCAGAACACGTGAAAGTTTCGGATGCGACTAAAAAGTCAAAATAACCGCAATCTCCCGTTTACAATTCTTTAATCATTACTTAATCACCCTTAAATAATAACAAATTGAAACTTTTACCTTCCAGCGGAGCTTTTATTTTTAGAATAATATTATTCACTTTCTTTTTTTTTTTTTTTTTTTTATATATAGGACACGCCAACTTGACCTCACCTCGCCTGATGGTAAGCTAAAGGTAAAGTCTCAGGAAAGAGGGTCACCATTACAGATTTCCAGGTCTTGGTGGTGCGGCAAAGAAAAGAGTCTCCGAACCGCTTGGTTCTTGCTCGTATATTCTGCACAGTGTGAGGGTGACATCTAAGGCCTGCACGTGTTGTCCTATGTAGGAAAGGAGATGGTGGGATTAGTTGGAAGAGCTCGTCAGAACACTCACCGTGGTAGAGACGGTAAAATACAGCCAAGGAAGCAATATCTCTACGCATCTGCAAAGGCTCGAGGGTGTTCGTGACCTCAGGGTTCCCAATAATTCGGACCGCGCGTCGCTGCAACCTGTCGAGAGCATCTAGTAGGTATTTCGCGGAGCCATCCCAGAGATGCGAGCAGTATTCCACGCAGGAGCGAATTTGTGTCTTATAGAGAAGACACCGCTGCTCCGGCGTGAAAAAACGTCTCACTTTGTTTAGGAGTCCGAGTTTCCGCGAGGCTGTTTTGATGATGCTCTCGATGTAATTTCTGTTATTCAGTTTGCAGCGAATATCCATGCCTAGGATATAGAGATTGTCCTGCAGTGGAAGTGGCGTGCTCTGAAGAGTGGGAAGGGGAAGGAAAGAAGATACCTTTGCTGTGAACGGACAAGCCTGCGTCTTCTTGGCATTGAACTCGACCATGTTCTCGGAGCCCCATTGAGAAATGTGATTCAAGATCCGGTCGAGTTCAGTGACAAGAAGCTGTCTTTTTTCCACGATATCAGACTGTTAGGCCGCAGGTAGTCCGTGATAACTCCCGTGTAAGGTGCTATCGTCTGCATAGCAATGTATGCTGCCGGTGGACAGCATGTCGTTGATATGCAGAAGAAAGAGAGTGGGAGATAATACAGACCCCTGCGGTACGCCAGCATTTATTTGCAAGAACTCCGAAGCCCGTCCATCACAGAGGACGCGGATACGGCGCTCCCGCAGGAAACTAGCAATCCAGTTGCACAGTCTAGGAGGCAGACCAAAGGCTGGTAGCTTGGAGAGAAGCGATTTGTGCCAGACTCTATCGAAAGCTTTGGCGATATCAAGACTAATTGCCAGTGACTCGCCGTGCTTGTCCATAGCCTCACCCCAAAGATGGGTAACGTATGCTAGAAGATCACCCGTTGACCGTTTCGGCCTGAAGCCATATTGCCGGTCATTAATTAAGGAGTGATCCTCTAGGTGACGCATGAGCTGTTTGTTAATGATGTGCTCGAAGACCTTGCACAGCACTGAGGTGACGGCTATGGGTCGATAGTTGGCTGGCTCTGAGCGATCCCCCTTCTTGGGGATCGGCTGTACATTCGCCTCTTTCCAAGCCGAAGGCACTGTACCCGAGCTGTAGGACAGTCGGTACAGCCGCGTAAGCATCGGAGACAACTCCGCTGCACATTTTTGTAAGACCACCGCTGGAATACCATCCGGGCCACTGGCTTTCCGGACATCGAGTGATTGAAGCACCGCACGAACATCGCATTGCCTGATACGTATTTCAGGCATTACGTGGTCACCATTGGGTAGTGTCGGCGGCTGTATACCGCAATCATCGACTCGGGAATTGGCCGCAAAGAGATTTACTAGCATATTGGCTTTCTCTTGCGGTCCATGGGCCAGGGATCCATCAGGGTAGCGCAGCGGTGGCAGCGAAGGCTGACAGAAGTTGGCCTGCACGGCTTTGGCCAGTCGCCAGTATCCACGGCTGCCCGTGGGATGTGCCACTAGCTCTTGACCAAGCCGCGCAATGCGCAGGGCATCCGCTCTGACGTAAGCCCTCTTGCAGACCTTTGTGGCTCTGTTGTACGCCGCCTTGAAGTGGCTCACATTGGGATCGTGCGTGGCACGCGCCCTTACCCAAGCGCGATACGCGGACTGCTTTTGATCAACAGCCCTCGCACACTCGCGCCCGAACCAAGGGCGCACTCCTCGGGCACCGGTGACATCAGTGTACGGGATATAGTATTCCATACCCAGACCGATCTCACCGGCAACAGCAGTAGCACAATCCGAGGGTTTCTTACCTTCAAAGCAGCGTTCAACCCACGGGATGGACGCAAAATAGTTGCGCAGCCCATCCCAATCTGCTGACGAGTAGTGCCAGAGACGCCGCTTCCCCTGCACGGGTCGTGAAGGCGCTATAATTGGCACCTTGGAGCAGACCAGACAGTGGTCGGAATTGCCTAAAGCGGCTTGTACCGAAACACTGTACAGGTCTGGGTGACTCGTCAGCAGAAGGTCTAGCAGAGAGGGTGCTAGGCCCGACCTTCTTGGTATTCTAGTGACCTCGTGTACCAATTGGGTCAGGCCATGCGCCAGAGCAAATGCATGGGCGGCTCTACCCGCATGGTCTGTTTTGGAGGAGCCCAACCAGGTTTCGTGGTGGGCGTTAAAGTCCCCCAAAAATACCACTTCGGCGTTCGGAAACCGTTCCTGTGCATCATCTGCCGCCTGACTCAGATATTCAAAGAGTCGAGTTGTCTCAGCATCTCCTGTATGGGAACGGTAGAGGCACACATAGATCTGACTCGTAGAGCCATGGTCTACGTGTACCCATAGGGTTGAAAAGGATGGGTCCTCAAGGCAGCGCAAACGGCGACAACAAACATCCGCCCTAACAAACACGCACACCCCGGCTTTTGCACGGAAATTTTCCTCGATAACATAGCCGGGGTAAAGCAAGTAGGTCGTGTCATCAGGGCGGCCTATTTGTGTCTCCGTGAGAAAGAGCATATCTGGTTTCGCCGTCTCAAGGTGTTGGTGGACGGCGTTGAGGTTCGCATGGAGTCCACAGATGTTAGTGGACTCCACCTCAAATAGCGAGCTTGTGGGAGTTTGCAGAGCCACTGTGTTGCCCAATACTCTTAAATGCGCTGCCATGATGAAAAGGAGAAAAGGGCGTGAAAAAAAGAGGTGATTGTCGTCGCAGCACCGCGTGACAAAGTGCGGGATATTGGTTTTGTCTATGATTATGAGGCATGGCGTGAGCCGACACGCCGTACGGAAGGGCCCCCGTACCCCCCCGAATATGGTCGCCTGGCCCCCACTTCCGGTCACCAACCGGCACGACGAGCCATACCGGGATTATGCGCGGTCTGGTGAGGCAGCCTTCCAGGGTGGTTAGTCCCAGTTGGGCCTCTGTACTATACCGCGGGCGGCCAGCGGCACCACCGTTTCTACGGGTCTCCCTGACCGGCGCGTCGCCCCGCACCATCCTCACTAGACTACGCCAAGACCCACTGGTCCCACTAGTGCTGCGACCACCATCACCCCTACCCGGCTATGCATTTGCTGATCCCTGAACGCAATCCAACCGAAATTGAATTACTATGAAGGGTTTTTCGCAATATTGCACGGTGGTACCAACCCGGTCGAAATTTGTGACAAATTTGTGCCGTCAAATCTCTACCACCACTTTTGGTATATTTAATCATGCTCAACCCAAAAAAACGTTGATGCCTGATAGGCTTATGATAAAATATCTCATGAAAAATTGTCGTAGATCAAGCAATGACAAGAATAAAATCCTTTGAAATTTTATCACCATTTAAATTTGTTTAACAAAACTCAAAAGTCCTTTGCTCTGGATCCTAAGATCTGTATAATTTGTCACGTTTATTGCTGGTATTTTGTTAAAGGAATTTTCGTCGTCCCACACCATTACGACAGATATTAAGTGCTTCTTAAATGGAAATACCTACTATACACTAATATAGCAGTAATGAACAAAATCTGAAATTTTCAAATTGAAAAGGTGTTAATTTTAGATGTCTTTTATAAAATTATGATGCCAATGCCAATGTCTTATGTATAAACTCCATTCATAATGATATTATAAGACACTTTATAAAAGGAACAATGTACTTTTTGCTAGAAATTTTGAAACTTTTCACTTTTATTACAAAGCTGAGAAAACTTAAAGGAGCCTGTAATTTTTCTCTGTAGTTTAAAAATAAAATGGAGGAGAGGAGGACAGAGGTAGAAAATTCAATATTTTCATGTTCTCTTTTTTCTATTTAAATTTCACAATTTCTAAAATCCATTAACTACATATACACATATATCCAACTGTATCCAGCTTATTACTCGAGATTGATATGGAAAAAACGCAAAAAAAAATAAACCCTGTTACGACAAGTATATCGACCGTATTGAAAATATCCAAAAGCGCTGTATCAAATACCTCTGCTTCCATCAGGGCATTTCATATAAAGCTAGTAAGTACTTAAAGCTCTGTCAGAGATTTCATCTTACCTTACCTTACCTCTTATCAACCGTCGTGAGATAAATGATTTCACCTTCATTCTCCGAATAATTAATAATGATATCAATTGTCCCGAGTTGTTATCAAAACTTTCATTCAATGTACCATGTAAGTCAATTCGATTTAATCCACCGCTACGAATTCCGAACGCCTCTACAAATTACAGGCAAAACAGCTACATAGTGAGGGCTACTCGTAACTTTAACAGGCTATGTAAGCAGCACGATATTGACCCATTCTCGACTAGTGTGCCCGCGGCAAGAAGGTGCTTGAGTTTAACATTTTTCAAACCCAGAAATTGATGTACTATGTTCCTGGTATTGACTATGTAGATCTATTGTGTAGTTTTTCTATTTTTTTCTTCCATAAGGTTTGTGCAATGCGTGTTTTTGTTCACAATGTTTTACCTACGCAGCGACTATAAGTGAAAACTTGTTATTGGCTTTCTATTACCTAATCCAACGCTATTCATGTTTTATGCTGTAAGTTTTCCATGTACTAAATAAATAAATAAATAAAAGTAATTACAAGATGTCGGACACCGAGAACAAGATGAAAAATATTATAGAACAGAAAATGTTGCAGGAGCGTAATGTGAAGGAAATGCACAGAAGCGAAGACCTTTCGCTTCTGTGCGTTTGAAAGTTCTTCACAAAATATTATAGTGAACAACTCACTATAATATTGTGATAGCAGAAATTTGAATAATAATAGTTGAATATATTTAGATTGGAAAAGTCAAAGTTCAAGACGGAGTAGTTAACAAACTGATTGCTGTAAAATGTAATTAAATGATAGTTGATGTATTTTGAGAAAGCATTTAGGTAGTAACTTTAATAACTGCGATTAAATACTATTCTTTTCTGTGTTAGTGTTAGATATATCATACACTTGAATAAAATTATTCGTAGCTGTATATTTTGGTGTGGTGATGGCAACTCACATGGTCACAAACGGGTGGCAGGGCGGAGCAGGTATGTTGCTGACGCACATAGGGAGGCCAGAGCAAAGTTCGTTATCTGGGATTGGTATGGCCGACCATCTTCAGGTCATGTTTATGAAGACATGGTCAGTTCTCGGAAGGTGTTTAAAGGAAAATTAATGTGGTGTCAAAAACACCAAGACCAAATAAAAATGGATTGTGTGGCATCACACTATTCGAACAAAGACTTCAAAAAGTTTTGGAAGTCCACAAATAAATTAAATATAGCTCATAGCCTTTCTGTGGGTGTCGGTGGCTTGACCGATCCGCAAATGATAGCCGAATCCTTTAAGGAACATTTTGTAGCGCAATCATCCCTGGGGCTAGCAAAGACCATGCTCAATGCTGAGACACATCGTGACCGGGTATCCACACTCATTACCGCCAAGGAGGTACGAAATATACTTAGAAATATGAAAAGAGGCAAATCATCGGGACACGATGGTTTGAGCATTGAGCACCTGCAGCACGCGGGCTATCACATGCCAAGAGTACTGGCATTGTTTTTTAATCTTTGTGTGGGACATTCATATCTGCCTTCAGAAATGACACGAACGCTGGTGGTGCCAGTGGTCAAAAATAAGACGGGAGACGTATCAGACCGGTCGAACTATAGGCCTATTTCGCTGGCAACCATAATTGCAAAGGTGCTTGACGGTGTGCTTAATTCACATCTGGACAAGTACATCAAGCCTCATGATGCCCAGTTCGGGTTTAGACCTGGCTTATCGACTGAGAGCGCAATCGCCTGTCTTAAGCATACCGTCAGGTACTATGCTGATAGCAAGACGCCAGTATATGCGGCTTTCCTTGACCTTTCTAAAGCATTCGACATGGTATCCTACGATATCCTATGGGATAAACTGCAAGAAACGGGAATCCCTGGGGAACTGTTGAGTGTTTTTCGCTACTGGTACCAACATCAAAGTAATGTGGTCAGATGGGGGGTAAATATATCATCACCATATGTCATGGATTGTGGGGTACGACAAGGTGGGCTAACCTCACCAAAACTTTTTAATTGTTATATAAATGCACTGATAGAGGAGCTCAGCAGCACGCGTGCAGGCTGTTTTATTGATGGAATTTCTTTTAATAATATAAGTTATGCAGACGATATGGTGCTGCTGGCCCCCTCTATCAGTGCATTAAGAAAGCTACTTGTCATATGTGAGAAGTATGCGGACAAACATGGGCTGGTATACAACACCAAAAAGTCCGAATTCATGGTCTTTGGGGCCGTGGGCACCAAGCGTCCGGATATCATACCGGAGGTGACTATGTGTGGAGTACCACTTCGTCAGGTTGATACCTTCAAATATCTTGGACACTATGTTGCTCACGACCTCAGGGACGATGCAGATATTGAGCGGGAACGTAGGGCATTGGCAGTAAGGGCGAATATGCTGGCCCGCAGGTTCGCTCGGTGCACGGACAGTGTAAAAGTAATGCTTTTTAAGGCGTACTGCACATCCCTGTACTCGAGTGCGATGTGGGTCAGCTATACCCAGCGCTCCCTTATGGCCCTACGTATACAATACAATAAAGCTTTCAGAGCGCTGTTGCGGCTGCCGCGCTTCTGTAGTGCATCGGCTATGTTCGCTCACGCACGTACCGATGGTTTCGCAGCGTTGTGGCGAAAAAAAAATGACGTCGATGCTATATGGAATGCGCGGCAGTGGCAACAGTATGCTCAGTGTACTTGTGGACAGGGGCTATGAGTGCCACATATTAAGGCACGTCTATAAAATGCACCAATCTTTTGTGATATATAAATACTAACATAGATTTAAATACTTACTAACAAAAAAATGGATTTTAATTATCTGGTAAATAAATGAATTATTATTTTTTTTTTTTTTCCATTCTGGTACTTCATAATAAATATAGAATAGAATAGAGTTATTTATTTCTAAGAATATGGTACATCGAGGCTTTAATGTTATTACAGTAGTAATACATTGGTGTAGAAATATTTAGTTTTAAAATAATAACGAAAATAATAATGTCAAATATTAATACAGCTTTTGTCACAAATACATTCAATTTATTATTTCCTTAATCATTTAATTGTTTTACATCAGTCAATATAATATCTTTAACATTATTTTTTTTACATTTTATAAGTGTCTGTAAGGAGAGTACTGCACGGCATTTTCAATTTCATGTCAATGATGACTTTAATCCACAATGGCAACTGACAGTGTAAACAATATGTCGAGTAATATTAAAGCGAGACGAAATATTGCTAATAATACGGCCATCTTTATATTTTATAAACAATTTCTGTATTTTCCTCAATGCTTAAATTTGTCAGTTGAAAACTAAAACCGAAATGTAATAGATGGATATTATGAATCTATTTATAGTGTTAATTGTACATTGCCCCGCTTTTTAAACTGGTCAAGGTTCATTCTCATATATATCGCGACTTACAATACAATTGAAGGCAGGGTGAGTATACCTAGCTGGGTAAAGTAGGGTCTAGCTGAATAGTCCTGCGGTATCCCCACTTTTTTTTTTTTTCTACGTGCGCAAAATCCCCACGGATACCTCCCCACCGGAGCCGGTGGGAGAGGTTATGTCGGACTCGAACCGACTAAAACGCACGCCGCCTGCGGGTCGCTTTGGTTGCCGAAGGTGAGGTTGACAGGCATATCCCTCGCACCCCGGCGCGGTATCCCCACTATAGCACGCACGGCGCGCTTCTGCACTTGCTGAGACTTACCAAACATGTTGAATAAACCACTTGTACTTTTTCACGCTATTCTATAATAATAATAATAATAATAAATCATTTATTTCAGGCAATAATAGAAAAGTTACAGGATGTTAAAAAACTTATTCTACGGCCCATAAATATATACCTTAAAACTAAAAATACATATAATATATCTTAACCTAAAGCACACGTAATGACGTCGACGTGTCACGGGGCGGGGTGTCGCGTGTCGGCAGGCGTCCTCGGAAGCGCCGAAACTTCACCCCCGTCGGCCAAAAGTCAGGACGCAGGATGGTAGCGGTGTGGCTGTTTGGAACTCGCACCACAAAAGAATTGAAGCTCACGTTGTGACGAGAGTCCAGCTTCTCCACCCTTAAGCCCATCCCGGTTTTCTTTTGGAGATAGTTCGCGACGTCTACGATCTTCACGCTGTGATGTACACGAGATACGTAGACCATCGTCGAAGGTACCTCTGCGCGGAACTGCTGCTCAATGCTCCTCGCTGCAGTACCACACTGGTTCTTGCGGGAGGACTTCTTCTTCTTCTCAACAACTTTGAAGTCCTCCACATTACAAGGCTCCTTCCCCGGCGCCTTGACGGATGCAGTGTTGCACTGAGTGACACTACACTGTCGTCTCTTTGTTGGTACGGCTGTAGGGGTGCTGGCCGTAACAGCTGCGTAGTCACGTGGATGAGGAACTTGCAACGTGATATTCGGCCTCTTCACGGGTGAAGAAGGGGCAGCGGGGGCGGCGGGGCGCGCGATAGTGTTCGCGGCACGCTCCTCGGCCATCGGCGACTCAGGCGAATCAAATTTTGCTGACTCGAAACTGTAAAATGACGCATTCTGCGCGCCTCGTCGTACGTTGACATTATTAGAGGCTACATTATGTGACGTACTAGTTGTACTACTGTTACGGAGTAGCAATAATTCCGCCTGTAGTCCACTGATAGTTTTATCAGAAGCCTCTAATTTTGCCAACACATCAGCAAGGCTGGACTTCAAGAACGTGATGTCCTTGAGAAGTCTTGTGACATCTACGTGGTCGAATCCCACCGGCGGAAGCTTGTGCAGCTCCCTTGCGACGAAATCTGGCACGTCATCCGGGTCGGTTTGCTTCAGCAGGGTGATGATGTCCTGCACACTTCGTTCCCCTCCATCCCTTCTGCGAGATGGCATCTGGGCAGTTTTGCCAACCGATTGGTATAGCAGCGCCTTCCCGCTGCAGACCTCCTCTTCCTTGAAATTGGACTTGCAGATCTGCAGGATGCTGATCTCGTCCATAGTGTCGACTGCATTCTGGATGAACGCCAGTAACTCGTTCACTATGATCGCCTTGTTGGTAGCCATCGTGGCGATGTAGGGCAGCGGCGCCCGAGCGGCGCGTTTCGCGAATTAATTATTTTTATTAATTAATTACGAAGCTATACATTAGTGAGACGCGACCGTCGCCGACCGCGCATCACAAGCAACCACTATTTTCTATACCCTAAATTAATATATATAAAAATGATTATTTGACTCAAGTTTACATTGTACATGAAGTTTCACTCTTACTTCAAGCAGAAATAACACAAAACATACTGAGACTACGTTCCACACTAGATTAATACCTATGTTAATGGAACGCGTTTTCACCTTACGGCATTCGCAAAGACTTAATCCTGTATAAGCTACAAGCTAGGCTATAAGTTAGACTATAAACCTTTAAGAATGATCTGAAACCGGCAAGGGTTAAAAATATAATAGTTAAATAGTGTGGAAAAGTTTAAGTCATTTATTCTATATGATTTCATTTCATTTCATTTATTTTTTGTGAATCATAGGTATTACAAGATCTTAATATTAATATCATTGCATTATGTTCTACCGTTTAACATGGCGTTACAAATTAAATTTAAAATATGGTTAGTTTATTTACTATGAATATGGTTAGTAGATACATGTATCATTAGTTTAATATCGATTTCTTTTATTACATAATTCCTAATTATTAATAACCTTTATACATATTGATAAATCGTCTAATTTAATGTAATACGATATTTGAATGCCGACATAAAATAGTGTCAATTTTAATTTAAATATTATAGATCTATGTGTACATTGTATTTGTTACAATGTAGTAAGAGTATTATTGTCAGCCCCTTTGAGTCACTACCTAGTACTGAGATATTTTTTTACTGAATAAGTATCATTTTGCATTCCCTGGAAATCGAAATCTCAGGCTAAGCAGTCGCAGTCACTATGCCGTAACAACCATTGCCGAAACGCGTTATATTGGTTTAGTAGTATCCGGTTAAATACCGTTATCTTAAAGTTACTATGTTCTTACGAAACAGGAAAGATAATTTTTAAATTAGGTATAAGAAATGTTCTTACATGTAAAGAAGTACATTGGAGGAGAGTGAAAGCTTTGTATGTTACCGGAATTAACGCAAGGACGATGAAAAGTGGGCTGATGTTTATAATACATTTACACTTAAAGGGTTTTATCAGCGCTTTCCAATATTCCTCTAATGACGTAAAACATGACCTTGTTCTTGAAAAGTGAACAAAAACATTTTATTAAAACTCATAAATAAACAATGCTGTGTATTCAAGTATACAAAAAGCGAAGTAAAATTTTAAAAAGTAAATTCCGGATAACTCTCCCGGGGATACAAGATTCTTTTTAAATACACAAACAATGCCAAGAGTGTAACATCTTTACGTATATAATTTTACATGTGCACCTAATTATGAAAGGTAAATCAAAAGTTCGAGCATTGTTTCTGTACAAATCGCCAAATTGAATTTTGAATGTATGGACGACGATTATTTTGTGTCCACAACTACTACAGTACTGCCTACTCGGATATAAAGGAAAATCAATCTCTACATCCTAAGAATCTCTTGGGAGATCCTAGTAGAATAGGATTTTCATTAGGCTTTCCTGAGGGAGTTAGTTAGGAAAGTGGAATGTGCCAAGAATTTTACTTAAATGCATGAATAAATATAAAAAACAGTGCTTACTGTCTACCAAAAATATATACTAGTGATAAAATATTTTTATGGTACATTATTTAAAGAACGGCTATGACAGGGTAGACTATGATAAAGGTTTTTCCTATTATATTAGTTTCAAATTGCTGGAATACTCAATATATTTGAATAAACTGAATATTGTAATGAAACTGAATATTTAAATCTTTATTATATTATAATATACAATTATTAACAAATTAATATAAAACTATGCTAACTATACAATATATACAAAAATGGAATAAATAAAAAGAGGGAGACTGTAATTTAGGCATCGAAAAATTCCTCCCCTTCGACCTCTACTGGTACCGTGCCCAAGAGGTTGGCGGCATTACCACGCTGAATGGCGATGCCAATTCTTTGAGTGAGGTAAAGGCCAGCCTTATGGTCACGGGAAGCGTCGATTAGTCGCTTCTAATTGCTGGAATAGTTTGAAAGAAATTGCAAATTAAAATCCTAGTGTTTATCCATTCGTCGTAATCCGTACTGGATTTGGGCACATAACCTCATAGTACAATAAATATGTTCATACAAAAATATGTGTAATAGTAACAGAGTAGAGGAAGAGGAAGAGGAGGAGGTGGAGGAGAAGGTGTGAGCATCAGATCGATCTTGACTAGCAAAGTACTCAAAACTATTTTAATACCTACCAATGGCGTTAACACCAAACTGACCGACCTTACATTCCGAATGCAAATATCAGAACAATCAGTCATCTGGAAGCGGGAAATACCAAGGTATTAAGATCATTTAGGTACAAGATCGATCTGATGCTCACATCTCCTCCTCAACCTCTTCCTCTTTCTCTCCTACCTCTTTACAGTACTTACCACAGCGTCATAGTAGCATACGGCAGCCAACAGCAAGCGAACACACTAACTATGGTGACTGTCATCCTGAGTGTCCTTCGCCTTGCTCGAGCCAGTGGTCTCTGGTCTGACCTCCTTAGCATTACTCGACTGTGATCGGAGTGATTATATTTCTCTGGAAACGGTAAAAAGCTTACACAAATGTATTACTAGAAACTAGAGTAAAATAATCTAGCTTAAGATCAAGATGAGTCAAAAACACTTTTAATATTTCAGTCAGTATTCAGTCAAATGATTGTATACAAATTTTAGCATATGAACTATAAACCGTCGCGTAAACACTAGTCTGCTACCGGAGGATTTAACAATTTTGAATAAAATATAAGATACATGATATTATGCAGTTTTATCGTGCAAAAAAAAACATTATTGCATAAAGATGCAGTGCAAATGTTATCTCTAAGTAATACAAGGAATTAGTGAAGTGTTTAACAAAATTAGAAAACCAAACAGTGAAGTGCCAGTTCCAAAAAAGTGAATATAAAACTAAATGTAAGAGGATCAAGAATATGGATTAGACATAATTGTAACAGGTACGACGACAAAAACAATAATAAAGGGAGAAACAGCTGGATAAGTTATTATTTCATTAAATACATAAAATTGTGTGGCCGTTAGAGAAAAAATATTTGAAAATTGACAGCTAACTTAACAAAACTACATCTAGTGAGAAGTAGCGAAACTACAAAATTGAGACACAAGGTCAATACCTTCGAATTAGTTCACATAATTACCAACAGGTGCCACTATACACAAGATTGTAACTGTGTGTCAATATGGAATCACAGAATATTACATTCCGTATAAGTAAAAAAAAGCGTAACAAATCAGCAGATAGAACATTGGATGACTCATCTAGGTCCACTGAATCTGAGCTAGACTATATGGGTAGAAGCTGGCCTGACCTGTCTACAAGATACAATGACGAATCAACCCAATATCAGGAACAAATTACAAAATTAAGGGAACAATTAGAGATAGCTCACGCAGAGATTGAAAAGCTAGTCACAGAAAATGGTACGTTAAAGCAGCAAGCCACTGAACAGGCTACACAAATAATACGACTTCAGGAAATTTGTATGGGATCCCCAAGTATGAGTAGTTCCCTAAAAAAAAATAAACAACGTCGGCGACTGCATGTAAATAAAGAAAAAATACCAAAATTTGCAAATTTGAGCACTGATGATGTAGAGGACATAAGGGAAAGCGGTGAACTGAAGTCGAACTCACAGAACGAAAGGGGAATGGATCTACAGGGCGCTAATTCTACAGGATTGTCAATAGATGGCGATAAGAAAGCAGCGGATAACACTCTTGACAACAAATTAGCCAGTGGGAGCAAGAAAAATAGCACAGGTAATCCCGAAATACTGATAGTAGGAGGTGAGCAGCTCTCAGGACTAGCATCGAGGCTAATTCACTCTAGAATGTATACAAAATATGAGAAGTACCGTGTATCATCCATTGTTAAACCGTATGCAACTACATCAGAAATATTGAAAGCTTGTACACAATTACAGGAGTCAACCGACAACTATTTGATCATTTGTACTGGGGAGGATGATACCAACCCGAATAAGATTTTATACGAACTAATAGGGCTACTAAAATCTATACAGAAAACTAACGTTGTAGTATTGAATGTTTTAAAAAATAAATCAGTAAACGAAACTATGTTAAATAGTAGTTTAAAAAATATTTGCAATAATTTCGATAATTGTGAATTCTTGAATGTAGGAACTGAATATGGTTCTCAATACAGTTATATTTCGACTGTGTGCTATAAAATTAACTTAATGGTAGACTCCAGTTATTACAAAAAGCAGTTTTTAAGTTTTCCTATGAAACAAAATGCGCAACATGGTGCTCTTTTATCGGGTTCCATAGAATCCAGAAAGAACTGTGCACCCTCTAATTTGGCTCATAAGAGAAATATAAATATAGGTAAAAGTACGAATTCAGATTCCATACAACCAAGGAGGGGTACCATACCCTTCTACTTCCCGCCTGTAAAAACAGAAAAGGGATCGGTGAACCCTAGGAACACTGACGCGTTTTTTCTGTGATAATAAACATCATAATAATATAATTAATAAACCTAGAATTAACACTAAACTCATTACATTATTTCATCAAAATATAGCAGGGCTTTTGAATAAAATAGAAAATATAGAAATATGTCTAGATCAGCTTAGATTACAAAAGAAAGTAATTCGGATATTATGCTTCACTGAGACTTTTGTGTTGCATGGAGATGAACATAACGTAAGAATTCATAATTTTAGGCTGGCGAGTTCTTTTTCTAGACAGGACAAAAAACGGGGTGGGGTATGCATTTTGGTTGACCAAGGGTTGGAATCCAGACCAATACAGATATGTAGAAGCATGGCTAGTGTTAACACATTTGAATGCTGTGGAATTGAGATACCTTCATTACAGTGTATAATTGTGTGTGTATATAGAATACCTGGTGCGGACTTAAATATTTTCTTTGATAAATTAAACACTTTAATGCACCAATTAGACATTAAAGACAATAGGCGAATTATTATTGCTGGAGATCTGAACATAAATATACTCGGAAATTGCAACTCATCGAATCGACTCAAGGAATTGATTCTGAACTATAATCTTAAAGCACATATCACCCAACCCACCCGACAAAAGAGATGTATTGATCAAATTCTCAGTAACATGAAGGGCGTGGTAGGCGAGCTGCACCATTTCTGTCTATCTGACCACAACACAGCTCAGAGTATAGATTTCCCTGCTAAACAAGAAAAAAGTAAAGCACCTAATGTGTATGTGCTCAAGCGAGATTATAACGACGATAATATAAAAACATTCAAAAATTGTTTATCAAGCTTATCTTGGTCGGAAGTACTAAACGAATTAGATTGTAATCACGCCTTTAATCTATTTCATGACACTTTTACTATGTTTTATGATCTATGTTTCTCCGTAAATAAAGTTAAAATTAAATCCTATATAACGACCCCAAAATGGATAACAAAGGGTATAAAGAAAGCTTCTAATGTAAAAAGAAAATTAAGATACATGTGTTACAAGGACAATAGTGATACTAATAGAATAAATTATATCAGATACAATAAACTATTTAAAAAATGCATTATAGCCTCTAAAAGGAATATAAATAGTAAACATATTCATAATGCGAAAAACAAGTGTACGGCTGCATGGGAGATTATTGGCAATAAACTTGACAGTGTAAATATTCCCTCGGATATACAGCAAATAACCTGGAATGGAAGTTCAATAACTGATCCAACAGAGATTGCTAGTGCATTCAACAATTTTTATATTTCAAAAACGAACGCCGAACACGAAACAGTAAGAGACACTACTCCATGTTATGATCTAGTTAACAAAGTCAACTCAACCATATTCTTAACACCTTGCTCCGAGAGTGAGGTCAGTAGAACTATAAAAATGTTAAGAAATACGAGCGCAGTTGGCTATGATATGGTCTCTACAAAAATTATAAAAAGCTGCTGTTCTGAAATCTCGGAAGTACTCTGTCACTTAATTAACCTCTCCTTCTGGGAAGGTACATTTCCCGACAAACTGAAAACCTCTATAGTTAAGCCACTATATAAAAAAATGAATAGAGATGAGCTAAATAATTATCGACCTATTACACTGATACCCATATTTTCCAAAATTTTTGAAATGTTAATGCACGTGCGGATCACCAACTTTCTGGATAAACATGATATAATCATAAGAGAACAGAACGGGTTTCAAAAAGGTAAATCGACCACCCTAGCGGCGTTTTCTCTGGTCAAAGGCGTTACCAAATCATTGGATAAAAGAAAGATGGTATCGGCGATCTTCTTTGATATGTCCAGCGCCTTCGATTTTGTTGATCATAAAATACTCCTACACAAATGTGAGCTATACGGTATAAGAGGCGTATGTCTGAAATGGCTGGAAAGCTACTTGAAGGAACGGACACAATGTGTAGAAATTACTCGAGAAGACGAAGAACGAGTTGTCACTTCATATAGATCTCCATATGAAAAAAATCAAGTCGGGGTTCCCCAAGGCAGTGTTCTAGGATCGTTGCTGTTTTTAATTTATATAAATGATATCCCGAAGGTAACGAACCACAAATGCACGTTGTTCGCGGACGATATTTCAGTAATAGTTACACAGAACAAAAATTGCAGTGAAGACTACAAAATGGAGTTGCAAAAGGCGATCGATTCAATAACAACATGGCTAAAAGTAAATAACCTCAATGTAAACTTAAAAAAACCAATATTGTGCAATTTAAAAATTATAATAATAACGTTAACAATCTGAACATTAACTTCTGTGGTTATGATATAGCAGAGGCAAGCGAAACAAAATTTCTGGGTATTACACTCGACAGCCATTGCAACTGGAAGGCCCAAATAAATAACGTATCTAATCGCATAAACCGATTCGTATTCGCACTCAGAAAGACGAGGAGACTAACAGATGAAAAAACGGCGCTAATGGCATATCATGGATATGTAGGTTCCATGCTGAGATATGGAATACTATTATGGGGTAATTCTACAGACATAAATAAAGTGTTTATATCGCAGAAGAAATGTGTTAGGGCGATTTGTGGAGCCGCACCTCTAGATTCCTGTAAGCCACTCTTCAAAAAGCTCAAATTATTGACCCTCACATCAATCTACGTTCACGAGATTGGCGTGTTCGTAAAAAAAAACCCACAACTATTTGAAAAAGCCTGTGAGACTAAAAAGTTTATATCTAGAGACCCAAGTAAACTCTTGATACCCATGATGTCGACTAGTTTATATAAAAAGAATAGTTTCTGTATGTGTGTCCAAGTTTTTAATAAAATACCAAAAGATATAAGAGAGTTACCAGTTTCACGCTTTACACAATCCTTAAAAAAATTGCTAATAGATAGATGTTTTTACACAATGAAAGAGTTTATGACATATAAAAATTAAATATAATAAATTAATGCCTGAGTAACAAGTAAAACTAGATAGTAGTAGGGTATAGTAAGAAGTAGTCATGGGTATAATAATTATATTGTTGACATTACTGTGTTACTTTGTAGTTACCAAATTCTATGGGATAAGCTCAATCGGTAATGTAGTTGTGATAATAGATAAGTATACCTAATATTAATTATACCTATTGTATTGTGATAATATGAATATTAGTAGATAATTTATAATGTTACAACTTATTCCATAATTTAATATAATTTTATAATAAATGTAATGTAAGTGCAATGATTGATGACTGTGATGTTTAGTATTATAATATAATAATTGTTCGATTTGTGAAGACTGAAAAATTTGCATGCTGCAGATTGCGGCTAGACATGCTGTACTCATACATATTGTAAGACCTATGTGACCATGTTTAAAGGCAAATAAATTATTCTTATTATTCTTATTCTTATTCTTATAAAACGAGCGATGAATGTGAAGAAAATTGAACATTGCGTTCGCTTTAATTTTGGGATTCGATATCAAATGTACGAAAATATTAGTATGCCATGCATTTCGCACAGCTTTACCGCAAATCTCTTGCACCGATCAACGTGACTAGATAAATATAGCTTTTGAGATTACTTAGGAAAATCAGAAGAAATTGAAGAGATAAATTAAAGGAGGAAAAGTAGTGAGTAGGTAACAAACTTATTACACGACTCACTAAAGCCCTCTCACTATAAATCGTATCCTGTAAGGACCAACCTTACAGATTTTTCGTTCCACTTGAAATCAAAGAACTTCAATTTATATCCTATAACAACTTCCCTACTTCCAGTCGATCGTATTCTTGAAATGTTCTGTTTACGTAAAAATACTTACTTTGCTGTTTGAATATAGCTCTCATCTAATCTAAGCAATTTAAGCACAGGATTATTTTCCTAATATGTTTTGCGCAGCTCAGTAAATCTTAATTATATCTTCAAGAAATGATTGATAGTAATAAAAACTAGATCGGATATTGCGTAAGGCGCCTCATTAAGTTACGAGATTCTCATTTATTTTTGAATCTATTAACTTAATAACATTATCATATAATCTATAAGGTTGTTGTTCAGCTCGACAACATTATTATATAACCAGATTTCAGCGTCGCAGCTAGAATCTGATGCATAAAAAACTTACCTGAATTTTCTTTGGAATTCTTAGATATCTCGTAGAATATGCACGCATAGCACACCGTTATTATCATCAACGGTAAGAAGTAAACTGCACACAAGCAGAACACATTATATGCCAGTTCTTGGTGTTGGTTAGCAAACGCCTCGAATGAGACGCATTGCTGAAAATCTGGTACACTCGGATGGTTCATTACTTGGAACACTAGACTCTGTAACAATAGAAATAAGGTTTATATTACGTTAGTGAACATATTTTAAATGACGCTATACACTGATCAATCGATAGCTTAATAAAATACCACTGTAAAGAGCGCCGACAAAGTAGAAAAGCGGACTCAAGGCACCGAGGCTAAAGCTTAGGATGTGTACGGGAAAATATGCTAAATTGATCACGATGGTCCTTTAAGAGCAAACAAAATGGTGAGAATAATTCCAAAGGTTTCAGAAATATCAGTGCCCTTTGCTTAAAAGCATCTTCTTCCCTGGCATAAATGCAAATTTAATAACATTTTCCGCTTACCAAATATTTAATCTAGTATAATTAAAAAGAACAGTACATTTCAAAGAACACAGAGCACAGAACATATTCAAGGAATGTGGAGAACGCAACGATGAAAATGGTTTGCTTATTAAGTTCGTATGAAATATTTTTTTACTAGACTTTTAGATTACTAGATTTTGACGGATGATACGATTGCTGCAACGCATCCGAAACGTCTGCAAAATAGTAAGTTGCATGATTTAAGCGCGAAAAATCCCGAATCGTTATATTACCTACTAGATTTTGACTAAATGGATTTTAGTAAATTCAATCCACTTCACTACCAGACCCGGTCAATGTTTTAAAAATTCACCTATGATAGGAACCAAGTAAATTAAAACTAAATTCATTATCTCCGTGACTTTTAATAAGTACAACGAAATAAATAGAATCATAATAAACACCTCAACAAAGTCTAGGGAACAAGATGACCCCAATTTTTTTTTTCGTGTAAATCTTGATTTGCAAATAACTGGCAGCAAATAAATAAAAATAGAATAAAGTAGATTACAGAGTTGTTCGAAATTTAAAAATAAATTTAAATAAGTAATGATTTTCGAATATGGAGGGAAAACTTTTGAAAGTGTTTGATTGTGCAGTTTCTCTGAGGCAAAATAAAAATTATTTTCTTTGATTGTAAATAACGTTTATTATCAATAACACGTCTTTTACGTATGGTTTGCGCATTTTTGTGACTGTAGTCATCATGTCACGTCGTCATTTAAGTCGCGAAGAGAAGTTAAGGGCTGTTGGTATGCTGCAAGCTGGACGAACTCAACGCGACGTAGCGGATGCTGTCAACACCCAACCAAGCGTAATGTGCAGATTATGGGCATGCTACAGGTCTACAGGGGATGTTGCCGAACGTCACAGGGGACGAAATAGGGTTACTACCCCGCGACAAGATCGTTTCTTGCAAAATTCCGCAAGGCGGCAACCCACGATTACTGCTCATCAGTTGGTCGCAGGCCTCCAGTCTCAGCATCAAGTGGTTATTAGCGATCAAACTGTCAGGAGAAGTCTACACGAAGCCAATCTTCATGCTCGCAGACCGCTTAGGGTTCCAGCTCTTCGACGTGGAAATCGAGGTCGTCGCTTATTGTGGGCTAACGCACATTTACAGTGGACCGACCATCAATGGGCACGGGTTCTGTTTTCCGACGAATCTCGCTTCGGTTTTCATCCTGATTCGAGAAAAGTGCGTATATGGCGAGTTCCTGGACGTCGGAATCGTCTCCAGAATCCGCAAGAAGTTCATCCTTACCAAGGTGGAACAATCATGGTATGGGCTGGAATTCGCCTTGGTGGAAGGACCGACCTCGTTTGGATACAGGGCAATTTGAATGCAATCCAATACATTCAGGAGGTTATATACCCCATGGTAATCCCTCATCGACAGCAGTTCGGTCAAGATTTTATGTTCATGCAAGATAATACACGGTCACACACCGCGAGGGTAGTGGTCTATGCGTTAAGCGAGCACAATATTACGACGTTGGAATGGCCTGCTCAGTCTGCCGACCTCAATCCCATAGAGCATGCCTGGGATTTGCTTGGGAGAAGAGCTTTCAGTGATTCTTTGGAAAATCTGAACACTGAAGAACAACTTTTTTTACACCTTCGCAGTGTATGGAGCCATATTCCACAGACGATGATTGACAATCTCATACTAAGTATGCCACGCCGTTGTCGAGCTGTTGCTAATGCTTTAGGAGGTCCTACAGATTATTAAAAACGTTTAAAGTACGGTTAATTACTGTATTTCTTACTACCTCGTTATTTTTGTGCCTAATCATAGAAGGTTGTAATACTCAATATTAGCACTATTCAATTCTTTCTTAAAAAAAAAATTTGATATGAGAATGTTTTTATTAAAATTAAAATTAAAAACGGTATAAAAATACCCTTCTATTGATATAAAACACTCACTATTACAAGAAAGGGTTTTTAAATAAAAACTAGAAATGTCCTTGTTCCCTAGACTTTGTTGATGTGTGTAATTTGAATCAGTAGAACCTCTTCCCACTGGTAGAATTCAGCCTTATTCAATATTTTGCTTGTACTGCGCAAAGATAAAAAATATACCTTAAAATATCTAAGTATGTTTATCCGTTTTCTAAATTCCATATCACAAGCTACTTAAACTATGCTTACCATTGGTCTAAATAGTGATGTGTAGAATGCTGTAGAATATTTATTTATATTATTTGCTTACTACAACATTCGAATTTAGAAGGTGATGCTGCAAGGAGGCTTAAGAATTTGTATGATTAATCCCTGCTTAAAATATCACCACCAAAGTTCTCCTACTATAAAAATGAATGCTTATTTTATTATTATTATTATTTCATTGCAATCGCATCAATGTCGTAGACATTCATCCAATTAGCTGTAGCTTCAGTAGATCTTTGTGCACAGGCCCGTAATGGTTCTTTAGATGAAATAGCTAGTAAATAAATTAATTAAAGACTAACATTAATTCGTCCACTTATCCAGATTTTCACCATTCTACTTTTAAAATGTAGTTTTTCAGTACATACATACATATAATCACGCCTTTATCCTTGCAGGGTTAGGGAGAGAGAGGTGAATTAACACCCACGTTTCACCCCCTTTTTCCGCTTCGACCAACGAAACTGAACAACTAGTTGTTCCGATCGGAACTCAGTGTGTTATTTTGTGCCTATCGAACCAACTACTCGAGTAAACCATATTAAAGTAATATAGGGCTCCATATAAAATTCCTAACGGTACAACGAAATAAAACAAGGATATGTATGTTACTATTATAATTGTATTCGGTCCCACGTAATAGGGGGTGGGCCTATTGCTGTATTCCGGGCACAATTGTTGTATTGTTTGAATGTGTATACCAAATGTCAGATCTATCAGTCAACAGGGCCCGTACCATGAACGCTTAAAACAGGTCAATAATTGAACTGCTGTCATACTACAAACTGCAAATATAACTTTGTAATCCTATATTTATGTATCAATCAATCAATTAGCCCACCGCAGTTCACTGCTAGACATAGGCCTCTCCCAATGTGCGCCATTTTTTACGATCCTCTGCCTGCCGCATCCAGTCTGTCCCAGCCACCATTTTCAGGTCGTCCGTCCATCTGGCTAGGGGGCGTCCTGCCACTTCAGCTTGCATATTCTGTGACATATGTCGGTAACTTTAGTTTTCTGTCGGATAACCTCGTTCCGAAAACTATCCTTCAGAGAAACTCCAAGCATAGCTCGCTCCGACTTTTAAGCTAAGGACCAGCCCCAAGTTATAACAGGTATTTATGTATATGGGATTACAAAGTTATTTATGCATTTAGTATATTACAGTCGTTCAATTAGAGACCAGTTTTAAGACTCCATGGTAAGCCTACTGGTCCCCGATACTAAAGCACTGTCATGCCACTGACACTGCAAAAAATGGCATTACATTTTTGACTTTACCCTTAAAATCCAAAATGAAATAAAAAAGAGTTTAAAATGTTTTCATTCACACTACAAGATACAATTTCATTTTAGGCTTTAACTGTATTATAAAATAAAAGAAAATCAATCCCGCAATCCGCTCATTTATCTAACACTATACATTTATACTTTTTCACATAAATTACTTATTAAACTTGAATACGGAGGAACGGCACCATTGAGAAGCCAATGAATTTAATTATAAACAACATTATCATATTCTAGTCTATTTCATGGCACGTTCTGCATATGCTGCTGCTGTCTGCGGTCAGTTTCGGAATTTTACCTTAAATTTGACCCACCAACAAGCAGGCCAAAATAAAAGCCTTTTAATATGTGGTGTACCTATATTTAGAACTCAACGAGATCACTCAGTGACTAATTTAATTTACCTACCAGGTTAATGAACATCAGGCAAAGGCAATTTAATAAATAAGGTTGAGTGCAGTTGCAAAGGGTTCTTTTAACACAATTTCCTTAGCATCTATGTAGACATCATGTTTCATTATTAATATGTCTTACTTTCTTTCTTTCAAAGAACCATTTCAATTTTTCAAATAGTTACAAAGAATATTGCTGTCTCCTGTATCTATGGTTTTCTCATTATCATCTTGGCGTTTTTTCGATTGCACTTCGTGGTTTACTTGGGCCTCAAAGTTGCTGGCAGGGCCCCAATATCTTGATAGGGCCGTCATAACACCGCACAGGATAAAATGAACTTAAATTTAAAGTATATTATACAATCCCGTTTCTAAAGAACTCTAATGAAAAGATAAGATAAGCTAATGCACATTTAATTAGAAGCCGGTTTCATAACGTATGTACAGTCAGCAACGAAAATAGCTGAACAGTTTGAGATATACAAATTAAATAGTGTAAAATGATTATACCTGTACAAATGTAGATTGAAGAATAAGTTTCCTTTATTATATTCCCTAGAAAATAAAACATTGCTTGAAATTTCTTCGAAAATAAAAATCGTTTTACTGTATATGACGATCGTACAGTAAATAAAATAGTAGTATAAAACGATAAAATTGCCCTATATACATGTATTTTTTGTAGCAATAATAAAATAATATTTTTCTTATGTTATAAGGCAAAAATTAAAAAACATTATTTAATTTCTCCTTCGCCTAATTGCTCATACCGCAACACAACACGCCAATAGAATTTCACCTTTTGAACATACATACTTTAGCAGAATACTGAGATGTTTACTATTGTTAAACTACTGTTATTAAACTTTTCAAACAATCCCAGCGGTTTCGAATTCTTTAATTAAATGAAATTATTCGTGAAGAGAAAATCTGGTACAGTTAACTACAAAAACAGCTGAACAAATTCAATTTTATTGATCACCTTAGTTCTTAAACGTTTCATAAAACCATAAACAAAATGACAAATTTGACGCTAAATGTTCAATCATCGGATTATAAAACTACTTATTTATCAATTATTGCTATATGTCTTCTAACTTAAAAAGAAATTTGAAAATATTTTAGTGATAAGCAACTTTTATAGTTGATGGTACGTCTCAGATATTGGAAAAATTTAATAAGGGAATAAATAGGTATTGCCACCTATTTATTCCTATGTTTTCTTTTACTTGTATTAGAAGTGGTTTCACGTTAGTAGATTGATAGCTAGAATTCGAATCCTGGACCTCTTGATTGTAATTCTTTAACAGTGGCGAAGGGTCCTTATAACCCGATTCCTACCAGTTTCCCAATGGGTGGCACTCGAATGGTGTACAAAAAACTAGATCAAGATAAAAAAAAACCACCTTAACATCCTTAACCACCAAGGTTCCACGTCAAACAATGCTTTGCTTTAATTACTAGTTGTTAGGTTAGGTTAGGAGTGTTAAGAGAGAGCCGTGCACATGACCTTTTATGATCATTGTTATTGCAAATTTTGTGAACAAAAAGCCTGTAAACCCTGTTGCATTTTATCTTCCGTATTGCTTCGAACTTCTTAACATAGTTTTTTTTACTATGACAACTCCTTTCCGGTTACTGCAGTGTTGTGGAATTCTCTTCCTCCTGCCATACGCAACAGTCCTTATTTAAATGTCTTCTTATATTTACGAGTATATGTGTGTAAATGTATGTATAAATATTATTTATTCTATATGAGTATTTTACGTTTGTATATGTAGGTCTATGATGGCTTTATATGTAATGCTTTTTGTCAGTGGTATACCTTCTGTATATCAACTTACATTATTAAATCTTGACATTAATGTACACAAAACTTTGCGTCTCATTGGATTGCAATTCCTCTGTGGATTGCCGGGTTTGCTGGAAGAGATCGCAATATTAATAAGATAAGGGAAATAAGAGTTAAAAGTCGCAGAAAAGATTTAAATAGTGTCATCATAACTAAGCTTAATGTTGTACAGCATTGCTCAGATGTCCAAGCTGTCAAGGTTTTTAATGCCTACTGAATGAAAAACTATTCTTAACGTCAATATCTTTAACACAAAACTAAAAGCATGTTTTTTGGATAAATGTTATTACGACATTGATGATGGTCATGATTTATAATTTAATGAATGATAGCTTTAATTGATTTAATGAATGTTTGACTTTGATTTTTTAATTATTTATTATAATTTAGATTTCGACACTAATTATGTTTGTTAAGAAATAAATTTGAATTGAATTGAATTATAGAGTTAAGCTCACCTTTGTACCTACATAATATTTCACTTATTTGTATAATTTGTTAGTGTACAATAAATAATAAATAAATACAAGTGGCGTAATTGCAACTCTTAAATATATTAAGTTGTGGGTATATTTATAATCCTGATTTAGTTAGTTTGTTTATTTTAATAAATCTCTCATTGTTAATTATTCTGTTATTAATAATAAATCTTTATTAAGTCAATTTATTATTCTAATCCAATAATAGTTATAAAATGACACAAAACAATTTCATTTGAATGACAACAAAGCTTTATAACTAACTGCAGACACTATTAATTTTATTTGGAAAGCGTACAGACAGAAAGCAACCCTAATAATTAAGATAAAGTACAACGATGTATATTGCCCATTTCTTTATATCTTTCCTTTTGAAGAGGATTTTATTATTCAGATATAACTGTTCATAAATCAGACTGTTTTTACAGAGGCGGAGAAAGGTTACAACATTGACAAATTCGTTGGTTCCATACTTATTAAATATTCGTCCCTTAATTTTTTATGTCGGGTTATACCCAACATTTATTTTGTTGAAATGATATTTTGAGGTTTTTAGTAACAAGAAACTTGTTACGAGTTATCCCTTAACAACGGTTTATTGATAATAAAATCTAACATAAAATTATTTTTTGCCACAGAAGGGTAGGAAGAAAAAAAGAGAAGAGGAAGGCCAAGAGGAACGCTTATGGTACAGTAAAAAGAAAAGATGCAAGTCGCGTCTTATCATGAGGTCAAAGGATTGGGGGAAGAGAGAGAAGACTGACGATTACACTACCGACAAGAGCACAGCTCTTAAGTTAAGAGGGAGAGAGAGAGATAGGTATGTATGAAGTATAATTTTAATATTTATAATTGAGAAGAAGACACATTTTATATTGGTTCAACTGAATAATAGTAAAAAGTTTATATTAATTTAAGCTTTAGAGTCAACTCCATAAAACAAGTCCCGCGGTCAAATTCAGAGCTAAAAATGTCATCACGGCCGTACTCGGTTATACTGTGTATTGGTTGGTTCAGGTCATGACAGTACGGTTTAAAGTTGCCAGCACATTTTTTGTATGATTTACTAGTGGGAATTATAGTTTCTGGTATATATATTGATCCCAATCTCGTCACAACATTTACACTATAAAATGCACAGTATGCGTTTTTTGGAGAATAGCATGAGGTGCTACGGCGGCTAAGGACCCATTATTCACATTAAAAGTGTATTGCTGGGAAGTTTTACAACACGCTCCAAGACTGTCTCTTGATATACTTTGGCTGAAATTATCACTCCTTTACCTTCTTAAGTTCAGCAGTTCAACTAGATTAGAACTAACTGAACAATGAAAGATCTGGTAAAATAAAAAGGTAATACTGACAACATTGTATGTTGCGACTGTAACGCCGCGGTGGCCAAGGGACTTATTTTGTGGCGCGTACTCTGCGTATTAAAATAATAAATGAAACCATATCAACGTTTCGTTCGACCTATATATATTTCAAGATCATTCAATCATTCATCGTCATCATCATCATGTCAGCCACATATAGTCCACTGCTGAACATAGGCCTCTCCCACAGACTTCCAGAATGACCGATCTAAAGCAGCCCGCATCCAGTGCTTCCCGGCGACGTTCATGAGGTCGTCCTTCCACCTGGCCGTTGGGCGTCCTACGCTACGCTTGCCCGTACGCGGTCGCTATTCCAGAACTTTTTTGCTCCATCGGCCATCTGTTCTGCGCGCTATGTGTCCCGCCCATTGCATTGCACTTCAACGAGCTAATCCGCTGGGCTACGTCGGTTACTTATGTTCTCCTACGGATATCATCATTTCTGACGCGATCACGTAAGGAAATACCGAGCATAGCCCTCTCCATAGCTCGTTGAGCGACTTTGAGCTTTTTCAGGAGACCTATAGTGAGGGACCACGTTTCAGATCCGTAAGTCATCACTGGTAACACACATTGGTTAGACTTTCGTCTTCAGGCACTGAGGTATGTCGGACGAGAAGACATCCCGTAGCCTCCCGAACGCTGCCCAGCCGAGTCGGATTCGTCGATGTACCTCGTCCTCCAAGCTGGAATTTCCTACCTGGATTAGTTGACCCAAGTAGACGTACTCGTCAACAGCCTCTAGGACTGAATCCCCAACATGCACCGGTATAGGCGCAACATGGACATTTGAAATAACCTTTGTCTTGTCCATATTCATCTTAAGGCCCACCTGTTGGGATACTCTATTGAGGTCTTCGAGCATAGTGTTTAAATCTTCCAGCGATTCTGCCATAGTGACAATATCATCGGCAAACCGAAGGTGAGTGATATACTCGCCGTTTATGTTGAAACGTTCAAGCATTATGTACAATCAATTAGCCCACCGCAGTCGAATGCTGGATATAGGCGTTTCCCAATGTGCGCCATACCGCCGGATCCTCTGCCTTCTGCATCCAGTGTGTCCCAGTCACGTTTTAAAGTCTCTCATTTATCACTAACCACGATGTAAGTCGAGAAGGGTGAAATATGAATATTTTAATAGTTTTACTTTTTTTAATAGGTATAGTAGTATAATGAACGCAGTCGCTATGTACGAGGTGCGGTTTTGATCCTCAGTCAGTGCAAATATTTGTATGCATGAATATGATAATTTGTATTAGTCTAGTCGTGCCTCGGAGATCACATTAAGCTGTCAGGCCCGGTTGTCATGCGAACATCTATGGCAGTCGTTACGGATAGTTGGAGCCCTCAAATATTCGACTAGTTTAACTACAAAACTTCGATATCGCCAATCAGATGGCACTCCCTTGACGGAAAATATCGAATTTCAGCTGCATCTTGGACTAGAAAGTTGAACCCAACTGTGTTGGGATATGATGTCTTCCATTCTGATTTAGACATACGATTCGTTTTGATTTGACCATCTTGCTCCTCAACACCAAGAGGAATGCCTGTACCAGAGACCTCAAAGATCTTAATCATGATAGATCTAGTGAGCCTGTGTCTTCCCTCTCAGTCTCAGTTCAGATGTTTAACCATAAATTTCAATGATGATATATAATATACAATTTGAAGTATGAATAAGCTACTTATTTTATGTCTCAAAATAGCACATTTTATTTTCTTTGAACTGAGTATTTCTGTACGGTGCGACGTCCTATCACGTCTTTAAATCAAGTAGGTCCAATTTCGAGGTTTTGTAGAGAGATTTTACGTAAATAGACATTACGTAACATATTGCCGAGTTTTCAACTTACTATAAATAAGGGAAAGATTGCCTCTATGTAAGCCGATTATTCGTGATTTTTATTCGATGTAAAATATTTTGGGAAAGTTTCATAATTATGTAACGATTTAATTTTTATTTTAACCTATCTCTTCACTATCTAAGTTTAAAATGAAAGAGATAAGTAACTGTTTTTTATCCTAAATTAATCTCATTGAATGGTGAATGTATGAAACTAGTAGTGTTTAAAAAAAACCCGTCCTCAAACATTTTAAATTTGGAAAAAATCGCTCTCAAACATTTCTTTCTAAGATTTTTTTCTCCAATCACAATATCACACGTAATGCGCTCTTGTCAGAAGCAGAGAATTCAATTTAAATTAATTGCTTTCATATTCTCCATTCAATTTGGGAGGTCAATGTTAGCTGTTACGTTACAAATCAAACATTTTTTTAATTTCAAATATCGTATTCAATTTACGCTCCAATTATAGTGCGTAATTGCTCGTTGTGAAGCAAACAATGGTATATTTTTTACTTATTTTGCTTTTGTGTGCATTAGGCTACAGGTTTAAAAAAATGGGCATTTGTCCAAAAGCTTCTTTAGTATAACGCATATTAACGCGAAGAAGCAAGTGGAAACACATATCAGATACCTAATATGTTTGCTTGCTATCTAAGATAGTAATCAGAAAGTGTGTTACAACTGAAGTGAAACTCACACAAAGCAATGAACTATATACCTGAACCAATAATCAGTATTAATATATTACTAGTTGAATATTCAAAACAAAACATCATTCCAACAGCCTGCAGCAGTACAATCGTGCTGAAAATTATAATGTATAAATTATTCAGAAAATTTATTAGGTATATATTCATGATACGTACGAAATTCCAACGCTTGACACCGCTATTGAATCATTAATGTGGCAAAACAACAACAAAATTAGTTTGAACCACTAATTACCTGAGGAACGCTGCACAGAAAAGCTACGATCCACGCCAAGTACAGCATCATCTTACTTCTCTTTCTCGCAATCGCCAGCCGTAAAGGATAGAGGATGGCGAAGAATCTGTAAAGAAATATTAGAATTTTACTATGTTCAAACTCGTGGTGGTGTGATATTAAAGCTAGCTGTTCCCGTGTAGAATTTTATCTATACTCCATTTGGCTAGGTACTTAACTAAACAATCTCTCATCATCATCGGTTTTCCCAAGCGCCTACAATATGAGGTTCTTCAAGAGGGGCCTCAGAAGGTTTCTTCATGGTCGGCAGCGCGAGTGTGACACCCTTGGTGTTGCATACGTCCATAGGCCACGGTAACCGCTACCCATCAGGTGGGCCGTGTGCTTGTCTGCCAACTAAGTGGTATAAAAAAAATAATTCAAAATCTCATTTTAAAGACTAATAACCGCAATTGTACCGCTAATTAGACAATTAGTCAGCTTTGTTTATTAGTTTAATGAGTTTTTATAACGGTCGCTACAAGATTGTTTACTTTTAGTTATGGACCTAACCGAATGAAGTAAAGGTTGTATTATTTTTAGGTGCGGAACCCTAACCCTACAGAATAAAAATAAGTTTCGATAGTTATAATATCAGCTTTATTGCCAGTGAAAAAAACCATCAGACAACGTAAAACAACAGGTGTATGAGGCGAGTGTGGATGGTGCTGTCGGAAGGGGAAGACCTAGACGCACATACCTGGACCAAATCGGGGAAGTTTTGGAAAAGGGGCAGGTCAGGAGTACTCTAAACCGACGAGCATGCATGAAGAATGTAATGAGAGTGAATGAAGCGAGAGTAGTATGTCAGGATCGTAGCAAATGGAGATCCGTGATCCCTGCCTACCCCTATGGGAAACAGGCGTGATTTTATGTATGTATGTATATAAAAGCCATCAAAATCGAAACTGCCAACCCACAGACAGAAAAAACAGACAAATACATGAACGGAATCTTGAAAGGAGGTAGGATACGACGATATTTCCGTCCAATTGAGCAGTCCGACTGGGGAAGTATCTCCACCCTAAAGAATACCGCTGTCATATGTGTCATGGCAGTAAGGTAGTCAGAGCTCACTGGAGAGTTTTTGTAGGTACTGTCAGTGGGGAGACTAAAAGCTTGTCCTGCTTTGTCTTTTACATTGACGGCACAGACACTCTCTGTGCTCCCAGAATTGTTAGCGCGATTGTGACTCCCTTGGTGTGCCACACATCCATAGGCTTGGTAATACTTTCAATCAGGCGGACCGTGTGCTTGTATGCCACCTAAGTGATATAAAAAAGACGGACAATAATTACCCTTTTTTTAACTGGTAAGTGTCATACATATCGATCCCAAAGAAGCTGTTTATTTTGTTTCCATTGTCCACTTCAAAGACCGCCGATGCGTAAATACCTACATTTTCAATTAATTCGTTATCACGGTTATCATCTGTGTTCTGCTAATTTATTAATAAATTATGTAATCTAAAATTATCGTGCTTGTTTCGTTCCGTTATGTTGTAAAACTACGGAATCCACTTATGAAAACAACATTATTAATTATTAAATGTGAAACCTAAAATATAAACTCTTATTTTTTGGAAGATGATATAAATTCACAATTTTTTTTTCTAGGATACGCCATCTTGACTTTTTCTGCAATTGTTTTATTAAAGAATAGTAGAAGGTAACGGAAGGAACGGTACGGGTGTAGGTATGCCCCCTAACTCCTTCAGCTAAACTAATTACCTTGTGTAAGGAGTAGGTTCACGTCTATAGTGTGAAAACCAGGACCCCGTTTCTACTAAATCTATGTCATAACAAGACCACTGTATTACCACTACAACTGGAAAATGTGCCATTAAATTTTAGACTTTAAAGACGTATCCTGAAAGTCCAAAATTAAATGAAATAAATTGATTACCTATTTCAATCACTCTACAAGATGCCATTTAATTTTAGATTTTAAAAACAAACTTCCGCGTGGTTCCTGACTGAGTAGAATTTGGACCACCCCATCTCTTCCCATGCGGTGTCGTACAAGGGGACTAAGGGATAGGACTGTTTAACATCGGACAGATATAAACAGCCCAGACTCAGCCTCAGATGCATGGCTTGAATCAACAATAGTGCCCGAAAGACGGCTATAGACTCACCCTCGTGGGACCGAATTCAGTGATTGGTAAAATGATGGCGTTAATTCACATCTGTCTAAATCTCCGGGAATAAAGGCGTGATTGCATGTATGTGTGTATGTAAAAACATGAAGGTAAAGTCTAAATTTTAATGTAATTTTTTACAGTGTCTGTGGCATGACAATGGTTTTGCTATGACATCATACTAGCGGAATTGCGGCCCAGGATTTGACCCAAGGACCTCTCTGCCCAACTTCTTAATCCAAGCTTAAAACACAATAAATTCATCCCATATGTAAGCTCCATAGGATAAGCAGAGGTTTAAGAGGTTTAATAGTAGAAAAAAATGTTAATAAAATTAGGTTTTACAGAACATGTTGTCCATCCGACAGTAAACATACAGGCCATAACTGTAATAGGCAAATTGTGGGTGTGACTACACCTCTGCCTACCCGTTCGGAGATTTACGGTGCGATGTATATAATATATAAAAAAATTGTTCACTTCAATCAGGTAATAATTAAATAGTCTGTTAATAATTACCACTTTAGTAGTATTTGTGTCTGTGTCTGTTAGTTCAAAATGTTTGCTGTTTGTTAATGTATTGTTAATATTATCATTGATTGTAATTTGTTATGCATCTAAATAAATAAAAAATATATATTTAAGATAGAACCTAATAACGCTCTTCATAATAGTACTAAACCTCTAGTAGCAATAGTCAGGTTGTTAGTCAGGATGATCAGACTACTGTAACTTTTCATGCATCGAACTATTGGCTATTTTTCTTTAGCAGTGGCCTTTTGTGTAGCAACTGGATTACTGCTACCAGATTATACTAAAATGTAAATCGCCAGGTTAAGTTACTAAAAGGATTTAAAACCATTCAGAAGGTATATTAGTAGTAACTATTTAGTAGTAGGTAGGTATTGCTTTTAAAACTTTGGCCATACCAGACCCAAATTCCATTAAATTTAATTATTCTCAAAGTGACTCATCAACTTACGACACAGACCCAAATTTGGTCACTTATAAACTTGCAGTTTTGTTAGAAAATGATAAATGAATGTACTGTTATAATGAATAATTAATTTTAATTTAACTCAACCGTTAGTTTTCATAAAAAAATTAATCAGATCCCTTTTTCGGTTTGACTAATCGTAACGTAACTACGCACGAATGTATTAACTGGCATTTAAAATGGTTTAGTTTTATGCCAGTTCTATGACTTTTAGAGACTATGACCTTCGTGGCGTAGCGGTAAAGCATTCGACTGCTATGCTGGGGGCGTGGGTTTGAATCCCGCTCAGTGCAAATATTTGTATGCATGAATATGCATGCATATATATAATAAATAATATGCATTGGTCTGGGTGTTTCTATGTATAATATGTTTGTATTTACAAAAAAAAAGTATCTATGTATGTTTATCCGCATTCTATGCTAGTTAAGCTATGCTTACCATGGGTCTAGATAGCGTTGTGTAGAATGTCGTGAAATTTTATTTATTTATTATTTATTACTAATTGAAATTCATCGTGTCACGAGTCGACACACGTGGCTTAGATTGATTTAACTGTCAAGTAGAATAATGATCCATTAAGTCATGCATGTGAAAGGATATAGTAGGCAACGTGGGTAGTCAGTGATGGTTCAATAATAGACGCAGTATTGTACAAGTGTAGGATTGCGATAGTTTGTGTCAAGGATTTTGAAATTTGAAACACAATATCAGATTAACTATTGCAAGTATTTATGGAGTTTGAATCTGCATGTCATGTACTTATTTGCTGTTTATTAAACTGCTGCATTATTTAAAAAGCGTTTGTCCTAGTTAGCCTATCCTATTGGGCCACTCTAAACCCCGGCATTCAAGAATATTTACGGCGTGAAGTTTTCGCCGGTTCGATATCGACATAAAACTGGCTTCACGAAAGAAAGGTATCGCTTAGTAAGTCCAGTTGACTTGTACCGCAGCTTGGATTCTGCTGGTGCCTAGCTATACATTTACTATCTCTCAATAACAACCTAAAATTATGTAATATTTACTCGCAATACATCGGTCCCAAACTTGTTAACAAAAATCAATCTATGTTCACGAAAAGATAAAACAAGGGCAAAAATTCCAAGTATTTCCCTTCGGGATCTTAGCCTTACATTCTGTCTTTCAATAAGGATAGAGGATATTTAGGTACATTTATGTCTGAATGGACCTTGGATTTATAGCAATAGTTACATAATGAAATTCTGAATAAATATTGTTAGCCTCCGTCGGAAAAACACATGATAATATAACCAATACGTAATTTACTATCCACGTCGGAGCTGGTGAGGCGGTTATGTCGGACTCGAACCGACTAAAATTGCACGCCTTCTTAGTTCATTATCTACCGACGGTGAGATTGCCTCTGTCATATCCCTCCCGTCCTGGCTGACCCAGGTACATCGAAATGGTTCCCATTTCGATGAATTCCGTGTGTAACTGAAAAATTTTCTCAATGCTGGTGTACAAATACAGCTTTTAATTAAAATATGTATAGAGTTTATTGAACATGTTACTAAATATTAATTATAAATTACACACATACATACATGTATACATATAATCATGCCTTTATCCCTGGAGGGTTAGGCAGAGGTGAATTAACACCAACATTTCACCAATAATTGCCACGTAATAGGGGGTGAGCCTATTGCCGATTTCCGGGCACTATTGTTGACTCGAGCCATGCATCTGGGGCTGAGTTTGGGCTGTATGTATGCCTTATGTTAAACAGCCCTATCCCTTAGTCGCCTTGTACGGCACCGCATGGGAAGAGATGGGGTAGTTCAAATTCTACTCAGCCGGGAACCACGCGGCTGTGACACACATAGTGACAGGAAGCATCTTATGCAAACTTCAGATAATTCACACATTTTTTATATCACTTAGGTGGCTGATAAGCACACAGCCCACCTGATGAAAATGGTAACACCAGAGGAGTCACACACGCGCTGCCCACCCTGTAAACACAGAGAGTTTATGTGCCGTTAGTGTAGAAGACAAAGCAGGACAAGCTTTTAGTCTGCCCACTGACAGCACAAAGGCCTTCCAGTGAGCTCTGTCTACCCTACTCACCGCCAGGAATATAACACGAAGTTATAATGATCACAGTATTCTGTAGGCTGGAGATACTTCCCCAGTCAAACTATATCTACGATAAAGAAAAAAAAGGGTTTTTGAATATCTAATTTCATTTGGCATGACTCTCGTATACGTTAACCGTGCACTTGTTTAATAAACGAACTCCGAACTCTAAAATTCCAAAATTTCGACAGAACTGAGATATTGATATGAGAATGATAATGTTCCTTGTCTCCTTGTGCAAAACCCAAGGGAAGAGATGAATTGACCTTCGTAAGCATTAGGTAATATACGCGGCATGTTATCTTAAATCGTGTAGCCGAATCAACCTTAACCAACAAAGACCTCTTTGTTTGATAAGCTGTGCCCTGTGCCTTACTTCACAAGCTTTTATTTAACTTCACTGTGTGATGATTAAATCTTCCCAACTTAAACCTGTTCCACCCAATTAACTGAGCCGAAATTTTGCACGCCCTTTTGATGCATTGTCTTCATTTGCCTGCCCTTGTCCCAATTATGTGAGGTCGGCGCAACATGTTATTCTCTTATATATATTCCTGTCAGAGTCCATCTCATAGAAATATATTAAGAACTTACAATGCTCACCAGCATTTCACGCGTAGCGATTTTTTCAATATATATAAATGTTCATTGAGGTTGTCTGGAAGAAATCCTGCCTAGCAATAAGACCGCCGTTTGTACTACCACTTTGTACTGCTATTGTTTTTTGTATTATTTTCATATAAAGAATATTGTATTGTATTGTATAAATACTCACTAGAGATAAGAATTTCCCTTATATTTTTCACAAACTAGTCTTAACTACGTACTCATATTGAATAAGATCTTTGAACTTTTCCGCTATATTTTTATTTTTCACCTGACTGGCCTCATGGTATTCTCAAAGGTTTGTTTGTATTGGTGAAGTTACATTTTATACCACTTAGGTGGCAGACAAACACACGGCCCACCCGATGGAAAGTGGTTACCGTGGCCTATGGACGTTTGTAACACCAGTGGAGTCACAGTCGCGCTGCCAACCCTGTAAATATATAGAGTTTCTGTGCCGTCAATGTAGAAGACAAAGCAGGACAAGCCTTTCTTCCCAGTGACAGCACAAATTCTCCAGTGAGCTCTGGCTACCCTACTCACCACTGGGAACACAACACGAAGTTATTATAGCCGCGGTATTTTGTAGGGCGGAGGTACTTCCCCAGTCGGACTGCTCAATTAAGCGGAAAAACCGCCGTGACCTACCTCCTGGGACATTTCTAAATGCTACAATATTTGACAATATTTTACATGTAGGAAGTTTCAAATTTATGCATACCAGCTTCAACTTTTTCCCACTATTTGGGGAAATAATATTTAATATGAGATTTGAGCACGCCGTAAGACAAAACCGGTCAAATGAAAAATAAAATATAGTGAGAAAGTACAAAGTATCTTATTCAATATGTAATTTTTTTTACAAATCAATATAGAAAATAGAGAAAATTACCTGTCAAGTGATATGCAGACTAATACATTAGAAGACAAGTACAGGCCAAAAGCCCTCAGAACTAAGAAGATCTTGCAGGCCACATTGCCAGCCAGCCACGCGTTTGTTGTTCGCCAACCAATCTGTAAAAGAAACTGATATTAGTACTATAAAAAAACTGCTGAAATAACTGCTTGATAATGCCCTTAAATCAAATGCAAGTTGTAACAGACACAGCCTATTCTCAAACTACTGAATCAATTCTATTGAAATTTGATACATAGGTATATTTATCTATGTATCAAGTTTTAATAGAATTGGTTCAGCAGTTTCAGTATAACAAGCAGATAGATAGACATAGTCACTTTCGCATTTGTGATATTATATAGTGAATTAATACATACATATAACCAGGCCTTTATCCCCGGAGGGTTAGGTAAAGGTACATTAACATCCACATTTCACTAATCTGAGCTTTTTTCCGTCTCCCGGGCACTATTGTTGACTCAAGCCATTCATCTGAGGCTAAGTCTAGGCTGCATATATCCGTCTGATGTTAAACAGCCCTATCCCTTAGTTGCCTTGTACGAAACCGCATGGGAAGAGATGGGATGGTCCAAATTCTACTCTGCCGTGTACCACGCGGCTTATAATATTAATATTATTGTTGAAAACACCTTCCACTCTCTATGGGGTTATAAATGTTTCCGTGCCAGCCTTCTTCTAAAAAGCCGAGTATCAGCCAAATAAAAAGGAGCGTACTCGACATAGTAATAAAAACCTATTTGTTTTATCGTTAGTCCCGTAATTTGCCTCTAAATGTTTTTATAGAGCCTAAAAACCCCTGTAAAAAGTATAGTATAACTGTTTGCTGGAAAAAGCCATAGTCTAACGAAATAAGGTGGATATTTATATAATAACCAAACTAACCGGATAAATTAAGTATAATAAAAGTCTAGTCACACTTGTTAGATGACACTAATTAATATTTGTAAACGTTGTTATGAATATTTTTTTATAAAGAGTACTAGCAACAGAAATAACTAGCGTTTGCTTTAGGTAGTTTAAATAATAACTTAGTTTCAAACAACATATTTGATAATAGCGTCTGCAAGAATTTAATATAGTAGTCAGCTAGTATAAGAAAGATAATAGTTCCACTAGCAAAACTTAATCATTTTCAAAAATAATTAAAACATTACGACTAGCTAAGTTAAAAAAAACAACTATTAGTTGAATTTCATTATGTTACTTTTTAGGTCAAGAAAAAAAGGAACCCACCATTTTTCATACGTGAGACCTAGCAGAAAATATTTAATAATACCTAATTAAGCAACTTCAGTCTGTATTCTAGTAAAATATTAACAGCAAACACTGTTTAGAATTATTTAAAAAGTAAATTGCTACGAAAATGTTAGACTACAAGACATTTACAAGTTCAACGAACCCTCCTCTCATAGTATTGGCTGTCTACTAGCTTTTTGAAAACGAATCTGACCTCCCACCCCTGGTAGGAACGCCTACACTAGAGCTTCCATTATTTAGCATGTACCTACAGTGGATTGTAGGTGAAGTTGACCTAGGATTCAAGTATGTTTGTAGGACTCACTACACCCGGCTGCTTTTTCAGCCCTTAGCCTAGACGCACACGCTTGCACTCGCACACGCTTGCACTCGCACACGCTTGCACTCGCACACGCTTGCACTCGCACACGCTTGCACTCGCACTCGTTCACGATATATACCATTGGAAAATGATTCTTTCGCTGGTTCGGTAGGTTAATTCTACTGAGAAGATACCGGCAAGAAACTCAGTGAACTATATTATAACTAGATTATTTTTCTAAGTCTTAGTCTAGACTAGTCTTAAGTCCCTACTCCTTCATTACTATACGATTCAACCATATTTTATAGTACATACTGACTGTAGTAGTACAGGGACCTAACTAGTAGACAATATCTACACATAAGCAAGTCTCGAGAGAAAGTTCGACAGTGTCAGTTTTATTATACAGTTGACAATAACCCAAAACAACGATTACAGTTTCGTAAATGAGCTCTAAAAACTCCATTAACATTTATTTCGTTTGAACCCTGAACCTTGAGAGCCATTACGACAGGTAAGGACGACTTCTAAGTAATTAAAGCAATTTGAAATAGAGTGAACTAAACTGTAAACACTCCTTCAAGCAGGTGTTTAAAAAGGAGCTTAGCAAACGCGCATATTGTTCAGCAGAGCGGTATACAAATAATAGAAAAGTTATCTCATTATGATTTAATAATTCACGACGTCATTTGTTACTTTTGTTCAACGCTTCTTTATTACATACAAACGTTTCAGGTATAAGATATATTAAATTCGAAAGGGCAGGCTGAGCTGTATTGATAAGATCATTTTTTGGAAACTGTGATTTTCGGTTCCAAGTAACCGGGGCGAGCCTATAGCCGTCAAGACAAAGTGCCCGTCTTGGGCTGTACGTTTACTGTAGGATGGAGAATACCCGCGGGATGAGAGGGGGTAGCCCTATTCCACTCCACTAGGCCAACACGGTTTTAAAATAAATAAAAAACTTAAATCGTATAATTACTCTTCCTATAGACTTATAACGGAAAAGTCCCTTTCCAGATCATTTCCCATGGAGAATACTCTAAACTACTTAGCTACCTGAACTTGTCCTGAATATTCAAACTTCTACAGGAGCTATATACCAATTTCTCATCCAAATTCAAAATTGTTTAATAAAATAAATTGCTAGCCTGTTTAAGAACAAATATATCTCATTAGTATTAAAAAAAACATTAATTTAAACTTATGTTTGGAGCATTGCACTCTATGAATGTGAGACGTGGATTATGATACAGGGGGAAAAAGACAGGATGAAAGCATATGAAATATGGTGCTGGGGATGGTGGGCATAAACTGAACATAGAGAATGACAAACGAAAGAGTACTTAACAAAGTACAGAAAATAAGGTAAATATTAGAAATAATAGAGAACTGTAGATTAAAGATGATTAGTTATTTTTAAATGAGATAAGACTTGATTAATTTTAAAAAATATCATTGAAGAGAAGGTAGACGGAAAGAAGAGAAGAAGTTGACTAAAAGGAACCTCTACGGCACAGATAAAAGAAAATATACACGTCGCGTCTTATCAGGAAGTCAAAGGATTGGCGGAGGAGAGAGAAGAGTGGCAATTACTCCACCGCAAAGAGCACAGCTCTTAAGTTTAAGAGAGAGCTAGCCTGGAAGTAACGAAAACCGGATTAGGTGGGCTTTCTCAGACAAAGTGGACACACGGTGTGCATGCAGAGCAGCGCCGCAGACTATGACCCACCTGCGTATGTGCGCTACTTGCCAAAACACATTGGTGTACATGTGTTTAGGCAAGTACCGCTCACTCACGAGTGCCTTTGAGAACGCAATCACGGTGGCTGCACACTGGGCAAATAAAATATGACATGATTAGCCATCGATTGGACAGAATAAGAATAAATTGGTAATTTCAAGTACCTAATCCTAATACTTCTCTCAGTCAGCCGTTTATTTCGACTAACAAAAGGCTATATTGGATCCACTAGCTAATTAGTTAAACTTAATAACTAGATCGTTCATGTCTTAATAAAGATTCATTATTAAACTCTGACTATCTAACATTGAGAATCATAAAATAAGTAGTTGGAAATATGTAAGCAGATGATTTTCAAATTCATTTTGCTAACAACAACAATAGCACGAGTTTTTGAACACGTCCATAGGCCACGGTAACCACTTTCCATCAGGTGAGTCGTGTGCTTCTCTGTCATCTAATTGGTATAACCACTCACACACAATTCCATGATTTTTAAAATACGAGTACAATCTAATACATTGAAACTCCTTTTACCATTTTATATTAAATTAGTTATTTAATATAAAACGGTAGTCTAGTGGCATGGGTAATGGACTGCTGAGACGAGGTCTCGGGTTCGATCCCAGGTTTTATCGTGGCACACACCAATGATGTGTTTATTTATCGCAGGTTTATAAGTGCCCGGTTAATGGCAATAGGCTCGCCACCTTTTACATTGGGACCTAAACATAAACTGGCGAAATGTGGGTGTTAGCACCTCTGCCTACCCCTTCGGGGATATAGGCGTGAGTTTATGTTATGTTAGGTTAGGTTAGGTTAGAAATGTTTAGAACGAAATGTAACAGCTTATACAATTTGTTCTACAAGTATTTCATTAGGGTATGAATGAATGAATGAATGAATTCAATTCAAATGGAAAAACGACAGAAAGCAAGTTCGCATTCCAACTATTTCAACTGGACTTTTTCAGTGTGACGTTAACGAGCAATGTTAACTGATTTACTATTGTTCGAGATTTTGCTCTCCCAAAGTTGCATGCTGAAATAAACACGAATTAAAATCCAGTCCATTTCGAAAATTCCACAAGCACATCACGTAGGTTTTACTAACATTTATCCTAATATATACAATTAAGTCCTGTGTTAGTAGAGAATTGAGGTCAATTGTCTAGTGAGAAACAGGGACCTCTAACTTTAAAACCTGATGGTTTAACCTAATAATTACTAATTAGTATTGTCCTGACATTTCGATTTATTTTTCGTTTTTTTCTGTGTTGTTGAATCTAGTGTGTGGGCGTATACAGTCGGCATGCATTTTTATATGGAACAGTGTATACGTCTTCTTTTTCAACAGTACATAGCACTGTATGTTAGACCTAGAATAACGTAAGTTAATTTACATATAATACACATAACTGAATTGTTATAAAACATATAATTTTTCCTCGTGTAATATAGAAACGATTATCTTATTCCAAAACCGTAGATTTATCCTGTTCCTCAAAATGCCTTCCGCAAGAATTCTCTTCAGCAAACAAGACACAGCTTTATTACGTAGGTATACATTAAACGTATTAGCTTACTTAATCAATTCCGAAAAGAAATTACTGACACAGATAGCCTTACGAATAGTAAACTTGATGTATTCTATATATTCGTTTCGTACAAGGATATCCTTGTACCAAACGAATATAAGAATATTCTTGAAAAGATAATCATTGAACTCTGACCCAGTTGTGGCACCATTATCAACTAGATGATATCCCCCCGTCTCTTTTGAGACGGTCCTCTACGAGTGGACGGCCCTAGGTCAGCTGGGGTGCGAGGGATATGTCTAAGATTATTTCATTTTCGACAATCTACACGGCCCACACAATCCGCCTGCGTTTTAGTCGGTTCAAGTCCAACATAACCCCCCACCGGCTCCGTTAGGCAGGGGGGAGGGGGGTATCTGTGGGTATTTTGCGCACAATAAGAAAAAGATACTACGAAGCTGGCACTTCGATATGCTTGTCTTCTATAATAATAATGCTTGACGCTTGACTTTCGTCGTTGAATCAGGTTTTAAGAGATAATACTTCGAAACTGGTTTTGTTGTGGACGAGCTCGGGACCGCGATGTATTGTATTATTGTATTTTGTTTGCGTTCACTTTGGGTATGTAACAGCATCTTGTCTTTACCCATGTCGGAGGACGCTAAAGTCTTATACAGAATTAAAATGATTATTGTAATAAGTAGTTCCATATGGGGGTGATATGGTCACAGCGTCCTTCGCCTTATGGTAAACAAAGGAAAAATAAATGTATTTTTCATTTAAAAATGTATAACAGCGGATCGAAGTCTTGAAAAGGGGACCGTTTAAGGGTAATCTGGGCTCGCCTTCTAAGGATATCATTGAACTGAAAGTTAATACACCTGTACCTGCACCTTCAGGGATATAAATAAATAAATAGACAACCTCTGTGGCGTAGAGGTAGAGCATTCGACTGCTATGCAGGGGGTGCGGGTTCGATTCCCGCTCAGTGCAAATATGTGTATGCATGAATAAGTATATTTGCATTGATCTGGGTGTTTCTATGTGTAATATGTATGTATTTACAAAAAAAAGTATCTAAGTATGTTTATCCGCATTCTAGATCCCATAACACAAGCTAGTTAAGCTATGCTTACCATGGGTCTAGATAGCATTGTGTAGAATGTCGTGGAATATTTATCATTTCAATAAATTGGGACAAATTACATACTGCTATCTATAGCAGTGGGGAGATCGACAGATCATGTGAGGAACAGCGTGATAAGGGAACGTTGTGGTGTATTTGAAGATGCAGTGACTATGATAGAGAAAGGGATGCTTAGGTGGTTTGGACATCCGGAGAGGATGGACGAAAGAAGACTGACGAAACAAATTTATGAAGCAAAACTGAATGGACAACCCAGTAGGGTTCGACGTAGACATACGTATGTCAATCAAATCGAAGCCATTTTAAAGAAAGGACAATAATGTCAAGAGTACCCGAAACCAGCGAGCATGTATGAATCAATTATGAAAGTAGAAAGAGGTAGGTATGCCAGGATCTTGGAAAACTGTAGTCTCTGTCTACCCCTCTGGAAAAAAGGCTTGGCTGTATGTATGTATAATACGGGTCTGGAATATATAGAAATATACACATTCTTTTAAATACATAATTATGTTTATAGAGATACACCCAAACCAATTTAAATAGACATATTTAACATAACATAAACTCATGCCTATATCCCACATTTTGCCACATTATATTTAGGTCCCAATGTAATAGGTGGCGAGCCTATTGCAATACACACTTAACTTCGAAAAGCATCGAAAAGTCATTGGTGTGTGCTATGGTAAAACTAGCCAGATAGACGGACGACCTGAAAAAGGTGGCTGGGACAGACTCGATGCGGAAGGCGGAGGGTCGGAGAAAATGGCGCACATTGGGAGAGGCCTATGTCCAGCAGTGGACTGCGGGGGGCTGATTGATTGATTAATTGATGGTAAAACCTGGGATTGAACCCGACACCTCGTCTCAGCAGTCCGTTACCCATGCCACTAGGCTACCGCGGTTATACATATCTACACTAAGTGGGAAAAGAACCCGAGACCTCCAGTTTAGCAGTTGAATTCATTACCGCCATCGTTTCTTATGTGCCCACATACAGCGAAAGATTAATTTAATTAACGTGAAAATTACACTGGAACTACTTTTTCTACATAGCCAGCAATAATTCTAGTCACGTACATCAAGTACAAGCATTCACAATGAGTATTTGCCTATTCCTGTCGTTCGTTCGTCAGGGTCAAAGTAATTTACTCCTTTTATTTTGATTCACCAGTTTGATTTACCGTAACATAGTAACCGCGTTTGTATCACTACAATTCAGTTAGTTTTATTTTACGACCCTCCAATCGCTACCGGGAATAACGCTGAGATGATAATGATAATTTTATACAGCTGTTTTTAAGTCATGATAGCTAATTTCCACTTACTATCACAAGGGATTGAAGTATATTTTGTTGTCCTGAACGCTCTATTAATAGATTTACAATATTAGTATCAAGCCATAAACTGCGTGCCTTTGTGATACATTCAATTTCCGCTGCCGCCGTTGCCAAGCTCGAGTTTGCTATTAAAAGGTCTTGGGAATTATTGACCGCCTTAAAACAAACATGGTAGCCCGGGAAAATTACGACACATTTTTGTATAGGTTAGACAAGCATATTCACCAGAAAACATCAAGACCTCTGATGACAAGTTCATCTTCAATGCAAACTGGTAAACCTGTTATTGAATGACATACAAGGCTTTGACGCAGAGTGCCTTCATAGGATTATAAGATTAGACACCAGTCGCTCCTAACAATCCGTATAAAGCAAACCTTGGGTAGGCAGACACTGGGTTCCATTCTAAAAACCTAGGGAGTGATTAAATAAGTTAAAATGGCGATTTTCTAGAAAAATAATTAACAATAGACTTTACTGCTCACATATGCCAGCCTTATCTAGATTGAACTTGAATTTATTTGTCAAATAATGTGCTATATCGCTACCCATAAGATCAGTAGCAGTCATCTGCGTTACCCTGCTGACTTTCAACTACCAGGTCGTAAATATGGTCATTGAATATTCATTTTGTCGAATGAGGAAATTTATAAATTCTCGAGATTTCCAATATTGCTTGCTTCAGTGAAGCATCCCTGTATTGTAATATGCGATATTAAATTTACCCAGATAATATTTAAACGTGCGTTTAATAAATATCAACATATTGAATTATAACAAACTATACTTATATCCTTTATAAGTTGGCACTGACAATTTGCATGAAAAGAATCCTATCATCATATATTAGACCCTCAAAATTTTATCAGTTTTCGTTCAAAAGTGACTATCTTTTCGTCTAAACTTTCAAATTCTAATTTTTAACTTCTTAGGAATACATTTTGAAAAAACAGGCTTTTTTTTTATACACTCACGCCTATATCCCCGAAGGGGTAGGCAGAAGTGTTAGCACCCACATTTCACCAGTTTATGTTTAGATCCCAATGAAATAGGTGGCGAGCCTATTGCCATTAATCGGGCACTTATAAACCTGCGATAAATACACACATAATTTCGAAAAGCATCGAAAAGTCATTGGTGTGTGCCGTGGTAAAATCTGGGTCGAACCCGAGACCTCGTCTCAGGAGTCCATTACCCATACCGCGGTTACCGGTACAGGCTTACCTATACTTATATACTATAATGACAAATTAGCTAAACAACTTCTAACTTATAGAACACAATCAAACCATTCATAAAATAATAAACAAAACATTAAATCACGGGGGGGGTTAAATAATTGTAATAAATCTGCTTACGTAATACTTGAACCGCCCATTACAAAGACGACCGGGAACAAGCTAAAACAAAATCGCGAGTAGATACAGTAAGCATCATGTGTCGAGAACGTGACCGAACTTGAGTTCGACCGCCTGAATTGATTAATTTTTTTTTCCTATCTTAATCAGTTTTTCACCAATATTCCAGTTCCTCCGTGAGCATGGTGCTTGCAGCAGCGTCGAAATATCGGAAACTCATAACAATGCACCTAAGTCTCCATAATTCTAATAGTAATGTGAGTGACCGTGATAGTTTAAATACCTATATAGTTATTTTAACATGTTGACATTTTATATTTTTGACACAATAAATATTTTATAGAAAATTCATGTGTATTTTTACACGTCACGTCAATTAGACTTGGCATCGCCTGATGGTAAGCTGAAAGCAAAGTTTCAGAAAAGAGGGTTTGTAGGCTAAACCTATAAGTTCACGTGGGAGTATTTCAATGAAAGATAGCGTACACTTATAACGTTTATTACTGATCACACAAATGTCTCACCACATGCACCTAGGACTTATAATCGAGTAATTAGAACACATAATATTAACTTAGAATATCTATAAGTGAGCCAGTTCATATGTGGCTGTCTGTAGCAAGCCGTATGAACTGGCTTCACAGAGCGCGGGCGCTTCGTCGCTGCCCGGCAAGAAATTCGCTGACATCGCGTCTGCGATGCGACGCCGCTACAAAGGGTGACCATTACTTACACATACCATGTGACAATGGTGACACTCAGCTTGGCGGCCTCATCATATGCTTTTTCACGCCCCGCTTAAAGGACCCGGGACTGTAGGAAGAAGGAAACACGTGAGCTGGTAATGAATTCCAGTCTTGGTGGTGCGGCAAAGAAAAGAGTCTCCTCATATAAACAGATATACACAAATATACTCAAAGCAAAATTGTATACGTATAATTTTGCTTTGAGTATATCTGTGTATATCTATGTATAATATACTTACTATTATTATTAAAGTTATTATAAATTCATTGGTTTCGAAGCGTGAAGTGACAACGTCTTGGTCATATTGAAATACACTTGAACTTTTCCACAGTATTTTTTATTATTACACCTATCCTGTATCGCCTTACGTCTATATAATCTTTCTCCTATTCAGATCTTAACACTACTTGTACTAATTGATACACGACATGTAATTCAATTGCTTAAAAAAAGGTTTGTAAATGTTTCAAGGTTATTTCACTTCTGTTGTTAACTGCAACCTTATTTCTAGCCACAAATATATACATAATTAGGGGTTTCTTGCTTTGAAAATTACGGGTTTCCATACAACCATTGATCCCTTTTTTACCCCACATGGGAACAAGAGGTATCGATAGTCAGTCAGGCTAGAAATCATAATATAATATACAATTGCCATGATATTATTGTATCAAATCTGCTGTCATTAAAGTTTGACAAAAGGAGTGGGTAGTGGGCGTGATCAGGCAGGCTGTGACTGTAAGTAATCATTTTTGAGATAGCTTTTTATCGGTACAGTCACTGTACTACAAATAATGTAGGCGTGTAATCAATTAACTTTAATCCATACTTAATTATTATAAATGCGAAAGTAAATGTCTGTATATCTGTTACGCTGTCACACCTAAATCACTAAAATGGTCTGGATAAAATTTTGTACAGAGATGTGCTGAAACTTGGGAGAAGATATAGGCCACCATTTATTTCGAAAAAAGAGTTCCAATAGGGAACGGAATTATTTATGAACGTTCGTATTTTTTTAAGTCACTCTGATGAAATTTAGTACACAGATTTTAGTTTGGGAAAGGACCTGCTCCTCTAAACAAGTAGTCATTCGCTGGTCGAAATAAAATGTTTGGAATTTGACGTTTATGACAGTCGACAACGCATGTCATAAACGTCAAATCCCATACATTTATCGTAATAACCGACATCTATACGAGCGAAGAGGGCAACCGCTAATTTTGTTATACAATGTTAATTTAAAATGCAATTATACACGTTATAGGTATTTAAACTATCATGGTCAATCACATTAGTATCAAAATAAACGGGATATTTACCATGTTTCATTCTTTTGAGTTTCCGATATTTCGGCGCTGTTGCAAGCACTATGATCACGGAGGAACTCAAAACAATGAAACACGGTAAATATCCCGTTTATTTTGATACTAATTATACACGTTGTTACTTAAAAATGATAATGTCACAATACATACACCATGCATTTCTTAACACTCACAAATCACTAATAGGTCGGTACTGTTAAATGAGTTACTCACATAAAATTCTTAATGTCGGATATCCGTATAGGACCTTCACGCTGGGAATTTGGTGTTGGGTCTAAATGGTGCTGTATAATATTTCCGAAAATATTTTATATATCATTGTCACCAATGTAGGTGGAGTATAATAGAGCCGCGATATCTCTTTCCGTGAGTGTCGTAATAAATAAGACTACTAGATATGGCTATTCTTCATCCGGCAGTAAACATACAGTCTTTAATAAATTACCCGGTTGACGGCAAAAGGATCGCCTTCTATTACGTGGAACCGAAAATTCTATTAGGTGATATGTTGATATTAATACAAGTCTATATAATTCATTTAAATAATAATATTATTCATTTAAATAAAAAATATTAAAAACCGCGGTAGCCTAGTGGTATCGGTAATGGACTGCTGAGACGAGGTCTCGGGTTCGATCCCAGGTTTTACCATGGCACACACTAATGACTTTTAAATGCTTTTCGAAGTTATGTGTGTATTTATCGTAGGTTCATAAGTGCCCGGTTAATGGCAATAGGCTCGCCACCTATTACATTGGGACCTAAACATAAACTGACGAAATGTGGGTGCTAGCACCTCTGCCTACCCCTTCAGGGATATATGTTATGAACTACAAGTCTGCTTATCTCTTCAAAGATTTACAGGCGTGATTGTATGTAATTCAAAATGAAAAGAAAGAAAATATAGCATAGCCTACCGTTTCCAAGTTATTTGTTATGTGGTTTCGTTATCCTCCTCTCGCACTCTACACCCTCTTACAGTATAACCATAAGCTATGTGTCCGGCAGACGATTAATGGCTCTAGGTTAATGGTATTACTGTTTACATTGCCTTGAAGTGTCGACGGATGTCTTTAAAACGTTTAGTTAATGACTGATGTAGCAGATACTGTTGACCTAAGATGTAGTAGGTACGGCTGACCTCAGAATTTTCAATTAGGGTACCCCTCTCGTCTCTAACCTGAGAGGAAATTTTTAGGTCAGCTGCAATCTGCGCTAAATCGAACTACGATCGTTGAAGGACAAAAGTACCAGCTAACAGAAACTCATACTCTTTGGGTTCTCCGATAGAAAAAAAGAAGATAGACAGAAAACCCATGTATTACCATACATACATACCATACATACATACCATACATACATACCATACATACATACCATACATACATACCATACATACATACCATACATACATACCATACATACATACCATACATACATACCATACATACATACCATACATACATACCATACATACATACCATACATACATACCATACATACATACCATACATACATACCATACATACATACCATACATACATACCATACATACATACCATACATACATACCATACATACATACCATACATACATACCATACATACATACCATACATACATACCATACATACATACCATACATACATACCATACATACATACCATACATACATACCATACATACATACCATACATACATACCATACATACATACCATACATACATACCATACATACATACCATACATACATACCATACATACATACCATACATACATACCATACATACATACCATACATACATACCATACATACATACCATACATAGTTATATATCATCATCAATCATTGTATTCAGTCCCACGCAAGTGGTCCCACGTAGTAGTGGTAGAAGGGCCTATTGCTGTCTTCCGTGCACTATTGTCGACTCGAGTCATGCATCTGTGACTAAGTCTGGGCTGTATATATCTGTCTGATGTTAAACAGCCCTATGCTATATTAGTCGCTTTGTACGACACCGTATGGAAAGAGATAGGGTGGTCCAAATTTTATTCTGCCGGAAACCACGCGGCATTTATTAATCAATCAATTAATCCACCGCAGTCCACTGCTGTACATAGGACTCTGCCAATGTGCGCCATTTTTTCCTCTGCCTTCCGCATCCAGTTAATCCCAGCCACCTTTTCAGGTCGCGGTCTCCACTCTACAACTTGTTTGCTCCAACGGCCATCGGTGCTTCGACAAACGTGGCCAGCCCACTGCCGCTTCAACTTGCTTATACTGTGACCTATGTCGGTAACTTTAGTTCTCTGTCGGATAACCTCGTTCCGAATTCTATCCTTCAGAGAAACTCCAAGCACAGCTCGCTCCATAGCCCGCTGCGCGACTTTTAAGTAATCGACCAGCCCCACTGTAAGTGTCCACGTTTCAGCACCATAAGTCATAACAGGTAGGACGCACTTTTCAAAGACCTTTGTTTTAATGCATTTTGGTAAGGGTGAAGAGCAATTCTATAACAACGACAACGCTAATAGGTTTTTTTTTCTATTTCATATTTTATTTTAATCTTCATTGTACATGATCGTACCTACTATCATAATTCTGAATGAAATAAATAAGAATATTTTTGCATCGTAAGTAGCCGAATGAATCTTAGTTCATTGCTCTACTTCAAATAAGTGTGGATTATAAGGATTTGTAACTACTTCAGACAACTGTTGACCTTATTGTGTAAATTGCTGGAAATAAGGGCTGCGCCACACAGACTTTTAATCTAGTAGAGATATATATAACACGAGCTTAAATGAAACCCTTGAATTTCGTAAATTTGTGAAACTAAACTTTCATATAATCAAAATTTTCGGCTGTAGGTACCTGTAGGTACATTCAGCATCAGAACGATCTTGACTACGTAGTCTTAATACCGAGGTATTAAGAGGAAATCATACTGTTTTATTGATTTAAATGGATTCATAATTACATAACGTTTCGGGGCTTTTCGCGATTAGTTCATGGAACTTACTATTTTTACCGACTTTAATCAAATCATTTTACTGTTTTATTGCTGAACATGTAATGGTGCAGAACTCGCCGGGATATTGAATAATAATAAACGTCTTTATTGTACACCAATATTACATTACAATATGAGATACAAGTTTTGTGGTACGTACGGATTGTTTTTTTCCGAGTTATCGCTATTTCGGTGCTGTTACTTGGGAAAAGCAATACGAGTTTTACACTTACACGTTTAATGTGAATGACCATGTCGATCTCAAGTCATACATTTTTGCCAACGTTTCGGAGGCGTTGCTCATATCACACTTTCTAGTTGATTTTAAGGAGATCCCTTGTGAATCTCCGGTATCTAAGGTCCAATACCAAAGAAATTAATATAGGACTACCTCAAAGCTAAACCTAAATGAATATATAAGAATTTTTGAAATAGGTTTGTAACCATCAAAAATATAGCTGAATATTATGTACACTTCTGCGTACCCATTCAAAGGATACAGGCGTGATGTTATGATGTGGTCTTGGTTCTTATTTATTGAAGAGTTCGGTGGTCTGTATCTAAAACCCCTCATCAGATGTTTACAGAAAGAAAATGAGACTTATTTCAGAATAAACGCCTTTTGAAAAAAAAAATTGAAAATCCAAATATGGAAGACGGAAAGAAAATCAAATGATGAAGCTATGTGCGTACAAACATTAAAAAAATCTAAACATCCGAATTCAGAACCTCCTCCTTTCTAGAACTCGGTTAATAAAATCATTATCAACCTTAATAATAGCACGATACATATTTTATTTTAAGTTATCAAGCAATCAATCACTCTAATGCAATCCGCTGTAGGAGATAGCTTATCTTAATGTTCACCATAGCACCCGATCGTCCGCTTTCGTTGTTCCAAAACAAGCCTTAGGTGTCATTGACATGAAAGAATGGCGAGAGCTTACCATCAAGGTTTACAAACTCATTATAGTAACTCTTAGACCATTTAGCAAACTACGAAAACTTTACTAACAGTAATAAGGTGGATTGTTTACAGATCTAGAATGCCTGTTCTTTTATAGCACCGATTTATGGGTTTTATCTTAGAATTGAAACTGTTTATAGTGTTGACCTATGACACATATTGAATATATACTTTTCCACAGTATTTTTTTGCTTTCCGTCTTCTAACCGTAAGGCTAAAAAGTTAGAATACGAACCTTATAATTCGAAACTTAAAAATTGAAACCTCGAACCAATATAAACTTTTGTATTCTATGATACGAATACGCCTACACGTGAGGCGATCAATCAGTACAATCCCGATATAATGTCTGATCATAGTCAAAAATCATTTATTCTGCATAAATCATATCAACTTACAAAACGTCAATTCAAAAAGAAATATGAAAGACTAATTTAGAGAGAGAGAGAAGTTGGGAACTCCGTGGGCCCCTACTCGAGGAGGGCCAGATCGAGAGAGATGTCTCTGGGCCGAACAACGACCCTCAGACAACGTGCGTTTTAGTCGGTTCGAGTCCGACATAACATCTCCCACCGGCTCCGGTGGAAAGGGGTAGGGAGAAATACCCACCGTACTTCTCGCACGGTAAAAAAACTGGAAACTCGTGGTCACCGACTAATCGTTATAATTCTGGCTAACATAGTATTACTTAAGTTGTGAAGATGTTCGATCGATGTCTGATGAGTAACAGACAAACCTGTTCAGTCATTTGAGCATGATTTTCAGAGGTATTTGGAAAATTGATCTGGCTGAAATTTTATACAGGCTACTTTATTTTCCTGGAATAAGTTTCCATAGGTTACGGTAACGGGACCCAAATCCCACGCGAGCGGAGCTACGAGCCACGCTTATAAAATTAATTCATAATTTATATATTTTAGTTAGTTGTACAGCATATAGATATTTCGCCAATCAGAATTTAGAATTAGAGAAGAAATATAACGAAAATACGAGTTAAATTTCAGATTAAATTATAATGTATTTCCTAAAAGATTCGTCCATATAAATTTCGCCAGCCTCCGTTTTACCTAGGCAACAAAGGGCTTTGACCAACGACCTGTGAAACTTGAAACTCTGAAGTCCTGAACTGCCAGGGAGAGCGTAAAAAACGAATTTAACACTATTTCAACTCAGAAATGTCTATACCGTATTCCACAATTACAAAATTTTGTAAGCTTGCCAAAGTATTTATTCGGTTACACCTTTTTTAGGTACTTTTCGCATTTAATTTCAAAGATAATAAACGGATGGTAAAACAGATACGATAAGCTAGGATAAGGATGCTTACGACCCGTTTAACTCAGTAAATTGTTTTTTTTATCAAACCTATGCCTGCTTTTTGGTTTTATTTAGAATACTGTACAGTATACTCAATATCATAACATCTTTTTCTGTATGATTATGAAAACGATATTACTATTGACTGATAAGCGTCGGTAACTTAGTTGGCTTTACAATAGAAAGGCCCTGAGTTCGAATCATCGCTATTACGCTACTGATGGGAACCCACTTCTAACACAAGCAATTTAACTTTAGCTGGAGGGTTTAGAGAGAATATGAGTGATTTCGGTTACTAATATACTTACTAAAATTAAATTAATAATAATAATATAAACATATATTAGGAATGGAAATAGTACAAAATATATTAACTGCTCGTAAGCCTAAATAGTAATAAATCTATTGTCAGTATGTTCTAACTACCTAATATGCAAGGTTTTGAGTTGTTGAAAATTTTATTATTTAACAGCAAACTAGAAAATTCAATCGTGGTGACTTTAATCTCTATTTATTTATGTCTTCTTAGGGCAAGGTAAAATAAATAGAACTCGACTAAATTAAGAGTTGAATTAAACATACAATATTTTACTTACAGTGTATAAACAGATACTTTTTAAGAAAAAAACTTAACCGAAATCTAAAAAAATGTACCAAACAAAAACGTTCAAAAGATAAAAATACGCCATTTGATTGATTTTGATTGATGGTACTTGGTGGAATTTGTTGTTACACATATTAAGAACTCAGGTACAAATGAGTTCTCAATATGTATAAAAATACGCGTTAGACTTTTCTCAGGAACAATACAGGCGTGATGTTATTTATGATGTGGTCTCGCATAAATATTGCAATAATATACTATTACAGCAATCATAGCTAATTTCCTAGTTATATAAAGTTCTGTGGTATCTGGCACCCCTCATGAAATCTTCACGAAATTAAAATGGAAGTCAGAGTAGAAATCACTATGTTATTTGAGCTGAGTCCATTTGTTACGAATTGAGAAAACATTCTTAGCACGTTTTTGCTATTTTGTTGGCACTCAAGGTTTTGTGTTTTCTTTGAGACAAAAAAATATGACACTCACAGAAAAGACGAGAAGTAATAGGGTGGTCCTTTTATCCTATTTTCCCGGTAAACACGTGGCATTACAAACAAGTACAAGCATTACAAGCAAAATGTACAATGTTTACATGAAATACGAGTGGTATTTATATTTTGAGAATTTCCGAAATATGAGACACAAGATGCACGACGAGTAGAAACCGGAGATGGACCTGGATCAATCGGGTGGCAGCCATGAAAAAGCGCAACTAAGACAGTTGCTGCACTAACATAAGGACACGATGGTGGGGAAGGAAACGGTGCGCATAAAGAGGACATAGAGGACATACGCTCAAGCTGTGGAATGAACTTTCTGCTATGGTTTTTCCAAGCGACTACACTATGAGTTTCTTCAAGAATGGCATACAAGAGTTCATACAGGGTCGGCAGCTGCAGCTACGGTAACCACTTTTCATTAGATGTTTTGTGAGCTTATCTACCACTTAAGTGGTATAAAAGTACAGGTAATAAAGGAACTCAACTCAAATTCAAACTTCAAATTCAAAACAAAAAACAAAATTCAAATTCAACTCAAACTCAAAAGAGAGCAACTCAAATTACTCAAATACACGTGTAAAACGGCACACCTCTTTCCTTGTCCGTGTGTACACGTGTAAAAACATAATAAGTATAACGAGTATTTCTCATTTATTCATCCGTGAATTTGGCTACCGTTGTATAAATGCCAACAGTGTTGCAACAGCGGTATGATTTATACATTGTTGACTCCGAAAAAGGCTATAAGAAAGAAAAATTCGTTGAGCTGGCACCACCAGAGATAAATATGCCGTCCGCATGTAGGTCAACTTTTGTTTGAGAAGGAGATAAGGATAGTAATATATTTATCACCCCAGCGGCAGCGTCTCACCCGCCTCGGTTGGCGGGAGGGTTACAATACCACCGGAAAGAGTGAAACATGACCGCATTCGCGGATTAAAAAAGGATGCGATAAGAGTGTTTAACATTTTAATATTGTACTGCTATAGCCGTGAGTTCGTCTACCTGGACTTCCATTTAAGTATAATTTTACACGGAATCCTAATACATTAATGAAAAAATGGTGGCTATATGCTGATTAATAATATAAGCTATCTGCCAGTGAAAAATTCAAAACATAATTTGAAAAACATTTGAAGTCGCTACACTCTTACCGTAACTGAAACTCCTGTAGATAAGAATTTATTCTCTATTGTTCTATTTTTCTTGTCTGTTGGAATGCTACTGATACAATAGATGTCACACTTTCTTTTTTTGCGCAAAATCCCCACGGATACCCCTACTACCGGAACGTGTGGGGGAGGTTATGTCGGACTTGAATCGACTAAAACAGGGCATCACCAGATATAATACCTATACAAAAAAATAAATAAATCTGATAAGGTCAATAACATTAAGTAAGTATATGCTGCGTGTACAGAAGGGAAAAAGTTGATTGGGTATATATTCTACCCGCCTACCTTTTTGATGGTAATTACTTCTATCTTTTCGATATCGATATTAGATGTTCTAGATAAACATAGCAGAACTCAAATTAAATACTAATAGCCAGATCCTACGGGTAGTAAGTAATTTCACTTTATATACCTAATTTGTACTGATATTAATATATTAAGTATTAGTAGCTGGAAGGAAATTCGTTATTTAAACACGCAACTTGGCTAATATATATGGCAAATATGTCGATACTTAAATATCTTCTTTCTTCCTTTCTTATCTACCTAAGTGTCAAATGTGAATTGTCACAATTTGTCGCAAGAGTTGTCGCTAAAACGTTGTCGCAAGTTCAATGGTTTTCACTTCAAATAGCAAACTTCAGAAAATTCTGTTGTTTGAAAACTAGTTTCACAGCAAGAAAAGTCTAAAATTTAATGTCATTTTTGCATTGTCAGTGGTTTAAGTGGTTTTGCTACGACATGAAATTAGCAGAATCGAAGGCCTGGAATATATCTGTGATATGTCCTGTCGACGCAGCATTACCGATTTAAAATGCTCACACAACCTGACTTGTAACTACCATTTTAATTCCATAATGGAATACGTATGTTACGTTATATTTCATCATAAGCTATTAGCTCAATAGTAGAGAAGTCGACCCTGCGAGTCTTCGATACGATCCTATTTCATATGGGGATTTCGATTCCCACATGAAAAAGGATAGACAGGAAATTAAAAAAATTATACTTCGTAATTTTTTTTGTTGACTACAATTTGGCCAAAATCTGTGAATGCATTTCGAAATATCTGAAAAAGTTATGGAAGGTCTCTTTCGAACATTTTGCTGTAAATACAACGCCCTTACAAATACAATACCCTTGCTGCCCCGTTTCAAAGATACAACCTGTGTAGGAAGATTTGGATGGCTTCGTCAGAGCATTCCTTCTGGAAGAGAAAGATCGCAAGTTCAAATCTCACCCGAACCGATTAAATTTTTTCTATATTAATTGATTTAAATAATTTAAAATTTCACTCAATAATTTTTTTTATCGCTACATGCATCATTCGAGGAATATTATTTGTATTTTCAATGGTCAATTCGTTCATATTCCTAAGAATATAAATTCAATTCTGTATATTCAAAGGAAACACCAAAGTTAATTTTCAAAAGAAACCTAAGCTTCAAATTTGGATGAATAATATATTACCTACCGCACTGGTTGCCAAATTAATCTCATTCCATACCTTGAAAATTAATCTATTAACCTTTAAACTCGACACTTCACAGGTATCATCAATGAATTATATTTTTTTTAAATTATACGAATTTATAATAATTAACTTAATACCTTCATTACGAACGTAACTACGCCGCAATTTGCCAAGGGTTCTCTCCCAATGGACTGCTGGCGAGTTTTAGAACCATGTCAAATTATAATGAAGAAAGTTAATGTTCAAATCCTCTGTGGTATAATGTAATAAATAACTCACATACGCAGAAAATAATATTTTACAGTAGAAAAGAAAAGTGGACGAGGATATCAATTCCATACGAATTATTTTATAACCATTCATAACTTTTTAACAGATTAGTCTGGCCTTCATGTTTTAGCAGAATTTAAATAATTTATAAACATGATTATAAACAGACTGGGTGCGGAAGGCAGAAGACCGGATGGAATGGCGCACATTGGGAGAGGCATGTCTCCAGCCGTGTATTGCGGTGGGCTAATTGATTGATTAATTTATCATATATATAACTTGGTATATAGGTCTTCATCAATATATTCGGGGAATCCATCAAAATATTCATATTTAATTGGATAGCAATCGAACCAAATATAAGATCGATTCATCACTAGGAATGTGGTAAAATTTAAATTAATTTCGAGACAAGCCAGACTGTTCTGCTCATTGAATCAGTAATTGAAAACGAACTTTTTCAAAACGCTCTTTTGTTAAACAGTAATCATACTTAAATAATATAAGTCGATGTTTCTAAATCATCATCCTCCTGCCCTTATCCCAAGATTATTTGGGGTCGGCGCAACATGTGTTCTTTTTCCATTGATCTCTAGTTGCAGTCATTTCAACATTCACTCCCTTCTTAACCATGTCATCTTTCACACAGTCCATCCACATCATTTTAGGCCTCCCTCTCCCCTTGTAGCCATCCACTTCCATAGTTAGTACCTTCCTTACGACATTACTTTCATCCCTACGTATTACATGCCCGAACCATTTCTAAATCGAATACATAATAAAATAAAATAAAATGATATAACAATTTGTTTTTACTTATTACTAGGAATCATTCCACTAGTCTATCGATATTTCAGTTTCTTAAGTAATATTTAAACATAACTCCAATCACAATAAAAAAACATAAAATGAAATAAAAAAGCCTTGTATTTCTTGCAACAAGTTACAGTTATAAAATTAATACTAATCTAGCATGTATATAAATAAGGTGAAAATTGTGCTGTCATACATCAATTTGGTCTGCAAGAACCCCTATTCGAGTGAAGGTCTCCTCCATAGAGTTCTAGTTCACTTTTCCCTATCTTGGGCGACATGAAACCAGAGAGAGCTAGCCGTCTTGGTTATATCATCGTCCCATTTCGTGAGCGGTCTACCTCTACGACGTTTGACACTAGGTCCGGCCAATGACGTCACACTTTTAGTCCACCTCTAGTCTTGTACGCCATATGTCCCCTCAATTTCCATTTTAGTCTCTGGGAGTGATATAGAGCGTCTGTAGCTTTTGTTATATGTTTAAGTCGGATGCATATTGATTGATATTTATATACTAATTAACAGTTGCTACTTACTATGGTTTTACACTAACTGTAGAGTGTCATTAATCATCTCCTATAGATCTTCCAAAATTACATTATTTTTGTTGTAGCCGAGGACGTGATTTACTAATTCACAACATTTATAAATATTAAACATTCTTTAATATTAATTGCGTTGGTAGCTTAGTGGTTAACTTAGGGGTCGGCCTTACGATCGAAAGGTCCCGGATTTGATACCGGGCCATTACACTACCGACGTAAATCCACACCTAACATAAACCTGTGTGTGGAACCTCTTAGCCTTAGGAGGGACTTTGCCTCGCTGTGTGTGTTCTACTGCCTATACAATGGTTTGTGCTCAGATGAATTGTTTGACTTGATGCCCACAGCTACATTCTATCATCGCACCTCTCGCCATAGGCAGGGAATTCATCCTCACATATTGCGAACTGAGACAGTGCGCACTGTGCGGTATGAAAGAAACTTCATCCCACGCACACTTAAGCTGTGGATTGACCTCCCTGCTGCGGTTTTTCCAATCACCTACAATATGGGATTCTTCAAGAGGGGCATCAGAAGGTCTCTTCATGGTCGACACCGCGAGTGTAAGACCCCTAGTGTTGCATACGTCCATAGGCCACGGTAATCACTTCCCATCAAATGGGCTGTGTGCTTGTCTGCCATCTAAGTGGTATAAAAAAAAACAATTTAGCTTAGTAGAGGGTTTAGAGGGAATATTAGTAATTTTAGTCGTTGTATTCTTTTCAAGGAAAAATAATCTAATTTACTCATAGAAATTACGTTCCGCCTAATCCATAACCGCCATACATACTAAGAAATCTCGAAGTGCATTATAATCAGACAAAACCGAGGTTTCGTTTCTTATAAAAAGTTTAACATCCCAACCCCACTCAAGAAAAATAAGGCTAAGTAGAAGTAACTGCAAGCTATTTATCACAATAATGCTACTCAAATTAGCTCCCTATTTGTAAAGAACACTCATCTGCCAAGGGTGGAGATAAAAGGCTTTGTAGCCGAGTGAAAAATGATCGTAAACTCTCACATTTAACTAAAGATACATAGAATGACTTTGCATTCTTGTAATTCTTTTAAGCTACGGGATTTTTCCCTAATATAGAAGGATCCTGACTTATACTCTGTGAGATTAATATAAATATGGTCTTCAGTAAACAGTATTTTTTTTATACTACTAAGGTGGCAGACAAGCACACGGACCACCTGATGGAAAGTGGTTACCGTGGCCTTTGGACGTTTGTAACACCAAAGGAGTCATAGTCGCGCTGCCTACCCTGTAAGTACAGAGTTTCTGTGCCGTCAGTGTAGAAGACAAAGCAGGGCAAGCCTTTAGTCTTCCCACTGACATCACAAATTCTCCAGTGACCTCTGGCTACCCTACTCACCGCTGGGAACACAACACGATGTTATTATAGGCGCGGTATTCTGTAGGGCGGAGGTACTTCCCCAGTTGGACTGCTCAATTGGGCGGAAATACCTTGAAATAAATTATTACTATTTTATGTATGGCTATTTGCCTGCTGTGGCTTAGCCCCGGTGCAATTACAGCATCTTACCAGTGCAGTAGATAAAGAAACTTCCACTGACAATAATGAACATACAAATTAAATAATTTTGGTTACGCAGTCAGGAGACGTTCTTCAAATACAACAATTCAAATAAAACTCCAGGTTTAGCCTGCTGAAAATAAATATTTATGTCATTGTAGACTTTCTCATAAATCTTTTTGTCAGATCTTAACCAAGTTCAAACTATGACAGTGCCTATAAAAGATATAAATCTAAACTGATATAAACTTGATCAAAATACATTTATTATGACATTTTGTAATAAGACCACTCTAAGTAAACTTCATGTAATTTGCCGTGGAATAAGTAAATAGTGATACATTAGATGAAAGACTCTCTATACGGTTATTTACATAAAGAAATCTTTCTTATCTTTTCCGTTGTTATATCGTTGATCGTCGTATCCTCAATAACTTTCATAAAAAATATTCTAGAGCAAATAAGTGTTTTTGAGTAAATATTCCGATCAGTATCAAAGTAATCGGGATATTTACCATGTTGTTTTGTTTTGAGTTTCCGATATTTTGGTGCTGTTGCAAACACCATGATTACGGATGAACACTGGAGTGTATTGGCGGTGAACAGAGAAAAAAGGAGTAAATATATCGATCTACCCTCTTTCGAGTTCTTTTACTAACATTATACTACCACTGGTTTCACTCTCACTACAAAGTCAAATACGATCTCGATCACGTTCACGAGGCATGATGCTTACTGTATCCATTCGCGATTTTGTTTTGGCTTGTTCCCGGTTGTTTTTTTTTATACTGATGTGAGTGGCCATGATAGTTTTAATGCCTATATAAATATTCCAAGTTTGTGAATAAATATTTGTTATTTAGAATCTTCACTATAAAGTGCAAGGTGATTTTTTATTAAATAGTTTCATCATAATCATCTTTACATTAATCCCGGTTGAATACGAGACCTTCACCTTACTTTACTTTACCGGGTCCGCTTTGTTTGCCACCTAAATGGTATTTTTTTATGTGTTTGTTTATTTTTTGCTTCTATAAAAACCTTAAAATAATGCACAAGATCATTCAAAAGAATCAGACAATACTAGAAATAGAAAAAGACATATATGTCTTTGTAATAACGCTATAATCTAAAAGGGGTGAGGTATATAAGTGCCCGGTTAATGGCAATAGGCTCGCCACCTATTACATTGGGACCTAAACATAAACTGGCGAAATGTGGGTGCTAGTACCTCTGCCTAACCCTTCAGGTATATAGGCGTGAGTTTATGTTATGTTATGTATGCGAGCGGTTGAAAACTGTATCAAAACTTTTTTTTGAAAGACATAAAAGGTGCATAAATACAGCAGCTATAATAATCATAGCAAAGGATGTACATGACAGTTATGTCACCATATCGGCATATTTCCTGCACAGCATATGCCAATTACCAATCACATGATATGCAACACTAGTTTTCAGATAACGCCTTGCAATGACGTCACGCACGTGTACCGAGAATATGTATACACTAACGGTACGTTCCAACTAGGTTGATCTTTAGTACTAGCTGTTCCGTAAAATTTTAATTCTGCTCACACTACTAGCTTATGCCTGCGGTTCCGTCCGCGCGGATGACCAAACATAGCCTATGTCCTTTTTCAAGGTCTAATCTACCCCTAAACCAAATTTCATGAAAATCAGTTCAGTGGTATAGGCGCAAAAGCGTAACATACAAACAGAGTTACTTTCTAAATTCTAATATTAGTATGGATTCCAGACTGTAATTTAAGTACTACATTTCAGCTAGAAGCGTTCAACCGTTAAAATAACATCTACATCTACATTTAGTGGGAAGTGAGAAGGGAAGTCTGCAGAACATTTTACAATAGTACTGTATACAACTATTTTAAATTAACGTATCGCAGTCCACTGTTGGACTTTGGCCTACTGTGTCCACACTGCCCAGACGGGTTGGTACAGGATTTTATTTCTAATTTTCCTTCTCGCCACTGCGAGAGAAGGAAATAAGAGGTGATTTACGGAAAAACATGCAGACAATATCACTATATTGTCTGCATGTTTTTCCGTAAATCACCTCTTATGATACCCTTCGGATGCTTGTACTCTTTTTCCGACACCACACGGATTATGCAACTATTAAAAGACCTAATAAATACCTAATAATCTTTCAAACACACTTACGTCTTAAAATTTACAAAAATTCTGGGACATACACGTATAGCCTGTAATATAAATTCTAAAACTATAAATACCTTAGTATATTTCTGTAAAAACATAGTTACTTAAGTATACATAGAAACAGAGCACCCAATGCAAATAGACATATTCAAATTCACGCATCTTGCAATATCCCTTAGTCGCGTGGTTCCCGGCAGAGTAAAATTTGAACCACTCTATCTCTTCCCAAGCGGTGTCGTACATGGCGACTAAGAGATAGGGTTATTTAACATTATAAAAATATACAGAGCCCAGTCTCAGCCTCAGATGCATGGCTCGAGTCAATAATAGTGCCCGGAATACGGCAATAGTCTCTTCCCTATTACGTGGGACCGAATACAATATTGGTGAAACGTAGGTGTTAATTCACTTCTGCCTAACCCTCAGGGGATAAAGGCGTGATTATATATATATATGTATGTATGTATACTTGATACAATATTTGCACTGAGCGGGCATTGAAACCGTCACCGTCAGCTTCGAGGTAGCAGTCTAATGCTCTACTGCCACACCACAAAAACCCTAAAACTCAATTGTAGCGCCATCTACCAGGTTTAAATGTTCCATCTAAACCAGAACACGGATTCACATTTCTGTTATTTTTCAGCACCCATGATCATGGGAAGACTTATGTACTTTGCTATTATTGCTAAAATGGGCGCCATTTATTAAATCTTGTTATTTATGACTCTTATTTATTTAGGTGCGTATGAAAGGAAGGTTTTTTATTATATATGTTGGTACTAAACCGATGGAAATTGTATGTACAGTCAGTGCCAGAATTATCTTGACTACAAAGTCTCAAAATAATCTTAAGTATTAAGTATTTAGAGCAAATCAAACCGTTTTATTGATTTAAAAAAATATCAGAATGTCAACAGGACGGGGGGAAAACCAAGGAATTTAGATCATTTGGAGTACTTTGTTCATCAAGATCGATCTGATGCTGACTGTACCTACTAAATGTACTATTTCTGGCATATAGTCCTTTTAGACCTAAAGTAATCCTAACTTATGATATTATCATTACCAGCTCACGTGTTTCCTTCTTCCTACAGTCCCGGGTCCTTTAAGCGGGCGTGAATGATTGACATTATTGGACATTTTATATGTATTCTAATTTTAATTTTAATCTTATTACAATTGAATTACCTACATCATCATCAATCGAATATATAACATTATCAATGGATTTTGCATGCAGAGAAACTGCGAAGCATGTCGGACCTTATTTGTTTTTGTAACACCATTGTAACTTACCGTGTTTCGAGCAATAAATGATTTACTTACTTACTTACTTACTTACTAAAAAGCATATAATGAGATCAACAAGCTGAGTGTCACCATTGTAACATGGTATATGTAAATAACGGTGACCCTCTTTTTTGAGACTTTGCCTTCAGCTTACCCTCAGGCGAGGCGAAGTCTAATTGACGTGTATAAAAAAATTACTTCTAGACTATAGAATAGCTACATAGTCTTAATAGTTATTCTACGACCTAACTGGTGTAGAAGTAGTGCCTTTGACAGCTACATCAAAGGTCGTTGATTCGATTTCCACTGAGCAAATATTGGTGAGCATGAATATTTCATTTGTGTGCGTTTTGCATGATAGTATAAGGTATGTATTCACATAAAAATATCTGAAGTATGTTTATTCACACGCATTCTTTAACTCATTTTATAAGCTAGCAAATCCTATGCCTAATTTCTATTTAAATAGCGTAGCGTACAGATTACCTAAAATATTCAAATTATTTACATACAACGAGACAAATAGTTTTATTTATTTTACAATTATATCAAGAAATAATATGTAAATACACACATCAACAAAGTCTAGGGAACAAGGACATTTCTAGTTTTTATTTAAAAACCCTTTCTTGTAATAGTGAGTGTTTTATATCAATAGAAGGGTATTTTTATACCGTTTTTAATTTTAATTTTAATAAAAACATTTTCATACCAAATTTTTATTTTTTTTTAAGAAAGAATTGAATAGTGCCAATATTGAGTATTACAACCTTCTATGATTAGGCACAAAAATAACGAGGTAGTAAGAAATACAGTAATTAACCGTACTTTAAACGTTTTTTATAATCTGTAGGACCTCCTAAAGCATTAGCAACAGCTCGACAACGGCGTGGCATACTTAGTATGAGATTGTCAATCATCGTCTGTGGAATATGGCTCCATACACTGCGAAGGTGTAAAAAAAGTTGTTCTTCAGTGTTCAGATTTTCCAAAGAATCACTGAAAGCTCTTCTCCCAAGCAAATCCCAGGCATGCTCTATGGGATTGAGGTCAGCAGACTGAGCAGGCCATTCCAACGTCGTCATATTGTGCTCGCTTAACGCGTTGACCACTACCCTCGCGGTGTGTGACCGTGCATTATCTTGCATGAACATAAAATCTTGACCGAACTGCTGTCGATGAGGGATTACCATGGGGTGTATAACCTCCTGAATGTATTGGTTTGCATTCAAATTGCCCCGTATCCAAACGAGGTCGGTCCTTCCACCAAGGCGAATTCCAGCCCATACCATGATTGTTCCACCTTGGTAAGGATGAACTTCTTGCGGATTCTGGAGACGACTCCGACGTCCAGGAACTAGCCATATACGCATTCTTCTCGAATCAGGATGAAAACCGAAGCAAGATTCGTCGGAAAACAGAACCCGTGCCCATTGATGGTCGGTCCACTGTAAATGTGCGTTAGCCCCCAATAAGCGACGACCTCGATTTCCACGTCGAAGAGCTGGAACCCTAAGCGGTCTGCGAGCATAAAGATTGGCTTCGTGTAGTCTTGTTCCGACAGTTTGATCGCTAATAACCACTTGATGCTGAGACTGGAGGCCTGCGACCAACTGACGAGCAGTAATCGTGGGTTGCCGCCTTGCGGAATTTTGCAAGAAACGATCTTGTCGCGGGGTAGTAACCCTATTTCGTCCCCTGTGACGTTCGGCAACATCCCCTGTAGACCTGTAGCGTGCCCATAATCTGCAAATTACGCTTGGTTGGGTGTTGACAGCATCCGCTACGTCGCGTTGAGTTCGTCCAGCTTGCAGCATACCAACAGCCCTTAACATCTCTTCGCGACTTAAATGACGACGTGACATGATGACTACAGTCACAAAAATGCACAAACCATACGTAAAAGACGTATTATTGATAATAAACGTTATTTACAATCAAAAAAAATAATTTTTATTTTGCCTCAGAGAAACTGCACAATCAAACACTTTTAAAAGTTTTCCCTCCATATTCGAAAATCATTACTTATTTAAATTTATTTTTAAATTTCGAACAACTCTGTAATCTACTTTATTCTATTTTTATTTATTTGCTGCCAGTTATTTGCAAAACAAGATTTACACGAAAAAAAATAATTGGGGTCATCTTGTTCCCTAGACTTTGTTGAGGTGTTTATTAAACACAATAAAACTAAAATAACTATTATACAACTTATAGCTAAGAACAATTAAAATTTACATACATACCTACATACATTTAATCACGACTTTATCCCCGGAGGGTAAGGCATAGGTGAATTAACATCCACATTTCACCAATATTTGTTTTTGGTCCTATAGGAGATGAGCCTATTACCGTCTGCCGGGCACTATTGTTGACTCAAGCCAGGCCTCTGAGGCTGAGTCTGGTCTGTATATATCTGTCTGATGTTAAACAGCCCTATCCCTTAGTCGCCTTGTACAACACCACATGGGAAGAGATGGGGTGGCCCAAATTCCACTCCGCCGGGGACCACGCAGATGTTAACATTTTAAAATTATGTATAAAATATATAATGTTACCCTCGAATGACTGGTGGAAGTAGTACCTCTATCCTTAAAAACATTTTAAAAATATAGCATCATTATGTTCAACGGACCTAAAGGTACTTGAAGTATCATAGAATAATAGTTAGTTATGTCATTATTATTAAAGTTCATAGTCGCGTAACAAATAGAAACTTCTGGAACATATTTAATACATTATACTATTTCAGCATGATGCGATACCGCACTATATGGGTAACAGAACGTGACGTTATGGTGTGTGCTAAAATTGGGTCAAATGTACATAGGGACCAAGGGACCTTCCCAATGGGCTAATAACTTGGATGACGGATCACTGTAAACGTTTACTATAGCGGCATAAAACCATAATAAAATGGTAAAGTGAAACACATGGAATGGAAGAGCTAAATTGTACATAAAAGTAAGGTTGGGTTAGAATCCCATAGAAAAAAGCATTCTTTAAATAAAGACATTTTTTATATCATTTAGATTGCAGACAAGCATACGGTCCGTCTAATGGGAAGTCTACCGTAGCCTAAGGTCACATGCATCATACTTGGGCTTAGCAAACGGTACATCAGAAGGGAAGTTGCCATCGTAGCCTAAGGAAATTTGCAGATAGTTTTTTTCTTTCTTTTTACGTGCGCAAAATCCCCGCGATTACTCCCCCACCGGAGCCTGTGGAAGAGGTTATGTCGGACTCGAACCGACTAAAACGCACGCCGCCTATGGGTCGCTTTGGTTGCCGAAGGTGAGGTTGACAGGCATATCCCTCGCACCCCGGCTGACCCAGGGCCATCTTTTACGATCTGGCCCTCTTCTCGGGTGTCGTCCCCGAAAACGGGGAGGCGCGCGAGGCGCACGCTCATCGCGGCCTGCTTCTGCTAAGGTGACAGGCGGCTCCACCAGTCAACCCCAGGCCTGCGCTCATGGGGGCGGAGGTCGTTTATCGGGGGGATTTGCAGATAGTTGTGTTCCCAGCGGTGAGTAGGGTAGCCGGAACTCACAGGACAGTTTTTGTGCTGTCAGTGGAATAGCCAAAGGCTTGTCCTGATTTTGTGTTCTGCACTAAACGGCATAGAAACTCTGGTCTTACAGGGTCGGCAGCCCGAGTGTTACACACGTTCATAGGTCACGGTAACCACTATCCATCAGGTGGACCAAGTGCTTGTATGCAACCTAACTTGTATTAAAAAAACATTAGCTGCCATACCTGTAGCTCTCACGCCTGCTCTCGGTGACCAGCCCGCCCCTTGCTTGATCTCCACTGTGCCTTTTGGTAGTCAGAAGGACATGAAAGACTTTCGAGCAGCCCTCTATAGAGCAGCTCCCGTCGCGGTCGGTATTTGTCGTAGGCGGCAGCGTCTCCCCTAGGAGAGAGGTGCTACCGTCTCTGTTGCCCAGGATACACCGCATAGAGATTCCGTATGCCGTTCCTACCACACCTTCTGTATGGCTGACCCTCCCCGGTTTCAGTCGTGACATACTTCGGGGGTTCTGCATCCATGCCGGAAATTTAATCGATTTAAAATAATGTACGGGAATCTACCAATTTTATTCACATTTATAATTTCATAATGTCTGATTTGTATAATTTAAAAAGTAATCAACCGGTACTGAAACAGTCTTAAATACAAAATAATTTATATGGATAAGAATTAACAAAACAATCCATACTTTTTGCGCATAGTTCAGTTAAAAAAAAGTACCAGCCCGTAAATAGAATTCATACTAAGTTTGAATTAAATCCTACAGATTATCATATTGGCACGTACCACATTATCTTTAACATTGATATCGTATTCAAGGTCAATGCCAACCTGCTCTCGACTCGAATAGATATGACATTACTTACTTCGATTTTCCGTAGTAAATAGACTACGGAAAATCGAACGAAGTAATTTCGTACCTACTAGGTATATTCTTTACGGCTTAGACCTTAGAGTCTATTAAAAGTTACGATGTTACATCGATAATTTTACTGTTGTGGCCCAAACTCGTGCAGGTGCATTCTTACTCGTCTAATATACAAAATATGTATTATGTAACTTGAACCCCTAGCAAGTGACATTTTGTAGGTCGTCGTTTTGTAGAATGGAATGATAAATGTTTTTTTTTTATATAGAACACGCCAATTAGACTTCGCCTTGCCTGATGGTAAGCTGAAGGCAAAGTCTCAGAAAAGAGGGTCACCATTACTTACACATACCGTGTGACAATGGTGACACTCAGCTTGACGGCCTCATCATATTATGCTTTTTCACGCCCCGCTTAAAGGACCCCGGACTGTAGGAAGAAGGAAACACGTGAGCTGATAATGAATTCCAGGCCTTAATGTATGGGATCGACTTACGTTGATGCGTGAAAATATGAGTAAATCTCATACATTGAACATTACATTACAACGACCAACGAATCGCCAGTTCTCTAGGAAGGCTGTATTCAATAATTATTATAGTAGTAATAATTTAAATGTGTATTTGGTATCAATATTTAGGTTCTCTCTTCAAAGAATCTATCAAAGAATAAGAAAATCGATTTGGTTTATTCAGTTTAGGCACATAAAGAGCACATAAGAACTTTAAAATGTCACAATTATGTCAAGAAATAATTATAAGAACATTAAATTTGAAATTTATTCTCTCACTGCTTCAGTAAGTTGGTTCTACTGAGATGATTCCAGCAAGAAACTTAAAGAACTAGATTTTTGTTTTTAAATATATTTTTTTACAATTTATATTGTACGAGCAAGCAAGAGATAAGGAAGTCCATGTATTTTTATCATTAAGATACTCTGCCTTCAAGTAATCCTTTTTGCAAGATACGTTAAGACAATTACCCTACAAAAGCTCTAATAAGATTTATTTCAACGAAGAAACAAACAAAGGCATGATAGCGCAGGCAGTGGATTTAATATGATTAAATATTATTGGATTTCTATTTTGGAGTGTTGTCATTTGCTAAGATTTTGGGAAGTTAAATTCCAATAATATGTTTATTTTAATACCGTACCCAAAGGGTAAAAATAGAGCCCTATTACTGAGACTCCCGTGTCCATCTGTCTGTCAGTCTGTCTGTCACCAGGCTGTATTTACCTCACAAACTGTGATAATTACGTAATGTAAATTTTCACAGACGATGTTATATTTATTTTGTCGCTATAACTACAAATACTAACAACGACAACAATATTAAAGAAAATATTAAGGAAAGGCAACAGACAAGATTTTTAGGTGGTCCTAGAACTCTTGATACGCGAGTCTAACTCACACTTGACAGGTTTTTTTTTTTTCACATTATATGTTTAAGATGACTATCTCCTTATTGATTTGATTTTGTTACATATTAAATGAAATTAATAGTGGAAAAGTCACCGAGATATTTATTATTTTTGTTGAGTAACCGATATTTCGGTTCTGTTACAAGAGCAATGGTCTTGGTTTGCTGACGACTGTCGAGCTAGTGGTTATTGGGCCGACCGGGAGTATCCTCTTTCGCACTCATTTTTGACGCACATCGCCCCTAATAATACATATGGTATATATATTATTAGGGGCGATGTGCGTCAAAAATAAACATGGTAAATATCCCGGTGAACTTTGCACTATTAATATAATTGACTATGTCTCTCTCAAATTATTTATACTGCTGATTGATCAGCAGTATAAACAACTAATTAGTTGTTACACATATTGAGAACTCACTAGTACTTTTTCACATTAATTTTAATTGTTATTAGACCTGACTGATGATGATGGTTTCAGGCAAAGGTTCGTGGCTCAGTGGTCAGAGAATTCCCCCTTTTTCTCTCTATCTATCTATTTTTTCTCTCTTAATCAATTTGAATAGTTAGCATACTAAACGCTTAAAAATTTCATTAAATAGTTATAAGATGTCTAGACAACAAATATAAATTATAGAAACTAATACAATTGCGTAATAACATATTAAACAATGAGTCCCCTAACAGATATAGGTGAAGACTAGGCAATTAGTTTTAGAAATGAAAGTTTCAGTTTCAAAAGACCCATTGTGTCAAATTGCCCTAATGACTTTTCAAACTTGTGTACGAGTATATATGTCAGGAGCTTGTATAAAACGAAACTTAGAAATTTTAACCTAATTTACGTTTATTTAGAACTTTTAAACTCTTAGAGGAGGTTTCGACGACAGTATTTCCGTCCAATTGAGCAGTCTGACTGGGGAAGTACCTCCACCCTACAGAATACCGCGGCCATAATAACCTCGAGTTGTGTTCCCGGTGGTAGGGTAGCCAAAGCTCGGTGTGGGAGGCACCGAGATGGCAACTGGTGGCGGCCCTGGGAGTGAGAGTTCTCACGTTCTCCACCTTGCTCGCGGCGATGGTCCGCTGCGCGGATGCGTGGTGGTGCCGGCGCCTCCTTCTGCGAGCAAGTAATGCTCGTGAAGGAGGAGGCGGGGCGGGAGCGACGCCTGGCGCGCCTCCCCATTTACGCGGACGAGTTGGGGACTCTTGATAGGCCAGGGTGCGAGGGAAATGCCTGTTAACCTCACCTTCGGTAACCTAAAACGACCCACAGACGGCGTGCGTTTTGGTCGGTTCAAGTCAGACATAACCTCTTCCACCGGCTCCGGTTGGAAGTATCCATGGGGATTTTGCGCACGTAAAAAAAAGGGTAGTCAAAGCTCATTGGACAGTTTTTGTGCTGTTAGTGGGAAGACCAAAAGCTTGTCTTGCTTTGTCTTTTACACTGACGGCAAGAAACTCTTGTCCTCACACGGTTGGCAGTGATTGTGACACCCTTGGTGTTGCACACGTCCATAGGTGTTTGTTTGCCAACCAAGTGGTATAAAAAAACTGCTCAATATTACAACCATAGAGATATTCAAAATATGAAATTACGCTTCTGAATGTACAATTTTATTGTACAAAAAATATATGTAAATCTATTTATCATCTTCCTTGGGATAAAGGTCCTAACTCAGTTTATCAGCTTTCAATTCAACTACGAAACGGCCGAAATTAGATATTTTCCATGAAGATCTGGCCTCCACAACCCACGGGGACTCAAAAGTTCACGAAGTTCAAATAGCAAGTATCTAAGTTCAACCACTTAAAATATTTTAACTTATGAGAACAGGTAGATAATTCAGTAATAGTTGTAATTAGTACGAAGTTTAACACAATATACGGTTATTGACCTTAGAAAATGATACACCGTCACTAATGGGAACAGTCTCTTGTTTTGAAGGCTTCTATATCCCAGTTTATGTTACGTAATGAGAGCTTCGTATCAATTAGAAATTAGTAAGCCTACTATAAAACATACATACGAAGTTGCCGACTGAAGTTTCAGGCAGCTGGTACCATGAAACGCGATACTTTTCAATCGGGCATCCCTGTTCATCTTCATAGCTTTCACTCACTTAGGGCTGGAGTTCTGTCCAACTATAAAACGGTTGAACTTTTTTTGAGAAGCGACTGCCTTTTGACCTAAACCGCTAGCGATATCGAAATACTGCAATCAAACAATTCCCCTAAACTAATAAATAGACGGAAGTCTCCTTTTTTTGTACATGCGAAATATCCCCACGGATTCACACCCCCTCCCCATCCGGAGCCGTTGAGAGAGGTCATGTCGGACTCGTACCGTCTTAAACGCACGGCGCCTGTGGGTCATTTTTGGTTGAAGAAGGTGAGTTTTACAGGCATATCCTTCGCACCTGATATCTGGCCCTCCTCAGGAAGTCCCCTAGATTGACCGGTATTTGGACATTTAAGACAGTCATCCACGTATGTGATAAACGTCAAAATACGTGTATATCGAATATATTTATCATTATATTCTACAATGCGCCAACGAATTACCTCTTGACTAAGGGGACAGATTGTGGACTTTTTAGAGCTCCAAATATCCGTAGTGAACACTACGGATATTCGTTTGACAACCAGCTTGACGTGCTCTCATTGATATGAAGTGGTCTCAATGTTTTAAGGATGATAACCCATCCTAAGAGTGATGTGTCTAGTATCCTTACCTACTCGGTTTCCACTTAGCTTTGAGCCCTTTCGGCACGTCGCACTTCATTTGGCCTAACAAGATAAATCCGAACTTCATGGTACGTTCGTGTATCGTGCGCGCCCGAAATTTCGCTTATGCGGTTTATAGTAGCCCCCTGTTCATTACGGTCTACAAACTTGGGAGATTTGCAACAATTAACTAAGCCCACAAATAGGTTCAGAGGGATTTTATGGGTTCAGAAACCTTTGAGTTCCTTATCTTGTATTAAATTTCTACCGTATATATTACTATCATACTTATTACTAAGCCTACTAATAGTACAATTGCGAAAATTTATGATCATGAATGAACGAATGAATAGATTCACGACTCTTTTACGCAAAAGCGTATGAATGAATCTGCATATGGGTTACTTTTTAGGGTACCTCAAGTGACAACAGCAGAACTCTTCGTTGTCCATCTGGCTGTCTGTCTTTCTGTCTGTCAAGACCTTTTTCTCAGGAATGCATGGAGGTATCAAGACGAAATTCATACCAAATACTCAAGTTTGTAACGCCTTGATACTGTGCAAAAATCAATCTTTTAAGTCAACATAATCAGAATATATTGCAGTTTATGTAGCATAAGTACGTCCCTGAATCCAATTTTGTACGGAACTGGCCTGAAAGTATCTTACTCAATTGCGTAAAAGTACGCCAAATAACTACCACAACTCTAACAACCTTGATTACCATCCACAGGTTGCCTGGCAGAAATTGCTTAAAGCGAGAAAGCCGCCCTTTGTAATAGATCCGAGGAGAGAGCCAGATCGAGAGAGACGACCCTGTGTCGGACGGGCTGTGAGGGATATGCCTGTTAACCTCACCTTCGGCAACCAAAAACGAGACATAAGTGTTGTGCATTTTAGTCGGTTCGAGTCTAACATAACCTCTCCAACTGGCTCCGGTGGTTCTATCCGTGGGGATTTCTCGCACGAAAAAATATAAGAACAGGGCCGGCAGCATGAGTGTGACTCATCTGGTGGCCTATGGACGTACACACATCCATGGCCCACAAAGTGGTTACCGTGGCCTATGCTTGTCTGCCACCTAAGTGGTATTATAAAAAGGCCTTGAACACCAACATTGGCATTAGACTCTGGTGAGTGAAAATACATAAAGTATGTGTAATTATGTAGAAAATCTGTAATTGTGAAGAATTTTCTTAGTGTTCCTATAAAAAATAAATTGATAATATAACGACCTCGGTTCCGAATAACTTACGAGGGTTATCCACCATTCTATCCCCCTAAAATATTGATGGTCGATCAATGAGAAAACCCATTAACTAACTTTAATGGAATAGAATTGCCATCATTGAAAGTTACAATTTAATGGCTGATGAGAGTCCAAAATTTGATTACCTCGGTAATTAGTTTAACTCGATTAGATTGGTACCCGTTGTTGTAAACAAGACCCTATTGGTTTGCCATTTTGTATCAGTTTATCATGACGTTATTTCCGGTTGCACCTGAGGCTTTCACCTTACAGACCGACGTCGACTTACAACTTTTCCTTCTTTTAGTTTGAATTTTATTACTTTTACGGAAGCGACTACCATCTGGCCTCCTAAGCCCGAAAGGTAAGACTGTACCAGAGACTCGTCCACCAGTATACCACTTACCTGCTACTACTTTATAACTTTATCATAAAACGTCGCTTATATGTCTGCAGCATCAAGTAACAAGATATTCTGAAAATAATCGATCTTTTATTCAAATTTCTTACGTAATTTGAAATTGAAATTTATAGTTTATTGTCTCAAAAACAAATTGTCTAGTATCAAATATACAAAGCAATACTTATTATACAAATATTAATCACACAAATATTTTCTTACGCTTTACAGACAAATAAAATAAACTAGATATTTATTACTATTTTTTTGCTATTTTTATTATAATACTGTCATTATAATTTAAATAATTCACTTCAATTCTGTGACTAAGTAATTTTAATATGGTATTAAAATTATTTATAGAAAGCATAGACACTCAGTGTCTAAAAACATCGAAGAATACATTACTGGCAAATTACTAATACAATTTATTAAGTCTTTTTTATTCAAACCATCAATAGACAGCACCCAGTGGAATAGTAAAAAAAGAGTGAAGTCGATTTCAACGACAACGAGGCTACTAACTATTCAAATCAATTTAGATAGGAGAACTTGGAGAGGTAGCACAGTGGTCAGAGTAATCCTCTTATAAGGGACTAGTCACTAATCAAATGTTTCTTCATACCCTACCTGGGAGAGTAAGAAGAGCAGAACAGTTCTCTATTGTATGACAATAAATATAAGCACTGAACTTGGCTTGGTTGGAGGCCTACAAAATACATACTTATGTAAACCCATTTTAACAAAACATAACATAAACTCATAACATAAACTCACGCCTATATCCCCGAAGGGGTAGGCAGAGGTGCACCCACACTTCGCCATTTTATGTTTAAGTCCCAATATAATAGATGGCGAGCCTATTGTCATTAACTGGGCACTTATAAACCTGCGATAAATACACACATAACTTCGAAAAGCATCGAAAAGTCATTGGTGTGTGCCATGGTGAAACCTGGGATCGAACCCGAGACCTCGTCTCAGCAGTCCATTACCCATACCACTAGGCTACCGCGTAGGCTATGTAACCACATTAAAATCATTTATAGAAAAAAGTATTTATTTTTTATTTTTTAGCATCATTTATTTTTACGAGGGACCGCCTACAGGGAGTCTAAAGAATTACGAAAGAATGAAAAACGATTTTGCACTCGCAGTTGTATTTGAAAAACCAAAGAAGAAAGGATTGCCTATTTTCTAAAAAGTGAGTGATTTTATTTGACTCAAGAAAAGAAAAATGGGTCTTTTTCCACAGGCAATATTGCTTTGAGGATTATATTCCAAATACATTTTGAGTTCACGTGCATTAGATTTGTTTTCACAGAAATATGCTTTTAAGTTTTGGTCTGTTTCCGCTGAATCTGAAAAATTCTAAATAAAAGTAACTACCTACTGCCCAGTGCTATGAACATAATTGCCATCCAAAGATTGCCTAGTAGAAATCGTCTCAAGCGATAAGGCTATTCATTATACCGACTGGTCCGTAATCTCTGTTTTTAATTGAAAAGAATCTTTAAATTTCAGAGACGAAATAAAAGAGAGGACCCCGGGGTTTTACGTACCTACAAGCTTCGGGTGAACGAAGAAGAAATAGTATCTAACCTTCAAATATAATATAAATCGCTATTGAATGAATGGAAGCACAAACAAATTAAGTCTTCTTATTCAAGTATCATATAAACTGATCCAGATCCAAATCAAACGTGAAACATCTTCTTCATATTTGTCCCTTTCTTCTTCAAACTACTACGTATCTGTCTGAGATTCAAACACCTTAGACAAATACGTACAATCAAACTAGGTCTCAAGAGTTTAAGTTAACATCACATCTGTCGGAGAGCGAGTGCGAACCATGTTATGATAATCAGATTTCCGAAGTTTTTTTTCATTACAGCAAGAATATATTTAGTCGTTCGCTTTTAATTATTCAAATCATTCGTTGTTGTTTCAGAAAAGAAAATATTTTTTTTTTTTTGTATAGGACTCGTCAATTAGACTTCGTCTTGCCTGATGGTAAGCAGAAGGCAAAGTCCCAAAAAAGAGGGTCACCATTACTTACACATACCGTGTGACAATGGTGACACTCAGCTTGACGGCCTCATCATATGCTTTTTTACGCCCCGCTTAAAGGACCCGGGACCCTTCTTCCAAACACGTGAGCTGGTAATGAATTCCAGGCCTTAATGGTGCGACAGAGGAAAGAGTCTCCGAACCGCTTGGTCCTTGATCGGATGTTTTGCACCGTGTGCGGATGACATCTTAGACCTGCATAGAAGAAGAAACATAGAAGACACCGCTGCTCCGGTGTGAAAAATCGTCTCACTCTGTTCAGGACCCTGAGTTTTCGTGAAGCTGTTTAGATGATACTTTCGATGTAATTTTTGTTATTCAGGTTGCAGCGAACATCCATACCTAGGATATTGAAATTGTCCTGCAGTAGCAGTGGCGTGCTCTGAAGAGTGAGGAGGGGAAGGAAAGAAGATAATTTTGCTGTAAACGCACATGCCTGCGTCTTCTTGGCATTGAACTCAACCAGGTTCTCAGAGCCCCATTGAGAAATGTGATACAGGATCCCGTCAAGCTCAGTGACAAGAAGCTGTCTTTTCTCTGCGATATCTGACTGCTTGGCCGCAGGATGTCCATGATAACTCCCATGTAAAGTGCTATCGTCTGCATAACTGAACTGATGAACATTGCCGGTAGACAGCATGTCGTTGATATGCAGAAGAAAGAGAGTGGGTGATAAGACGGACCCCTGGGGCACGCCAGCATTTACCTGCAGAAACTCCGAAGCTCGTCCGTCACAAAGGACGTGAATACGGCGCCCCTGCAGGAAGCTAGCAACCCAGTTGCACAGCCTAGAAGGCAGACCAAAGGCAGGTAGCTTGGAAAGAAGCGATTTGTGCCATACTCTATCGAAAGCTTTGGTGATGTCAAGACTAATTGCCAGTGACTCGCCGTGCTTGTCCATAGCCTCACTCCAAAGATGGGTAACGTATGCTAGAAGATCACCCGTTGACCGTTTCGGCCTGAAGCCATATTGCCGGTGCTTAATTAAGGAGTGATCCTCTAGGTGCCGCATGAGCTGTTTGTTAATTATGTGCTCGAACACTTTGCACAGCACTGAGGTGACGGCTATGGGTCGATAGTTGGCTGGATCTGAGCGATCCCTCGGAATCATCGGAATCAGAATCTTCGAACATTCGAACTGTAGGACAGCCGGTATAGGTGCGTAAGCATTGGAGAACTCCGCTGCACATTTTTGCAAAACTACCGCTGGAATACCATCCGGACCACTAGCTTTCCGGACATCGAGTGATTGCAGTACTGCACGGACATCGCGTTGCCTGATATGGATATCAGGCATCGCGTGGTCACTGTCGGGTAGTGTCGTGGCTGCGTACCACAATCATCGATTCGGGAGTTGGCCGCAAAGAGATTAGCCAGCAGATTTGCCTTCTCTTGCAGCTCATGGGCCAGGGATCCATCAGGGTTACGCAGCGGAGGCAGCGAAGGCTGACAGAAGTTGGCTTGCACAGCTTTAGCTAGTCGCCAGTAGCCACGGCTTCCCGTGGGATGCATCACAAGCTCTTGACCAAGCCGCGCTATGCGCAGGGCATCCGCTCTGACGTAGGCCCTTCTACAAACCTTTGTGGCTCTGTTGAACGCCGTCTTGAAGTGGCCCAGATTGGGATGGCGCGTGGCGCGCGCCCTTACCCAAGCGCGGTACGCAGACTGTTTTTGTTCAACAGCTTCCGCGCACTCGCGCCCGAACCAAGGGCGCACCCCGCGGTCACCGGTGATATCGGTGTATGAGATATAGTATTCCATACCCAGACCGATCTCACCGGCGTTAGTTAGTGTGTCTTGAAAACAAAGTTTTTCTTCTTTGAGAACGTCAGTTTTCGAAGTCACTCGTGCTGCTTATATATACACACGGTCAAGGAAATAAGGATAGGTACAACTTTACACTATTGCAACCGCGGTAGCCTAGTGGCATGGGTAATGGACTGATGAGATGAGGTCTCGGGTTCGATCCCAGGTTTTACCATGGCACACACTAATGACTTTTCGATGCTTTTCGAAGTTATGTGTGGATTTATTGCAGGTTTATAAGTGCCCGGTTAATGGCAATAGACTCGCCACCTACTACATTGGGACCTAAACATAAACTGGCGAAATGTGGGTGCTAGCACCTCTGACTACCACTTCGGGGATATAGGCATGAGTTTATGTTATGTGTTATGTTACAACTTTACATATAAAGGTAAATCATTCATTATCAAACGTTACAACCGGAACACTGATGAGCACTGGTATTAAAGGAACTTCTTTCCACGCAGTGTGCGTGTACACTCAAACTGTGGAATGATCTACCTGTTATCTTTTTCCAAAAGACTAAAATTATGTGGCTCTTCAAGTGTGCTTTTGTTCTCCTGTTTCATTTATTCTTCTAGACTAAGTACTGAATTAACTTTTTTTAAGAATATTACTAATATTCTCTCTAACTCCTCCAGCTAAGTGAAGTTGCTTGTGTTAGAAGTGGGTTCATGTCAATAGTGTAATGGCCAGTATTGGAACCCGGGATTACTTAACAACTAAGCTACCGACGTTAATTTACTTAATTATTATCTCCATTCGATCATCAATCCCACATACATCAAAAAATTTCTCTTTAAAACATTATAATACTCATGACCTCAGGATCCGTACTTCGTTTTCTTTCTTCTCCCTTTGCAGCTTTAACTTGACTTATATAGTATTTGTCAGGAACAGGTGAACTTAATTTTTACCTATTTAGTATTAGTTTTATCGAAATATGTAGCACACAATATACACACGTTGCAAATTAATGTCCACACAATATTGTTAGGTAAGAATGTAGTTTGTAGGATAACTTTCCTACGCTTCTCTGTGAGTGGTATGAAATAGTTCCACGAAGTGTGTCATATATCCTTACTCAGGCATTTATTTGCGTATAAGAACACTGAGATGTCAGGCACGTCTGCTAATTGCTATATAGGGACACAGCAGTGTGTGTCCTATGTGTACTTTGAAGAGTTAAAAACGGTATTTGCTTCGTTGACATATCAAGTATCCTAGGAAAGGAGAAACTTAAACGCGGATATGAAAATGATGGATACGTAATTCTACACTACATACACAATCACACTACACAGAAAAGCGTAACAGCTGTCAAGCTATAGCATATATAAGCTGAGTCAGAACGTTTTCAATTGGCGCCTGAGGTACACAAAAAAAATTTGCGTGATTGTTTTATTCAACGCCTTTGTCTCTGTGCTGTGTATCTTAAGTATATAAGCTAGAATATATTTTTTATGAAACTTTATAGTATTTAGTATGCAAATGAGCAGTCTCACTTGGGAAGTACCTCCGCCCTACAAAATACTGCGGCCATAATAACCTCGTGTTGTGTTCCCGACGATGAGTAGGGTAGCCAGATCTCACTGAAGAGTTCTTGAGGTGTCAGTGGGAAGACCAAAAGTTGGTCCTGCTTTGTCTTTTACACTGACGGCACTGAAACTCTCTGTGCTTACAAGGTGCTTACGTGTGTAAGGCATATGAAGGTAGGAAGGACAAAGGATCGCAAGTCAAGCTGCCCGCGTACGAAGGCAACTCGAGTGTCGGAGGTCGAATGATCGATGATTCATTGCGATTCAGTGCGCGTCTCCTCGTTTCCGAGAACGAGTTGGGGACCATATGGTGTTTTTTTAATCATGAAATTTTGCTAAGAGTACGTTTGTACTCTTAGCAAAATTTCATGATTAAAATAACATGTTGAGAAGGAAACGTTTGTTTCGATAAAGTTTGAAAATTGAAATACATTATTGTAGCTTGTGTTTTGGGAAAATTTAACGAGATTAGTTAGATTATGCTATAATAACAACATATGTTATTTCACCGGTTCAAAGTTTTCAATAGTTGCCTAAGTCGTTTAGATTGTTGCTACCAGACCGGCTCTATTAAACACCTACGTACAAGAAACTATTATGTAGTTTATATCTATATAATATGAGGTATCTCACTGATCTCGTAGTATTGATGAAGGTAGGAAAGTACTTCCCCAGTCGTACTACAGAATACTGCAACTTAGAGTTGTGTTCCTCCAGTAAGCTCTGACTACCCTACTCAGCATCGGAGTAGGTTAGCCAGAGCTCCCTGGAGAGTTTTTGTGTTGTTAGTGGGAAAACCAAAGACTTGTCTTGTTTTGTCTTCTACACAGAAACTCTCTGTGCTTACAGGGTCTACAGCGCGAGTGTGACTCCCCTGCACACGTACACGTCGCCGGTAACCACTTTCCATCAGGTAGGCCGTGTGCTTGTCTGCCACATATGTGGTATTTCAAAAAAATTTTTGATTTTGTTGAAGTAGAGTAGGTATGTATTTGTTTTGGTTACGTTCGTGAGTTACGTATATTCATTTGAAAAAACACATTCTCAAAATGTGCACCCAAAGGAAGGTACTGCCAAGGACCCCGGCAGGCACTGGCCGTCAATCGTGTAACAGGCGACCTCACCGGTCTCTTACCCCCTTTAAGCCACCTTAAATCCCACCACATCGACTACCTGAATCTTAAGGGGAGTGGACACATGGAAACAAACGTCTCACCATTAATAATTTTATAAATATTTACTGAGTCGTTGGTGGAATCGTTGGATTCGTCATAGAACAAAAAAGAAGAAGAACCTCCTTTAACCTTTTGTACAAGCCTGCTAAATAAACACACTAACAAAACATTTCTAAAAAACAAATTCATTTTGAACATGTGATTATAAAGTGACTTTTTCAAATTATAACTTCAATTGCTTTTATTAATGTTAAATTAAAAGCAATCTAACCGTTTTTACAGTAATTTTTCACGTTCTAAACGTGCTATCCTGGAGTACTATAACATCACTTTTAAAATCGTTTTCGCTCTAAATAGACCGTTTAATGAGAAAGAACCAACGTTAACATCACGCTATCTGCCATTATCGGTAGCAGTAACCATAAATATGATGCGAATTTAACCGCGGGGTGCCGTAAGTATCTCAATATATTGAGAAAAAAAACCAATTAGGTTGTTTATCCTATTTTATATTTTTGGTAATAAATAAATAAATGTTGAGTTTACCCTTTAATAGCATAAAATAAATATATTACTTTTAGTTTTCTTCTACACCTGCCTGTAAGAACCTCGAAGATAAATTTATGTGTTTGGCCCCTAATCAAGAGTGACACTTTTATTATTGGATACCAAAACAGGAAAACAGGGAAAAAAGTTAGTTCGATATACCCCTGATCAGGCAGAGTTCTGAACCGAAAATTGAACTCACATCCGCACAGTCACAAGTAAACATTATGCATAAATGTAATAATACCAACAGTGGATTCTTACTAAATACTCACATTTCATAAAATATTTACATTTCTATTTAGGCCTAAGTAATTCCAAATAAGTATTTGAGTGTCAGGTAAATTGACAAATTAAGCTTGTATTCAGGAACAAGTCCTGAATCCCGATTTATTAGTAGATCTGAAGACAGATTGTATTCTAGATGAGAGTCCTTGTGAGAATCAGTTCACAACTTTTTTATTTATTAATTTATTCTTTGCAAATATGGGTTACATAAGATGTTACATTCGTTAGGTATATATGTAGTTTCGCCATATTCCACCATAATAGGCATGCAATTTAAAAGCTAAATTAGGAACAAAATACTAAATAATCTGATATCTTAATACTAGAAATTATCATACTGTCGATTTATTTAAATTTATATATTCCAGAATACAAATGAAAATGTCATGGTACCTATGGCTACTTAAAAATTAAAATTAACAATGTCATAATGTATTATCTCAATGGGCTTGCCTGAAATAAAAGATTTATTATTATTATTGACCAATATAAACATGTTTTTGGTTAAAAGAAGAGCTAAGTGAGATAAACAGTATCTCTGGTATGCAGGATCACGTCCCAAGAAACGTAAAATATTATCTGATCTTCTAACAGGGTGCAAGGACGAAAATTTCCTCTTCGTGGATTTTGTTACACAAAGCCCGCGCGCACATAAATTCAATTCTTTGAAATTTACACAACCGCACTCTGATTAAGCTGCCAATTAGCTGTAACGGTTCCTATAAAGGCAAAATTCCGTTTGAATTATTGTAGGTATTTTTATAATAGGATTAAAACAACTACCTGTAATTTTTTTTATACAAATTAGATGGCAGAAAAGCATATGGTCCACCTGATAGAAAGTGGTTACCGTGACCTATGAACGTGTGTAACACCAGGGGAGTCACACCCGTGTTGCCGGTCCTGTTTGAACAGAGATTTTCGGTGCCATCAGTACAGAACACAAAAAAAGACACACAAAAACTCTCCAGTGAACTCTGGCTATCATGCTCACCGCTGGGTGCTACTAATACTATTACAACTTATAATACATATAAATGTGAAAGTTTGTAAGAAATAGTGAATATTTGTAACTTTTTAATAAAAGCGATGAATGTTTGGCACAGTGATATATGTACAGGCTGTATTTTAATAAAACGGTAAGGGCAGCTACCTTAATCCATAACTTTTTAAGTTATTCTGAACTGTATTCACAGATTTTTTTAAATCGTACAGTCAGCAAGAAAAACGATTAAAGACTGAAAAAATCTGTTTTTTCATACCACTTAGGTATAAAAGCGCACAGCCCACCTGATGGTTGTGGTGTGGTTACCGTGGTCTATGGACGTGTGTAACACTAGAGAAGCCACACTTGCGCTACCGACCCTGTAAGCACAGAGTTTCTGTGCCGTCAGTGTAAAGGACCAAGCAGGACAAGCTTTTAGTCATCCGACTGACAGCACAAATTCTCCAGTGAGATCTGGCTACCCTACTCACCGCTGGGAACACAACATGAAGTTATTATAACCGCGGTATTCTGTAGGGTGGAGGTACTTCCCCAGTCAGACTGCTCAATGCCGTGTCCTACCTCCTCTAGAAATATTTACCTGTGAATGCAAATCAGAATATCCTATAAATTTATGCATGGTCTTTTTGAACTTTTTCAAAAATACAGCCTGTATAGTCAAAGACTTCAGTCTTCGTTCTCAACTATATTACACGTATACTAAATTAATCTCCCTAAGTTTATTTCAGAAATATGTTCCTATCATACTCTGGAACGGAATTCGTATTTTACTCGAGCGCAGTAGCAGTTAATGGCTAGATAGTAATATATTTGTAACATAAATAATACATAAAACTATATCACTGCAGTCAAGAAAATAAACTCAAGTTGTTTGCGTGAAAACGAGTAACATACATGACGGCGTCTAGTATTCTTTTATATGATAATCAAAACAAACATCCACACATGTTTTATTCACGTCTTGTTGTTCGTAAAATCAAGACCATAATCTCTAGGCCAAAAGTCGGTCGCCCCCTATAGCCCAATATAGGTCGAGGTCGTGTTAAAATCTCTATAATGAAAAAAATACTCTCAAAAGCACTTTCTTATCACCGCAACTTATTACGATATCAATCTAGGAGAAATACATGAAGCATATCCTATCAAAGAGAGTGAAATGCGAGAAGTTGGCTTGGTTAATATTTATATATACAGTCAACAACAAGTAGCTTAATAGATTCATATTTATTAATCACCATATCTGTTAAACCGATCTTGAAAAAATTATTAAAAAAATCAATTAGCAGACATACGTATGTCAATGAAATCGAAGGCATTTTGAAGAAAGGACATGTCAAGAGTACCCGAAACCGGCGAGCTTGTATGAAAACAATTATGAAAGTAGAAGAAGCGAAAGAGGTATGCCAGGATCGGGACAAGTGGAAAACTGTAGTCTCTGCCTACCCCACTGGGAAAAAGACGTGACTGTATGTATGTATTAGCCTCGTGCAGTCCACTGCTAGATATAGACGTCTCCCAATGTTGAAGTTTCGGCCTGTTTAGTTTAATATTATATAAAAAAAAACTTGTAATTAGTTGGTAATTTAAAGTATAAAGAGTTTGTCATTGAGTAACTATGACAAAATATCTCTTTACTCTATTACACTTCACTAATCTATTTGAGTTATCGAGCTATTTACTAATGCGTTGATTTGAGTGAATTTTCAGCACTGATGAAAGCGCGCAGATCACTGATGCGCGTTCCGAACTGGCGGTTTACAATGAAACAGTGGAAGCAATTTGCTGGTTGGCTCACTGGCACGTTTTGAAACGACCACCAGGCTGAATTATCATCCTCCTACAGATGTCCCGTTCTTATTTGGGGCCAACGAAACATATATGTACTTTTTTAACATTCATCGCTGGTTGAAGTCATTTCAAAATTCACTACCTTCCAAACTATATCAGTTTAGGCTACATGGGCAACAAATATCCGTTCATACCAGCTCTACCAGCCCCCCGTAGGATAGGTAAAAGCCTTCGAGGTAAAAGACTCAGATGCGACTGAAACTCCACACTGAGATGATGAAGAATCGTGTGCTAGTTGGCAGTTTTGGTTTGAAATATAAAAAAGGGGTCATTCCCCTCAATATATTTTTATTACTAAGAAAAGGAAAACAACGTGACACTTAACAGCTTAATAACCGTTACTTAAACGTTCTCGAAGAAGCCATTAACCTAGAAACTCTGTTAATGAATGAAGATACTTTTAATTCAAATAAACGTGAGAAAGAAAATGTAACACCAAAAAGATAGCAACGTTTCTAATTATAAAACTTTTTCGAAGTTCATCAGATATCTTTTCACAAGCCAATCAAAATAAGGAGTCACTTTAGTGCCTAAAGAATATCTATTAATAAAAAAAATATAAAAATTCAACGTTCAGCTCTTTATTTTTCTAACCCAATAACACTTTTCCCGGGTTACGTAATAGGTAATTATTTTTTTCTGAAATAAAATTTTCCTTGGCCACACAAATTAATGGAAAAGTAACCGAGGTTCGCGTTATAATAAATTTAACCGAAAATAACAGCCTGCTTTTACAGAAGCAACTGCTGTCTGATAAACCCTAGAGGGAACAGTCATGCCTAGGCCTCGTCTGTACTTCTGACTTGCAGATTAGGCAGATTTAGACCAACTTTTGCTTCCATAGCAGTACTGTTTGAGGGTTGAATTCGAAACCTCACAAGTCCGATAGGTAAACTTACTCTAATACGTCTTCAACAGTATGTTTACATGGCAAGGGTCTGTAATGACATATTATATCCACACAGTTTTGTGATCCCTATACATTGTAGTATCGTTACTTTACTAAGGGATTTGTTACGTCAGCTTATAGTACTGCAACATTAAATAGCGGTTTCTTCAAATTGGAGAAGACACTTTCGTAAATTTAATTTCAATCGAACACCCTCTTTAATGAAAGCAACATGTCACACACACATGCACCTACGCATACGTCGTTACTAATCAATAGAAAGTATAGGCGAAGGTGAGCAGTTCAAAGAAGACATTGCTATATAAAGTAATCCAGTATCGATAGCCTCTGTGTCCGCTACGCAGGAGGCGCGCGTTCGATCCCCGCACACTGCAAATATTTGTATGTTTATATATGGGCATTTGCATTGCTTTGGTCGTGTCTCGAAGAGTACGTAGAGCCGTCAGTCTCTATTGCCATACTAACATTTATGTCAGTCGTTACGGGTAGTCAGTGCAATAAAAATTCCAACAAATAGTCTATCTGTAAAGCTTCGATATTGCCTTTTGGTTGTACAGGTTGGATGGCAGTTTCCACACGGAATTGAAGTTCAGCCAAATCCTAAGACTGGTAAAACTGACTGCAAACTCCAGCTTCACGTGCGAATGGGACTAACGCTAAGATGAAGATAATCGCTAAAATGTGACTCTCCAGATCAGTCTGGGGATGGGTGACCATTCTTAACAAACCTTTTTGAGCTTCAGAGAGTATTTTACAACCGTCAGTCATGGTTGCCATTGCTAAAATCTGCCTTAGATTTTAGTCTTAAACCAATAATTGAAGTCCTAAAAAGTTCGATGGTCTTACTACAGAACTTCAATATCACCAATGGAGTCGCTTAACAGAAAGTATCAAAGTGCAATCACTTCGTAGTTACAACGAAAACCAGCTCCAAACTGAGATGAGAAAAAGTTCAGATGATGATAGAAAATTTAAATAAAGAACGCCGTATTTTTAAATAATTTGCAGCTGTTAGGCACACTATAGAATCGAACGCCTTTTTCAAACCATCTCATACATCTTTCGTTCTATGTCAATGTAGGCCCCAGAAAATGTCACGAAAATAGGTAACTTTGTCCTCGTAATCTAATAATATTCGGTAACACGTAACGCAATATCTTTGCCCTAATATGTTCGTGTACACACTGTACATATAATTTTGACATTTATTGTACGTGACATAGTGCTAAACAATAAGGGCTGATGTATTGATATATTCTTGATACTGTACTGGTACATACAGACAATAAAGCCTCTTTTTCAATAAATTAGGCTAATATCATGTGTTCACTTTTTTTATAAAATTTAGGTGGCAGACAAAGCTCACAGCCCACTTGATGGAAAGTGGTTACCGTGACCTATGAACGAGTGCATCACCAGGGTAGTTTCACCCGTGCTACCGACCCTGTAAGAACAGAGAGTTTCTGTGCCGTCAGAGCAGAAGAAACAATCAGGACAAGCCTTTAGTCTTCCCACTGACATCACAAAACCTCTCAAGCGAGCTCTGGCTACCCTAGTCACCACCGGGAACACAACACGAGGTTATTATAGCCGTGGTATTCTGTAGATTGGATACCTCCAGTCGAACTGCGCAATTGGGACGGGAATACCGTCATGTCCTACCTCCTCTTCCCTTGCTATGATGCTGGCATATACTTTTGCGTCTTCTTCTACTTTCATAATTATTTTGTGATACAATCAGCGATATGATAAATTGTTTAACACACACACTGACAATTGAAAATAAATAAATAAAATAAAAATATTATAACTATTGTTATGATTCTTAGAGGACAAATTTAATATATATTGTGATTTATTGATGGATGCGCTTCATCGCTTTCTCACCAAATGATAGGTTATGATGTGTTTTATAGTTCAAATACATATTCCTACTTTTTCCCGACTGTGTCAACGAAAGTTAGTTATTACGCATGTATGTATGTTTGTAGTTTTCTTTTTTCCCCTCTATTTGCCTAACAACTGGACATATTTCAAAGAGTGGGGTCTCAAATGAATGGTATTCATTTTCTTACAGTTTTTGTTTGGCAAATGGTTACCGCCAGCTGTCAAACCTGATTCGATCTTTTATACAGCAGTCGGATTTTCTTAGATAGATAGATAGATAATTCTTTATTGTACACCAATAGATTACAGAAAAACTTGTAGTTAGCATGCATACAGTTTAATGTACAATGGGCGGCCTTATCGCTGGAAACGATTTCTTCCAGGTAACCTTCTTACTCTAATAATAATTATAATAATTTTTTTGACTTTAACACTGTCTTATATAAAGTACCATAACCGAATTTCTAGTTTTATACAACATGATCAATGAAAAAATATCGCCTCAGCGCCCTTCCCACGTCTTCCATTTGCAAATACAAATATTAACTCTAATAGTGGCACTTCACATAGCTTATTCGTATTTGCGTATTTGACATATATGACACACAATTACCATGTATGGACAGTGTATTTGATAAAGCTATTTGACAAATATGACCTTAACCAAATACGTACAATTGACAAGTTAATTAAACTATTTTAAATTCTTTACGGAAAGTTGAATAACTTTAACAGAAAACTTTTTTCTATCAAAAAGCTATCGGTGTCCCTGGGGCGTGTATAGTATAGGCATTATGTCGTTACCTTCGCGATATCGTCATCTTTCCGTCTCTTACTCCCCACTATTTTCCGTTATTTTACTCCAATATATTGTAATATAAGTATAGTATTATTGTCAAGAGTACTCAAATATCTATTCAGTACATTTGATTGCTCACAGTATCGTACTTGAATGAAGACTGTTTGATATTTCTAAGTTTTAAACTTTCGCCATTATTGTATAGCCAAATACAAGGTAAATGTATACTCTTGAATCATAACTCATTTATTCATTATACATACATACACATAATCACGCCTTAATACCCAGAGGGTTAAGCAGAGGTGAATTAACACCCACATTTCACCTGTGATCCTATAAGTTTTCTGTTTTTTTCCTGTTGAGGTACAGAGCCCTAAAAACGAGATATACTTCACCAGAATTATGTGATTTATGGTGAAGTATACCCAGTTTTCTCATTCCCATTATAAAAGCACTATATCATCTTAACTCTTCGATGATTTTACCCACAGAGTATTATGAGTCTCTGTGGCGTGGCGGTAGTGAATGCGGCCGCTACGCAGGAGGCGTGGGTTCAATACCAGCTCAGTGCAAATATTTATATGCATGAATATGAATATTTGCATTGATCTGGGTGTTCTTTTTTTTCTTTAAGGAACATCAGAACCGAGATTACTAATATTCCCTCTAACCTCTCCAGCTAAGCTACATTGCTTGTGTTAGGAGTGGATTCACGTCAGTAGTGGACCTCTCGATCGTAATGCCAATTCCATAACCACTTCGCAACCGACTCTTCGCTTCTATGTCTAAAATTTATGTATTTACAACAAAAATAAAGTATTGAAGTATTTTTATCCGCATTCTAGATTAGATAGATTAGATGATAAATAAGCACATTTAAATTTTATATATTTGAAATTTGCTTATTTATCTCAAATTTGTCATATTAGATCCAATTTTAATAAGTAGTTGAGGACCTATGAGGAAACTGATGAACCTACATACTTAAATAGCCTGTCAAAATTATAACCCAAAGACACATTTGCAATATATTCTTACCTTTTTAATAATTTTACAAAAAAAGTATATAAGTTATATACAACCTAAAAAAAAGTATTCCGATGGTGCGGTACCGTTAAAATTTATTACGAATAATAAAATGGTGAGGATTTTAGGACTACTTTGGGAGCAAGCGGCCAGTGAAGCCGTTTATTTATTGGTCGTTACAGACGTCCAGTAACTGCCTGCAACTGGATCCTCGCCGCATAATTGTACGACAGGCTGGTACTCAGCGAAATTGGAACCAATTTCTGGTCACAATTTCGATGAAATATGACAAAATTATATACCACCCCCAAAGATGTGTGATATTATTTTTACTTTTGCTGTTATCCGCGGCTTCACTCGCGTTTAATACTGATACCATTCCTGGAACCCATAGGAACTGGCTCATCATTATTTTTATTACCTTTTACCCTGGAGTATGGGGTCCAGATATACCTTCTCCTTCTTTTGGTTTGACATGTAGGGTAATAATAACGACTATCGCCTGACTTCCCGAGAGGAATATCTAAACTAGAGCCTCATTAATCTACTAGTTGATCCATCAGTCAGATTAGCTTGAAGATCTTGATGGCCCCCACTCAATACTTATATTTTTACATACATACAAATAATCACGCTTTTATCCTCGGAGGCAGAGGTGAATTAACACCCACATTTCACCAATCATTGTGAGCCTATTGCAGTCTTCCGCGCACTCTGTTGACTTAAGCCATGCATCTGAGGCTGAGTCTGGGCTGTATATATCTATCTGATATTAAACAGCCTTATCCCTTAGTCGCCCTGTACTACATTACATGGGAAGAGATGGGGTGGTCCAAATTCTACTCTGCCAGGAACATTTTTATTATACTAAAAATATTTTAACACGTTGTAACATGGTAACAACCCTCTTTCCTATGAATTTGCCCATACAGCTCGCCATCAGGCGAGGTGAAGTCATATTGACGTATCTTACATAAAAAAATATACAAACCTCTAAAGGTATAACGATGAAAGTGACGATCATATCAGCGAGTACCAGATGCGTCATCAGCAAATTCACTCTCGACTTTCTTCTGCGCGAGCGCATTAGTGACGTAAACACACCAACATTGCCCACTGCACCAGTCACCAACAACGCACTGTACACCCCTATCACGAAGCCTTGTTCTGGAGCCGGCACAACATTGGTTATGTTTGTCACATTCACATCACTACTGGGGACCTCCATGTTGAAATAATCCCAAAATTTTTGATCACAATCTGATTCCACATATGTTGGAACACTGGCCTGTAGCATTTTAGTTTTGAGCCATTTTTGAGACTACACATTTCATTAAAGTTCACATTTTAATGACATTATTTTTTACAGTACAAAATTCACCGTTTTATATCACCACTTTTTTTTTTAATGAAATAATATTATTGTTTTTATTTTTAAAATAAATATGTTATTTATTCTTAGAACACATTTATATTTTAAGCACATATATGGCAAAATAATTTATAACAAGCCCAAACGACTTCCGAATAAAAGTTTACGACAGAACTACGAAGTCTACGACCAACCGTAACCGCTACGAGACGTGTTACCGTTGTAGCGCCGTAGCACAATATGCCGTATGCTGACGGAAACCGTAGCCAAAATCTTGATTGATGCCACTGACTTGATTCATAAAAGTTATAGAATTATGAATGACGTTCTTTTACGATGAATTTTGTTTTAAAAGTACCGGATAGATAAAATGAATGACTTCAGTAGATCGTATTTAGATTTTATTGTTTTCGGTATTAAAATTACATGAAAACCTCTATAATAAAAATTCTTAGGTATGCCATATTGCAAGCAATCAAGTATTAAAAGGCGTTAGAGTTTTTAATATTTCCATATTTCATTATATCAGATATATAAGAATATATCTTCTTCTATTATATTCCATTCATATTTTTAACCTCCCACGCAAAAACGACGGGGTGTTATAAGTTTAACGTGTATGTGAGTGTGGGTGTGTGTATTTGATGATCCGATTTGTATTTTTTTTTATTTGAAAGGTATATTAGTCGGGAGTATTCTTAGATACGTTTGATAAAATCGGTTCAAGATGCCATAAAATAACAGATTTCATATTTTTTCACAACTCCGTCAATATGGATATCAAATTAAAGGGCTTGATTGGTAGATCAATTAAAAGTGTACAATTAAAATTAAATTAAAAATTTCATACTTCCATCACAAAAAATGTTTCGATATTATGACGGAGTGCTTTACTAGTATCCACCCAGACTGTTCCTCGACATAACAATGCTTGAATTAAATATTATCTAACATTATTTTGTTATTTATTTCAATGTAAAGATAATTTATGAGTAAAGGTATGATTCCGAGGCTGACCGCATACAGCAGCAGCATTTTTTTATTCATTGCTGTTTTTCAATGGTGCCGTTTATCTGGATTGAAGTTTAATAAGTAATGTATACCGAGAGACGACACGGTCTATAGAAATAAAAGAAAATCAGTCCCGCAATCCAATCATATCTCTTTTTTTAATAAACATTAATTTGCGGTTTTACAATGGTGCCGTTTATCCGTATTGAAGTTTAATAAGTAATGTATACCGGGAGACGAGACGGTCAATAGAAATAAAAGAAAATCAGTCCCGTAATCCACTTATATCTCTTTTTTTAACAAACATTAATTGTTCAACTTGAATACGGATAAACGGGTATTGAGAAGCCGCAATGAATTAAAATAATAAACAAAATTATCATATTCAAGTATATGGGTCGGCTGGAGTGCGAGGGATATGCATGTTAACCTCACCTTCGGCAACTAAAAACGATCCTCAGGCGTCGTGCCTTATCGGTTTCGGAATCGAAGTCCGACATAACCTCTCCCACCGGCTCCGGTGGTGGGGTAACTATCTGTGGGGATTTTCCGCACGTCAAAAAATTGTCTATATCGTGGTACACTCAGTGCTTGCAGCTGTGAAATACTGCTGCGTGCTGCAGAGTATGGAATCATACCTTAATGTAAGAACTCTCTTATATGGCTTTATTTATATGGTAAACAATTTATTTTCAGAGAAGGACCCAATTAGGAAAAAACAATGTCGAGACGACTCATTTCTTTTCATTTCTTTGCTGGCGGTCAGAACAAATCCTTTCATTATTACGTTTTGACCTACTTCAACAAGATTATGATATCTCCATCGTAAGTAGGTTTACTTTTATTTTTTATTTTATTTTATTTCATTTGGGGAGCTTACAGCTACATTCACATATACACAACATTTAGGTTAGTACACGCCAATTACAAGCTTCCACAATTATATCAACCAGTTATATAAAACAAAATTGTTAACAGCCGGGAGCAATAAGACAGGAATAAGATTGAGTCAATAGAAATATCAACATCTATAAACTTTCAACAAAACACTTCGTTAGACAAGATCTGGCAGAATGTTTACCGGTATTAAAGAGATCCAGGTTACTGTCAACATTCAATTGGTTAAATTCACTAATAATTCTAGGCAGAAAGCTATTCACTCTAAAATTGGTGCGACACGGAGGCTTGCACAATAAGAAATTCTTGCGTAATCTTTAGACTGGCACTCTTAGCTTAATTTCAGAGAGAAGCCCAGGGCAGTCAATCCCACCCTGAGCAACACTGAGAAGAAGAGTTACATCAGAGATTCTTCTTCTTTCGTACAACGGTAGGATATGTAGATTAACACAGCGCTGCTCATAGGTGAGGTCGGCTAGGTGGGACAGTTTGAATTTAAACCCTAAATATCTGATAAATTTCCTTTGGATCATCTCAATCTCATTAGAATAGCAAGCGTATAATGGGTTCCAAACCTGTGAAGCGTATTCCAGGTGACTTCGTACATATGCGCAATAGAGTACTTTTACGGTTTTCATATTTTTGAAGTCCCTGGAGCAACGGATCAAGAAACCTAAAGCCCTAAAGGCTTTATTAACCACTTGGCTAACGTGCTGATTAAATAAAAGCTTGCCATCATGAACCACACCCAAGTCCCTAGAGACAGTCCTTCTCTCCAGGTTATGGTTCCTAACTGCGTAGTCGTAATCATAAGCGTGACGCTTACGCGTAAAACTCATAGAAAAACATTTAGAGACGTTTAAATCTAATTTGTTTAAATAGCAGTATGAATCAAGACGTTGGAGATCTTCCTGCATTAAAACGGCATCGTAAACATCGTTAACCGTACGGAATATCTTCATATCATCGGCAATTAGCTAAAACAAATTAACTAAAACTACATACATACATATAATCAAGCCGTTATCCCTGGTGGGTTAGGCAGAGGTGAATTAACACCCACATTTCACCAATAATTATATTCGGTCCCACGTAATAGGGGGTGAGCCTATTGCCGTACTCCGAGCACTATTGTTGACTCGAGCCATGCTGTGGCTGAGTCTGGGCTGTATATATCTGTCTGATGTTAAACAGCCCTATCCCTTAGTCGCCTTGTACGACACCGCATGGGAAGAGACGGGGTGGCCCTAATTCTACTCTGTCGGAAACCACGCGGCAACTAAAACTACCCTTAATTTATTAAGTCAAAATAAATATACTATTTCAAGTATACTAAGTTGGATAAACTACGAGTAGTATACTTGAAATAATATAAGAATAGGATACTTAAATAAAAGAATAAAAAAAAGAATTAGTACAACGGTATGGTGGCAGCGTGTTTGACTGGAAGTCAGAAATTGTGAATTCGATTCTCATTCAATGCAAATATATATATATATGTATATGTAAATATTTGTAGGTCAGGTGTAATAAAAAATACTGTGAAAAAAGTACAAGTGCGTTTTCATATGCTCACACCTATTTCCATCCGGTGTAGGTAGAGACAGTAGCCCACCATCTACTTTTATCCATACATACCTACTTAGCAAGCTTCTCTTACTGTCAATAAATTTTTTAGACAAGCCCTCCGAGTTTGAGTGCTTTTGACCTGCCCTTTGCACAAATATTTGTATTTGACAGACTTATTTTTATCGCTGTGGCGTGGTGGTAGTAAATGCAACTACTACGTGATGTCATTCCTGCTCAGTGCAAATATTTGTATGCATGAATATACCTATTTGTCTGGGTATTTATATGTTTCGGAGAGTACGTTAAGGCGTCAGTCCTCATTTCGAACATCTACTGCAATTGTTATGTTAATTTTAGAGTACAGCCAAAAACATGCGGCTAGACTGGAAAATGTGGATACCGGACTCCGAAATGAAAACTTCGGATGCGGAAAGGACCAGAATTAACGCAAGAATCTTGATGACGATGTATATTTCTATGGGTTTGAGTGTACTTACTTACTACGTACTTATAAGTGTACTTGCTATCGGTACACCTACTAATGAACACTTTGTTATATGTGGATCTAATAAAAACCTTAATACGTTAGCTTATTACATCTAAGTAATAGGTTTTCTACGAAACGATTGTCTTCGAACCTTCTCTAGCGAAATAGTTATTTGATGTGATCTATTAGTGTGCCTTGGCAATAAACCTGCCTCGTATGATATGTAATGATGTCGATATACCCTATAACTTGATAGCAAGGCTTGCCGTCTATCACATGTGTCTGAAAATCATAGTTAGTAAAATGTGGATGTTAATCTACTTCTACGTATGTATAACTTTCGGAGATCCTGCCTCGGTCCATTTCGGATGCCTCCCACACACATGTGTAAACATGTGTGTGGGAGGCAGAAAACATGATAAGATGTTCGGGACCCAAGCCTGACCCTTCTTTGTTCAGACTTGGGTCCCTAAGATCTTATCAAGTTTTCAGCCAGCCGGGTTAACGATTGTGGTTGCGCCCCATACATCGGCGGCCTGAATAATATTATCTTTTCTCAGCACAATATCGACAACATTCTTCTCTTTACAAAACTCCTCTAAAGTAAATAATGAGCATATTTCTGTATCCCAACAGCAAACTTTTACAACTTAGATATTTTCAGTACATTGTCCGAAAATTAATTTGACGAGGATCTCCTTATTTCTAAAACATAACAATGTTCAAGTTTGAACTTTACTTCCCAACAAGTTTGGTAATTATTGCATCAGATCTGAGGGCGAGGGTAGCCATAATAGAAGCAGCGTATTATGGCGCAACATATTCCGCACACACCTTTCTAAACGAAGAGAAGTTGTTCACAATTTTCACAGCGACACCACCTGCGTTCTGACTGGAGGTCAAAGTATGTCAGAGTTCCTGGGCATTTCTTTTTAAGAAGAATATTAGTAAACGACACTACTAATATTCCTTCTAAACCCTCAAGCTAGGCTAAATTGCTTGTGTTAGGAGCGGGTTCACGTCGGTAGTGTAATGGCCAGGATCAAACCCAGGACCTCTCGTTCGTAAGGTTGACTCCTTAACCACTAAGCTACCAACATTTATACAGTTACAAATATTTTCTAGGATATATCCGAGGTTTATGGTGATAGACTCACGTTTGTTTTTAGTCAGTTCGATCAACTTTTGCCCCAGATATGAGCTGAAACGGGAGTTACCTATATGCTTTTGAAATATATCTATAGGGATAGTAAGGCTACGATATTAGGGGCATCGTCAAGTAAGGTCACCTTGTTTGATGTATGAGCGTAAGATTAATTGGGACAGTCACCATAATAAAGCTCGAGACTAGGTAGTTGAAACGTTAAGTCAAATTTGTGGGCAGCTTAGAAAAAGGTCAGTCACTCGGTTATTTGTGTGTATGTTACTTGTTTATAAATGTTGATTATCGTTAAACCTAGTATCCACTACGTAATACTGTTACACGCCTTGTTTATAATGTTGCACAACAAAGACGCGCAACAATTGTGCCTATCCACGCATCGTAATCGTAAAGAAACAAACAGTTCGTCATGTTCAACAACGTGCGTGTTGCGCAATGTCGCCATTGTTGAGCAACTAATTGTTCTCCTGCTGACTGGCGTGTGGGTCTTTAGTGAAGACTTTACTATCGGGGTTAGGAGGTCAAACAGTATTTATTCTGAATAGAAGAGTGAATTCTGGGCTCCTAAGTGCAAACTTTAGTTGTAACAAAGATTGAAGAAGAAGATATGCATATATATATATACATATATTTATGATAACTACATAGACACACATTTATATAAAGCCCAGACTCAGTCTCAGGTGAATGCCTCTAGTCAATAGTGCCCGGAATACGTTAATAGGCTCATCCCCTATTATGTGGGACAGAATATTTGATTGTTGAAATATGGGTGTTGATCTACCTCTGCTTAACCCTCCAGGGATAAAGGCGTTATTATACGTATGTATGGAACAACATATTAGGTAAACAGTAGTCAGGTATATTATCAAATAGATCAATAAGACAATCAACAGGGCAAGTTAATTACCACGTCATTATCCATTGAATGTATAGCAAACACACGCTTACATGAGCGTTATGGTGTACGATTCACATCAAATTAGTACAATCCCCACATCAGCAAATTAATCGTCTACAAATTAGGCAATATAATTTGTGATATTGGCATATACGCCATAAATAGGAATGGTGTGAACGAACGAGTGAGTGTATTTCTGCTAGACGCAAATAAGTCGTATCTAATGTCTTGATTACACGCGCCGAGTGGAGTGGCGATGCTTTCGGCCGAGTGCGTTGTACGTGCAAAGTATTCGGCGCTATTTAATAAAATTTTAAAGCATTTAGTATGCTATCTATTCAAATCGATTAAAATAAAGAAATGCTTTAAAATTTCATTCAATAGTTTGAGCGGAATCATCAAAAATCATTGTTTAAAAATGATTACAACATCATTCTTTGGTGCCGATAATTCGTATTCGTAATTCGTTAACCATCGCCGTAAGACGGATATATGTATAGAAGAATTTTTTATTTTTTATTTTTTTAGTTCTGTGGCTTAGTGGTCAGAGCGTTTTCCCTGTAAGGGAAAGGTCACTGGTTCGAATCCCGCCTGAAGTGGTTCCATTTTTTCTATATTTGACTCGGCGCTATGTTCACACATAACAAGAATCTGACGAGCATACTGTCTCGGTACGTGTGATCAAGGCATAGTAAATCTATCATTCGGCTCACAACTCACATTCGTTCATTCACATACATAAAAATATGATTACGATCTAAAACTCGATCAATTGAATGGAATATTAAATTGTGATAAGCTGGTTGCTGGGGTTCAAATCCCGCCTTGAGCAATTCAATTTTTCCAATATTTAGATTGGAAAAGTGAAATACACAAGACGGTGTTTTTTTATACCACTTAGAATTTAATTATTAAATTCTGTGGCAAAATTTCTCTCAAACATTCTAAACCACTGAAATGGAACATAATCGTATATTTAGAATATAGATTATTTTATCATTTTAGTACTCATATTTGAAGCATAAATACACAACACGAAACCATGGTTTATTTTTTTATGCATGTGGTAAGACACTGGTGATATTTTTTTTCTTTCTCTTAACTAAAATGCGTATTATTCTAAAGAGAGGTCGGCCGGTCATAAACTATATTTTTTTGTTAGAGCGTCCACTTGAACGCTATGGGAACGATGGCTAAATCGAATTCTTGGGATATTCTATTTTTAAACACACGTATGCAAAAGACTGTTATGATGCTAATATTATTTACGTGAACGAGTGCAATATTACATATAACAATATATTGAGAATATAATCATAATTGATATGGAATAGTATCATGATAAAGATGGTGGATTTTGATTATAATTAAGGCGTCTTGTTACGCCACATATATTTGTAGGTTCATGCGAGTTTGACTCCATGGAATGATTAATCTTCGGATTAATCTCATAATTGGCACAAAGCAATACAAAATTACATCACAACAGAATTCTATAAAAAAATAAATAAGAGCTCATCTTCACGACGAAAGCGCAAATACAGTATGTTTATACATACGTGCATGACCAGCTGGTTTACTATTGGTTTATTATTGGTTTACTATTTAGTTACTGTATATTTGGTTTACTGTATTTTATATACTATTGTTTTGCATGATTGATATTCTGTAGAATATAATCATAATTGATTATATTGCATGAAGGCATGTAATATCTGAATGTAAACATGAGCTTAAAATTAACTTGCACTGAATTCCTTTGTTGACATTGTAAATAAAATCCTATCATAAAAAAGGACCCAAGCGTCCCCGCTCCCGCGCGGAGTTCACACTGGTATAAAAGGAAATCGGCTGATTTGCGGGGGACAGAGTTTGGTTCGATTAGTAGAAGCGCACAGACCATGCAACGGTTTCATTAAATTATTCTAGCCGTATTACGCCAGTGTAATTTGTGAGAAAGTGGCAAAAGTTCGGTGTGCGGAAACTATGTCGGAACAACGCGCTTTCTGAATTATTTCGGAAGGTTCCTAATTATTTATATACCTATTCCAATACACACAAATACCTAACATCCTTGAGACGTAGTGTTGATAAGTTCTTGTAGGTAAAGATTGCTTTAAATTTCGGGGCTGAGACTGGCCATCGAAAGCGTCTCAATACCTTATCCTGGTCACCTAGGTTTCCGTGGTTTCGTTGTAGGAGAGTCTAAACGAAATCACTTCCCATTACCTTAGCTAGTTCACATTATTGCTTTACACAATTCACAACACACACACACACTTATAGCTGCAAACTCACCTATTAAGTTGGTAAGTCTTAATAGACCTAAGGTAAACACTAGGGCTCCTAGCTAGGTCTAGTTAGTTTTTCTGTTGCTACAGACATAGATTGTAGGAATTCTATAAGAATTATAGGTGTGCACTGTACCTTCAGTTTGAAGTGAATCTGTTACGTTATCTTTGTGTTGATATAATAACTGTTGGGGACATTATAAGTAGGTAAGAATTAGGGCAACCAGATACGCCATCATTCAGCGTATCTGGTTTGCCCTAATTCTTACCTCACTTAGCTGTTCATTCGTACATCAAGTACTCATGCATACACTGGTCTGTATTAGAATATTACATATCACAACATTTTATTGTACTGTTCATTCATCCATCAGGAATGTGCTGACCCGCTCCGTATGAAATATTACACGTAACAGTATGTCAATATGTTTTATTAAAGAGAGGTTTGATTAAAAATACAAAGTCAAATGTACCTATCTCCGAATATGGAAAAGTGAATTACTACGCTAGCGAATGCCTGCGCATTCGTCTTATAGAATTTGAATCATAGAATATGTATGAACATAAACTGTAAAAGTCTGTTCATCAAGATCATTCTATATAGAACTAGCCAACACCTACGACTTAGCTCGCTTATAATTGAATAAGAAGTATCCTACGCGTTAAAACTAGCATATCTGCTACCTCAGTCAGTTTACAAACAAACAAACCTTTGTGCTTTATTTTATTTATTATTATAATATATAGGTAAGGAACTATTATTTAAGCAGAGTGAAAAAAATACAGAGATGATGTGGATACATTATTTATTACAATTAATTTTTACAAATAAATACATAGATTAAATAAACAATTTTAATTACAATTTACGGCTAATCAGATTTTCCTAATGTTTGAACTATTTTACTAACTAAATAATTGGTTTCGTTCATGATTTCATCATAGGCATTCGTTACCAGGTATTGTATATTAACACTTGCGCTGTCTGACTCTATTTCACCGAATGAATGTCCCTCCAAATCATGTATAGTGATCTTTATTAAATGATGAGCACGTCCTGACACCTCACGTTGAATAAATGATTTATTCTTAAAATTCTTCGATTTAGTGGTTTTGATTTTCTTCGGTGTTATCTTTTTTACCTTACTCTCATTACTTTCTTGGAGTACTTTTGCTGCTACTTCAGCGTACCAGCCCTCACGGTCTTGAGCATAATAATAAGGATTCGTTATAGGGTTATCGTCTCCCAGCAAATTCTAGAAAGAAACGGTTAAAATAAATAGAAGTACCACTCAAAACTGTCTAGTCGTAACGTTTGTTGGATTAGTTTCCTACTCACCTCTCGTAAACTGACAACTTCGTCATTATTAGAAAATACTGTTTTGTTAATATCTTCTAAGTCCAAAATCGGGCTGTAGGATAGAGAGTATGACATGATTCTGAAATGATAGTTACAAAGTTATGCAAGAGTGTGGTTCGTTTTTTTGAAACAAATAATATCCACAAACTAAATACAATATTAGAGTACTATATCGTAGTAACACATTAAAGAATATAAAATAAATTTTGGAGTAAAAAAATATACATACCGAGTTTTCCTATTACACCTCGTCTCTGGCCTGGAGGATGTGAAATGAAATAAGGTTTGCTTTATTTTTATACTTTTATATATTTTTTACCCCCCGCAAAACGAAGTGTGTTATAAGCTTGATCGCTAATTAATAAAAAGTGTGTCAGTCCGTCCATCAATAGACTTCAAAGCCAGAAAGTAATAAACATAAAACTGAACCGGCTGAATCGATTTAGATAAAACATTTCTAGGAACGGTATTTTTTTTTTTTACAAGTAGGATACCTACTTTTATTTAATTTTAAGTAGACAAAGTCGTAGGTGTTAACTAGTTCTATTTAAAATAATTTCAACGAACAGACAGTTCATGTTCTTAATTTGTGTTATAAAAATTCTGATAGGCGAATACACAGGTATTCGCTAGTGTAGTAATAAAATTCCACTTTCTATATTTGATTGTGAGATAATAATATCTTATCGGACGATCGGTCTTAGAGTTTATACACATTTGATGGAAATTCTGCCGCCGATTTTAATCAGCAGTAAGTAATACAGTAAGTACATCGAATTGCGTATAATAAGTATAGAGGTGACTAATAATGAGCAAACTATACGCAACATTGATATTGCTCCGTATGTTAGATAATCTTATAAACGAGTATGCATTTAACGTTAATGAGGTTGAAAGTAAGCGATGAAACTTCCGTCAAGTGTAGTATAAGACTAAGTTTTGTTATACATTACTAGCTGATTCTCCTTGGTTTCACCCGCGTAGTTCCAGTTCCCGTGGAGTTCAAGCATATGGCTTTGCTTGTGCTAATAATATGTATGTATTGTATGTTTTACGATAGTATTGTAAAATATCAACACGGCGATAGACCACCTATTACGTGGGACAAAAAATTATGAGGTGAAATGTGGACGTATACTATGCCTCTGCCTACCCTTTCGAGGATAAAGGCGTGACTTTATGAATGTATGTATGTATGCATGTAAAACATTAAATGGTTTAATCATCTAATTAAAAAATGCTTACATTATGTTATACTCGTAGGTGCTTAATTTTATATTAGAACTAGCCTTCCGCCCGCGGCTCCGCCCGCGTGCATCTCGGTTAACGCGACCTTTGCTCATATCTTCGGTTCTACTCAACCGATTGCGATCAAACAATCGTAAGATTTTAAGTCTGAGCAAGACCTTTGTATCAAAAAAACCGCATCAAAATCCGTCTAGTAGTTTTTGCGTCCATCGCGGACAAACAGACAAACAGATAAACAGACAAACAGACAGCAAATTCAAAAAAATATTTTCGTGTTTAGTATCGTTAACATAACATAGCCCAAGTATTTTTTTTTAAATATCTCCAATGTACAGGCACGACCGCTTTACAATTATATTATAGTATAGATTCGTCATGTCATCAAAATCTAAGAGTGCAATATATACTAGCTGGGTGGTCGAAATATGCTAACTTTAGCTATTTTCTTGTTTAGAAAATATATAACATGATATTGTTACACGTGTATGTACATAAAGGAGCGTCTTCATGCAGATTTCGCAATATATAAGCAGGATAGTTCGAGAGACAGATTCATAGATCACAGGCACCTGAAGGAAGATTTATCTCACTTCTAACCACTGACTCTATAGAGCGCACACCCGAAAATGTAAGTATCTACCGAACATTTTATGTACTGATAAATTTTATATGTTATGTACGATAATATATACGATGGTTAACATGCAGAGTACATACATACATATAGTCACGACAAAATAACTAACTAACTAAATAAATTACATGTCTTTGTTGCAGGTCGAATCTCAACCGTGATTTATTTGTATCAAGCGACTCTGAAGCAGAGGTAAAGCTTCAAGAAAAACCAACAATGAAGCGTGTCAAAGCCAATAAGCCAAGGGAAGAAATACCTAAAAAGAAAGCTAAGCCAGCTATCAAGCCCATCGCCCCGACTACACGACTCACCGTGCAAGATTTGTTCGGTGAGGACAGCGATCCAGAGACGTCGTCACCGAGCCCCAGTACAACTGGTAAAAATGCACCACCTCTATTTTCATATTTTACGAAAAGAGCAAAAAAGGGATACTCACGTCAAATAAGCGAATCGAAACATGGTAAATACTATGTGGAATTAAAAATTTACGAGACCGATGACATTAAGAAGATACAACCTGTAAACAGATGGCGTCATTCTATAGCCACGATAAAAACTCACTTGAATGAGGATGCAGACTCTTGGAATCATATTAAAGAATTTGTGTTGTTGACGCAAAATGACTTTAAAAACTGTCCAATCACGCTTTTAGGGGTTTATGAATAATTTATCGCCTTGAATAATTTGTATACTTACCTACGCTATAATTATATGCACATGTTACTGATATTTTATAACGACCTAAAACTTAGATTTAGGTATTTGTTAATTATAACGTTCTTAATATATCACTCTAGCTAATAATTTATAAATTAATTTAATACTTATAGGTACAGAATTATACTATACCAAACAAATTCTTATTCATATTGTCATAGTGATATCATATTGTAATTTATAATTATCACCATTGAATATTAAAAATGTATACAATTGACAACCTTCTTTTTTTTCACAGCTGTGAATCCCGTCAGTTTATCAAGATCTCGAAATACTATTCATTGTGACAAATGTCAAATATTAATTCCGAAAAATAATTACATATATCATATGAGAACTAATTTACACAAAACTAACTGTTTATTAAAAATATAGTTCGCAAATATTAATATTGTGGCGAATGCGTTTAAAAACAGGATAGTAACATACAGATTAAATATCACTCAAGATGATGAGTACCTTAGTCCTGAGGCGCTTTTGAGTGACAAACAAATAGATATAATAGAATTGATCAATATTTCATTGAAGAAACACAATTGTATAAAAATTAATTTTGAATTATTTGCTCATTTTTTACTACCGAAAACTGATGAAAAGCAATTAAAATCTTTTAATTCTAGATATATTATTATTTACAAGAATACAGACTTAAATCAATTCTTAGCCACGATTATGAATACATTAAATAAAAAATTTGCTGAATTCCAACATACTCAATCTGGGTGGACATTTTTATCAATGAGTCATCTTGAAATAAACATAAATAAATATAGTCCAATGAGAGGTGGAACTTATATAGAGTTACCACCGGCAATCAAACATTCAAAAAGTTGTATTAATGTTAAAAATAAAGATAATCATTGTTTTTTATGGAGCATAGTGGCGGCATTATACCCGGTTAAAAATAATGTCTGTTTAACTAGTTCCTATCCTCATTATTCAACTATTCTAAATATTGAAGGAATGAAATTTCCTCTTACTGTGAATGATATAAAATTATTTGAAAGTAATAATCCTTCTATAAGTGTAAATATATATGGTTTACAAAATAATACCGTGACTGGACCCTTATATATATCTAAAACTAAAAGGATCAATCATATAAATCTATTGTATATCGAACATAATAAAAGAGGGCATTATTGTTTAATCAAAGACCTAACTCGATTAGTTCGACGTCAAGTAACTCGCTACAAAGGTAAAGTTTCTTTATGTGATACATGTTTACAATTTTTTAGTGCAGAAACACGATATAAGTCTCATTATTGTACTAAAATTTTGTCCATTTTCCCTAAAAAAAACATGACAATTAAATTTGATAATTATGAGAGACAACAAAAAATTAATTTTATTATTTACGCTGATTTTGAATGTTTACTCTTAGATTATGATGAAAATATATCCGTAAAAACTCAGAATCTGAAATTACATCAGCCTTCATGTTTTGCATATTATATATGTTGTTCATATAACAGTTGCTTGAACAAATTAGTCTCGTACCGAGGTGAAGATTGTGTAGAAATTTTTGTAAAATATTTAATTAAAGATGCTACACGAATTCATAAAATATTAAATGAAAAGAAATCCATGCTGCCATTGTCATATGATCAGGAGGTAGAATATTTAAACACCACCATATGTCATATATGTAAGCAGTTATTATTAAATGACCGAGTTAAAGATCATGATCATATTACGTCAAAGTACAGAGGTGCTGCACACGCTCACTGTAACTTGATGTATCAGGTTTGTCCATTCATTCCTGTTGTGTTTCATAACTTAAGTGGATATGACTCACATTTATTCATTGAAGAATTGGCAAAATATAAAGGTTCTATTAGGATCATACCGAAATCAAAGGAAAAATATCTGTCGTTCACAAAAGTAATTAAAAGTGAATATTATAAAAATCCTATACAAATAAAATTTATAGATTCATATCAGTTTTTGAGTTCTAGCCTCGACTTGTTAAGTCAAAGTTTAACGAAAACAGACTTTCATCATTTATCAAGAGAATTTGTTGATAAAAAGAAAATGAACTTAATATGTCGAAAAGGTGTCTATCCTTATGATTATTTAAATTCTTGGTCAAAACTTGATGAAACTGAACTCCCTCCAAAGCGAGATTTTTTTAATAGTTTGACTAATGAGCATATAACCGATGATATGTATTTACATGCACAAGCTGTATACAAGGCTTTCGAAATAAAATCACTTGGTGAATATACAGACTTATATGTAAAATGTGATGTGCTTTTATTATGCGACATATTCGAAAAATTTAGACAAATGAGTTTACAATACTATAAGTTGGATCCAGCTTATTATGTGAGCTCACCGAGCTTAAGCTGGGATGCTATGCTTCTTTTTACAGGTACCGAACTTGAACTTATAAATGATTTGAAAATGTATGAATTACTAGAAAAAGGAATTCGAGGTGGTCTAGCTCAATGCTCTCTTCGACATGCAGTAGCAAACAATAAATATCTACCAAGTTTTGTTGACTCAATACCAAGCAGTTACTTAATATATCTTGATTGTAATAATCTATACGGCTATGCTATGATGAAGAAACTTCCTATTTCAGGATTTAAATTTTTATCTCAAAAAGAAATAACCAATTTTGATGTGTTAAGTATTTCCGATGATAATGAATTCGGATATATTTTAGAAGTAGACTTAATTTACCCAGAGCATTTACACAATCAACACAAAGACTTACCCTTCGCAGTCGAAAAATTTGTACCTCCTTATGGAACAACTACAAAATTGATAGCAAATCTATATGATAAATATAATTATGTGATTCATTATACTCATTTAAAGACATGTTTAAGCAATGGTTTAATTTTGAAAAAAATACACCGTATATTAAGTTTTAGACAAGAAAGCTTTCTCAAGGGATATATTGAGCTTAATACTAGTTTACGTCAAAATTCTAAAACAGCATTTGAAAAAGATTTTTTCAAGTTATTAAATAACGCAATATTTGGTAAAACTATAGAAAATAAGCGTAAGCAAACAGATGTCAAATTGATCACTAAATGGAGAGAATGTAATAATAATACAAATAGAAATTTTGATGCTGAAAAACTGATAGCGAGGCCTAATTTAAAAAGCATTTCAATATTTTCCGAAGACTTTGTGGCTATAGAACTAAAGCGTGAAAAAGTTGTTTTAGATAGACCGATTTATATTGGTTTTACTGTATTAGAATATTCAAAGCAACATTTATACGAATTCCATTACAAGTTTATAAAAGATAAATATGGAAAAAATGTTGAACTTTGCTTCACAGATACTGACAGCTTATTGTATTTAATTTATTGCGATGATTTCTATCAAGATATGAAACACAATATTTCTATATTTGATACAAGTAATTTTAGGCAAGATAATCCTTATCATATCCCACAAATTAATTCGAAAATTCCTGGATTGTGGAAACATGAGATGGGTGATGATGTTATTACAGAATTCATAGGTTTGCGTGCTAAATTATATTTCATAAATAGCACAAAAGCTGAAATAAAAAAGCTAAGGGTGTAACTAAGTCTGTTTCAAAAAAATTGGAATTAAAAGACTACAACAATGCACATTCAACTAATGAGACTCTCGGACGTCAAATGTATATGATAAGATCGATTAAACATAAGTTATATTCTCAAAAAAATGATAAAAAGATTTTGGATAAAAACGATGATAAAGTGCAAATATTACCAGATCAGATACATTCATTACCATGGGGGCATTGCCTTTCAATGTTAATAGATTACTCAAGTGATATTGGAGATAGTTATTAGTAAATATTATTGTAAAAGATAATTAATTCTTTGTATGCTTATTACTTGAATAAATTAATGTATTATTTAAGAAACAAAGAAATTGTATACTATGTAACGTATCTTTATTTACACATTTGAAACAATATTGAATGAACTGTAAGAAATAATTTAGTATAAAAGGACTGCAAGGATTTACCATACAACATTTTAAAATGAAGTTTGTAAAGAATTAATTTATTATTTAAGAAATAAAGAAATTGTATACTATGTAACGTATTTTTATTTACACATTTTAAATAATATTGAATGAACTGTAAGAAATAATTTAGTATAAAAGGACTGGAAGAATTAGTAAAATGGAAGGATTTACCATACAACGTTTTGAAATGAAAATTGTAAAGCAAGGATTATAACATTTATAACCCTCGGTCACTACGGTGGGGCAGAATGCTCAATTTCTCCTTCGGATTGGGAAATAACGTAACTAACCTAACCAGTTGGCTCAACTACTTATAGTTATAAATATATGTTATAAATTCATCTTTTCATTACGAATCCATCAGTATTGCATAACAAACATGAAATTCGTTAAACAAACACAATCGTTACAGGTTAATACAATCTGTAACGATTTGATAAAAAACAAATTACGTCATGGAGAATTATTACCAAATACAATACGTTGCATCATTTGTGGACCATCAAATTGTGGAAAAACTAACTTATTAATTGGTCTTCTATTGCACGAAAATGGATTAACATTTCAGAATGTTTATGTATATTCTAAAACTCTGAATCAGTCAAAGTACATCTTTTTAGAAAAGGTTTTACAACGAGTACCAGGTATCACTCTCCAGAAATACCAAGCAAATGATGAAGTTTTGAAAGTATCAGATGCAAAACCTAATTCTGTGATTATATTTGACGATGTAGCATGTGAAAATCAAAGTAATATGCGTGATTATTTTGCCATGGGAAGACATAAATTGATTGACAGTTTTTATTTAAATCAAACTTATACCAAAATACCTAAACAACTTGTAAGAGATAATGCTAACCTAATTGTGCTTTTTAAGCAAGATGAAGTTAATTTGAAACATGTTTATGAAGAACATGTTAACACCGATATGACATGGTTGAAATTTCGAGAAATGTGTTCCCTAATATGGAAAGAGCCTTTTGATTATGTAGTAATTAATAAAGATTGTTCAAAAAACAACGGTTGCTATAGAAAAACGTTTGACACATTTGTATTATTAGATGAAATTTGAATATTTAAGTAGACTGCAGTCTGTTTATTATTATTCTTTAATTGATTCTTATTGGATTACCACCTATTTTATATAATGGATAAATCATTGAAAAAACAAATTGTTGATGCAACACAAGCTGTCAAGAAAAAAATACGTAAAATGAAGGAATTTGAAGATAGTAATAGGTATGCTCTTGACACAGTTTTTAAGCCTGTTACAGAATCTCTCAATTTAATAGCCAACACTAATAACCACTTAGCTCTAACGAAAAAGGAGGAAAAAGTAGAACTCCAAGAACCACAAGACCAAGATATGGAAGAAACAGATGATAGCAGTATTGCTAGTAACGAATCGGAACCCTCATCAGGCTCTTCATTTCAGTCATTAGTCGGTACTAGTCCAGATGCATCATCTTGGTCGTTATCTTCACAAGTACTATCAGATGTACCATTTGGTATAAGAAATGAACGTGGAAAGTTAATGTTGGGTTCCTCTAACATAACTATTGGGGATAAAGTTATTACTGTAGCCGGACACAAGTACGAAAGTACGCCTGGGTTACGAGAGTTACTGTTAAAAAAAGACATTGATCTGAGCTTGGTTAATGACCGTGACAAGCAAAATTATAAGACAATGTTACTTGTAACGAATGCACATCGTCGTGATTTCGATTCAAAAAAACCAATTAAAAGTAATAAAGGACAAAAATATTTACAAGTTATTAAACCACTTTTCGATCAAGAAAGTAAAAGTCCGAGTTGTAGACAGAAAGAAGGAAAAGGATTACCTTTAACAAAAATGTGGAAAAAAAACACAGATTTTGTATATTGGGATGATCCCAATGAACTGGTTGATAGATTAAAGTTATTAATTGCTTCTCGAGATGCTGGTAACACAGGACTAGACAGTGAAATAATATCTATCATTGAAGAACTACATGAAAGCAAAATCATTAAATAAATAAATCCACTAATGTTATATATGTGTCATTTTACTATATACCGTTCAACATAATACACCTCTAATATGAATGTAGACAAATTTGGACATTATATTCATAAGCGAATGCGTATATCGGAAATACTTGATTTTAATGATAACGCATTATTGAAATCTGATTATGGAGATTATGACTTGAAGACATCGAGGTTAAAAGGTGTCAAACCTCCTCAAGACGCAGATGATGCAGTAAATAAAGCATATGTAGATGAATTGAAAGGTGTACTTATCAATGACTTAAGAAAATTGCAAAGTTCTATTCCAAATAGTGTTCAAAACCACATAGAGAAAGCTTTAAAAACAATAATGTTTGAGATAGAGACTCATTTGGAAAGCAAATTTTACACAAGAAAAGCAGTTGACAGACTAGTTCAAGACGCAATTCAATCTATATTAAAAGATCGAAAAACATAGACCTTAAAGTTTGTTAAAATGACAAAACAACAAATCGTCAATGAAATACATAAAGCAGCACGAAAAAATTTTCTCCGACGATCTGTAATTTTAAAGGTATTGATGATTTGTGGCAAGCAGATTTAGCTGATATGCAAAACCTAAAAACCTTTAATAAAGGATATAACTATATTTTAATAGTTATTGACTGCTTCTCAAAGTACGTTTGGGTGGAACCGTTATAAACTAAATCCAAACATGATATCTTTCTTGCATTTGAAAAAATACTTTTTACTAATCACAGGATACCAACTCATCTGCAAACTGATATGGGTACTGAGTTCTATAATTCTACATTTCAAAAGCTTTTACAGAACTATAATATTAATCACTACTCTACATTTTCAACCAAAAAGGCTTCAATTGTAGAACGAGTTATTAAAACGATTAAAAATAAATTGTACAAATACTTTAGCTTGAACGGACACTATAAGTGGATAGATGGTGGCTTGAACGGTATTGTGAAGACATATAACAACACAAAACATCGTACTATTAAATTTGCACCTGTTAATGTCAAAAAATTTAATGAAACAGGCATTAAAAATAATATTACGAATTCCATGATAAAGGTAGCCCAAAAATATCGTCCTAAGTTTATAATTGGTGACAAAGTTCGAATTAGTAAGTACAAACATATATTTGAGAAAGGATACACTCCTAACTGGTCAACAGAATTATTTACTATAAAAAAGATAAATAACACTGTACCAATAACATATCGCATCGAAGATAATCAAAAACAAGTCATATTAGGAACTTTTTACGAACAAGAGCTTCAAAAGTCGTCCTGTCCTGGAGTCTATTTGATTGAAAAGGTATTAAAAAAGAAAGGAAACAAACTGTTTGTAAAAGGGTTGGGTTTAACTAACAAAGAGAACAGTTGGATTGATAAGACTGCAATAGTGGAATAAGTTAATTATATAAGTGATATGTAATTTTAAAGCATATTCATTATTCTTTAGACGATGCAAGGTGGTGGACTAATAAACAATATCATTAATCGTTTACCATTCGAACTACACATACCCGGTTATAACTATTGTGGACCAGGAACAAAGCTTTCGAAACGATTACTACGTGGTGATAAAGGTGTTAATAAGTTAGACGAAGCTTGTATGCATCACGATATCGCATACGCAAACTACACAGACTTGCCTAACCGTCAAAAAGCCGACTTACGTCTTATAGATATGGCTAAACAAAGACTTAAAGCAAAAGATGCTCGAACAGGGGAAAAGATTAGTTCGTGGATATTAAACAAAGTTATGAAAGCTAAATTGAAGTCTGGTGCTGGTGTTAAGACCTTTAATAACTTTGTTAGAAAAATAAAAAGAAAAATCAAGAAACTCTCACCTAAAGATAATAAGTCATTAATAAATATAGCTTATATGGTTGCCAGAAAATTAGTTCCATGCATTCCAAAAGTTCGAGTACCTCGAATGATACCTATACCAAAACCCAGTTTTTGGTATAGGTATCATATATAGCATAGAGCATACTACCTTTAATCCCAATTTTTGCTGGTTTGTCTGCTTTAGGAGCATTAGCCAGTGGTGCAGCTGGTATTGCAAAAACAGTGAATGATTATAAACATGGTCAGAAAAAATTACAAGAAACTGAACGTCATAATAAAACTATGGAGGGTATAGCAATAGGCAAAGGATTATACATTAAACCACATAAACAAGGTCAGGGATTGTTTATAAATCCTTCAAAAAACTAATTGATCAGCTACCTAATCGCGCTTTAACTAATATCGATATTCAGAAGTATGAGTATTGTATCCCCTACTTTCGAGGAGTTTATATGAGGGATCAGTTACCAAAAACCCCAAAACGAATTGAATGTGCTATAGTTAACCTAGATAATTCGAGAAATGATGGAACGCATTGGGTAGCTTATGTTAAAATAAACAATTATTGTGAATATTTTGATAGCTATGGTGATTTAAAACCGCCAAGAGAATTAATGCTATATTTTAAGAACTGTGATGTTCATTATAACTATGATAGATATCAACAATTTAACACAATAGTTTGTGGACATATGTGTTTAAGTTATTTGCAAAATTTTTGGATTAAATACTATAAATCTTATATCACTCTTTCATTTCCATCATTTGCAAGATGTCACTCACCTTATCGATAACTGGAAACTCATCGGTAATATCTACCTATTATCCAGACACGTTATCATTAGCTGAGGAATATGAATGTGCATTATTACATTTCTCTACATATAATTCTATTCCAAATTTTGATAATACAAACTGGCGTCATAAAGGTTAGTGCATCCTCTCCTACTTTCTTGGGTTGCATTCACTGCCTAAACCACCTCCGCGGCAACCCGATCATCTATCTTGTTTGTTGTGTAAAGTGTCATATGAAACATTTAGCTTCACCCCCCGCAAAATACAGTCCACTAGCTCAGGTGGCAAGAGAATCGCGCCACCATTCTTTTTGGTCCCGGTCGAGCCGGATCCTTAGTCGTAGCTCGCTTTTGTTATTCATTCCATAGGGAATAAACGCACCGCACCTAAATACCTAGTTATTTTAGTAGAAAACCCCGCATCTAGGCATTTAGGTTTAGATCTTAGGTATCCTAGACACCCTAGTGCATAGGCACAGTGTAATATCTAACGCATTTGGCTTTGTTTTTATTTGTTTCAATTTCTAAGTTGTCCGTTCGCCGCTAGATCGCATCGTATTTACCTAATACATACATAGGTAGGTACGCGGTTATACCTCGCTCGCATTTCTCTTATCGTATCGATCCTTAGTCGTAGTTTCGCATTTTGTCATTTATTCCATTGGGAATAAACGCACCGCACCTAAATACCTAGTTATTTTAGTAGAAAACCCCGCATCTAGGCATTTAGGTTTAGATCTTAGGTATCCTAGACACCCTAGTGCATAGGCACAGTGTAATACCTAACGCATTTGGCTTTTATTTTTATTTGTTTAAATTTCTAAGTTGTCCGTTCGCCGCTAGCTCGCATCGTATTTACCTAATACCTACGTGGGTAGGTACGCGGTTATACCTCGCTCGCATTTCATTCAAATCCATACGAAAGTATTTTAATTTGAATAGATATTACGCAATACTTAATCCCTGAAATAATAGTTGAACCTAGACAGCGATCTAGCTCGCGTAGGTACGATCTGGTTGTTGCTATGCGCGTTTGTTCAAGCTTGCACTCGCAGTTATAAGTACCTACCTACCTACGGAATATCGTTCGCGCCGCGTCGCTGTACTATACCGCTAAGATTAAGTCATTTCATTTGTTGTTTACCGCACTTTAGTTTGATATTTAGTTGTAAAAATGCCCCCAAAGGTTGGTAGTACCGATAGTAAAGTTCAATTGAAACTTTTATACGCTAAAAGAGAAATGATTTACTCTCGCGTACAATCGATTTGTGATAATGCACTTAAAACCTCTGATTTGGCTATTAGAGATTCGTTCTTGTGTTCTATAGAAAACTTGGATAGTTTACGCGCGGATTTCGAATCCTTAGTACATGACATCAACGTTTTAGAGTTAAATTTAAATCCCGATTACTCAGTGAGTTATCAGGCCTTGTCGTCGTTTGACGATTTGTATTGTCGTATCAAACGCGTCGCTAGGAGTTTGGAGAAACCGTCTGACCGACCCAATCCCACTCGCGACCGACCTAAGTTGCCACCAATTCAGATACCCGAATTTGATGGTAACATCCGCAATTGGTGTTTATTTATAGATAGTTTTGAGAATACAATAGATAAGAACGATTCGTTGACAGATCACGAAAAATTGCATTATCTCGTTGAAAAATTAACTGGTAAAGCTATAACCGTTTGCGCTGGAATTACGTTTAGTGCCGAAAATTATAATTTAATTTTAAATACTTTGAAAGCTAAGTATGAGGATAAAAGATCGGTAGCTAATGCATATTTGGATCAGATGTGTGATTTGAAAGCCATTACGGCATGTAACGATCAAAACTTAGAGAAGTTTCTAGATACTTTCGCATCATCTGTTCGCGCCGTAAAGAACCTAAAGATCGATGACCTCTGCGACTTCTTATTTTTGTATATGGGTTTAAAGAAATTAGATTCCGAAACCATTCGTTTATTTGAGTCGGATCATCGCGGCAATAAAATTCCTAAGTTCGAAGACTTAGAAAGTTTTGTTCGCGAGCATATAAAAATATTGCAACGCTCTTCATCGAAACATGAAGGCGCGAAGAAAGTTGTTAGTTCCGAACGTAAAATAGATGCGTCATCGAAGTCACTGAAGTCAACTCATACTTATGTTAATACCGCACCAGCACATGTACAATCACCTGTTTGCTCTTTGTGTAATGCTCATCATTCGCAATTGTACAAGTGTCCGGGTTTCCTAAAATTATCGCCTAGTGATCGTTATAAATTTGTTCGCGCTAATAATTTTTGTTTTAATTGTCTCGGTACTAAACACCGCGTTATTTTATGTAATAGTAGCAATAGTTGTCGCAAATGTCAAGCGAGACACCACACTTTACTTCATTTTGAAAATAGTAATGCCGCATCCAATGTGAGCACAGTTGGTTCGTCGAGCGGTGGCACACGGCGGCCTGCGCCACAGCCGCAGCCCGCGCTCGCGCGCGCTCCGGCCCGCCCGGAGACCGCTGCGAATGACGTCACCTTGTGTTCGTTGTCCGCTAGTGCTGCGCTCACTACTGTCGTCCTCGCGACTGCTCGCGTCATTATTGTTGATGCATTGGGTAAACCGCACATTGTTCGAGCGCTATTGGATGGCGCTTCGCAAAGTAATTTTATTACTCAAGATTGTTGTCAACGTCTTGGTTTCAATGTTAATAAGCGTTCAACCCGCTCAGTGGTGAAGGGTTTTGGAGGTTTACAGTCAGCTGTTCATGGCACCGTTAAAACAAGGTTTGGATCTCGTTTTAATAATAATATTTGGTTTGACATGGATTCGCTCGTTATAGATAAAATAACTGAACAGTTGCCTACCGTCCCGGTTGACACGTCTTTATTAACGAAATTTAAAGACTTGCCTTTAGCAGATGAGACTTACGCTGTTCCTGGAGTCGTCGATATATTGATCGGCGCTTCGATTCTCCCGCACCTCCAGTTATCACGTAAGGTTCAAGGGGGACCGACGTACCCCGCTCCGCACGCACTGGAAACAGTTCTTGGTTTTGTTATAATTGGTTCCGCACCCGCTTCTATAGATAGTTTTAGTCACTCGACTGCTTCGTTCTGTTGCACCGTCGAGCCGCCACTGGAGTCTACCATCCGCAAGTCTTTGGAAATTGAAGAGGTCAATGTCCCACCTATCCTAAGCCCTGATGACAAGATGGCTGAGGAGATTTATTGTCGCACGACTACTCGTGATGAGCAGGGTTCGTTATGTTGTCGCGCTCCCTTTCAAGGGAGATATTTTTTCGCTCGGTGACTCCCGTGTATCCGCTGAAAAACGCTTTCTTTGTTTAGAACGAAAGATGCAGGCGTCTCCAAAGTTAAAGCAAGCCTATGATGAGGTTGTTAACGAATATTTAGATAAAGGTTACATCTCACCTGCGCCTGCGGACACTGACGAGACCCAGCCTTCGTACATTATCCCGCACCACGGAGTTATTAGAGAAGATAAGCTTACTACTAAACTCCGCGTAGTTTTGGATGGCAGTGCTAAGACTAGCACTTCCGTGTCGCATTAATATTAGTAGAATTTAGCTTTTTCGGACTCAACAGTCGCTTTGTGTTGGGCCCACTCTTCGCCCCATCGTTGGGACACATTCTTCGCTAATAGAGTGGCAAAAATTCAATCTGAATTAGCGCCACAAAATCTCTTTCACGTTGCTGGCACCGACAACCCAGCCGATTGTCTCTCTCGTGGATTGCTTCCTTCGCAAATTTTAGGTCACCCGTTATGGTTTAGTGGACCGTCCTGGATTCATGCCGCGTTAGATAAGTGGCCAGTTAGTCAATTCAATCCCACTACGGTTTCCGAACCACCCGAGGGGAAGAAGCACTCGCTTGTTGTATCGGTGATTTAAGTACGCTAAAATATTTGCCCGCAATAGATGTTGATGACGATGGAATGCACCCTCTAACTCATCACGCTCTTTTAGATAGATTAGTCCAATCGTTTTGGAATCGTTGGAGAACCGATTGTTTGCACACGCTGCAGTCGCGTCAAAAATGGAATACTCCGTCTAACCCAATTACTGTAGGTACGGTGGTAGTCCTTATGACTGGGAATGCGCCTCCTTTGCATTGGCTTCTAGGAGTAGTAGAGGAAGTTTTTCCCGATTCCCGCGGGATAACTCGTGTTGTACGGGTTAAAACTGCAACCGGATCGTATCTGCGCCCGGTTGTTCGCCTCTGCCCTCTGCTTAGCCAGCAGTAGGCACGAGTTCAAATCTAGGTTTATATTTTAGTTGTTATTTCCCAAACCTAGATTTAGATTAGACTTTAGATTTGTTCCGCATTTTTCGTTTTGAAGGTAACCTTTCAAGCCGGGGGGAATGGTGGCGCCAGTAGTAGTAAATTCAAATCACCTCTCAATTGGTTGACGCTGAGCACACGCTCACTATACCCATCTCCCTCCCGCACTACCTCTAAAGTGAGATAACAATAGTTTTCGCCCCGCCAATGGTTGAAATAGCCGCATCTTGACTTCCGTTTTGAACTAGCAACAAGCAATGGCAGCGGCGCGCGCGACTCTCAGAAATTAATAATGTTTGTTGGATTTTAACCGCTTTCATAGACCTTTACCGATCGGATTGTGCCTCTCGTGTGTCCCTCAAGTGATTTAGTGATGTGGGCAGCAGCTCCTGAACCAGGAAGAGAAGACCGGTGCACCGGCGCCGACAGCACGTGGCGTCATAAAGGTTAGTGCATCCTCTCCTACTTTCTTGGGTTGCATTCACTGCCTAAACCACCTCCGCGGCAACCCGATCCTGTTTGTTGTGTAAAGTGTCATATGAAACATTTAGCTTCACTCCCCGCAAAATACAGTCCACTAGCTCAGGTGGCATGAGAATCGCGCCACCACAAACAATAAATTATACTATGGTTCTAAAAATGTTATTGAGATACCTGAAGGAACTTATGAATTACAAGATATTAGTGACTATTTAAAAACTGAGATAAAAGATGCATCCATGAAACTCCATTGTAATAACAACACCTTAAAAACTGTGTTATTTTGTACATCAACTATAGATTTTACTAAAGAAGATACATTTGGAAGTTTATTGGGATTTAAAAATCAGATCTTAGAAGCAAATAAATATCATGTATCAGAGTTTCCAGTTAACATTTTGCCTACGACTGTCATAAGGATTGAATGTGACATAGTTAGCGGTTCCTATATAAACGGTCAATCCAGTCACATCTTACACGAATTTGCACTTAATGTTCCACCTGGATACAGGATTATAGAAATTCCGAAAAACACAATCTACTTTCCAATAAATCAAACCAATATAAGCTGCATACAGATAAGGCTGTTAGATATAAATAATAACTTAATAAATTTGCGAGGTGAAGAAGTGCAGTTGTATCTACATATCAGAAGAAAACAATGATAGATTATAATAAATATGTGGTACATCCAACTACAAATAACAGTTCTACAAAAACTATCAAACCAATAAGAGCTCGGACCAAAAAGGTCATAAAATTGAATAAGAATAATAAAGCATTTCTTAAAGCTCTTGGTTTGTTAAAATGAATATATTAGATGTTTCATCCACTCCTGCATACAACAACGCTGTGGAAGGAATTGAATTTCACTCTTACAAGCCTTACGTAACAAGTTTCAAGTCAGTCAAGTAGAAGTGATGAAATCAGGATACCTATTAATCAACAAGACTTGTATATATTACCATCAGCAAGCACTTTGTTTTTGGAAGGAACTGTTGTTATAAACAAGGGTGGAAATTCGAAGGAGAGAGTCAGTAGCGTTCATTTCACAAATAATAGTCTACTTTACTTGTTTCAAGATATAAGGTATGAGATAAATGGAGTGGAAATAGATAAAATAAAAAACGCTGGTATAACTACCACAATGAAATCATTAATATCAATGAACGAAAACGAGGCTAAAGTATCTAATGCTTGGGGATGGAATATCGATGGTATAAATAGTGCAAATGGGGGAAACTTTTCTGCTTCTATACCCCTCTGTAACATTCTTGGTTTTGCAGAAGATTTCAAGAAAGTAGTGATAAACAGCAAACATGAATTAATATTGTTACGAAGTAATACTAATCTCAACGCCCTAAAACTTAACGATGGTGAAACTGTAGAAGATATTATTATAAATAAAATAATATGGCGTGTACCACATGTCAAAGTGTCCGATAGGGAAAAAATAAATATGTTAAAACTGTTAGAAAAAGATCGACCACTCCAGATGATATTCAGGAATTGGGATTTATATGAATATCCGGCTTTACCAAAAACTACTAAGCATACTTGGTCCATAAAAACATCGTCGCAAATAGAGAAACCAAGATTTGTTATTATTGGTCTGCAAACAAATAGAAAAAATAATTCTAAATTGGATATGTCTAAGTTTGATCACTGTGACGTTCGTGATGTTAGAGTATACCTAAATTCAACATACTTCCCTTATGAAAATTTGAATTCAAGTTTCTCGAATAATCGAATTGCTTTAATATATGAACAATATACTAGATTTCAACAGTCGTATTATGGACGTCGCGCCGAGCCGTTATTAAATGAGAAACAATTTAAAAATATTGCTCCGTTATTTGTCGTAGATTGTTCTAGACAGCCAGATAATCTTAAATCAGGACCTGTTGTGGATGTTAGAGTGGAAATCGAAAGTGATATTGATATACCAGATCAAACTTCAGCATATTGTCTTATATTGAACGACTGTATAATCGAGTATAAGCCGTTAAGTAGCACCGTGAGAAAGATATCATGAATAAAAATACTATTATAGTAGATGTTCAGGGTTTTAAAGATCGTTATAATAACTTTATAGTCAAAGAATTAGCTGTAGCTACGTTGGAACATACTCATATATTCTTAATAAAACCTCCTTACCCGTTCTCCTCGCTGACTGATGAAGAAAGAAGACACATTTGGTGGATTGAAAGGAATAGAGGTTACCGCTGGAGCGAAGGATATATAGACTACAGAGAATTTTCTAGAATAATCAAACCCTATCTGAAGGAAAAAAAGGTTCTTGTTAAAGGTAGTGAAAAAATTAATTGGGTTCAAGAGCTATGTGGTCATAATAATGTTTCTGACATATGTGAAAATAAAAGTGTTCCTAATTTAAAGACTCTTAGTGATCTTTACTGTAAAGATCTATTTTTGTATAATTGTTTTGCTCATAAGAACTATTGTGCTTTAAGGAATGTATTGTGTATTAAGCAATGGTGTTTAGAAAATAATTTTTGTATTTCATAAGTTTAATAAACTGAATAAATGTTTTATTACTATACTGTGTTTGTTTTTCATACTATGAGCAGTACAATGCTATATTAATACCTTGCCAGAGAAACAAAGACAGAATGTCTAAAATCTGTTTCAGAGGACTCATGTTATGGGCTCGGATAATAAGAATTCATAAGAATCTGATCGACCTGATCGAAGAAAGTGATTAGGTATATAATTAGACTTGTCAGATCTTAGTGAATACACCTCGGAGCACCACATCTTTATAAATTGAAAACAAACTCATTACTCTTCTATAGTAGCCCGAATCGGGACCTTCTTAAAAATGATTCGCAATTATTTCAAACCGCTGTATGAAATATATAATATGCATAAAATTCGATTATGTTCTTTCCGACACTATTTGAATACTTGATGTACGAATGAACAGCTAAGTGAGGTAAGAATTAGGGCAAACCAGATACGCTGAATGATGGCGTATCTGGTTGCCCTAATTCTTACCTACTATTATACATGGTATTCGTAAATTATATCTTGGTTAGGTATAATACACAACTTGTATAGAGATTGAGTTGGGGTTTGTTATTTCCACATTTGACTGTAGCTGGAAAGAATTTGCAGTTGAATTATTAATGCGAAAGGCTTTATTTGGTGAGATCTTATTTAACAGCACACGTGCTAAAGTGAACTATTTATGTCCTATTAGAATTACATTAGTAATTCATATATTATACTAGATCTCATCATTTATACTATACTGAGGCCTAAAATAGTAAAGTCATACATTTATTTCCAACTGTTAGGATTCAATTCTGTGGCTCCTGGATCATTTTGATACAGTATTAGAGCAACTCTGATTGAAGATATCAATAAAATTCCAATCAGAGCAGTTTGTAAAGTGTAGCGGTCCATAAACCTGCCAAAACTTATTAAATTAATTATATATTCATTAGTAAATGACAGCCATTACAGTCGTGAAGGCATAATATATTATTGTTGAAATAATATTATATCACATTCAATCATTATTCTAATTGTTTTGGCATCGTTCATGAGATTCGTGAGGCGTTAAAGGGCTACTACATTTTATACTGGAACCAGAAGCCGAAAACTGAAGGATTACAGTATACAGTGGAGTTTAGTGGAGGTTTTACAAACTGAACTAACATAATTATGACGAAGTGGAGGAGAGCCTTGATCTTTTGATCAACGCTATCAGTTCTTCGGGATTGATCATAATCTCGCTCTTCGGGGCTTGAGATATTTTATTGATCCGGATCACATATCACAAATCATATATGATATCTTCGACATTAAGGCCTATATAAATATACAGCTGAAAAAGATGCCACACAAAGTTCAAACTATCAAAGACCTATATTGAATCTAATTTATATCTCATTTGAATAAAATATAAATCCACAGTCTTGTCATCACACTATTCCGAACAGTTAAAAACTAAGTTAGAATAACGATTTAAACTGTAGTGTCAGGATTATTAAAGTAATGAATGATAGAAATTGGGTCGGGTTTTAAAGATTAGGTAAATAGACGATCACAGCTATAAGTATCTTGGGATTACCCCGGTAGTTCCCGTTACACCACATGATTTATTAAGTAAAGTAAACCAAAAGCTTGTTAGAAGCTTTCATGGTTAGTTTTTAATCCGACTAAATGTAATAAACCCAAAACTGTGTGTGACTTGTTACTGTATGTTTGTTACTCTTCCACGCCGAAAGGGTTAAACGGATTTGAGCTTTTATCCTGATTGTGTTAACTTATGTTCTGACCTTGAACAAATCAGAGCAGATCTTCCGGTCATGCTGGCAGTAAGCACCATATTCACACCTGACTAATTATAATATGTATTTTTATTTCCTGAAGACACAGAATGTAAAATAATTGAATTATGAGTTCTATTTATTCTGCCTATAAAACATGCAATCCTGTATTGTATGATTTTAGTCTTATTTGAATAATATAATCTCAGTTCAATTACATTACGATCACATAAAAGTGTCAAACTTGACGTATAAAAAGGAAAGAGAATACAAATTAGGTTTCGCTCGCAATATAATCAATTACAGAGATCTAACAGAATACCGATTTGCACATTTTTCAAGTTGGGGTCAAATTTCGATACAAATGTTTTAGTTCCGCGGTAGCCTAGTGGTACGGGTAATGGATTGCTGAGACGAGGTCTCGGGTTCGATCCCAGGTTTTACCATGGCATACACCAATGACTTTTCGATGCTTTTCGAAGTTATGTGTGTATTCATCGCAGGTTTATAAGTGCCCGGTTAATGGCAATAGGCCCGCCAGCTATATATATATACATTGGGACCTTAACATAAACTGGCGAAATGTAGGTGCTAGCACCTCTGCCTACCCCTTCGGGGATATAGGCGTGAGTTTATGTTATGTTATATTATGTTTTAGTGTGCGAGAATTCTTTCGATTACATTTATGAGGCCGTAATTAAATCGGAACGAAATTATAACTTTATATTACGGAAAATAACTACCTGGTTATTCACGCTTCAAAAACTATTTGCATCATTGTCTGAAATAGGTTACGTATCAAAATCCCAAATTACATAATACCGATGTACGAAAAACCGAAGGTCATACATTATTTATTTATTTATTACACACATCATACACCATTATTACAGAAATGTACAATGTGATAGTGTAGACATATTTTTTTTTAAATTGAACTTATGTTCAAAATGAGTAGGTACAATACTAATCACAAATATTAATAAAAAATTGAATATGAATCAGAACTAAAACTAATTTTATTTCACCTTCTACATAACTACGCCAATTTGTAAATCTCTGTAGTCAAAAATAAATGTATTTTGTCATAAACACCTTATGTATGTTCTACTTCCAACGAATCAGGATTTGACTTTTTGACCATTGCTGACAGATACATACATATAATTACGCCTTTATCCCTGGAGGGCTAGGCAGAGATGAATTAACACCCACATTTCACCAATAATTGTATTTGCTCTCACGTAATAGGGGGTGAGCCTATTGCCGTATTCCGGGCACTATCGTTGACTCGAGCTTTGCATCCGAGGCTGAGTCTGGGCTGTATATATATATATATATATATCTGATTTTACATAGCCCCATCCCTTAGTCGCCTTGTACGACACCGCATGGGAAGAGATGGGGTGGTCCTAATTCTTCTATGCCGGAAACCACGCGGAGACTGAAGTTCACTATATCGAAATTTAATTTTTGGGCATTTGTGTTTGGGTGGTTATAAAAAAAAATATCCAAGTCGTTTTGAACTTCAAGATTTTAAAATTCGGTATTTTGATACGTGACTCTGAAGCACGGTCTATCCCTACGAACGGAAATAGGTTCCTATAAATCGCATTCCTGTGATTAATAAATCACAGGAAGTCGCGGGCATAGACATTCATATATAATTTCAATTATCATCACCTTTGCGTTAGTTCCGGTTGTATCCGAAACTTGTTGAGAGCCTGAACCAAAGGTGTGCCTCCAAACATAATATATACTAAATATATATCAATCTAATTTCAATATTGTTGGTTTTCCTGTTTATTTGATCGTTTACAATGAGCTTTGATTATTCTGAGCGCTCAGAATAAGGACAAAGGACTACCAGACCCTTTAATTTAATTTAATAATTACGAGCTTAATTAGGTTAATTAGGTATGCAGATAGCTAATTAGCCTTATTAGATCCATAATTATCAATTGAGAACATTTAAATTCCATGCACACTTTCTTGTGAGACTAATGAACACAAAGATTATATAATATTAAATGAATTAAAAACCATAACAAGTTTGTTTTTAACCCCCGACTCAGAAACGACGCGGTGTTATAAATTTGACGCGTCTGTGTGTGTGTGTGTGTGTGTGTGTGTGTGTGTGTGTGTGTGTGTGTCTGTCTGTGGCATCGTAGCTCCTGAACAGATGAATCGATTTTGTACATACATTTTTGTCTTTTGATAAGTTTTTGCGTTTTTCTTATGTATTTATTAATTTTTACATATTTCTTAAGTTTGTTTCTACTGCACTCAACTATGCCCATCTTGGGATAGGAGGTATAAGATGTTAATGTATCATCCTTTGTAAGGTCAATAGTAATTGTGGGTTGTAAGTTAGGTTCAGTAGAAACAAGGCTGGGCACACTTCCGACTAACTCCTCAAACAAGTTATGGGTATGGGAAGCAATGGTGTCACGTTTTTCGGTCTCCAGGTGGGTAATGTGGTGATGGGCTTCCTACAGTTCCTGCTCCAAGACCGACAAGCGCTTAAGGCCCTGTTCATACTCATCGCTGCACTCCCTAAACCCACTCACAATGTTGTGCAATCTGTCCCGCTCATCTAACACTAACCTATGCTCTGTGTGCAGCTCAGCCATCTGCTTTTTTATCAAGTCGTATTTATTTAAGCTATCCAGTAGTTCCTTTTCATTGTCATCTCATTCTCTGTGCAACTGCTCAACCAACGTTTTGGATGCATCCAATTCTTTCAATGTTAGGTCTAGTTTTCTCAATATATTATCTAGTTTAGCCTCATCACGGCGTGCTGAAGACATGCTACGGGTGACTGGCATTATGATCTAATAGATATAAAGAAGAATAATTGGAATAAATACCAAAAGGCAGTTTGATCAATGTGTACCCTACATAAACAAATATGTAACCTCAAAACGAAAATGGAAATACGCTGTAAATAATTAATACGATAGAAACTAGTTATTGGTAGTTATTATCTGTATAAAAATCACTATTAAAATTGTAACCAAAGAGATGACAAAGTTATTTTTAATAATATTTTTTAATTTTGCGGTGTCATTGACATTTACCCGGTAAGCAAAATCAGCTGGACGCAATTTTCACTAATTAATTGCACTTTTACACACACTTATACCTAAATACACTTTTATACTTATTAGATGTTGTTTTGTGATGAATTGTAACCCTAATTATTGATAAAATTAATTATAAATTAAAAAAAAATACGGGACGAAATGCAATCAGATGTTAGTCGTAGTATTGCCACACGCGAAAAAAGATAAGAAAAAGTATATGTATATGTATAGGTATATGTATATGTATATGTATATGTATATGTATATGTATATGTATATGTATATGTATATGTATATGTATATGTATATGTATATGTATATGTATATGTATAGGTATATGTATATGTATATGTATATGTATATGTATATGTATATGTATATGTATAGGTATATGTATATGTATATGTATATGTATATGTATATGTATATGTATATGTATATGTATATGTATATGTATATGTATATGTATATGTATATGTATATGTATATGTATATGTATATGTATATGTATATGTATATGTATATGTATATGTATATGTATATGTATATGTATATGTATATGTATATGTATATGTATATGTATATGTATATGTATATGTATATGTATATGTATATGTATATGTATATGTATATGTATATGTATATGTATATGTATATGTATATGTATATGTATATGTATATGTATATGTATATGTATATGTATATGTATATGTATATGTATATGTATATGTATATGTATATGTATATGTATATGTATATGTATATGTATATGTATATGTATATGTATATGTATATGTATATGTATATGTATATGTATATGTATATGTATATGTATATGTATATGTATATGTATATGTATATGTATATGTATATGTATATGTATATGTATATGTATATGTATCTGTGTATAATTATATATTATATTGTAGTAGTATTATATTGTATATTGCAGGTAGTTTATTGTATTTATATAATTATTAAGTATTTTTATATTATATGCACTTATATAAGTATGTATAAATTATTAATTTTTTTGTTATTAAACGCCAACAACTCCCAAATACTCCAACCAACATACATTTCCATCCAAAGGTTGCCTGGAAGAAATTGTGTAAAGCGATAAGGCCGCCCTTTGTACTGCTCTTGTCTTCTCAATTTCTGTAATATGAATCTTGTAATTGGCGTACAACAAAGAATATAAATAAAATAAAATAAATATCTTCGAGACCCAAGACATACATACATATACCTATTCTCGCCTGTAAATCCTCACAGGCGTACAAACATCTAATTATAATTTTCGGTTTGACGTACGAGAACAACCTCATTTTAGGTTTAAAGACATTTATTTGCTCATAAAAACAAAGTTCACCTAAAATGAGATTTACAATAATTTAGAAATTTACAATGAATATTTTTCTCTATTCTGCCTACTTTAAATGAAAACATTTGTTGTACATAGACACATACATTTTAAAACCGGTATACCAACTAATTGGTGGATGAGGCTCTGGTGTAGGATTCTTCTTAGATGGTTGGGGTGGTCTGACTGCAGTTGCACTCGTAAAAGTCAAATAATATAACAATCCATTAGAAAAGGAAGTTCAGTATAGTGAAGACCGGACTCCAAGATGGGACGGATTTCTTTTTATACAACTTAGGTGGTAGACAAGCACACGGTCCACCTGAAGGAAAAAGCTTACCTTGACCTATGAACGTGTGCAACACAAGGGGAGTCACACCCGTGCTGCTGACCCTGTAACAACATTGAGTTTCTGTGCGTTCTGTGCAGAAGATACAATCAGGACAAACCTTTGGTCTTTTTACTGACAGCACAAAAACTCTCCAATGAGCTCTGGCTATCCACTCACTGCCAGGAACACAAAATGAGGTTATTATAGTCGTGATATTCTGTAGGGTGGAGCTACTTCCCTAGTCGGACTGCTCAATTGGGACCTTTTAATTAAATTTTTAGTTTACACTTTTTAAATTGATCTACTCGTCAAGCTCTTTGATTTAATACCCATATTGAGAGAGTTGTGAAATAAAATGTTATTCGCCATTTCGTGGTGGCGGCCATCTTAGATTTGAAATTTGTCATATTGTATTGTATTCTACTAGTCAAGCCCTTTCATTTGATGTACATATTGAGGGAGTTGATAATAAATATGTACTTCGTCATTTTGTAGCGGCCGGCGGCCATCTTGGACAGATTTTTTTCAAACATAGCTAAGAACACTCCCGCTTAATATACCTTTCAAACAAAAAAACTAAATTCAAATCGATTCATCTGTTCAGGAGCTACGATGCCACAGACAGACACACATACACACACACACACACACACACACACACACACAGACGCGTCAAATTTATAACACCCCGTCGTTTCTGAGTCGGGGGTTAAAAACAAACTTGTTATGGTTTTTAATTCATTTAATATTATATAATCTTTGTGTTCATTAGTCTCACAAGAAAGTGTGCATGGAATTTAAATGTTCTCAATTGATAATTATGGATCTAATAAGGCTAATTAGCTATCTGCATACCTAATTAACCTAATTAAGCTCGTAATTATTAAATTAAATTAAAGGGTCTGGTAGTCCTTTGTCCTTATTCTGAGCGCTCAGAATAATCAAAGCCCATTGTAAACGATCAAATAAACAGGAAAACCAACAATATTGAAATTAGATTGATATATATATTTAGTATATATTATGTTTGGAGGCACACCTTTGGTTCAGGCTCTCAACAAGTTTCGGATACAACCAGAACTAACGCAAAGGTGATGATAATTGAAATTATATATGAATGTCTATGCCCGCGACTTCCTGTGATTTATTAATCACAGGAATGCGATTTATAGGAACCTATTTCCGTTCGTAGGGATAGACCGTGCTTCAGAGTCACGTATCAAAATACCGAATTTTAAAATCTTGAAGTTCAAAACGACTTGGATATTTTTTTTTATAACCACCCAAACACAAATGCCCAGAAATTAAATTTCGATATAGTGAACTTCGGTCTCCGCGTGGTTTCCGGCATAGAAGAATTAGGACCACCCCATCTCTTCCCATGCGGTGTCGTACAAGGCGACTAAGGGATGGGGCTATGTAAAATCAGATATATATATAACATAGACGTGCCTCCCTGTGAGCATCTATAAATATAATATACAGCTGGCCTATATAAATATACAGCTGAAAAAGATGCCACAAAGTTCAAACTATCAAAGACCTATATTGGTTGCGCCGATGTAGAAGCTGTATTTCTTGACGTGGAAACACACCCTTTCTATACCCATCTCCCCGCCCGCACTAACCATAGTGTAGTTCGTCCATCCGCCATTTTGTGATATAGACACTCAGTCTCGCTTTGAACTAGCCAGCGTAAAGACGGACGGACCGCGCTCGCGTCTCTCAGAAATGTATAATATTTGTTACATTTTTACCGCTTCATAGACCTTTACCGATCGGATTGTGCCTCTCGTGTGTTCCTCAAGCGATCTAGTGATGCTGACGGCAGCTCCTGAGCAAGGAAGAGAAGATCCGTGTACCGGCTGCGATGAAAACACGTGTGTCGTGAAGGTTAGTGCATCCTCTCCTAATTTCTCGGGCTGCATTCACTGCCTGGATCGAATCCGCGGCAGCCCGGCCACCTGTCTTGTTTTGTGTGTAAAGCGTCAATAGAACAGTTAGCTACTTCCCGCAATACAGTCCATTACCGCACGCTGCCAAGCGCCACCATTTTTGGTCCGGATCGAGCCGGATTCTTAGCCGTAGTTCGTATTTTGTTATTATTCTAATGGGAATAAGCGCATCGCACCTAAGTGCCTGGTTATTTTAGTAGAAAACCCCGCATCCAGACATTTAGGCTTAGAATTTGTTGTCCGTTCGCCGCTGGCTCGCATTGTACCTACCTAATACATAAATAGGTTAGGTATCATATCAACACTTAATCGTAGTTCGCAATTTTCGCATCGCACCTAAGTGCCTGGTTATTTTAGTAGAAAACCCCGCATCCAGACATTTAGGCTTAGATCTTAGGTATACTCAGACACCCTAGTGCATAGGCACAGTGTAATACCTAACGCATTTGGCTTTGTTTTGTTTTTTTCAATTACGTTGTTCTCGGCTCGCGTCGTATTTGCCTAGTACCTGCGTGGGTGGACACGTGGCTGTACCTACCTCGCTCGCATCTCATCCCAATTCATACGAAAGTATTTTAATTTGAATAGATATTACGCAATACTTAATCTCTGAAATAATAGTTGAACCTAGACAGCGACCATCGCGTAGGTACGACCTTGTTGCTATGCGCGTTAGTTCAAGCTTGCACTGGCAGTCATAAGTACCTACCTACCTACGGTTATCGCTCGCGCCGCCTCGCTGCTCTGTACCGCTAAGATTAAGTCATTTCATATTTGTTATTTACCGCACTTTAGTTTGAGATTTAATTGTAAACATGTCCCCAAAGGTTGATAAGACCGGTAAGGTTCAATTGAAACTTTTATACGCTAAAAAAGAAATGATTTACTCTCGCGTACAATCGATTTATGATAATGCACTTAAAACCTCTGATTTGGTCATCAGAGATTCGTTCTTGTGTTCTATAGAAAACTTAGATAGTCTACGCGCGGATTTCGAAACCTTAGTACATGACATCAACGTTTTAGAGTTGAATTTGAATCCCGATTACTCAGTGAGTTATCAAGCCTTGTCGTCGTTTGACGATTTGTATTGTCGTATCAAACGCGTCGCTAGGAGTTTGGAGAAGCCGGCTGACCTACCCAACCCCACTCGCGACCGACCTAAGTTGCCACCAATTCAAATACCCGAGTTTGATGGTAACATTCGCAATTGGTGTCTATTTATAGATAGTTTTGAGAATACAATAGATAAGAACGATTCGTTGACAGATCACGAAAAGTTGCATTATCTCGTTGAAAAATTGACTGGTAAAGCTATAACCGTTTGCGCTGGAATTACGTTTAGTGCCGAGAATTATAATTTAATTTTAAATACTTTGAAAGCTAGGTATGAGGATAAAAGATCGGTAGCTAACGCCTATTTAGATCAGATGTTTGATTTGAAATCTATTGCGGCATGTAACGATCAAAACTTAGAGAAATTTCTAGATACTTTCGCGTCAGCTGTTCGCGCCGTAAAGAACCTAAAGATTGATGACCTCTGCGACTTCGTATTTTTGTATATGGGTTTAAGGAAATTAGATTCCGAAACCATTCGTTTGTTTGAGTCGGATCATCGCGGCAATAAAATTCCTAAGTTCGAAGACTTAGAAAGTTTTGTTCGCGAGCATATAAAAGTATTGCAGCGCTCTTCATCGAAACATGAAGGCGCGAAGATAGTTGTTGATTCTGCACGCAAAGTAGATGCGTCATCGAAGTCACTGAGGTCAACTCATACTTATGTTAGTACCGCACCAGCACGTGTACAGTCACCTGTTTGCTCTTTGTGTAGCACTCATCATTCGCAACTGTACAGGTGTCCTGGTTTTCTAAAGTTGTCACCTAGTGATCGTTATAAATTTGTTCGCACTAATAATTTTTGTTTTAATTGTCTCGGTACTAAGCACCGCGTTGTTTTATGTAATAGTAGAAATAGTTGTCGCAAATGTCAAGCGAGACACCACACTTTGCTTCATTTTGAGAATAGTAATGCCGCATCCAATGTGAGCACGGTTGGCTCGTCGAGCGGTGACACACGGCGGCCTGCGCCGCAGCCGCAGCCCGCGCTCGCGCGCGCTCCGGCCCGCCCGGTGACCGCCGCGGATGACGTCACCTTGTGTTCGTTCTCCGCTAGTGCTGCACTCACTACTGTGTGTCTTGCGACCGCTCGCGTTGTTATTGTTGATGCATTAGGTAAGCCGCGCATTGTTCGAGCGCTGTTAGATGGCGCTTCGCAAAGTAATTTTATTACTCAAGATTGTTGTCGGCGTCTTGGTTTCAATGTTGATAAGCGTTCAACCCGCTCAGTGGTGAAGGGTTTTGGAAGCTTACGGTCAGCTGTTCGTGGCACCGTTAAAACAAGGTTTAGATCTCGTTTTAATAATAATATTTGGTTTGACATGGATTCGCTCGTTATAGATAGAATAGCTGAACAGTTGCCTACCGTCCCGGTTGACACGTCTTTATTAACGAAATTTAAAGATTTGCCTTTAGCAGATGAGACTTACGCTGTTCCTGGAGTCGTCGATATATTGATCGGCGCTTCGATTCTCCCGCACCTCCAGCTATCACGTAAGGTTCAAGGGGGACCGACGTACCCCGCTCCGCACGCCCTGGAAACAGTTCTGGGTTTTGTTATAATTGGTTCCGCACCCGCTTCTATAGATAGTTTTAGTCACTCGACTGCTTCGTTCTGTTGCACCGTCGAGCCGCCACTGGAGTCTACCATCCGCAAGTTTTCGCTCGGTGGCTCCCGTGTATCCGCTGAAAAACGTCTTTGTTTGGAACGAAAGATGCAGGCGTCCCCAAAGTCGAAGCGGGCCTATGATGAGGTTGTTAACGAATATTTAGATAAAGGTTACATCTCACCTGCGCCTGCGGACACTGGCGGGACCCAGCCTTCGTACATTATCCCGCACCGAGGAGTAGTAGAGGAAGTTTTTCCCGATTCCCGCGGGGTAACTCGTGTTGTACGGGTTAAAACTGCAACCGGATCGTATCTGCGCCCGGTTGTTCGCCTCTGCCCTCTGCCTAGCCAGCAGTAGGCACGAGTTCCAATCTAGGTTTATATTTTAGTTGTTATTCCCCAAACCTAGATTTAGATTAGACTTTAGATTTGTTTCGCATTTGTCGTTTCGAAGGTAACCCTTCAAGCCGGGGGGAATGGTTGCGCCGATGTAGAAGCTGTATTTCTTGACGTGGAAACACACCCTTTCTATACCCATCTCCCCGCCCGCACTAACCATAGTGTAGTTCGTCCATCCGCCATTTTGTGATATAGACACTCAGTCTCGCTTTGAACTAGCCAGCGTAAAGACGGACGGACCGCGCTCGCGTCTCTCAGAAATGTATAATATTTGTTACATTTTTACCGCTTCATAGACCTTTACCGATCGGATTGTGCCTCTCGTGTGTTCCTCAAGCGATCTAGTGATGCTGACGGCAGCTCCTGAGCAAGGAAGAGAAGATCCGTGTACCGGCTGCGATGAAAACACGTGTGTCGTGAAGGTTAGTGCATCCTCTCCTAATTTCTCGGGCTGCATTCACTGCCTGGATCGAATCCGCGGCAGCCCGGCCACCTGTCTTGTTTTGTGTGTAAAGCGTCAATAGAACAGTTAGCTACTTCCCGCAATACAGTCCATTACCGCACGCTGCCAAGCGCCACCATATATTGAATCTAATTTATATCTCATTTGAATAAAATATAAATCCACAGTCTTGTCATTACACTATTCCGAACAGTTAAAAACTAAGTTAGAATAACGATTTAAACTGTAGTGTCAGGATTATTAAAGTAATGAATGATAGAAATTGGGTCGGGTTTTAAAGATTAGGTAAATAGACGATCACAGCTATAAGTATCTTGGGATTACCCCGGTAGTTCCCGTTACACCACATGATTTATTAAGTAAAGTAAACCAAAAGCTTGTTAGAAGCTTTCATGGTTAGTTTTTAATCCGACTAAATGTAATAAACCCAAAACTGTGTGTGACTTGTTACTGTATGTTTGTTACTCCTCCACGCCGAAAGGGTTAAACGGATTTGAGCTTTTATCCTGATTGTGTTAACTTATGCTCTGACCTTGAACAAATCAGAGCAGATCTTCCGGTCATGCTGGCAGTAAGCACCATATTCACACCTGACTAATTATAATATGTATTTTTATTTCCTGAAGACACAGAATGTAAAATAATTGAATTATGAGTTCTATTTAATCTGCCTATAAAACATGCAATCCTGTATTGTATGATTTTAGTCTTATTTGAATAATATAATCTCAGTTCAATTACATTACGATCACATAAAAGTGTCAAACTTGACGTATAAAAAGGAAAGAGAATACAAATTAGGTTTCGCTCGCAATATAATCAATAATAATTACAGAGATCTAACAGAATACCGATTTGCACATTTTTCAAGTTGGGGTCAAATTTCGATACAAATGTTTTAGTTCCGCGGTAGCCTAGTGGTACGGGTAATGGATTGCTGAGACGAGGTCTCGGGTTCGATCCCAGGTTTTACCATGGCATACACCAATGACTTTTCGATGCTTTTCGAAGTTATGTGTGTATTCATCGCAGGTTTATAAGTGCCCGGTTAATGGCAATAGGCCCGCCAGCTATATATATATACATTGGGACCTTAACATAAACTGGCGAAATGTAGGTGCTAGCACCTCTGCCTACCCCTTCGGGGATATAGGCGTGAGTTTATGTTATGTTATATTATGTTTTAGTGTGCGAGAATTCTTTCGATTACATTTATGAGGCCGTAATTAAATCGGAACGAAATTATAACTTTATATTACGGAAAATAACTACCTGGTTATTCACGCTTCAAAAACTATTTGCATCATTGTCTGAAATAGGTTACGTATCAAAATCCCAAATTACATAATACCGATGTACGAAAAACCGAAGTTCATACATTATTTATTTATTTATTACACACATCATACACCATTATTACAGAAATGTACAATGTGATAGTGTAGACATATTTTTTTTTAAATTGAACTTATGTTCAAAATGAGTAGGTACAATACTAATCACAAATATTAATAAAAAATTGAATATGAATCAGAACTAAAACTAATTTTATTTCACCTTCTACATAACTACGCCAATTTGTAAATCTCTGTAGTCAAAAATAAATGTATTTTGTCATAAACACCTTATGTATGTTCTACTTCCAACGAATCAGGATTTGACTTTTTGACCATTGCTGACAGATACATACATATAATTACGCCTTTATCCCTGGAGGGCTAGGCAGAGATGAATTAACACCCACATTTCACCAATAATTGTATTTGCTCTCACGTAATAGGGGGTGAGCCTATTGCCGTATTCCGGGCACTATCGTTGACTCGAGCTTTGCATCCGAGGCTGAGTCTGATATATATAAATCGCGAAGGACTTCTGGCGTCTTTACAAACTACCACCCGGCGGCGTCCACTGAATGTAGTGAGATTTTTAATGTTTTCAATGCGTATGTAAGATGTTTTAATCAGTATCATATCAGTAGTCGACGTCAAATTTCATTTAAACGTTAAATGGTGATATTCAAATTAAATATTTCTAGCTGAATTTGTGCGTCCGTTCACTCTTCAATCTTTCTTGCACACTGAATACCTGCGTATAGGGTAGAGCGGGGCTTGTTGAGCATAGGGGCAAGTTGGGCAATCGAAATATCTCGAAAACTATTCACCGTACGTATTGGTATCGTATGGCGGAAAGAGGGTGGCGCGGGAGGGGTAAACATCACACGATCGCTAGTGGCCGCTGGGTAAGCGAGTGAGGCGCACGGACGTTTTGTTTATTTTAAGACCAAAAAGTAAAAACGTCATTTATCGCAAGTTTTCGTCTGTATTAGTCAAATGTTATTTGTTTCTATTCAGGTAAGTGTTAATCTTCCATATAATTATCGTACTTTTGATATGCAGAGAGGTTCTGGGTATAATTCTCACGGTTTTTTTATAACATCACTTTTATTTTGAAATTCTGGGTTGGGGTTAGTTGAGCATAGTTGCTCAACTTACCCCATGATTCAAACAACTAAACTAATAAATGATTTATTTTTTGTTAGGATGCGGACTTACAAGAGAAAACTACAAGATGTTCTAACACTACAGAAAATTTTAAAAATGCTGCAAAAGGCTGTGAACGATGAAGGTAAAAGTGTTAATGCCACCGATACAGAATTCTGTATCAAACGGATGACTTTGACAAGATATCTGAAAAAATTAAATGAAGGTGTCGATTCATCCATGGGCTATGCAACACCGAGACAAGTATTTTCTTCTACACAGGAAGATTCATTGAAAAAATACTTGCTACAAATGGCATCAATCTTCTACGGATATTCTCCAAAAGATGTCGGTCGCCTTGCCTACGAACGTGCTAATAAATTCCGCTTCACTTCAGCGATGTTCGGATCCTTATTGGTAAGAGCCGAGGCCCAAGCCTTGTATGCAGATTGCTTGCGGTCTCTAGCTTCCCTGCAAGGCCTATTAAACCACGGGCGTTTGCTCGCTCCGTTACGTTATTGTTTTGTTGATTCTACTTTTGGTTAATTATTCAAAGAAAATTACTATAAGTTTTGTTGTCTCTGTCACTAAAAGACTATAAATAAAGAACTGATTGTTAAACACTTATTTTATTTCATCACTAGTCAACATTGAACCTATAGTTTCATTATACTTTCTTGGTGCTCAACTTGCCCCATACCATTGCTCAACTTACCCCACCTATGGGGTACATTGAGCGTACTTGACTTTCTGAATTAAAACAGCTGTAGCTCTTAAATTTGACTTATTACAAAAAAATACTATTGACACTTTTGTTAAGCGATAAACAACAAATCCATCAAGCCGCATAACAATTTATTGAGACGTATCATTAAGCAGCTACATCCGTTCAAGTAAAAATTTGCTCAACTAGCCCCGCCCTACCCTACCTACTAAACACTGCATGCACATTCCTGCCTCCATCCGAATGTATGTTTAAATCAATTCCGTATAATGCTCTGCAAATATCATAATGATTATAATAACTAAATTACATCCATCTACTATTGAATTGAGATTGGTTCCGTATAACTGAATTAGTTCGTCCGTTCACTCTTAAATCTTTCTTGCACACTGAATATCTCCGTATACGTTCAAAACACTGCATGCACATTCCCGCCTCCATCCAACTGCATGTTGAAATCAATTCCGTATAATGCTCTGCATATATCATAATGATTTAATAACTACATGACATCTATCTACTATTGAATTCAGATTGGTTCCGAATACTGTTTTTGAATTATTGTATCCAGCTTATCAGCCAAGAGGCTTCCATCTATATAAGGGCTTATAAAGACTCCAGGCACAGATATTAAATAACTAATAGTTAGCATACAAAAATGACAATACCTATAATGACATTCGGCGCGTGGAACGTGAGAACGCTTGTTGATCGCGATGGCAACGCCTGCCCTGAACGCAAAACTGCCATAGTAGCTCGGGAACTTCATCGATATAACGTGGATTGCCTTGCCGATGAAGGAGAGCTGATAGAAGAAGGTGGCGGCTATACTTTCTTTTGGAAAGGTACCACAGCTTCCGAACCGCGACGTTCAGGCGTAGGGTTTGCCATCAAGAATCACATAGCTAAGCGACTTGAGGAGCACCCTATGCATTCTTCAGACCGCGTTACCACACTGCGCCTTCACGGACAAAGACAATTACCTTAATGTCATCAGTGTCTATGCCCCTACGCTAGACAAGGCTGATGACATCAAAGATAAATTCTACGAGGAACTATCTCAATGCCTTGACAGCATAAACGCCAGAGAGCAGGTTATATTGCTAGGCAATTTCAATGCCAGAGTTGGACGGGACAATGAGGCTTGGCCTGGAGTCTTGGGTAGACACGGAGTCGGCAACATGAACAGCAATGGTCAGTTGCTACTCAGTCTTTGTGCTCATTTTGAGCTTGCAATATCGAACACTATGTTCAGACTTGCCGCTAAGCACAAGACAACGTGGATGCATCCTCGATCCGAAACACTGGCACTTGATTGATTATACTTGTCAGGCAGAGAGATACTGGTCAAGTCCAAGTCCAACGTAGATCGATCATCTGATTTACAAAATGTGAGTACCTCAACTCCCTCTTTCCATTGAGCTGGATGAGCCCCTGTCATATGATGAGGTTGTCTCTGCTATCAGGCAGCAACAGAAGCGAGCGGTTGGTATTGACCTTATACCGGGAGAGCTGTTATAATACGGCGGCGGGGAGTTGTAGATGTTGGTTTGGAAACTTTTTGCTCGTATGTGGGAGGAAGAGCGAGTCCCGGATGACTTTAAAGTGTCTCGCATTTGTACCTTTATTTGTATTTTTATTTGGAGGAAGGACATGACGGTATCTCCCGTCCAAAATTGAGCAGTCCGTCTGGGTAAGTACCTCCGCCCTACAGAATACCCCGGTTATAAAAACCTTGTGTTGTGTTCCCGGCGGTGAGTAGGGTAGCCAGAGCCCACTGGAGAGGTTCTGTGCTGTCAGTAGGAAGACCAAAGGCTTAAATTGACCCCACTGACTGGTGGGGGCGTGAAATGTTGGCGCGGTGGTCAGGGAGACTCGGTGAAACGGTTATCCGCTGGCCGCCCGCAGGCTGTACGGTTTCCGAACCTGGGGATTACTTAATCTCCGCCTCAGGAGGCTGAACCAGCAGCCTGTGTAAAGTTCCCGGTGCTGTAGCCATGCCGGAGGAGGAGACCGGAGTGGACCTGGCTTCAGTATCTGAGAGGGGACCGGGGGCCCTTCCGCCCATCGCGCCAGCCAGTCACACAACCCCAACTTGTCTGTGGGCTCTGGTTGTATGTGGCTGAGGTCTCCTAGGACTGATTTTGCGGGAAGGGCTGCTCACGACTTCGCTCTAACTTATGGGCTCTCTCAACTGGTGCATTCTATCACTAGCACACCAGAAATTGAGACCCACAGAAGCTCTATACTGGACCTTCTGCTGACTACGCGCCCGGATGAATACCCTTAAGGGTGGAAGCACCTCTCGGTAATTCGGACCACAGCCTCGTCCGGGCGCAAGTGTCACTCGCGCGGCCTGAACCACCGCGGCCACCTCAGTGGCGGCATGTGTGGCACTACAAGTCGGCAGACTGGGACGGACTGCGAGAATTCTTCGCGTCGTACCCGTGGAGGCAGCTTTACTTCTCTTCTGATGATCCAAGCTCCTGTGCAACAGCAGTCGCTGACGCGATTCTAGTGGGTATGGAATGTTACGTCCCCAACCGCTGGGTCGCGACAGGAGCGAGCAAACGCCCGTGGTTTAATAGGCCTTGCAGGGAAGCTAGAGACCGCAAGCAATCTGCATACAAGGCTTGGACCACGGCTCTTGCCAATAAGGATCCGAACATCGCTGAGGTGAAGCGGAAGTTGAATGCTGCTTCAAGGTCCAGTAAAAAGGCAACGTCTAGAGCAAAGTTTGAGTTTTGCTAGCGCGCTACCCATCTGGCAGTCGTGCATTTTGGTCGCTCGCTAAAGCTGCTGAGGGAAACTTCTGCCAGGCTTGCCTTCCGCCGCTGCAAAAATCCGACGGTAGTCTGGCCCATGGCGCTAAGGAGAAGGCCGATCTTTTGGGTAATCTCTTTGCGTCAAACTCGACTATGAACGACTGGAACGCCGAACCACCCATCATCCCCAGCTGTGGTGCTTCGATGACCTAAATTAAAATCACACAACGGGTGGTCCGGCACGAGCTTAAGTCCCTAGATGTTCGGAAGTCGAGTAGGCCGGACGGCACACCGGCGATGGTGCTTAAGCACTGTGCCCCCGAGCTGTGCCCTGTACTTACACGACTTTTCGCACTCTCATACTCCGCAAGGCAGGTCCCGGCCTCGTGGAAGACTGCATTCGTGCACCCTGTACTGAGGTACGGATCTGTCCTGTCACCTTTCTTAGGAAAGGTGACAGGACAGATCCGACCAATTACAGGCCTATCGCTATAACCTCCCTTCTCTCGAAGGTTATGGAGCGTGTTATTAATACACAACTCCTGAGGTACCTTGAAGGAAACGATCTACTGAGCAACCGACAGTACGGTTTTCGCCACCGTCGCTCTACCGGTGACCTTCTTGTGTATCTCACAAACCGGTGGGCGCAAGCCATCGAAAGTCGAGGTGAGGCACTAGCGGTCAGCCTCGATGTAGCGAAGGCCTTCGATCGGGTCTGGCACAAAGGTCTTCTTACGAAGTTGCCATATTATGGACTCCTCGAAGGATTGTGCGAATGGATCTCCAGCTTTTTGTCCAACAGAAGCATCCAAGCCGTCGTCGACGGCAGCTGCTCGGACCGCATGAACATAAACGCTGGTGTCCCACAAGGCTCCGTGTTGTCTCCGACGCTGTTTCTGCTGCATATCAATGACATGCTGTCTGATGGCTCCATTCATTGTTATGCGGGCGACAGTACCGGGGACACGTGTTACACGGGCCGTGCAAATATCCCTCAGTCCGAGGTGGAGAAGAGTCGCGAACAACTTGTGTCTGAAATCGAGACTACTCTCTCTGGAATATCCGATTGGGGACGACTAAACCTAGTCCAAGTCAACCCCACTAAGACACAAGTATGTGTATTCACCGCTAAGAAAACCCCATTCATTGTAACGCCGCAATTCCTGGGCACACCGCTTACCATCTCCCTGAGTAAAGGGATAATTGATGTCGATATCTCCAGTGACGTCCAATACCGAAGTCATTTGCAGGAAAAGGTTAACTTGGCATCAAGAAAGCTCGGAGTGCTCAACAGGGCGAAGCAGTATTTCACTGCGGGGCAGCAACTCCTTCTTTATAAAGCACAGGTCCGGCCTCACATGGAGTACTGCTGTCACCTTTTTGCTGGAGCACCTGCATACCAACTTGACCCCTTCGACTCGTTGCAAAGACGGGCATTGAGGCTGGTTGACAATCCCATACTCACAGGTAGAGTGGAACCTCTTAGCCTTAGGAGGGATTTTGCCTCATTGTGTGTGTTCTGCCGCCTATACAATGGTTTGTGCTCAGATGAATTGTTAGACATGATGCCCGTAGCTACATTGTATCATCGCACCTCTCGCCATAGGCAGGGAATTCATCCCCACACATTGCGACCTGAGACGGTGCGCACTGTGCGGTATGAAAGAAACTTCATCCGACGCACACTCAAGCTGTGGAATGACCTCCCTGCTGCGGTTTTCCCAAGTGCCTACAATATGGAGTTCTTCAAGAGGGGCATCAGAAGGTTTCCCTATGGTCGGCAGCGCGAGTGTGACACCCCTGGTGTTGCATACGTCCATAGGCCACGGTAACCGCTTCCCATCAGGTGGGCCGTGTGCTTGTCTGCCAACTAAGTGGTATAAAAAATTAAAAAAAAACCCTCTACAAAAACAAGGGTGACCGTTCCGACTGCAACTCTAACCGCGGTATTTCGCTTTTGTCAGCCCTGGGAAAGGCCTTGGCCAGAGTCCTTTTAAACCGCTTAAAAGCTCTGTCTGAAAAGATACTGCCAGAAACCCAGTTTGGCTTCCGACCTGAACGAACCACCTCTGAAGCAATCTTTTCTGTGCGTCAACTGCAAGAAAATAGCAGAGAACAGGGTCGTCCGCTTTATCTCCGCTGTGTTGACCTGGAGAAGGCATTCGACAGTGTGCCTCGGGAAGCTCTCTGGATGATGCTTGGGAAGCTAGGGTGCACGGAGAAGTTTGTGAGACTTCTTAGACTCCTGCATAACGACATGCAATGCTGCGTCGGTGTCGATGGTGAACAATCAAATTTCTTACTCGTTACCTGTGGGGTGAAACAAGGGTGTGTTCTAGCGCCCACACTGTTCGCCAAGTACTTTGCAGTAATAGTCAGTGATGTTTTACGAACTCTTTCTGAGGGAGTACGCATCCGCTTCCGCACAGATGGCGGAGGATGGTCTTTTCAATTTGGCCAGACTTAAGGCGCGCACTAAGGTCTCCCTATACAATGATTACAGAAATCATGTATGCTTATGCTTTGTGGCAGAATCCCCTGATGGCCTGCAACAGCTAATGTCCAGTTGTCACCAAGCTTGCTGCAAGTTCGGCCTTAAAATCAGTGTCAAGAAGACGGAGGTGATGTCTCTGGACACACATGGTCACGAGACACTGTCTATACAGCTAGGTCAGGACATGCTCAAGCAGGTTGACCAGTTTTGCTATCTGGGGAGTACTATAACATCCAAGTATGACCTTGATGATGAGATCGGCAGCAGGATCTATGCCGCAGCTGCGATATTTGGGAAGCTGCATTCCAAGGTTTTCTGCTCAAATGACCTTAAGCTGGCCACCAAAATATCTGTTTACATGGCAGTTGTGCTGTCAAACCTCTTATATTCCTCTGAGATGTGGTGTGTGTATCGGCACCACATACGTACTCTGGATCGTTTCCACCTCAAGTGCCTACAGTCTATCTTTAAAGGGTAAGTTGGGCTCGCTTAACTGTAGCTTATGTAACGTCAATCAATTACTTTTTGATGAAGTGTGTCCGGAATGAGGCTCAAAGAAAGCAATTATATTGTTACGTGCACAGGGTACAAATAAATGCCGTGTACTCAACGAAGGAATTTATTAGCTCACCACAAACTAGACAATTAAATCACTAGTGCACACAGTACTATTCAACAGTTCCAGTCGCTCAGTAGTTCACAGTAGTCCACAGTCGTTGCTCAGGTCACAGGTATAATCTTCTTCGGTTGCTTAAGCTCGCTGTGTTTGTTAGCGATCTCAAAGACAGAATGAATGGTGTCGCTATGCGAGCGTGTTCATATACCTCTCAATTAGGAGGGTCGAATCATCTAGAAAATACGCGAGCGATAACTATCCACTCTCTTTTGAAGTTTGCCGCCGTCACTGAACTTTCGAGTTCATTCTCGATATTCACCTATTGTTTTCATTTATTCAAAAGAGTAGGTACTCGTAGGTAGGTTGTGACTTTGTGTTGACAATTCTAGATTTTTCTATGCCAATCGGTAGAGTACCTCGTCACTAACAATGCGTTTTTATTTCTTGAAGATCCGGTTATTAGTTTTCGAGATATCGACGTCAGTCGTAACAATATGGTAACGGTAATAACAATATGGGCCTATGTAACAGTATCCTCGCTAGTCCAACTTCTGAGGAGCCGAAAAAATTGTATTCCTTAGCTAAGATTTGCTGTATAGATCATTGATTGAACACCATGTATTCAACAATTCCAATGAGGGCGACATAGTCACGCTATGACTAAGACCTCAATCCTCAATAACAACTGAAGATTTAAAAAAAACTATCTATAGGTAATAATAGATCAAATAAATAACCATTTTTAAAGCTTTCACTTTGGTGACAAACTTACATCACGGCTCGCACATGTCTGTTTGTTTAAAAACTTCGGCACGCGAGCGCGCTGAAGCCCGCCGCCCACCCCGCCGTCCCTCGTGAACCCCGAATAGACCCCTCAGACACCGTACCTAGTGCCCGTTTAAGGATATTTAAAAGACGCAAGATTGTTGTCACGAAAACATGATAAAAACTTTACAAATTAAGTACGATATTCAATGGACACATTTCAGTCGGGCGACGGCCGAACTATATTATACGCTAAAAGGCGTTGTAGTGATGGAATTACGTCCATGCCAATTTTTCGCCCTAGCATTCTATTGATCATAAGGAACATTTGGGCTGAAAATGAGAGTCGGTTAATCTTGCGTCCGTATTTCGGACGCACAAAGTCAGTCGGACGCGGCATCATCGGTAAATAACGCCATGTAGGACGCAACATGTCCTTCAAGATTTATATATATATATATATATATATATATATATATATATATATATATATATATATATATAAATCGCGAAGGACTTCTTGCGTCTTTACAAACTACCACCCGGCGGCGTCCACTGAATGTAGTGAGATTTTTAATGTTTTCAATGCGTATGTAAGATGTTTTAATCAGTATCATATCAGTAGTCGACGTCAAATTTCATTTAAACGTTAAATGGTGATATTCAAATTAAATATTTCTAGCTGAATTTGTGCGTCCGTTCACTCTTCAATCTTTCTTGCACACTGAATACCTGCGTATACCTACTAAACACTGCATGCACATTCCTGCCTCCATCCGAATGTATGTTTAAATCAATTCCGTATAATGCTCTGCATATATCATAATGATTATAATAACTAAATTACATCCATCTACTATTCAATTGAGATTGGTTCCGTATAACTGAATTAGTTCGTCCGTTCACTCTTAAATCTTTCTTGCACACTGAATATCTCCGTATACGTTCAAAACACTGCATGCACATTCCCGCCTCCATCCAACTGCATGTTGAAATCAATTCCGTATAATGCTCTGCATATATCATAATGATTTAATAACTACATGACATCTATCTACTATTGAATTCAGATTGGTTCCGAATACTGTTTTTGAATTATTGTATCCAGCTTATCAGCCAAGAGGCTTCCATCTATATAAGGGCTTATAAAGACTCCAGGCACAGATATTAAATAACTAATGGTTAGCATACAAAAATGACAATACCTATAATGACATTCGGCGCGTGGAACGTGAGAACGCTTGTTGATCGCGATGGCAACGCCTGCCCTGAACGCAAAACTGCCATAGTAACTCGGGAACTTCATCGATATAACGTGGATTGCCTTGCCGATGAAGGAGAGCTGATAGAAGAAGGTGGCGGCTATACTTTCTTTTGGAAAGGTACCACAGCTTCCGAACCGCGACGTTCAGGCGTAGGGTTTGCCATCAAGAATCACATAGCTAAGCGACTTGAGGAGCACCCTATGCATTCTTCAGACCGCGTTACCACACTGCGCCTTCACGGACAAAGACAATTACCTTAATGTCATCAGTGTCTATGCCCCTACGCTAGACAAGGCTGATGACATCAAAGATAAATTCTACGAGGAACTATCTCAATGCCTTGACAGCATAAACGCCAGAGAGCAGGTTATATTGCTAGGCAATTTCAATGCCAGAATTGGACGGGACAATGAGGCTTGGCCTGGAGTCTTGGGTAGACACGGAGTCGGCAACATGAACAGCAATGGTCAGTTGCTACTCAGTCTTTGTGCTCATTTTGAGCTTGCAATATCGAACACTATGTTCAGACTTGCCGCTAAGCACAAGACAACGTGGATGCATCCTCGATCCGAAACACTGGCACTTGATTGATTATACTTGTCAGGCAGAGAGATACTGGTCAAGTCCAAGTCCAACGTAGATCGATCATCTGATTTACAAAATGTGAGTCTAATACCTCAACTCCCTCTTTCCATTGAGCTGGATGAGCCCCTGTCATATGATGAGGTTGTCTCTGCTATCAGGCAGCAACAGAAGCGAGCGGTTGGTATTGACCTTATACCGGGAGAGCTGTTATAATACGGCGGCGGGGAGTTGTAGATGTTGGTTTGGAAACTTTTTGCTCGTATGTGGGAGGAAGAGCGAGTCCCGGATGACTTTAAAGTGTCTCGCATTTGTACCTTTATTTGTATTTTTATTTGGAGGAAGGACATGACGGTATCTCCCGTCCAAAATTGAGCAGTCCGTCTGGGTAAGTACCTCCGCCCTACAGAATACCCCGGTTATAATAACCTTGTGTTGTGTTCCCGGCGGTGAGTAGGGTAGCCAGAGCCCACTGGAGAGGTTCTGTGCTGTCAGTAGGAAGACCAAAGGCTTAAATTGACCCCACTGACTGGTGGGGGCGTGAAATGTTGGCGCGGTGGGGGAGACTCGGTGAAACGGTTATCCGCTGGCCGCCCGCAGGCTGTACGGTTTCCGAACCTGGGGATTACTTAATCTCCGCCTCAGGAGGCTGAACCAGCAGCCTGTGTAAAGTTCCCGGTGCTGTAGCCATGCCGGAGGAGGAGACCGGAGTGGACCTGGCTTCAGTATCTGAGAGGGGACCGGGGGCCCTTCCGCCCATCGCGCCAGCCAGTCAAACAACCCCAACTTGTCTGTGGGCTCTGGTTGTATGTGGCTGGGGTCTCCTAGGACTGATTTTGCGGGAAGGGCTGCTCACGACTTCGCTCTAACTTATGGGCTCTCTCAACTGGTGCATTCTATCACTAGAACACCAGAAATTGAGACCCACAGAAGCTCTATACTGGACCTTCTGCTGACTACGCGCCCGGATGAATACCCTTAAGGGTGGAAGCACCTCTCGGTAATTCGGACCACAGCCTCGTCCGGGCGCAAGTGTCACTCGCGCGGCCTGAACCACCGCGGCCACCTCAGTGGCGGCATGTGTGGCACTACAAGTCGGCAGACTGGGACGGACTGCGAGAATTCTTCGCGTCGTACCCGTGGAGGCAGCTTTACTTCTCTTCTGATGATCCAAGCTCCTGTGCAACAGCAGTCGCTGACGCGATTCTAGTGGGTATGGAATGTTACGTCCCCAACCGCTGGGTCGCGACAGGAGCGAGCAAACGCCCGTGGTTTAATAGGCCTTGCAGGGAAGCTAGAGACCGCAAGCAATCTGCATACAAGGCTTGGACCACGGCTCTTGCCAATAAGAATCCGAACATCGCTGAGGTGAAGCGGAAGTTGAATGCTGCTTCAAGGTCCAGTAAAAAGGCAACGTCTAGAGCAAAGTTTGAGTTTTGCTTGCGCGCTACCCATCTGGCAGTCGTGCATTTTGGTCGCTCGCTAAAGCTGCTGAGGGAAACTTCTGCCAGGCTTGCCTTCCGCCGCTGCAAAAATCCGACGGTAGTCTGGCCCATGGCGCTAAGGAGAAGGCCGATCTTTTGGGTAATCTCTTTGCGTCAAACTCGACTATGAACGACGGGAACGCCGAACCACCCATCATCCCCAGCTGTGGTGCTTCGATGACCTAAATTAAAATCACACAACGGGTGGTCCGGCACGAGCTTTAGTCCCTAGATGTTCGGAAGTCGAGTAGGCCGGACGGCATACCGGCGATGGTGCTTAAGCACTGTGCCCCCGAGCTGTGCCCTGTACTTACACGACTTTTCGCACTCTCATACTCCGCAAGGCAGGTCCCGGCCTCGTGGAAGACTGCATTCGTGCACCCTGTACTGAGGTACGGATCTGTCCTGTCACCTTTCTTAGGAAAGGTGACAGGACAGATCCGACCAATTACAGGCCTATCGCTATAACCTCCCTTCTCTCGAAGGTTATGGAGCGTGTTATTAACACACAACTCCTGAGGTACCTTGAAGGAAACGATCTACTGAGCAACCGACAGTACGGTTTTCGCCACCGTCGCTCTACCGGTGACCTTCTTGTGTATCTCACAAACCGGTGGACGCAAGCCATCGAAAGTCGAGGTGAAGCACTAGCGGTCAGCCTCGATGTAGCGAAGGCCTTCGATCGGGTCTGGCACAAAGGTCTTCTTACGAAGTTGCCATATTATGGACTCCTCGAAGGATTGTGCGAATGGATCTCCAGCTTTTTGTCCAACAGAAGCATCCAAGCCGTCGTCGACGGCAGCTGCTCGGACCGCATGAACATAAACGCTGGTGTCCCACAAGGCTCCGTGTTGTCTCCGACGCTGTTTCTGCTGCATATCAATGACCTGCTGTCTGATGGCTCCATTCATTGTTATGCGGGCGACAGTACCGGGGACACGTGTTACACGGGCCGTGCAAATATCCCTCAGTCCGAGGTGGAGAAGAGTCGCGAACAACTTGTGTCTGAAATCGAGACTACTCTCTCTGGAATATCCGATTGGGGACGACTAAACCTAGTCCAAGTCAACCCCACTAAGACACAAGTATGTGTATTCACCGCTAAGAAAACCCCATTCATTGTAGCGCCGCAATTCCTAGGCACACCGCTTACCATCTCCCTGAGTATAGGGATAATTGGTGTCGATATCTCAGTGACGTCCAATACCGAAGTCATTTGCAGGACAAGGTTAACTTGGCATCAAGAAAGCTCGGAGTGCTCAACAGGGCGAAGCAGTATTTCACTGCGGGGCAGCAACTCCTTCTTTATAAAGCACAGGTCCGGCCTCACATGGAGTACTGCTGTCACCTTTTTGCTGGAGCACCTGCGTACCAACTTGACCCCTTCGACTCGTTGCAAAGACGGGCATTGAGGCTGGTTGACAATCCCCTACAAAAACAAGGGTGACCGTTCCGACTGCAACTCTAACCGCGGTATTTCGCTTTTGTCAGCCCTGGGAAAGGCCTTGGCCAGAGTCCTTTTAAACCGCTTAAAAGCTCTGTCTGAAAAGATACTGCCAGAAACCCAGTTTGGCTTCCGACCTGAACGAACCACCTCTGAAGCAATCTTTTCTGTGCGTCAACTGCAAGAAAATAGCAGAGAACAGGGTCGTCCGCTTTATCTCCGCTGTGTTGACCTGGAGAAGGCATTCGACAGTGTGCCTCGGGAAGCTCTCTGGATGATGCTTGGGAAGCTAGGGTGCACGGAGAAGTTTGTGAGACTTCTTAGACTCCTGCATAACGACATGCAATGCTGCGTCGGTGTCGATGGTGAACAATCAAATTTCTTACTCGTTACCTGTGGGGTGAAACAAGGGTGTGTTCTAGCGCCCACACTGTTCGCCAAGTACTTTGCAGTAATAGTCAGTGATGTTTTACGAACTCTTTCTGAGGGAGTACGCATCCGCTTCCGCACAGATGGCGGAGGATGGTCTTTTCAATTTGGCCAGACTTAAGGCGCGCACTACGGTCTCCCCATACAATGATTACAGAAATCATGTATGCTTATGCTTTGTGGCAGAATCCCCTGATGGCCTGCAACAGCTAATGTCCAGTTGTCACCAAGCTTGCTGCAAGTTCGGCCTTAAAATCAGTGTCAAGAAGACGGAGGTGATGTCTCTGGACACACATGGTCACGAGACACTGTCTATACAGCTAGGTCAGGACATGCTCAAGCAGGTTGACCAGTTTTGCTATCTGGGGAGCACTATAACATCCAAGTGTGACCTTGATGATGAGATCGGCAGCAGGATCTATGCCGCAGCTGCGATATTTGGGAAGCTGCATTCCAAGGTTTTCTGCTCAAATGACCTTAAGCTGGCCACCAAAATATCTGTTTACATGGCAGTTGTGCTGTCAAACCTCTTATATTCCTCTGAGATGTGGTGTGTGTATCGGCACCACAAACGTACTCTGAATCGTTTCCACCTCAAGTGCCTACAGTCTATCTTTAAAGGATAAGTTGGGCTCGCCTAACTGTAGCTTATGTAACGTCAATCAATTACATTTTGATGAAGTGTGTCCGGAATGAGGCTCAAAGAAAGCAATTATATTGTTACGTGCACAGGGTACAAATAAATGCCGTGTACGCAACGAAGGAATTTATTAGCTCACCACAAACTAGACAATTAAATCACTAGTGCACACAGTACTCTTCAACAGTTCCAGTCGCTCAGTAGTTCACAGTAGTCCACAGTCGTTGCTCAGGTCACAGGTATAATCTTCTTCGGTTGCTTAAGCTCGCTGTGTTTGTTAGCGATCTCAAAGACAGAATGAATGGTGTCGCTATGCGAGCGTGTTCATATACCTCTCAATTAGGAGGGTCGAATCATCTAGAAAATACGCGAGCGATAACTATCCACTCTCTTTTGAAGTTTGCCGCCGTCACTGAACTTTCGAGTTCATTCTCGATATTCACCTATTGTTTTCATTTATTCAAAAGAGTAGGTACTCGTAGGTAGGTTGTGACTTTGTGTTGACAATTCTAGATTTTTCTATGCCAATCGGTAGAGTACCTCGTCACTAACAATGCGTTTTTATTTCTTGAAGATCCGGTTATTAGTTTTCGAGATATCGACGTCTGTCGTAACAATATGGTAACGGTAATAACAATATGGGCCTATGTAACAGTATCCTCGCTAGTCCAACTTCTGAGGAGCCGAAAAAATTGTATTCCTTAGCTAAGATTTGCTGTATAGATCATTGATTGAACACCATGTATTCAACAATTCCAATGAGGGCGCTATCACTAACGCTAGCACTAACGCTAACCAAAAATGGTGGCGCGTGGGCCAACGTGTGCGAGTGGACTGTATTGCGGGGAAGCAGATAACTGTTCTATTGACACTTTACACACAAAACAAGACAGGTGGCCGGGCTGCCGAGGATTCGATCCAGGCAGTGAATGCAGCCCGAGAAATTAGGAGAGGATGCACTAACCTTCACGACCCACGTGTTTTTCATCGCAGCCGGTACACGGATCTTCTCTTCCTTGCTCAGGAGCTGCCGTCAGCGTCACTAGATCCCTTGAGGAACACACGAGAGGCACCATCCGATCGGTAAAGGTCTATGAGGCGGTTAAAATACAACAAATATTATTCATTTCTGAGAGACGCGCGCGCGCGATCGCCTTTACGCTGGCTAGTTCAAAGCGAGACTCTTAAATCTCGAACTAAAGTGAGGTAAACAACAAATATGAAATGACTTAATCTTAGCGGCACAGAGCAGCGAGGCGGCGCGAGCGACACTCGGCAGATAGGTAGGTACCTACAACTGTGAATGCACGCTTGAACAAACGCGCATAGCAACAAGGTCGTACGTACCTACGCGATGGTCGCTGTCTAGGTTCAACTATTATTTCCGAGATTAAGTATTGCGTAATATCTATTCAAATTAAAATACTTTCGTATGAATTGGGATGAGATGCGAGCGAGGTAGGCACAGCCACGTGTCTACCCACGCAGGTACTAGGCAAATACGACGTGAGCCGAGAACAACGTAATTGAAAAAAACAAAACAAAGCCAAATGCGTTAGGTATTACACTGTGCCTATGCACTAGGGTGTCTGAGTATACCTAAGATCTAAGCCTAAATGTCTGGATGCGGGGTTTTCTACTAAAATAACCAGGCACTTAGGTGCGATGCGAAAATTGTGAACTACGATTAAGTGTTGATATGATACCTAACCTATTTATGTATTAGGTAGGTACAATGCGAGCCAGCGGCGAACGGACAACAAATTCTAAGCCTAAGTGTCTGGATGCGGGGTTTTCTACTAAAATAACCAGGCACTTAGGTGCGGTGCGCTCATTCCCATTAGAATAATAACAAAATACGAACTACGGCTAAGAATCCGGCTCGATCCGGACCAAAAATGGTGGCGCGTGGGCCAACGTGTGCGAGTGGACTGTATTGCGGGGAAGCAGATAACTGTTCTATTGACACTTTACACACAAAACAAGACAGGTGGCCGGGCTGCCGAGGATTCGATCCAGGCAGTGAATGCAGCCCGAGAAATTAGGAGAGGATGCACTAACCTTCACGACCCACGTGTTTTTCATCGCAGCCGGTACACGGATCTTCTCTTCCTTGCTCAGGAGCTGCCGTCAGCGTCACTAGATCCCTTGAGGAACACACGAGAGGCACCATCCGATCGGTAAAGGTCTATGAGGCGGTTAAAATACAACAAATATTATTCATTTCTGAGAGACGCGCGCGCGCGATCGCCTTTACGCTGGCTAGTTCAAAGCGAGACTTGTCACGCTATGACTAAGACCTCAATCCTCAATAACAACTGAAGATTAAAAAAAAACTATCTATAGGTAATAATAGATCAAATAAATAACCATTTTTAAAGCTTTCACTTTGGTGACAAACTTACATCACGGCCCGCACATGTCTGTTTGTTTAAAAACTTCGGCACGCGAGCGCGCTGAAGTCTCGTGAACCCCGAATAGACCCCTCAGACACCGTACCTAGTGCCCGTTTAAGGATATTTAAGAGACGCAAGATTGTTGTCACGAAAACATGATAAAAACTTTACAAATTAAGTACGATATTCAATGGACACATTAAGATCGGTGAACTGAACTCAAAGTATACGTGGTAAAGTATACGCTGAACACTAGTGCCCTCCAAATTTCAGTCGGGCGACGGCCGAACTATATTATACGCTAAAAGGCGTTGTAGTGATGGAATTACGTCCATGCCAATTTTTCGCCCTAGCATTCTATTGATCATAAGGAACATTTGGGTTGAAAATGAGGGTCGGTTAATCTTGCGTCCGTATTTCGGACGCACAAAGTCAGTCGGACGCGGCATCATCGGTAAATAACGCCATGTAGGACGCAACATGTCCTTCAAGATTTATATATATATATATATATATATATCTGATTTTACATAGCCCCATCCCTTAGTCGCCTTGTACGACACCGCATGGGAAGAGATGGGGTGGTCCTAATTCTTCTATGCCGGAAACCACGCGGAGACTGAAGTTCACTATATCGAAATTTAATTTTTGGGCATTTGTGTTTGGGTGGTTATAAAAAAATATATCCAAGTCGTTTTGAACTTCAAGATTTTAAAATTCGGTATTTTGATACGTGACTCTGAAGCACGGTCTATCCCTACGAACGGAAATAGGTTCCTATAAATCGCATTCCTGTGATTAATAAATCACAGGAAGTCGCGGGCATAGACATTCATATATAATTTCAATTATCATCACCTTTGCGTTAGTTCCGGTTGTATCCGAAACTTGTTGAGAGCCTGAACCAAAGGTGTGCCTCCAAACATAATATATACTAAATATATATCAATCTAATTTCAATATTGTTGGTTTTCCTGTTTATTTGATCGTTTACAATGGGCTTTGATTATTCTGAGCGCTCAGAATAAGGACAAAGGACTACCAGACCCTTTAATTTAATTTAATAATTACGAGCTTAATTAGGTTAATTAGGTATGCAGATAGCTAATTAGCCTTATTAGATCCATAATTATCAATTGAGAACATTTAAATTCCATGCACACTTTCTTGTGAGACTAATGAACACAAAGATTATATAATATTAAATGAATTAAAAACCATAACAAGTTTGTTTTTAACCCCCGACTCAGAAACGACGGGGTGTTATAAATTTGACGCGTCTGTGTGTGTGTGTGTGTGTGTGTGTGTCTGTCTGTGGCATCGTAGCTCCTGAACAGATGAATCGATTTGAATTTAGTTTTTTTGTTTGAAAGGTATATTAAGCGGGAGTGTTCTTAGCTATGTTTGAAAAAAATCTGTCCAAGATGGCCGCCGGCCGCTACAAAATGACGAAGTACATATTTATTATCAACTCCCTCAATATGTATATCAAATGAAAGGGCTTGACTAGTAGAATACAATACAATATGACAAATTTCAAATCTAAGATGGCCGCCACCACGAAATGGCGAATAACATTTTATTTCACAACTCTCTCAATATGGGTATTAAATCAAAGAGCTTGACGAGTAGATCAATTTAAAAAGTGTAAACTAAAAATTTAATTAAAAGGTCCCAATTGAGCAGTCCGACTAGGGAAGTAGCTCCACCCTACAGAATATCACGACTATAATAACCTCATTTTGTGTTCCTGGCAGTGAGTGGATAGCCAGAGCTCATTGGAGAGTTTTTGTGCTGTCAGTAAAAAGACCAAAGGTTTGTCCTGATTGTATCTTCTGCACAGAACGCACAGAAACTCTATGTTGTTACAGGGTCAGCAGCACGGGTGTGACTCCCCTTGTGTTGCACACGTTCATAGGTCAAGGTAAGCTTTTTCCTTCAGGTGGACGTGTGCTTGTCTACCACCTAAGTTGTATAAAAAGAAATCCGTCCCATCTTGGAGTCCGGTCTTCACTATACTGAACTTCCTTTTCTAATGGATTGTTATATTATTTGACTTTTACGAGTGCAACTGCAGTCAGACCACCCCAACCATCTAAGAAGAATCCTACACCAGAGCCTCATCCACCAATTAGTTGGTATACCGGTTTTAAAATGTATGTGTCTATGTACAACAAATGTTTTCATTTAAAGTAGGCAGAATAGAGAAAAATATTCATTGTAAATTTCTAAATTATTGTAAATCTCATTTTAGGTGAACTTTATGTTTTTATGAGCAAATAAATGTCTTTAAACCTAAAATGAGGTTGTTCTCGTACGTCAAACCGAAAATTATAATTAGATGTTTGTACGCCTGTGAGGATTTACAGGCGAGAATAGGTATATGTATGTATGTCTTGGGTCTCGAAGATATTTATTTTATTTTATTTATATTCTTTGTTGTACGCCAATTACAAGATTCATATTACAGAAATTGAGAAGACAAGAGCAGTACAAAGGGCGGCCTTATCGCTTTACACAATTTCTTCCAGGCAACCTTTGGATGGAAATGTATGTTGGTTGGAGTATTTGGGAGTTGTTGGCGTTTAATAACAAAAAAAATAATAATTTATACATACTTATATAAGTGCATATAATATAAAAATACTTAATAATTATATAAATACAATAAACTACCTGCAATATACAATATAATACTACTACAATATAATATATAATTATACACAGATACATATACATATACATATACATATACATATACATATACATATACATATACATATACATATACATATACATATACATATACATATACATATACATATACATATACATATACATATACATATACATATACATATACATATACATATACATATACATATACATATACATATACATATACATATACATATACATATACATATACATATACATATACATATACATATACATATACATATACATATACATATACATATACATATACATATACATATACATATACATATATAAATCTTGAAGGACATGTTGCGTCCTACATGGCGTTATTTACCGATGATGCCGCGTCCGACTGACTTTGTGCGTCCGAAATACGGACGCAAGATTAACCGACCCTCATTTTCAGCCCAAATGTTCCTTATGATCAATAGAATGCTAGGGCGAAAAATTGGCATGGACGTAATTCCATCACTACAACGCCTTTTAGCGTATAATACGTGGGGCGCACTATAAGTTTCCGGAATGAATATGAAAAAATACTATTAAAGGTACAAAATTAATTTATTGTTTTTCAAAATAATCTCCCTTGGCGTCTATGCACTTTTTCATTCGATCAAACCAGTTTAGAAAACTTTTGTGCCACTCCTCTGTGGTGACTTCTGAAACGTGTTTTTCATACTCCTCGACAGCCTCTTCTGGTGATGAAAATCGTTGGCCGCGTAATTGCTTCTTAATTTTTGGGAACAGATAAAAGTCACAAGGTGCCTGGTCGGGACTGTATGCAGGATGACTCATGAGCTCTACATTTTTCGCCTTCAAAAAGTCGTTTGTCTGTCTGGCCGTGTGAGAACTAGCATTGTCGTGGTGCAGGATGATACGGCGTTTACGGTTATTTTTACGGAGTTCGTCAATAACTTCCGGCAAACAAATGGTCGTGTACCAGTCACTATTCACAGTACGACGATTTTCTATAGCAACAGTAGCCACGTGTCCAGTTTTATTAAAAAAAGAAGCAATCATCCGCTTAGATGCACTTTTCACGCGCGCCACTTTGGTTGGTTTCGGCTCATCTTGAAAGACCCATACGCTCGATTGCTGCTTTGTTTTGGGATCGTAGCAATAAATCCATGTTTCGTCACCTGTTACTATGTACCAAACCAAATTTGACGCACCTTCGTTGAATCTGGTAAGCATGGCACTGCACCAAGTGACGCGGTCCGTTTTTTGATCCTCGGTCAAGTTATGTGGGATCCACCGCGAGCACAGCTTTCTCACACCCAAATGTTTGTGTAGGATTGATTGTATTTGACTCATGCCTATTTCTAAGGATGCGCGAATTTCATGGTAGGTCACATGCCTGTCTGTTTCAATCATACGGCGCACAGCATCGATGTTTTTGTTGGTCACAGCGGTGGACGGCCGACCATCGCGAGATTCGTCACTGAGATTGATACGACCACGCTTGAATTCTGCAAACCAGCTATAAACAGTCGTCTTGCATGGAGCTTCATCGCCAAAAGCTGTTTCAAGCCGAGCGATGCTCTGTTGAGCCGTCAAATTACACTTAAAATCGTAGAAAATCATACTACGAAAATTTTCCCGAGTTAAATCCATGTTGATGCAGACACACAATTTTTTAAATGGCGCCACAAGGTAAAAACAAAAGACAGTCAGATGAAACAAACTGTATTCTACAGCCAAAGAGTTCTATTTTCAAATGTTGTAATAAATTTTTAAATATTGTTTATGTAAGTGGCCAGTTCCGGAAACTTTTAGTGTAACCTATGTATAGTTCGGCCGTCGCCCGACTGAAATTTGGAGGGCACTAGTGTTCAGCGTATACTTTACCACGTATACTTTGAGTTCAGTTCACCGATCTTAATGTGTCCATTGAATATCGTACTTAATTTGTAAAGTTTTTATCATGTTTTCGTGACAACAATCTTGCGTCTCTTAAATATCCTTAAACGGGCACTAGGTACGGTGTCTGAGGGGTCTATTCGGGGTTCACGAGGGACGGCGGGGCGGGCGGCGGGCTTCAGCGCGCTCGCGTGCCGAAGTTTTTAAACAAACAGACATGTGCGGACCGTGATGTAAGTTTGTCACCAAAGTGAAAGCTTTAAAAATGGTTATTTATTTGATCTATTATTACCTATAGATAGTTTTTTTTAAATCTTCAGTTGTTATTGAGGATTGAGGTCTTAGTCATAGCGTGACTATGTCGCCCTCATTGGAATTGTTGAACATGGTGTTCAATCAATGATCTATACAGCAAATCTTAGCTAAGGAATACAATTTTTTCGGCTCCTCAGAAGTTGGACTAGCGAGAATACTGTTACATAGGCCCATATTGTTATTACCGTTACCATATTGTTACGACAGACGTCGATATCTCGAAAACTAATAACCGGATCTTCAAGAAATAAAAACGCATTGTTAGTGACGAGGTACTCTACCGATTGGCATAGAAAAATCTAGAATTGTCAACACAAAGTCACAACCTACCTACGAGTACCTACTCTTTTGAATAAATGAAAACAATAGGTGAATATCGAGAATGAACTCGAAAGTTCAGTGACGGCGGCAAACTTCAAAAGAGAGTGGATAGTTATCGCTCGCGTATTTTCTAGATGATTCGACCCTCCTAATTGAGAGGTATATGAACACGCTCGCATAGCGACACCATTCATTCTGTCTTTGAGATCGCTAACAAACACAGCGAGCTTAAGCAACCGAAGAAGATTATACCTGTGACCTGAGCAACGACTGTGGACTACTGTGAACTACTGAGCGACTGGAACTGTTGAAGAGTACTGTGTGCACTAGTGATTTAATTGTCTAGTTTGTGGTGAGCTAATAAATTCCTTCGTTGCGTACACGGCATTTATTTGTACCCTGTGCACGTAACAATATAATTGCTTTCTTTGAGCCTCATTCCGGACACACTTCATCAAAATGTAATTGATTGACGTTACATAAGCTACAGTTAGGCGAGCCCAACTTATCCTTTAAAGATAGACTGTAGGCACTTGAGGTGGAAACGATCCAGAGTACGTTTGTGGTGCCGATACACACACCACATCTCAGAGGAATATAAGAGGTTTGACAGCACAACTGCCATGTAAACAGATATTTTGGTGGCCAGCTTAAGGTCATTTGAGCAGAAAACCTTGGAATGCAGCTTCCCAAATATCGCAGCTGCGGCATAGATCCTGCTGCCGATCTCATCATCAAGGTCACACTTGGATGTTATAGTGCTCCCCAGAAAGCAAAACTGGTCAACCTGCTTGAGCATGTCCTGACCTAGCTGTATAGACAGTGTCTCGTGACCATGTGTGTCCAGAGACATCACCTCCGTCTTCTTGACACTGATTTTAAGGCCGAACTTGCAGCAAGCTTGGTGACAACTGGACATTAGCTGTTGCAGGCCATCAGGGGATTCTGCCACAAAGCATAAGCATACATGATTTCTGTAATCATTGTATGGGGAGACCTTAGTGCGCGCCTTAAGTCTGGCCAAATTGAAAAGACCATCCTCCGCCATCTGTGCGGAAGCGGATGCGTACTCCCTCAGAAAGAGTTCGTAAAACATCACTGACTATTACTGCAAAGTACTTGGCGAACAGTGTGGGCGCTAGAACACACCCTTGTTTCACCCCACAGGTAACGAGTAAGAAATTTGATTGTTCACCATCGACACCGACGCAGCATTGCATGTCGTTATGCAGGAGTCTAAGAAGTTTCACAAACTTCTCCGTGCACCCTAGCTCCCCAAGCATCATCCAGAGAGCTTCCCGAGGCACACTGTCGAATACCTTCTCCAGGTCAACACAGCGGAGATAAAGCGGACGACCCTGTTCTCTGCTATTTTCTTGCAGTTGACGCACAGAAAAGATTGCTTCAGAGGTGGTTCGTTCAGGTCGGAAGCCAAACTGGGTTTCTGGCAGTATCTTTTCAGACAGAGCTTTTAAGCGGTTTAAAAGGACTCTGGCCAAGGCCTTTCCCAGGGCTGACAAAAGCGAAATACCGCGGTTAGAGTTGCAGTCGGAACGGTCACCCTTGTTTTTGTAGAGGGTTTTTTTTTAATTTTTTATACCACTTAGTTGGCAGACAAGCACCCGGCCCACCTGATGGGAAGCGGTTACCGTGGCCTATGGACGTATGCAACACCAGGGGTGTCACACTCGCGCTGCCGACCATAGGGAAACCTTCTGATGCCCCTCTTGAAGAACTCCATATTGTAGGCACTTGGGAAAACCGCAGCAGGGAGGTCATTCCACAGCTTGAGTGTGCGTCGGATGAAGTTTCTTTCATACCGCACAGTGCGCACCGTCTCAGGTCGCAATGTGTGGGGATGAATTCCCTGCCTATGGCGAGAGGTGCGATGATACAATGTAGCTACGGGCATCATGTCTAACAATTCATCTGAGCACAAACCATTGTATAGGCGGCAGAACACACACAATGAGGCAAAATCCCTCCTAAGGCTAAGAGGTTCCACTCTACCTGTGAGTATGGGATTGTCAACCAGCCTCAATGCCCGTCTTTGCAACGAGTCGAAGGGGTCAAGTTGGTATGCAGGTGCTCCAGCAAAAAGGTGACAGCAGTACTCCATGTGAGGCCGGACCTGTGCTTTATAAAGAAGGAGTTGCTGCCCCGCAGTGAAATACTGCTTCGCCCTGTTGAGCACTCCGAGCTTTCTTGATGCCAAGTTAACCTTGTCCTGCAAATGACTTCGGTATTGGACGTCACTGGAGATATCGACACCAATTATCCCTATACTCAGGGAGATGGTAAGCGGTGTGCCCAGGAATTGCGGCGCTACAATGAATGGGGTTTTCTTAGCGGTGAATACACATACTTGTGTCTTAGTGGGGTTGACTTGGACTAGGTTTAGTCGTCCCCAATCGGATATTCCAGAGAGAGTAGTCTCGATTTCAGACACAAGTTGTTCGCGACTCTTCTCCACCTCGGACTGAGGGATATTTGCACGGCCCGTGTAACACGTGTCCCCGGTACTGTCGCCCGCATAACAATGAATGGAGCCATCAGACAGCATGTCATTGATATGCAGCAGAAACAGCGTCGGAGACAACACGGAGCCTTGTGAGACACCAGCGTTTATGTTCATGCGGTCCGAGCAGCTGCCGTCGACGACGGCTTGGATGCTTCTGTTGGACAAAAAGCTGGAGATCCATTCGCACAATCCTTCTAGGAGTCCATAATATGGCAACTTCGTAAGAAGACCTTTGTGCCAGACCCGATCGAAGGCCTTCGCTACATCGAGGCTGACCGCTAGTGCCTCACCTCGACTTTCGATGGCTTGCGCCCACCGGTTTGTGAGATACACAAGAAGGTCACCGGTAGAGCGACGGTGGCGAAAACCGTACTGTCGGTTGCTCAGTAGATCGTTTCCTTCAAGGTACCTCAGGAGTTGTGTATTAATAACACGCTCCATAACCTTCGAGAGAATGGAGGTTATAGCGATAGGCCTGTAATTGGTCGGATCGGTCGGACAGATCCATACCTCAGTACAGGGTGCACGAATGCAGTCTTCCACGAGGCCGGGACCTGCCTTGCGGAGTATGAGAGTGCGAAAAGTCGTGTAAGTACAGGGCACAGCTCGGGGACACAGTGCTTAAGCACCATCGCCGGTATGCCGTCCGGCCTACTCGACTTCCGAACATCTAGGGACTTAAGCTCGTGCCGGACCACCCGTTGTGTGATTTTAATTTAGGTCATCGAAGCACCACAGCTGGGGATGATGGGTGGTTCGGCGTTCCCGTCGTTCATAGTAGAGTTTGACGCAAAGAGATTACCCAAAAGATCGGCCTTCTCCTTAGCGCCATGGGCCAGACTACCGTCGGATTTTTGCAGCGGCGGAAGGCAAGCCTGGCAGAAGTTTCCCTCAGCAGCTTTAGCGAGCGACCAAAATGCACGACTGCCAGATGGGTAGCGCGCAAGCAAAACTCAAACTTTGCTCTAGACGTTGCCTTTTTACTGGACCTTGAAGCAGCATTCAACTTCCGCTTCACCTCAGCGATGTTCGGATCCTTATTGGCAAGAGCCGTGGTCCAAGCCTTGTATGCAGATTGCTTGCGGTCTCTAGCTTCCCTGCAAGGCCTATTAAACCACGGGCGTTTGCTCGCTCCTATCGCGACCCAGCGGTTGGGGACGTAACATTCCATACCCACTAGAATCGCGTCAGCGACTGCTGTTGCACAGGAGCTTGGATCATCAGAAGAGAAGTAAAGCTGCCTCCACGGGTACGACGCGAAGAATTCTCGCAGTCCGTCCCAGTCTGCCGACTTGTAGTGCCACACATGCCGCCACTGAGGTGGCCGCGGTGGTTCAGGCCGCGCGAGTGACACTTGCGCCCGGACGAGGCTGTGGTCCGAATTACCGAGAGGTGCTTCCACCCTTAAGGGGTAGTCAGCAGAAGGTCCAGTATAGAGCTTCTGTGGGTCTCAATTTCTGGTGTTCTAGTGATAGAATGCACCAGTTGAGAGAGCCCATAAGTTAGAGCGAAGTCGTGAGCAGCCCTTCCCGCAAAATCAGTCCTAGGAGACCCCAGCCACATACAACAAGTTGTGTGACTGACTGGCGCGATGGGCGGAAGGGCCCCCGGTCCCCTCTCAGATACTGAAGCCAGGTCCACTCCGGTCTCCTCCTCCGGCATGGCTACAGCACCGGGAACTTTACACAGGCTGCTGGTTCAGCCTCCTGAGGCGGAGATTAAGTAATCCCCAGGTTCGGAAACCGTACAGCCTGCGGGCGGCCAGCGGATAACCGTTTCACCGAGTCTCCCTGACCACCGCGCCAGCATTTCACGCCCCCACCAGTCAGTGGGGTCAATTTAAGCCTTTGGTCTTCCTACTGACAGCACAGAACCTCTCCAGTGGGCTCTGGCTACCCTACTCACCGCCGGGAACACAACACAAGGTTATTATAACCGGGGTATTCTGTAGGGCGGAGGTACTTACCCAGACGGACTGCTCAATTTTGGACGGGAGATACCGTCATGTCCTTCCTCCAAATAAAATACAAATAAAGGTACAAATGCGAGACACTTTAAAGTCATCCGGGACTCGCTCTTCCTCCCACATACGAGCAAAAAGTTTCCAAACCAACATCTACAACTCCCCGCCGCCGTATTATAACAGCTCTCCCGGTATAAGGTCAATACCAACCGCTCGCTTCTGTTGCTGCCTGATAGCAGAGACAACCTCATCATATGACAGGGGCTCATCCAGCTCAATGGAAAGAGGGAGTTGAGGTATTAGGCTCACATTTTGTAAATCAGATGATCGATCTACGTTGGACTTGGACTTGACCAGTATCTCTCTGCCTGACAAGTATAATCAATCAAGTGCCAGTGTTTCGGATCGAGGATGCATCCACGTTGTCTTGTGCTTAGCGGCAATACTGAACATAGTGTTCGATATTGCAAGCTCAAAATGAGCACAAAGACTGAGTAGCAACTGACCATTGCTGTTCATGTTGCCGACTCCGTGTCTACCCAAGACTCCAGGCCAAGCCTCATTGTCCCGTCCAACTCTGGCATTGAAATTGCCTAGCAATATAACCTGCTCTCTGGCGTTTATGCTGTCAAGGCATTGAGATAGTTCCTCGTAGAATTTATCTTTGATGTCATCAGCCTTGTCTAGCGTAGGGGCATAGACACTGATGACATTAAGGTAATTGTCTTTGTCCGTGAAGGCGCAGTGTGGTAACGCGGTCTGAAAAATGCATAGGGTGCTCCTCAAGTCGCTTAGCTATGTGATTCTTGATGGCAAACCCTACGCCTGAACGTCGCGGTTCGGAAGCTGTGGTACCTTTCCAAAAGAAAGTATAGCCGCCACCTTCTTCTATCAGCTCTCCTTCATCGGCAAGGCAATCCACGTTATATCGATGAAGTTCCCGAGCTACTATGGCAGTTTTGCGTTCAGGGCAGGCGTTGCCATAGCGATCAACAAGCGTTCTCACGTTCCACGCGCCGAATGTCATTATAGGTATTGTCATTTTTGTATGCTAACTATTAGTTATTTAATATCTGTGCCTGGAGTCTTTATAAGCCCTTATATAGATGGAAGCCTCTTGGCTGATAAGCTGGATACAATAATTCAAAAACAGTATTCGGAACCAATCTGAATTCAATAGTAGATAGATGTCATGTAGTTATTAAATCATTATGATATATGCAGAGCATTATACGGAATTGATTTCAACATGCAGTTGGATGGAGGCGGGAATGTGCATGCAGTGTTTTGAACGTATACGGAGATATTCAGTGTGCAAGAAAGATTTAAGAGTGAACGGACGAACTAATTCAGTTATACGGAACCAATCTCAATTCAATAGTAGATGGATGTAATTTAGTTATTATAATCATTATGATATATCGCACCTTTAGAATTATAGTGACCTATTTAAAAAATAGCAATTTTTGAAAAACGTTAAGTAAAGATTTGGTATGTTAATGTTTTTTGTAAAAATGGAGAATATTAGAATGACATGTCATAAAACTTAGGTAAATGTAATTTAATTTGATTGTTAACATATTTATCTACATGCATTATATGAAATTAAATCAACAAATCTCTATTAAGTATTTTTTATAATTTTTTTAAAAAAAGCTGTCGATATTAGGTCTCTATAATATTAAAGCTACAGTTTTTATGGAGACTTTTTGTTTAATAGGTCTCTTTATTTCTGAATAGTTGTTCAAAATTTTGTATTTATCCTTAGTAAGTCACTCTATTATTGAATTTTAGTATATTATTAGGGTTTATTTTAATAAAAGCTACAAAATATTATAGTAAGAAAGGTTTATTAGAAAGTATAAATCAGTAAGTAAATATCAGTCCAGTTTTCAATAAGGCTTATCATATTTATAGAAGTCTTTAATCAATGCTATGTCACAGATTGTAAAGAAAACTAACAACTTAATAGATAATTTCTAAAAGTTAACATTGCTTTACATTATCTTCTAGCCTATATAATTACTAACAATAAAATCACGTTGTACTTAGGTATTATAGTAACAAAGAATGTGGTAATCACATCACATCAGTTTTTATAAAATTATACTAATTATAAACTGAAAAATATTTAAATTGGTGAAACTTGACTCAGTAAAAGTTATAAAAAGTAATTAAGTACTTATACAAAAGATATCAAATATCAAAATGTAATAATAAGTAGGTATCTCTTAAACTTAAACTTTAAAAACTTATTAATTAGGTAAGTGAACCATTAAATAATGGTATTATAAAAATCTACGTAATAACTAGGAATTAAATTTTTATTAATGAGATCGCGTAAATCAGTTTTCTTACGTTCACTTAATTCTAGTCTTTGTGAATATGCTTTGGTTACCGTTATCTCTTCTATTCCGTCCATTTTCTTCCGTTTGTTTCTCATATCAACCTTAATAAACTCGTTTTCAGTGTATGAAGTTTTATAGAAAAACACAAATGGTTCCGCTTTATAAAATTTTAAAACTCTTATATTGTTCCATGAGATATTGTGTTTGTATTCGTCTTGATTAAAATTGTACCCCCATTTATCTTGTAAAATCTTTAAATCTATAAAAAAATCATGTGTCAACTCTTTCACATTAAACGGTTTACCATTCTTGCGAGAGTTCTTAATTAAGGTGACATATTGGTAAGGTGCGTATATTGGCCCAGACATCTTATTTCTTTTAATCTCCTTTTCAATCAGACTATGGACATTATCTCCTTCATTTTGCGTATGACCCTTGACTAAATATTTGTGGGTGATAGTGTGAATATTTTCGAATTTAGATACGGCATAAGAATATAATGAAGTAATATACTTGTTTTTATTTTGTCCACAACAATTATCGGAATAAAAAGTGATATGAAGACTTTTGTTAGAATTCTGCTCATTTAAACGTTGCAAGTAATCTAAAAGACATGACCCAATTTCATTAGCACCTCGTTTTCCCTGAACCTCGTCCCAGAAATAGTTGTAAACATTATCGTATGCCCCAATCTGGTTCATAGTCTTTTCATCGTTCTTTTTACGCTTTTTTACTTTTTCTGATTTCTTCATCATTTCCACAATAGTGAAATTAAGGCAATTAAGTTTTGATTTATAGAAAAACGATGATGTTTCTCCAGTTGGACACTGCATAACAGCCTGCAAATCATAGACCACGCAAATATTATTATTATAATATTCTGACGATCTACACGTTTTTCCTGGCGACACAAATCTTTTTCCTTTAGATGATCATCATATTTTTCTTTTATTTCTATTTTTCGAGTGGGGTTTGCTAATTCGTAATCTAAACACAGGTCACATCTATCTTTTTTAGGCTGAAAGAATCCAATATTAAATTCTTTGTTGAAAATATTGTAATATAACCAGTAGTCACATGTAGAGTTTTGTTCTTCTCTCTGTAATTTATCAAAATCGTGCCATAGATTCATGATCGTCTTTTCACCGCTAATATACTCCCTACTAATTGAAGCTCTCAAATAATGAGACTATCCTAGGAATCGAATTTATATGTGCCTTAATTCTTTCAATGAGATCCGCATCTATAGGCTTTCTTGACACGTGTTTACCCCTATTATCTTTGCTTACAAAATTATGTGGGTCAGTTTTCTTTTTTATTGTCCTTATTTGCCGGTCACAGATACCCAGCGTGTTAATGAAAAAAGTTTTACAAACTCGAATTTTGTTACAGTCAACAGTAAAATAAAATGCATTATTCGGTAATCTAGGTTTGGCTGCATTAGTATACTTATAATTATTTAGGACGAACCTCCAACATACAAGATCTGATGTAACATCTCTGCAGATCAATATCACCCATGGCCCAATATCTTTCAAATAATGTATGTCTGTCTGTATCATTTATATTCTCAGAACATTTAAGTCTGCACTTACATGGTTCTTTTACGCAACGTGCAGGTATTTCTTTTTTAGTAGTACATGAAACATATGCTTTACCAGAATTCCTTAGATGTTTGGCCACGTTTTGCTTCCATTTAAATGGATCTCGGGTACGTTTTCTAGATCTCCTAGTCGATTCTGGCTGAGTATTAACAGAGCTACTATTTAAATGGTTTGAAGAAAGCGACGAACTGGATGTAGATGCAGAGGTAGTCTTTGTAAGATTAGAATGAAATGTATAAGTTGTAACGACGCGCTCTGCAAACGTCGTCACACCGGTTTTAATTCTATTTTTGAACGAAAAGTTTCGGAACGCGGAGTGAATGACATTTTGACGTATAGCTGTCAAGGCACCTTTCTTCCTAGCGTTGGGGCTGGATGGTCGATATTCATGGCTTCGTAACTTAATTTCAATAAATCTCATAAAAATGAGAGTATTTTTGCCTAAAGGATAATAGTTTGTGTCTTCACAACTATCCTCTTGTGGAATTATAGTTTATTTCTGGTGAGTTGTCATTTTTTAATAAGATTCACTTTGTTGGAATTGCCACGTTCCTAATTTGAAAAATAATTGTTAAAATTCTATTGTTTCAGCTCTTAATCTGAGAATATTATGATTTCTTTTGCTATTGGCATTGTTCCAGCAAATTAAGGCGGTAAGTCGCACAAATTTATAAAAAAATTGGGACCTCGTGTTCATATTGGAGTTTGTTCTAATGACATGCAATTTTGTTACAGGTTTCCAAATTGGAACCGCCTTTGCCCTTTTTCTCATTTTCTTTTTGCCTTTGGATCTTTTCTTTGGACCTTTGTCTTCGGTCATCTGCATTTCTTTATGGAGGGTTTGGGCTTTTCGCCTCAAACCTGGATGTACCGCATGGGCTTACACTGAAAACTTCGCCTGCTACGAGCTTTCTCGCTGCTGTGTTTACATATACTCGCCGAGGGATGCCGTGAGCTTACTTTAATTATATTTTAAATCTAAACTTCAAAATAACCTAAAAATGCATTGGTGACATAAAATCATATTGACATAGGATCAGATTTACTTAGCTTATAAAACTCTAATTTTAAATTTAAGGTTAGTTATACATTAGGAATGTATCCTTGCAACTATTTCTAAATGCACACTGGAGTGGACAATAAAACCTTAAACCTCACCGTTTGGTTTCATTTAGCTTACCTCCGGCAGATTAAAAGTTTCCAATCTCCGCTGATTATCCTAGGCATGTGTATCTCCAAGGCGCCCGAACTTTTATGGTAATGTACTTACAAACCAATTTTATTTCTATTTCTTTTAAATAGGAGATTACACACTTACTTTGTCACATTTAACTTGCTCCATTCAAGAGTAAACCAATGATAGGAATACAGAGAATAAAATCCATTTTTTTATTATTACATCTGGCGAATGTTTTTATTATTACATCTGGCACTCGCGAACAGGGACATGACAGTGTGCATATATCTTTATTCCTTGTTACCTTTGCATTATTTTTTACCTTATCATGTTAAGAACAGTGTTTTCTTCATGTATTTTACTGTTACATAACTGTGTATTACAGTAAATCTTTGTTATTGTTTACTTTGCAAAACTGGTCATACTACAGGTTAGTACTATTGTTTGTATCTCTCAATTACAGGTGAATGTTTCAATTTGTATAACATGGTTATTGTTATAATTGTTTTATCTTATATAGCTTTTGTTTATTACAGGTAAGATTTTCCACTTAGTAATATTATATAATTACTAGTTCTTAACCTTTATTCACATGTGTGAAAACATAGTAATATTTGAATATTTGCTGTTTACCTTAAGTAGACATAAATAATTTATTTTGTGAATCACTAATGCATTTTTATCTTTATAGGCATTTGACCTAAATAATTTTTGCAACAATAACATTCCATTCTATGAGTTTGTTTGACTTTTGAGTTTAGCGTTTTGCTATCAATGCAATTAACTTCATTCATAATTTAATTAACTTTAATTAGAAACTTTAATTGATACTTTAATTAGAAACTTATAGTGTATTTAATACAACTTTTTATTAGATTTTCACATCCTTTTATAAATCAAACATGGATAAGGAAATACAGGTCCCGCCTTTGTTTGAGAATATTGTTAATGATGTTCCAGTTGGTACTTCTACTCATGAGATGCCTCATGTCATGGCTGATTTATCTGAAGTTGTTGATCCATTTTCGAATAGTCGAGGAGCTGGTGATCATAGTCTGAGAGCCGCATCTTCATTTAATATGATGAATGTTTTAATGAATGATAATTTGAGGAAAAACTTGCCTTCTGTTACTAAGTTGCCTGATTTAAAACGAAGTAAGCTTTTGTATGATGGTAAATCGTGCGTTAGGGAATTTATTACTCAAGTGGAAGAATATTTCTTGTTTAAAAATTTTAATGAATATTTTTTGGTTAGTTCATTCTCTGATCTTTTGTCAGGCACTGCGCTTAAATGGTTTCGTAGTGTTCGTATTCGTATTGCTTCTTGGCAGGATTTGAAGGCTGCGTTGTTGAAACGTTTTGATAGAATTGAATTTGATTATCATTTGGAACATGAACTCCGTACTCGTAAACAAAAGATAACTGAGTCATTACCAGATTTTATTACAGACATAATGGATATGGCTAGCCGTTTGTCTATGCCTGTTTTTGATGCTACCCTCATAACTATTATTAAACATAACATGTTGAATATTTACACACCTTTTGTGTTTGGTAGAACTATTTCTTCTATTGACGAATTTATTAACCTCAGCAGAGAATTAGAGAATTTTGTGTCAAGAAAGAACTTGAGTGAGAATAAAAGTATTAAAAAAGAAAAATATTCTGTTCAAATTAGTGCTGTTAAATCAGATGATTTAACTTGTTTAAAATGTAAGTCCTCTGGACATTCTTATAAAAATTGCCCTACATTTCCAGGTGTAATTTGTTTGAAATGTCACAAGCTTGGCGTCACTACGAGGAATTGCGAAGTTTGTAATTCAAATACTGTTCAGTCAAAAAACGTATCAGGTCCCATCGAGCCCTAGTTTTTGATAAAACCTCTGGTGACTCGATGTTGAAAAAATTTAGCAATGCTCCGAATGAAGCCACTTGTAAGAAAGAATTTAATGAATGGTTGGATTATTTGAAAGTTTTCTTTAATAATATCAGGGCTGCTCCTGTTTTGTTTGTTAAACATAAAGACACTAGACCTTATTTAAATTTTAATATTAATAATAAATTTTATTCAGGTTTGCTAGATAGTGGAGCTTGTAGTTGTGTACTCGGTTCTAATATTCATCAAACATTTTTGCAATTAGGTTATAAATTTAAACCTTATAAAGGTAACGCAGTTACTGCTGATGGTTCTGCACACAATGTTATTGGAACTATGGTTTTACCTATCACTTGTGATAACTTAACTCAAAATGTAGATTTTTTGATAATACCTTCTTTTAAACCTTCAATTATTTTGGGATTTGACTTTTGGTTGAAATTTAATCTTGCTAAAGACTTATGGAATAATATTACTTTTGAATATGAATCCACTACTTGTGTAAATGCAGTTACTTCTGTTTCTGAACTTTCTCCTTCTGAGAAACACGAGTTAAATAAAATTATTTCACTTTTTGAAAATATTTCTTATGAAAAGAGAGGCTTAGGTCTTACTCATTTAGTTAAACATAAAATTAATGTTACTGGTGAACCTTTTAAACAACGTTATTGGCCCCTTAGTCCTGCTAAACAAAAAGAACTTTATGATGAAGTGGAAGTTTTATTAAAGGAAAATATTATTGAACCTTCTAAATCTCCTTGGTGTTCTCCAGTGTTAGCCGTTGAAAAACGCGATGGTGGAACAAGATTATGTTTGGACTCTAGACGTTTAAATTCAGTTACTGTTAAAGATTCTTATCCTTTACCTTACCCTTCTAGAATTTTAGATAACCTTCGGGGTGCTAATTATATAACTACTATTGATTTGTCTAAAGCATTTTTGCAAATCGCTTTAGAAGAATCTTCTCGAGAGAAGACTGCTTTTGTTGTTCCTGGGAAAGGTTTATTTCATTTTACCCGGATGGTGTACGGTTTGACTAATGCACCTGCAGAGTTACAGAGACTCGTAGACAAGTTGTTTGGACCAGAATTTGATAATGTAGCATTCTGTTACTTAGATGATCTCATATTGATAAATTCTACATTCTCTGATCATTTAGATTATTTAAATAAAATTTATAAAATCCTTAAAGATGCTGGGTTAACTATTAATTTAAAAAAGTGTAATTTTTGTAAAGATAAACTGCGTTATCTTGGTTATATTGTTGATAGTAATGGTTTACATACAGACCCTGCTAAATTAGAGTCCATTAAAAGTTTCCCACGCCCAGAAAGCGTTAGACAATTAAGAAGTTTTCTTGGGTTATGTTCTTATTACCGTAGATTCATTGATAAGTTTGCTGATATTGCTTCGCCCTTAACAAAATTAACGGCCGGAAGCAAGAATTCTAAAAAATCTCTTTTCTGGAATGAAGAAGCTGAAGTTGCTTTTCATAATTTAAAACTTGCATTAATTTCTGCACCAGTTTTACATTGTCCGAATTTTGAAAGACCATTCTCTTTACATTGCGATGCTAGTTCTGTTGGAATTGGTAGTGTCCTGAGCCAAGATGATGATAATGGAGATCAACATCCTGTAGCTTATTATTCTAGATCACTTAATAAATGTGAACGTAATTATAGTACAACTGAGAGAGAGTTGTTGTCAATATTGGATTCTATTGAACATTTCAGACCTTATATTGAAGGAATGAAATTTACAGTTATCACTGACCATGCTAGTTTAACTTGGCTTCTTAAACTTAATAATCCTAGTGGTCGTCTTGCACGTTGGGCTGCTAGAATTTCTCAATTTACTTTTGATGTTAAATATAAAAAAGGTTCTTTACATTTAGTTCCAGATTGTTTATCCAGAATAGAAATTTCTGCTATTAATATTCCTGTAAATAATATTATTGTTATGCCAAATGAGGATATCGTTGATCCTTGGTATAGAAAAATATTTGTAAATTGTCAAAAGTTTCCTAGAAAATATAAAAATTTCAAAGTTGAAAGTGATACTTTGTATAGATTTTGTAAAGATAAATATAATCCTAATAATCGTTTAAATTGGAAAATTGTCATACCTAAAGAACACATCTTAGACACTATTAAATCTAATCATGATGATGTTAATTCAGGACATTTAGGAATTCATAAAACTTTAAATAAATTAAAAATACATTATTTTTGGAAAGGTATGTTTATTGATGTTCAAAAATACATTTCTTCTTGTGATACTTGTAAAGCTTATAAATCTTCTACTAATCCACCTCATGGAATTATGGTTAATCCTAAGAAAGTTGATAAACCAATGTTAATGCTTTCTATTGATATTATTGGAACTCTTCCAAAAGCTTATTCTGGCCATAAGTATATACTTTCAATCATAGATGTTTTTACAAAATATTGTTGGATATTTCCTATGACTAGTGCTACCACTAAAGTAATTTGTAGGATACTTGAAAAAGAAATATTTCTTAAGTTTGGAACACCTAAAATTTTTGTTTGTGATAATGGAAGCCAATTTACAGCTAAGCAATTTGTAGATTTTCTAAAAAGTTATAATATTAGTAAAATATTTTATAATACTTTATATACACCTCAAAATAATCCTGTAGAGAGATATAACAAAACAGTCGAAACATGTATTTCTTGTTTTGTTAAAGATGATCATAGAACTTGGTCAAAATATTTGCCTCATGTTCAATTAGCTTTAAATAGTAGTGTGAATCTAGCTACAGATTTCACTCCTAATTTTCTCATGTTCGGTAGAGAACTTATTTTTGATGCTTCATTGCACCGTTTTAGTAATTCTTTTGATAACCTCAATCAACTTGATGTTGTTGATAGGTCTTCATTTGCTTTTTCACTTAAATCACTTAGTGATATTTTTATAAAAGTTCAAGCTTCATTGCTTAAAGCTTATAAGCGTAATGCGCGTTATTATAATATAGGAAGGAAGGTCATTTCTTTTGAAGTGGGAGATATAGTGTGGAGGAGAAGTTTTGTGCAGTCTAATGCTCCTGCATTCTTTTCGGCTAAGTTAGCACCTAAGTTTGTTAAGTGTGAAATAATAGATAAAATTTCCTCTAATGTTTATGTTTTAAAAGACCTTAATAAAAACTATACTGGTCGTTATCATATTAAAGACATAATTAAATATTAAAATTATTCTTGTTTTGACAATGTCTATCTTTGTCTTTGGTACTTTGTTTGAAGTATTGAACCCATTAAAAGGTGATGTTTGATAGGTTTAGGGTTCTTGAAAGGAGATGTATGTTAGGAACTTCACAACAATTTATTAATTTCAATTTTAGTTTCCTTCAAAAATAACTTAGGTCATTTTAGGACTTGTTATTGTGTAACTCTACTCCATATTAACAAATTGTTCCACATCAAAAGATCTTATATTTTTATTTATCTTTGTTGTATAGGATTATTTTCCTGTATATATTTTTATACACTTGTATATTTAATATTGTATATTTTGTACAAATTTAGGAATTTAGTTTCTACTCTAATATAGGAGTGAAATTTAATATTCATTTTCTACATTAAATTCACTTGACTTATTTCCACTCACTTAGGGAATGGAAAATTAAGTTTCTTGAACTTTATTTTTGTACAGTTCTGGGTTATTTTCTTAGTATTAAGATTCTCGGATTGGACGCATTTTATGCATTTTTTACACACCTTGTTATACCATTTTTTGGGAAACTTGTGTCTTACTGGACTTTACAATTTTTTGTGCTATTGTGTTTCATACACATAGTCACACCTTACGCTTTGCGCACGGGAAGCTGGTGGTGTTGAGCCGGTCGTAATTGTCGTTTTTCTCTTTTTGTACGATTGTGTTTTTATACACATTGTTACATTTTTTATGCTTTGCGCACGGGATGTCGGTGGTGTTGTGCCGGTCGCAAATGTCATACTTTTCTTATGCGGTTGTGCTCAGAAAGTCAGTGGTGTTGTACTGGTCACAATTGTCATATTTTCTTTATATTTTGCTTGTGCTCGGAAAGTTGGTGGTGTTATGCCGATCACAATGCTTATAAATATATTATTACGACACTTTTGTTGTGATTTTGTTTTGACGTTTTAGATGTTGGAATAGGAATTTGAAGTCGGCGGCTTTTCAACCTAACCGACAGTGGGAAAACTTCATTGTTTTTACCGATTTTCTTTCAGATTCGGCAGCGTTGGTGCTTAACCGATATCTTGTTAGTTTCATATTTTTGTTTCAGGAATAGCTGGTATAGAGTCGGTGGCGTAGGAGCTCAACCGCACTTTTGTATTGATGCTAGAAGGCTGGTTAAGATCAAGGATTAGATTCGACGGCGTTGGTTGCCTAATCGATATCTGGAATGGAATTGAGTAGGGATTGTTTAATTTGTTTTATTGAAGGATTTATTTTCACTTTTGTGTTGAAATAAGTTTTTACTCTTTTCTGAGTTTGGTTTCGGTTATTCCATTAAGTTGGATAGTGTCCTTTGTTTCCATTTGAAACTGGAAATTCTTTTTCAACTTAATTCTTTACTTTTCGAGTGTTTTCACATTCTTTGATTTTTAGGAATGCTTTCCCATTCTTTAATTTATAATTATTTCTGCAATACCCAATGCAAGATGCTTTCGCATTGCCTTTTTTTGTTTATTGAAAAATGTTGCAAGACATTTTGTCTTTTGAGGTTTTTTTGGAATTTTGTTCTGGACTCTCATAATTTTCATCAGAAAAGGAAGTTTCTTTCTTTCTTTTTTCTTTTTGGGGAGGGATGTAATGTAACGACGCGCTCTGCAAACGTCGTCACACCGGTTTTAATTCTATTTTTGAACGAAAAGTTTCGGAACGCGGAGTGAATGACATTTTGACGTATAGCTGTCAAGGCACCTTTCTTCCTAGCGTTGGGGCTGGATGGTCGATATTCATGGCTTCGTAACTTAATTTCAATAAATCTCATAAAAATGAGAGTATTTTTGCCTAAAGGATAATAGTTTGTGTCTTCACAACTATCCTCTTGTGGAATTATAGTTTATTTCTGGTGAGTTGTCATTTTTTAATAAGATTCACTTTGTTGGAATTGCCACGTTCCTAATTTGAAAAATAATTGTTAAAATTCTATTGTTTCAGCTCTTAATCTGAGAATATTATGATTTCTTTTGCTATTGGCATTGTTCCAGCAAATTAAGGCGGTAAGTCGCACAAATTTATAAAAAAATTGGGACCTCGTGTTCATATTGGAGTTTGTTCTAATGACATGCAATTTTGTTACAGGTTTCCAAATTGGAACCGCCTTTGCCCTTTTTCTCATTTTCTTTTTGCCTTTGGATCTTTTCTTTGGACCTTTGTCTTCGGTCATCTGCATTTCTTTATGGAGGGTTTGGACTTTTCGCCTCAAACCTGGATGTACCGCATGGGCTTACACTGAAAACTTCGCCTGCTACGAGCTTTCTCGCTGCTGTGTTTACATATACTCGCCGAGGGATGCCGTGAGCTTACTTTAATTATATTTTAAATCTAAACTTCAAAATAACCTAAAAATGCATTGGTGACATAAAATCATATTGACATAGGATCAGATTTACTTAGCTTATAAAACTCTAATCTTAAATTTAAGGTTAGTTATACATTAGGAATGTATCCTTGCAACTATTTCTAAATGCACACTGGAGTGGACAATAAAACCTTAAACCTCACCGTTTGGTTTCATTTAGCTCACCTCCGGCAGATTAAAAGTTTCCAATCTCCGCTGATTATCCTAGGCATGTGTATCTCCAAGGCGCCCGAACTTTTATGGTAATGTACTTACAAACCAATTTTATTTCTATTTCTTTTAAATAGGAGATTACACACTTACTTTGTCACATTTAACTTGCTCCATTCAAGAGTAAACCAATGATAGGAATACAGAGAATAAAATCCATTTTTTTATTATTACATCTGGCGAATGTTTTTATTATTACAAAGTAGGGTCATTGTCACTTAAATCTACATCACTTTCACCGGAGTTAATCGGTGACTGATAGTAATTATTTTGGACATTAGAAGTATTTGCCCTTCTTAAGTGAGATGTCCTACTAGAGGATGACGATGACGAAGATGTTGATGATGACCTGCTTGAGGAAGAATTACTGGAGCTAGTGCTGGTGCTGGTGCTAGACTCTTGTCTTTGTAGAATTGCTTGCTCAGAAGTTCCTGATTCTGTCATTAATTTGTCAGCGTTATTCATAGTTTGTACCTGAAATGTAAGTAGAAAAATTTAGATTGCCATGATTTTAGAATACAATGGTAAAATACGATATTCGAATGATTAATTAAGTATTCACCCCAAACATGCTTGTACTGGATAGTAACGTCTTCGGACCATAATTTGGTACGGACACGTCAGACGAGTTCTCTATAAATGAAGAATTTGTTGAGATGTTAGTTTGTTTTTCAGGCGTTTCCGCAATAATTATATTTTGATCCCTCAAAGTTCGAATCATGTCATCTGAATTGTTTTCAACTGATGAATCACGCGGTAGAATATTTTCTTTATCAGTGTTATTCTTATTTTGATTGAGATTTATTTTTTCTAAAATGTAATCAGCTCGTCTCTTCATTTTACTGTTTTATTTCCAAAGGGAGTGCAGAAATCTGGAATGTAATGCATAATACATTAGACTTTTTAAGTCATAATTTGATAAATATCAAAATAGTTGAAACATAGACGGACACATAACTAAAATAGTCAGTAAATACTAATCGCATATAATTATAAGAGGGACACAATTGTCAATAAATTTTATTCATTTTATTAATTTCATAACTAGAGGGTCCGAATTAGAAATGGGTCTTTAATTATTAAAAATTTTTCAATCAAAGAGTGTCTCAATGACAATAAAGTCACAACTTATTCAAGAAAGTTTTGTAATATATGGACTCAATTACGAATAGGGTCTTTATTTAATTATAAAATGTTACATGTACTTACCTACAAATTTAATCCTGTACCGGCCTATTTCGGATTAGGTCACTATAAAACTAAACACGTAACGACCTGCTCTGGACTCTCGCGGCACGTTACTGCTTGCGTCTCTCTCAAACCAAACGAACGCGGTTTGTAGAGGGGAGTGAAAGAGACCGAAGTATATGTTATGTAGCTTTCTCCGTCAAAATCGGTCCGTGTTTTAATAAAAGTCGATAAAGACGGTTGTTTTAGGTCATTTTCTGATATAAAGTCAAAATCATGATTTTTTAAATTAGGTCCCTATAATTCTAAAGGTGCGATATGCAGAGCATTATACGGAATTGATTTAAACATACATTCGGATGGAGGCAGGAATGTGCATGCAGTGTTTAGTAGGTATACGCAGGTATTCAGTGTGCAAGAAAGATTGAAGAGTGAACGGACGCACAAATTCAGCTAGAAATATTTAATTTGAATATCACCATTTAACGTTTAAATGAAATTTGACGTCGACTACTGATATGATACTGATTAAAACATCTTACATACGCATTGAAAACATTAAAAATCTCACTACATTCAGTGGACGCCGCCGGGTGGTAGTTTGTAAAGACGCAAGAAGTCCTTCGCGATTTATATACATATACATATACATATACATATACATATACATATACATATACATATACATATACATATACATATACATATACATATACATATACATATACATATACATATACATATACATATACATATACATATACATATACATATACATATACATATACATATACATATACATATACATATACATATACATATACATATACATATACATATACATATACATATACATATACATATACATATACATATACATATACATATACATATACATATACATATACATATACATATACATATACATATACATATACATATACATATACATATACATATACATATACATATACATATACATATACATATACATATACATATACATATACATATACATATACATATACATATACATATACATATACATATACATATACATATACATATACATATACATATACATATACATATACATATACATATACATATACATATACATATACATATACATATACATATACATATACATATACATATACATATACATATACATATACATATACATATACATATACATATACATATACATATACATATACATATACATATACATATACATATACATATACATATACATATACATATACATATACATATACATATACATATACATATACATATACATATACATATACATATACATATACATATACATATACATATACATATACATATACATATACATATACATATACATATACATATACATATACATATACATATACATATACATATACATATACATATACATATACATATACATATACATATACATATACATATACATATACATATACATATACATATACATATACATATACATATACATATACATATACATATACATATACATATACATATACATATACATATACATATACATATACATATACATATACTTTTTCTTATCTTTTTTCGCGTGTGGCAATACTACGACTAACATCTGATTGCATTTCGTCCCGTATTTTTTTTTAATTTATAATTAATTTAATCAATAATTAGGGTTACAATTCATCACAAAACAACATCTAATAAGTATAAAAGTGTATTTAGGTATAAGTGTGTGTAAAAGTGCAATTAATTAGTGAAAATTGCGTCCAGCTGATTTTGCTTACCGGGTAAATGTCAATGACACCGCAAAATTAAAAAATATTATTAAAAATAACTTTGTCATCTCTTTGGTTACAATTTTAATAGTGATTTTTATAAAGATAATAACTACCAATAACTAGTTTCTATCGTATTAATTATTTACAGCGTATTTCCATTTTCGTTTTGAGGTTACATATTTGTTTATGTAGGGTACACATTGATCAAACTGCCTTTTGGTATTTATTCCAATTATTCTTCTTTATATCTATTAGATCATAATGCCAGTCACCCGTCGCATGTCTTCAGCACGCCGTGATGAGGCTAAACTAGATAATATATTGAGAAAACTAGACCTAACATTGAAAGAATTGGATGCATCCAAAACGTTGGTTGAGCAGTTGCACAGAGAATGAGATGACAATGAAAAGGAACTACTGGATAGCTTAAATAAATACGACTTGATAAAAAAGCAGATGGCTGAGCTGCACACAGAGCATAGGTTAGTGTTAGATGAGCGGGACAGATTGCACAACATTGTGAGTGGGTTTAGGGAGTGCAGCGATGAGTATGAACAGGGCCTTAAGCGCTTGTCGGTCTTGGAGCAGGAACTGTAGGAAGCCCATCACCACATTACCCACCTGGAGACCGAAAAACGTGACACCATTGCTTCCCATACCCATAACTTGTTTGAGGAGTTAGTCGGAAGTGTGCCCAGCCTTGTTTCTACTGAACCTAACTTACAACCCACAATTACTATTGACCTTACAAAGGATGATACATTAACATCTTATACCTCCTATCCCAAGATGGGCATAGTTGAGTGCAGTAGAAACAAACTTAAGAAATATGTAAAAATTAATAAATACATAAGAAAAACGCAAAAACTTATCAAAAGACAAAAATGTATGTACAAAAAAGTCAAGTATATTAAAGAAAGAAGGCAACTAGGTGATGAACTTGATATGTATTCATTGTTAATTGAAAATAACATTTCAGAACATAATAATAATATCTTAAAGTTAGAAACTGAAATTAATAACTTAAAAAAATCACTGGACATAATGACTGACAGGTACAGTGGTGTGAGAGGTGAGTATCAGGAGTATGTTCTGGCTATGAAGGATCTGATGAATCCAAATACCACATTAACATCGAACATCAATTTACTCAGTCCTGAGCCAGTCTGTAAGTCCTTGCTGGCTTCACACATTACCCCTTTAGTTGATTTAAATGAGAAAACAAGTGGTTCCTTCACTGTAAAAAGTAATGTAAAACCTGAAATAGTGATGTATTGTGATGAATTGGGGAAATCAATGGGCCAATTATTAAGTTCATATTTAGAACATAAGGTTACTAACTATTGTACGCCGGGATTAACTTATTGTAACATAATTAAAAAAATTAAGAATTATAGTTTAAACAGCAATAATACGCTTATCATTTTAGTGGGAGACAGGGGAAATGCAGACAGAAATGCACTTATAAATTGTTTTGAATCACTGAAGTCACTAAATGTTAAAAATATAATATTATTCACACTTCCTTATAGCCGTAGCTTGTCACAGGCAGAAAACAATCTTAGACATAAGCTCAATCAAACTCTACATACAATGGCATTTCATAATCAAAATAAATTCCATTTAGTTGACATAAATGTATATTTAGAAAATAAATTATTATTGACAAAAGATAAATTCTATTTGAATATTTATTTTAAGAGACAGATAGCATCTTTGCTATCATATTATATTACTTGTTCAGCCAAGAACTTGGCTACCCAAGCTGCTCCTTTTGAGCAGAAAAATGACAATGTTTGTCTTGCGACCTTGGAATCTGTTCCAAAAAAGTGTGACAATCATTTAAATATAATTCTAGGACAATAGGGGAGATCTCTAGCAACTTAATCTTAGGGACAAAGGAAAAGTCTATGTACCTGAATATTATTCATCAAAATATTCAAGGTTTTTCTGGCAAAGAGTTAGAACTAGAATTGTTTTTAAATGAAATGCATATTCATATACTTTGTTTGACTGAACACTGGCTAAAAAAACATGAATTATTAGTTAACATTGATAATTATAAAATCATTAGTTCGTTTACTAGAGTTTCTGCTATAAGAGGTGGGTCACTCATTTTAATTAATGACAAATTAAAATCCAAAGAGAGAAAAGATATAGTAGCACTCTCGAGTGAGCGAAATATTGAACTATCATGTGCAGAGCTTGAGCAACATATTGTTATTAGCGTCTATAGACCTCCTTCTGGAGATTACCACCTTTTTGAGTCTATTATGGAAGAAACCTTAAAAAAAGTATGTAAATGTAAGAAGACGGTAGTTGTATGTGGCGATTTTAATATTGATATTCTCGAAAACTCCCAGATCGCGTTAAGGTTCCTCAATCTTTTCAAATCTTTTAATTTACAAAATCTGTTTTGTGAACCAACTCGCATCACATCCACAACAGCTACCTGCTTGGATAATATTTTTTCTGATAACAATATAAATGAGAAATCTTTAATTAATTTTATAAAGTCAGATCATACAGGTCAGTTAGCTAGATTTGAGCACCACCATGTTTCTTTACCAAAAAATATTGTATGTAGACCAATCACAACTTATCGATTAGAGAAATTTAAAGAAAATATTAACAACAAAATACCACTTTTGGAATTAAATAATGATGAAAACCCGGATGTTCTTTACAAAGATTTGTTCGAAATAATCAATTACGAATTTAATAACATTTTCACAAAAAAAACAATAAACACTAATCCATTCAAAATTAAATTTAGTGATTGGGCTACACCTGGAATCTTTAAAAGTAGAAAAAAATTGTATGAATTATATGAGACAAAGGCATGTACAAATGAGCCACAAGTAATCGAACATATTAAAAAATACTCGAAACTGTTTAAGAAAGTCTGTTCAATAGCCAAATCTAATTATATTCGGGTTAAAATAGAAAAATCAGATAATAAAATTAAGGCAACATGGAATGTTATTAACAAAGAAACCTGTAAGACAAAGTCACGTGATCGTTCCTTCGAGTTAGAAATAGATGGTAAACACATTAATACTGATGCTGCTGTGGCTAATGCATTTGAATCTTTTTTCACAAATATTCCAATTACCACTACAAATCGATTAAATTCTTCAAAAAATATAGCTGCTTCTCTTCTTAAATCTAGTGTTGATAAATGTGGTATTAACTTTGATTTTCAGTATATTGACTTTATAACTATACTTAAAACTTTTAAGCAACTAAATGTAAAAAAGACTGAGGATCTTTGGGGCATTTCAATCAATATAATACAATCAATAATGCCCGCTATCGCGCCTTACCTGGCATTCATTTTCAATAAATGTATAGATGAAAACCAATTTCCTAATCTTATGAAGTACAGTAAAATCATTCCGTTATTTAAAGCAGGGGACAAAAGTGATCCTTCAAATTTTAGACTCATCTCCATACTTCCAGCTCTAAGTAAAATTTTTGAAAAAATAATATTTAATCAACTGCTTTCACATTTTACAGATAATAATTTACTTCATGATAAACAGTTTGGTTTCACTAAAGGTAGAAACACGACAGATGCAGGAGTTGCACTTGTAAAACATATATTTGATGCATGGGAAAAGAAGCAGGATGCCATTGGTATTTTTTGTGATCTATCAAAAGCTTTTGATTGTGTTGATCATGAGACGTTGTTACTAAAATTAGAATATTATGGTGTTTCAAGCGGCTCACTTAGATTACTTCCGTCTTACCTCACTGACAGAATTCAAAAAGTTAACGTTAATGGCACTAACTCTTCTGGTGCCCCATTAGTTATGGGAGTACCCCAGGGCTCGATATTAGGACCCCTTCTATTCTTGATTTATGTTAATGATCTTCCTTATTTCGCTACAAATTTTTGTGAAATTGTATTATTTGCTGATGATACATCATTAATGTTTAAGACTGATAAACATAAAATAGTACTTGACGAAGTAAATAATGCCCTTTCTGAAATATTGCATTGGTTTACAAGTAACAACTTGCTGCTCAATGCGAAGAAAACTAAATGTGTAAAGTTTACTATGCCTAATGTAAGACAGACAGATATTAATATTAAAATGAATAATGAATCTGTCCAAATAATCAATACCACAGTTTTTCTTGGAATAACTTTAGATAGTAAACTGCAATGGGGCTCTCATATCAAAGCCTTGGCAGGAAGACTTAGCTCAGCTGCCTATGCGATTAGAAAGATAAGGTCACTGACTGATGAGGAAACTGCACGATTAGTTTATTTTAGTTACTTCCATAGCGTTATGTCATACGGTCTGCTGCTGTGGGGCTCGGCTGCCGATATTGAGACTATATTTGTACTACAGAAACGAGCGATACGAGCGATCTATAGCCTCAGACCCCGTGACTCGCTAAAAGATGTTTTCAAAGAAATTAATATTTTAACAGTTGCTTCTCAATACATTTATGATAATATCATATATGTACGTAAAAAACTAAATATTTTCGAAAAACTATCTGATGTACACAATTTTAATACGAGAGGCAAGAATAAACTAGTTGTGCCTAAACTTAGGCTTCACAAGGTTGGTGATTCATTTGTAGGAAGCAGCATAAAAATATTTAATAAAATTCCTCAGGATTTGATTAATATGTCGGCATATTAATCAAATCCTGAGGAATTTTATTATTATATAAATAAGTTTAAATTAGAAGTGAAAAAAACTTTAATGAGTAAAGGTTATTATAAAGTGGATGAGTATCTTAATGATATCAATGCGTGGTCAACATAAGTCTCTTGCTTGCTCGCACAAAATAAATTGTAAACTATAGCAAATTAAAAAAAAAAAGAAAAATAATCTAGTTCTAATATAGTTCGCTGAGTTTCTTGCTGGTATCTTCTCAGTAGAACTAACCTACCGAACCAGCGAAAGAATCATTTTCCAATGGTTTATTTGTACATTATTTAATATTTTAATATTATTTCTTGACATACTCAATTGTATAATTTTGACGTTCATATTGTGCTCTTTGTGTGCCTAAACTGAATAAATGAAATTGATTCTTTGATTCTTCTTTGATTCTTTGATACATATACATATACATATACATATACATATACATATACATATACATATACATATACATATACATATACATATACATATACATATACATATACATATACATATACATATACATATACATATACATATACATATACATATACATATACATATACATATACATATACATATACATATACATATACATATACATATACATATACATATACATATACATATACATATACATATACATATACATATACATATACATATACATATACATATACATATACATATACATATACATATACATATAACTACATATACATATACATATTTCTGTTACCGTAGGTGAGGTTAACAGGCATATCCCTCGTACCCCGGCCGACCCAGGGCCATCTCTCTCGATCTGGCCCTCTCCTCGGGTGAGGGGACGACAGAGTCCCCAACTCGTCCCTGGAATAGGAGAGGCGTATACATGTATACATATACATATATATAGATATTGGCCCCACAATACTATTGAATCACAATTGAACCATTCAATACTACTTGAATCATTCAATACTACTTGAATCATTCAATACTACTTGAATCATTCAATACTACACTCATATATATTAAGACAGAAAAAAATGTATTTTTCAGGCGGGATTCGGACCCGCGATCTTTCCCTTACAAGAAGAACGTTCTAACCACTAAGCACAGAACTTTCGACTGAAACTATTTAAATTCTTCTAGACATATCGTCTTACAGCGAACGTCCTCGGGTTCGAATGCCGCCTGAACCGATTCAATGTTTTCTATATCTTAATTGATTTGAATAGTTAACTAACTAAATGCTTTAAAATGTCATTAAATAGGTAGGTAGTTGGGGACTCTGTCGTCTCCTCACCGGAGGAGAGGGCCAGATCGAGAGAGATGGCCCTGGGTCGGCCGGGGTACGAGGGATATGCCTGTTAACCTCACCTTCAGCAACAGAAAACGACCCACAGGCGGTGTGAGTTTTGGTCGGTTCGAGTCCAACATAACCTCTCTCACCGGCTCCGGTGGGTATCCGTGGGGATTTGGCGCACGTAAAAAAAAGGTACACTCATGTTGTAACTCATTGTCAAGTCTAAAGTTTTCACAGGAAGCAGTGTTCCTATCAGTAGCGAGGGATCCCTATAACTCGGTAACTGTCTAGGATCCTGCCGTCTTACCTTTTAGGGTATCTAAAAAGGCAAAAAACGGAACCCTTATAGAATCACTTCGTTGTCTGTCTGTCCGTCTATTTGTGTGCCTGTCAAGATCTTTTTCTCAGGAATGCGTGGAGGTATCAAGTTGAAATTCATACCACATAGATGTATAACGTTTTGAAATTGTGTAAAAATCAAACTTCAAAGTCAACGTATTCAAGATTGATTACGGTTTATGTAGCTTTAGTTGCGGAACCCTCGGTGCGCGAGTCGGACTCCCACTTGACCGGCTTTTTTTAAATAGTTATACCTTTCGATTTTAAACTTACTTTATTGCTTTGCACATTATGTTGAGTATTTCCGTTTTTAACCCACGTTTTTCAACCTACGAATATTTTTCCGTTTTCTACCCAGACATTATTCCATTTTCTATGCAATTCACAATAGCCTCTGTGGCGTGGCGGTAGTGAACGCGGCCACTATGCATGAAGCGCGGGTTCCATCCCCGCTCAGTGCAAATATTTGTATGCATGAAATTGAGTATTTATACTGATCTGGTCGAACCTTGGAGAGCACGTTTGCCATCAATGGTAGTCGTTTTGAGTAGCCATAAAAATGTCCAAACTAACTACAGAACTTGGATATCGCCAATTGGTTGAGATCAGATGGCAGGCGTTTCACAGAAAATATAGAAGTTCTGCCGCAACTTAGTTAGACTAGAAAACTGACCCCAACTGTGTTGGGAAAGGGTCAGAGAATGCCGATAATAACGTGATATGCAAACCTTCAGAAGACTCGTCCTTACATATAAGTAGGTATGGTGCGCTTGTATACGTGACCTGATTTCTATGACGACCGCCATTGTGTGGTCTAACAGCGTAATTCAAGCGTCATGTTAAGACGTTGTGTTCAACACGATACACCACTTAATTTAACTCGCCCTTTATGTGAAAAGGCGCGACGGTTATACAATATCAGCATTTCACAATAATGCTCATATAATGGTGTCGATTCTGTTCACTAAACTAAAGTTCTTCTAAAATAATTATATCTATTAGGCACCATGTTGAAGGTCAATTCAATCTTTATTTATTTATTTATTACACACATCATACACCATCATTACAGAAAAGTGCAATGCGATAGTGTAGACATGAAAATTTAAAAAAATATTGAACATAAACACAAACACAGCAGTAAAAAATTAAACATGAATCAGAACTAAAAATAATCTTATTTCACCTTCTACCTAACTACGCCAATTTATAAATCTCTATAGACAAAAAAAATATGTATTTTGTCATAAACAACTTAAAACTTGTTCCACTTCCAACGAATCAGGATTTATTTTATTGACCATTGTCCACAGATGAGCTATAGAAATTATATATATTTCTATGTAATAATAATAATAAACTCACGCCTATATCCCCAAAGGGGTAGGCAGAGGTGCTATGTGCACCCACATTTCGCCAGTTTATGTTTAAGTCCCAATGTAATAGGTGGCGAGCCTATTGCCATTAACCGGGCACTTATAAACCTGCGAAAAGTCATTTGTCTGTGCCATGGTAAAATCTGGGATCGAACCCGAGACCTCGTCTCAGCAGTCCATTACCCATACCACTAGGCTACCGCGGTACCCCTTTCTATGTACTCTAACCAATCATTCTCATTTTTAATTCTGTATCATAGTGAAATCTATGGAAGACGGGAATAATGGTTCTCCTTTAAACTTTAAAGAGACAGCATTAAATGTTGTATGTTGAATGAAATTTTAAAGAGTTTTGGTTTGCTAACTATTCAAATCGATTAAGATATCGATAAAAATGGATCGGTTCTGGGTGTTCAGGCTTTCCCTAACAGGGGGAACACTCTGACTACTAAGCCACAGAACCCTCGCCCGAAACCATCCAAATTCTTCTATACATATATCCGTCTTACGGCGACGCTTAAGTGGCATCTACCAATATTTGTAAGAAAAAGATCGTGGGTTCGAATTGGTCGTTTCCATTCTAAATTGATTTTTGTTACAGCAGAATTAGCACCATTGTCCTACTTACACAAGGTCTGGTTCACTCTATCAAGGATACATGCTTCTAGTTACTAACTGTGCATGATTCCTCTTGAAGCAATACCTAATTTTCATTGTGACAGCGTCATTATTTCAATTGTGGTGGAATACGTCTGGTTGACTTTAATAACAAAAAAATATATAGTCTAGTTCTAATATAGTTCTCTGAGTTGTTTCTCAGTAGAAATAACCTACCAAACCAGCGAATGAATCATTTTCCAAAGGACTATCTACCCAATATAGGTATTTAAACTATCATGGTCACTGACATCAGTATCAGAATAAACGGGATATTTACCATGTTTCATTATTTTGAGTTTCCGATATTTGCAATCGCTCAACATTTATTGGAGTCCGGTACGAACCACTGGATCGAGCTACATAACCCTCAGATGCTCTCGACAGAACGCCACTATATACCAAGACTGGTTAGGGAAGCCATTGAAATAAAAAAGTATAAAAATTTCAATCGTGAGGTTGGGTTTCAACTGCCGAACGTCTGACATCCAGTGGTCCGTCTTTGCAAAAACAATCGGGAACAAGCTAAAACAAAATCGCGAGTGGATACAGTGAGCATCGTATGTCGTGAACGTGATCGAGATCGGGTTCGAGTTTGTAGTGAGAGTGAAACCAATAGTAGTGCAGATACGCGTAGTAAAAGAACTCGAAAGAGGGTAGATCGATATAATTACTCCTAGGAAAAAACTTTTTCTCTGTTCACCGCCACTACTCCAGGTCCCCCGTGAAACACTTGATTTTGAAAATTTTCTTTTGGGCTACAACCTTACATTAGCAATACACCAACCAACTAGATTACAAAGTCAGAGATGTATCGATAACTTTGCTCATAGTTACAATAAAGACTGCCAGACGAAAGTTGTCGATCTTGTGTTATCCGATCACACGTCTCAAATATTAACCGTTCCTATTGAAAAGACTTGTAAACTAAAATTTTGGAAAACAAAAATAAGAGTTATTTCCAATGAAAACTTAAATAAGTTTAAACACCATTTACAATGCTTATCATTCAAAGAAGTTTATGAAACAGACGATGTAAATCAAGCATATGATAGCTTCATGGAAGATTTTTCCTTACTGTATAAATTATGCTTTCCACAAAAAGCCATTACCATAAAAACTAATAAGAAATGTAAATGGATATCCCGAGGTATAAAAAAATGCAGTCAAAAACAGCGTCAATTACTATGGACCTTTAGACAAAATCCAAACAAACAAAATAAAATTGCTTTTAAAAATTACAGTACTCTTTATAGAAAAATAATTAGACTAACACAAAAAGCGCAAAATAACCATTTTATAAATACATCACAGAATAAATCTAAAGCTACTTGGCAAGTAATTAATAAATCGAAATTTTGTTTGCCTAAGGAAACAATTATGACAATAATGACTTATTACTAACTAATCCTGAAGACATTGCAAATGAATTTAATAACCATTTTATAGATGTCATCGAAAGTAAATGTGACATTGACTTATGTAATACTCACAATTTTGAAAGTTTGACATTGCACTCATTTTTTATGCAACCTATTCTAGAAAGTGATGTTATAAGAGCTACATATGAACTCAAGAATACCAGTACAGTTGGTTTTGACGGTATATCGATCAAGGTAGTTAAATATATAATAAATATAGTAGCTCCCCCACTGGCGCACATATTTAACGTAAGTGTTGCAAATGGAGTATACCCTGAGAGTCTGAAATGTGTTATAATTAAACCCATTCATAAGAAGGAAGATAAAACTGAATTAAAAAACTATAGACCTATTGCAAAAATTTCAATTTTTTCAAAAATCTTTGAAAAATTAATTTATCATTTTATTACTAAGTATTTTAACAAGTATAATTTATTCTGCCACGAACAAAAGGGTTTCCGAAAAAATTGTACTATTAATATGGCAATTTTTGATTTTTTAACTCAGGTCATGGACTCTGTTGACAAACGCATACCTGTCTGTGCCATATACACGGACATGACAAAAGCCTTTGACTATGTTGACCATAACATTCTACTGAAAAAACTGCATGGATATGGAGTCCGAGGAAATGTTCTGAAACTCCTGGAATCCTACTTAAGTGGCAGAATTCAATATACAGAAATTTCTAGAATATGTCCAAAAAACAATCTAGAAATCTTACACCTCTCGGAACCACGAGTGGTTAAATATGGCGTGCCACAAGGCAGCGTTCTTGGACCGTTGTTATTTCTTATATACATAAATGATCTTCCAAAAACTACAGATAGTAACATGGTTCTTTTTGCTGATGATAGCACAGCGGTAGTAAGATGTGATGAACCTGATGAATATCAAAATAAAATAAATATATATCTCTCTAATATTATCACTTGGCTGAACAAGAATAATTTACTAATAAATCTTAACAAGACTAATGTAATGCATTTCCACCAAAGAAGTAGTATTCCGAATATAAATGTTACATTTGATAATTTTAAAATAGAGGAAACTACAAAAATCAAATTTTTAGGCGTAATAATTGATAACCAACTCACTTGGAAGCCGCAAGTAGAAGAGTTATGCAAGAGACTGAGCCAGGCCTCGTATGCACTTCTACAACTATCAAAGAAAGTGAGTCAAGATTCACTTCTAATGGCATATCACGGGCTAGTGGCATCCATCCTGAGATATGGCATTATATTCTGGGGGCATTCAACTAATACTGAATGTGTATTCAGAATGCAAAAAAGATGTATCAGGTCCATGTGGGGTTTGAGAATGACGGATAGCTGTGCACCTTACTTCAAAAACCACAAATTGCTTACTCTAACGGGACTGTATATATTGGAAACAGCAACATTTGTTAAAACCAATCCCAGACATTTTCAACTAGTATCGGAGGTTAGAAGGGGCCCACTACGCCGACAATATGTCGAAAAACTGTGCAATGTAAATTGTAAAACAGCCCTTATGGACAAAAGTATATTTGGTATGGCCCCAAAATTTTTTAATAAAATTCCTAAGTAAATAAAATCATTGCCTGTACTTAAGTTTAAAATCATGCTACAATCATTATTAATTGACAAATGCTACTATACACTAGATGAATTCCTAAATGACAATTCAATATAAACGATATTTTATTAATTATTGTTGTTCTTTAATTTGTAATCATAATTTGACATTCTTTGACTATGTTGACTTTGATATTTTATTATTTTTGTATGTATTTCTTTTATACTTTAATTTGTAATCGCAATTTGACATTTATTTACTTGACATTTTTTATTCCCAGAAATATTTTGAATTGTTAAATAGTATTGCATGTTTGGTATTATTGTTTTATACTACAACAATAGTGTAACAGTTGTGATATTATGACACTATGATAATTCGCCAAGTGTTGCTTGCACTAAATCTAATTTGTATGCCCAAGTGGCAAAACATAGTGAGCCTAATACCTCTTAAGATCTCTGTGTACCTATGTTTCACAAATAAAGACATTTCATTTCATTTCATTTCATTAGATTCAGTGACACGTCCTATACCCTATAATCAGCGGACGACCTAGACGTTTCTAACAATACCTCATTTGTCCAGCTTTTGAGGAACTTTAAGGTAACAGATACACCTACATATATATATAGCCTGTCAAAATCATAACCCTCCATTGGTTTTGCCGTAGTCGGGTAAAAATGTGAGTTTATGTCAGTTTAGTTAGCATGATTTTTACTACGATAGTCAAATTATATAAGCCAATAGTCATAAGCTATGCTAAATATTAGAAAGCAAAAGAGTTTGTATGTTTGGTTGAACGCGCTTATCTCAAAAACTACTCATTCGATTTGAAAAATATTATTGTGTTGAATAGCCCGTTTATCGAAGAAGGTTATGGGCTGTATATCATCAAGTTCCTCCGTAAGGTAGCAGTGCAGTAATCCTAAATGTTAACATATCCGGTAGATTCTCATATAATGTATAAGAATCTACCGGATATGTTAACATTTTATCATATGAAATGCGAGCGAAGCCGAGGTAGTACATTTAGTATTTTTATCCACCTGATAGGAAGTGGTTACCGTAACCTATAAACGTGTGCAACACCTTGGGAGTCAAGCCACACGAACAAAACCCACTACTAACACAAGCTAAATTGCTTGAGTTAGGAGCGGGTTCACGTAGGTAGTGTAATGGCCAGGATTCAAACCCGGGACCTCTCTCGATCCCAAGGCCGACTCCGTAACCACTAAGCTACCGATGCTTCAAAATTCAAAATACTTGCCTTTGAAACCTCATTAGTACAATTAAATTTATCTGCATAACTTTCGCCTTCATACTGAATAAACATGTCTGCGGTTTGGGCCCTAGGGGCACCATTATCACACTTTAACCTACTTTCACACTGTATCAAGTTTGTCTAACTTATAATAACCATTAGGGGAATGTATTTTCCTTTCTCGTAACTCTTCATGGTCGTCCAAGCCACTCGACCTCAGCGTGTGCAGCCCCGTGTCCTCGTGGCGAAGGAGACTCCGAGGCGGGTCCTTGTGACGGCGTTGGGGGTGGAAGTTCTCTCACTAAGAACTTTGCTCAAAGTGATTGTGCAGAGTACGAGCTCATGGACTGCCACCGCTGCCTTCTGCGAAGAAAGGCTGTGTGGCAATACCTGGCTATAGCCCTGGGTAAGTCAGGGTGCGCGAGTGATATGCCAACGGCTACCTCACCCCCGGCAATTGATGGCCTAAGGCGGTCGTATGGGTTTAGTCGGTTCGAGTCCGACATTTATTTATTTATACATGGAAAAGCTATCTTGTAATAAGTTATCTATTATCATAAAGCTATTTAATAAGTACTATACTTTACTATAGTATTAAGGATTTTCTCGAGGACATGACTCTGTAGGATTGACTTTTGTTTGTAACTGGATGACTGATGTATAATGTAGATGTGATGACTTAAACTTAAATAATAATTTGTACACCACTCAATGGTAAAACATGTTGAGTCCAATCAAAGTTTAAGACCTATATAATAGCACTTGACTATGTATATTATATGTACACATGTTTTTTGCAATTAAATATTATCTTATCTTATCTTATCTTAAAAACCATTTCGGTGTTATATTTTGTTATTAGTTTGTTTACTCCTGAATGGAGCATTATATTTTAGCATATTATATTAAATAAAGATGATACCAGACGGTTCACTCGAGTGATTATCCTCTCAGGTAACCCTTCGTTCATTTCATGTTCACACGTTTCAGACGGAATGATATAGCAAAGAACATTCATTCTTTAATTTGACCTGTCATTGTAGGAAATCGTGCGTCTTGGAATTAGTTTAATTAATGTGTAATCATTTAATCAAATAGTAGAGATTAAAAGCAAAAATAAACGTGGACGATGTTGCATGGACATGGGTAAGTAGGTAAATTATTGAGCCATTGAACATTGACATTCATATCGTAATCATCTTCGAATGAATGAAAATGAATTTCAAAGAAGAACTTCCATTGCAACCATCTCTCAAGAAAATACTTTCATCAGAAATGGCATACCTCAATAAATCGAATAAAACTTCAAAATGTACTGAGACCAGCATATATCTAGACCCCAAATCGCAAGATTAATGAGGCCGCGGTGCGCGCGGATTAGTTTGATATAGGTAAAATAATCTATAATTGCTGGATTCGAGCTGCTTCGCCTTAGCACCCTTCAAAATTTCTTAAAAAAATACTCAAAAAAGTTGTAATGTACACGTCCCAAAGATGCGAGCAGTATTCCACACAGGAGCGAATTTGTGGCGTGAAAAAACGTATCACTCTGTTCATGACTCCGAATTTTCGTGAGGCTGTTTTGATGATACTTTCGATGTAATTTTTGTTATACAGGTTGCAGCGAACATCCATTCCTAGGATATTGAAATTGTCCTGCAGTGGCAGTGGCGCGCTCTGAAGAGTGGGGAGGGGAAGGAAAGAAGATACTTTTGCTGTAAACGCACATGCCTACATCTTCTTGGCATTGAACTCAACCAGGATCACAGAGCCCAATTGAGAAATGTGATTCAGGATCCCGTCAAGCTCAGTGACAATAAGCTGCCTTTTCTCTGCGATATCTGACTGCTTGGTCGTAGGATGTCCATGATAACTCCCATGTAAGGTGCTATCGTCTGCATAATAATGAACATTGCCGGTAGACAGCATGTCGTTGATATGCAGAAGAAAGAGAGTGGGTGATAAGACGGACCCCTGAGACACGCCAGCATTTACCTGCAGAAACTCCGAAGCTGGTCCGTCACAAAAGACGCGAATACGGCGCCCCTGCAGGAAGCTAGCAACCCAGTTGCACAGCCTAGGTGGTAAACCAAAGGCAGGTAGCTTGGAAAGAAGCGATTTGTGCCAGACTCTATCGAAAGCTTTGGCGATGACACGACTAATTGCCAGTGACTCGCCGTGCTTGTCCATAGCCTCACCCCAAAGATGGGTAACGTATGCTAGAAGATCACCCGTTGACCGTTTCGGTCTGAAGCCATATTGCCGGTCATTAATTAAGGAGTGATCCTCTAGGTGCCGCATGAGCTGTTGTTTGTTAATTATCCTACATAACCAATGCATTTTAAGGTTATATTAAATTTAAGTTTTAAAGTAAAATTAAAGCAAGCTCACGGCATCCCTCGGCGAGTAAGTGAAGACAAACCCTGCAGCGAGAAAGCTCGTAGCAGACGAAGTTTTCAATTCAAGCCCATGCGGTACATCAATGCTTGAGATGAAAAGCCCAAATTTTCCATAAGGAAATGCAGATGAAAAAGCAAATGAAAAAAAAAAGAATGGCAAAAGGAAAACCGAAGTAAAAGGCGGTTCCACTTGGAAACCTGTAACAAAATTGCATGTCATTAGAACAAACTCTAATATGAACACGAGGTTCTAAATTTTTATAAATTTGTGCGACTTACCGCCTTAATTCGCTGGAACTACACTAGTACCAAACGAAATTATGTGATTTTAAGTTAAAAGCTGAAACAATAGCATTTTAACAATTATTTTTCAAATAAAGAATGTGGCGAATTCCATCAAAGTGAATTTTATTAGAAAATGTCAACTCACCAGAAATAAATTATAATCCTATATGAGGATCATTGTGAAGATACAATTTATTATCCTTCAAACAAAAATACTCTCATATTGATGAGATTTATCAAAATTTTAATTTCGAAGCCATAATATCGACCGTCCAACCGGGTCGTTAGGAAGAAAAGTGACCTGACAGCTTATATTAAAATGTCATTCACTCCAAAGAACTTTCGTTCAAAAATTAGATATAAAACCGGTGTAACGACGTTCGAAAAGTGCATCGTTACAATCTAAGAACCAATTAAAAGTTTTCAAAGACATAAGTACAGTCACGCCTCTTTTCGAGTGCACTTGCTACGATTCTGGCATACATCTTTCGCTTTTTCTATTTTCATAATTATTTTTATACATGCTCGTCGGTTTTGGGTACTCTTAAAGGAACTGAACACTGCATATCACAGTCTCACTACCAGGGGCGTTGAATATCATACGAAGTGGAAACAAAAGAGTACCGGGTTCTCCAAAGTGCTGGGTATATTTATAATAAGGGAAAATACCCGGAGCTCTAAGTTTAGCGGTCTATGTAAATAGGTCAAATCGGACTTCAGTTACATATTCAGCCTTGGCTTTAGTACTGGAATATAGGCTTTCCCAAGTTTGATATCCCCACGGGCCCTTCAGAGTATTTAAGTGCTTTCCACAAACGACATTAGGTGAAAATAAACGATTCTGTAATCAAATTGAGTATTTTCCTGCAGTTAAATAAAATATTTAAGTTAGTTCGTTAAATTAAGAATGGTAAAAAGCGGTAAAAGATTTTATTTTATCGTTTTTACCCGACTGCGCCAGCGAGGGTAATGTTTTACGCGCATATGTATATAGTTTTCTTTGTTCCTCTCAGGCCTAACGGCTGGACGGATTTCGATGAATTTGGTCTCAAATGAAAGGTCAAAATCTTCCTAGTGTCATAGGGTATGATTTCAATTAAAAATATTCGATGGTTTTTTGGTGCTGAAATGTGTGTTGTTAAAAAAAATACTCAAGCTTATGAAGTAGGGTATCAAAATGAATCTATAAATATAATAAATCTATATATTGGCAAATGAATACGGCGGTATTCATTTGCCAATATATAGATTCTTGCTATCAAACTTGTTTTGATCTTTTCAAGAGCAGTCGGGTATTTTTAATTTTTCAATAATTTATTTTGTTTTTAATCAATCATCCGGACATATAATGGTAAATTTATGACATCACAATAAATTATTTCATACAAGTTTCCTTATAAAGTATCGTTTTGAAATTTAAAAAGTAACTAATTTTACTGGTCCGTCAAATACCCAATTGTCTAATAATCTAATAAGCTAGTTCACACACACACACACACACACACACACATACACACACACATAAACCTCAGTAGGAATCAAGTACAATGCATGTATGTGTTTAGTTGTAGTATTCAGTAATTTCACCAGTTCAATAAATGCATCTAAGGAGAACTCACGTCTTTCGATTATAAGTTCCTCACACACCATACTCCAAGCAAATGTAACCCATACAGCTATCGACATAATGGTCCAAATCGAGCGGATCTATTAAATACATTGGAATGTGTGGTGGTTCAAGCCGGCAAGCGAGAACAAAGGATTGCTCGGTGCTTATCAGTTGTTTACATTGAAACTAGACACTTTTAAGACTGTGTTAAATTAAAATGAATTATACAAGTTGGTGTTTTAAAATCAGATCAAATCAGTGTTAAAATTATAAGTAAAATGAGTCAACCTACAGAAGAACAAGCTAAATACATAAGCTTTTTGGAGGATAGTGCATCATTATTACAGAAAACACAAGTTAACTACAAGAAATGTCCGAAAGTAAGGCTAACAAAGGGTTATATCAAGGCGAGATTACAATCTGTTGAAGAATATTGGCAAAGGTTTGTGACTACTAATGACAGACTATTACAGTGTACACCTCGAGAACCTTTGTTCGTGTAGGAGTGTTACCATACTTTCTAAACGAAGAATTCTTTAAATACGAAGAACTATATTTGTGTTTGAAGGCGGATATGTTAGACCTATTAAATAAATTTGAAGATCAAAGACAGCTGGATGAAACTACCATGAGCACTTCAGGTAGCAGCGGAGGGTTATCTGGGATTATTTTACCCAGAATACAGGTACCTCGCTTCTCTGGAAGGTACGATGAGTTTCCAGCCTATCAAGACCTATTCTTGTCGCTTATTCACAATAATACGTCACTAGCAGATGTTCAAAAGCTACACTATCTTAAGACAAGTTTAACTGGAGAAGCCGAATCATTATTACGTCACATTCAAGTAACAGATAAGAACTACATACAAGCATGGGAATTACTGAGAAGTAGATACGGAAATAAAAAACTCATAGCTAATTCAATCTTCAAGCGACTATTTAATCAGAGAAAATTAAATACTCAATCAGCCAATTCAATAAAATTACTATTTGACACTACAACTGAGTGCTTGAATAGCTTAAAGAACCTACAAATAGACACTGATTCTTGGGATCCTGTCATTGTATTTCTCATCGTACAAAAGTTAGATGATCAAACACACAAAGAATGGGAAGAGCATTCATACAACGACAAGTTTGATGAACTATCCAAATAGAGTGACTTACAAGTGTTTTTACAAGGAAAATTCCGAACATTAGAACTGATAACACCAACCACAAGTAAAGACAAGACAACTACATCCAAGACGTTTCACGTGTCAAAAGATGAACCTAAGTATAACAAGTCAAGTGAGTCTCAAGTATGTAGCTACTGCAAGGGAAGTCATTACATCTATTCTTGCAAGGACTACATTAAGTTATCTGTGCAAGATCGACACAGTTATGCACTTAAGAATAAGCTTTGCTTCAACTGTCTTGCTCCTAATCACAGTGTATATCAATGTAGAAATCAAACAGTGTGTCGGATCTGTCATAAAGGGAAACATCACTCACTCTTACACTTAGACAAGAAACAAAGCGAAGGAGAGCACACACCTTCGTCTGGGACTTCTGATAACTGTCAGACAGAGCAAACAACAGTGACATCACATCATGCAAGTACCTACAAGTCTGGTCAACAAGTACTATTAGCCACAGCACTGGTAGACATCATTTCAAGTTCCGGAAATTCTCATGTCTTCCGCTGCCTCATTGACCAAGGCTCTGAAGCTTCATTTGTCACTGCAAGGGTTGTTGATCTATTGAAGATTAAGAAATCAAATATCAGAGTATCAGTGTCTGGTATTGGAGAAGAAAAGCATCAAATAAAACACTTGGTCAACCTCTCTATAAAATCAAGGTCGCAAGTAAAGATTCCTGTTAAAGCATATGTTACCAAATCTATATCATCTGTTATACCAGCCAAAGAAGTAAAAATAGATTGGGAAGAAATAAAATCACTAAGCCTAGCTGATCCAAATTGCTACAAACCAGGAAGAATAGACATCCTTTTAGGAGTTGATGTATTTGCTACAATCATAGAAGATGGTCTAGTAAGATTGCAAAATGGTTTAGTGGCACAAAACACTGGTTTAGGCTGGATATTGTCAGGCTCAGCAACAGGTAATATAGTTCCAACAAGTACTATCACAACACTTCATATCACAGAAGATAATGACATGCTAAGAAAATTCTGGGAAATAGAAAATGAACCATACACTAGAAAAAAACTACTCTCTAAAGAAGAAGAAGCTTGCGAAGAAATTTACAAAAATACAACAAGTAGAGATACTAAAGGAAGATACATAGTTGAATTACCACTTAAACAAAGTCTTGAAGAAACAGTTCAACTAATTGGTGATACCAAAGAAATAGCAAGAAAAAGATTTAATCAACTAGAAAGAAAATTTGAAAGAGACAGTCATTTCAAACTACAATACAAAAAGATCATTGATGAGTACTTAGATATGGGACACATGATAAAGCTTGATACTACAAAAGAAACTGCCTTCTCATATCTACCCCACCATGAGGTGATACGCAATGATAAAGACACCAGCAAGGTACGCATTGTATACGACGCTTCTGTACGAGGAACAAATGGTCATTCACTCAATAACACCATGATGGTAGGACCAGTCTTACAACTACAAGCTGATTTACGAAGTTTACTAATAGGTTGGAGAACGCACAAGATCTGTATAGTAAGTGACATCGTCAAAATGTTCAGGATGGTGAGGGTGGCTGACAGTCACGCAAATCTACAATGTATATTGTGGAGAAACAATAAAGATGAAGATATAGAAGAATACAAAATCATTAGAGTCACCTTTGGTACAGCCGCTGCTCCGTATTTAGCTGTACGCACACTTAAACAACTCGCTGATGATGAAGGTAAAGATTATCCTGAAGCTGCTGACACTATAAAACGCTGTTTCTACATGGATGATTTGATGAAGGGTCATCATGAAGTAGAAGCAGCACAGAAACTATGTGAAAACATCAAAACAATAATGAAAAAGGGAGGCTTCACCATGCAAAAATGGTCAAGTAACAATGAAGAAGTATTGACAAACCTGAAGACAGATGACAAACAAGACAATCTAGAGATTAAATTAGACAAGGTAATAAGAATACTAGGCCTCACGTGGGATAGGAAAGAAGATATGTTTAAGGTAAAGGTAAATTTACCTGAAATGAAACATCCTGTGACAAAACGAGTCATATTATCAGATATTGCTCGGTTGTTTGATCCCTTTGGGTGGTTATCGCCAGTAATCGTAGTAGCAAAGATGATGATACAGAGATTGTGGTTGTACAATTTAGGATGGGATGAAGAACTGCCAGCTAACTTGATTGAGGAATGGATATCATATCGTGATGAACTTACTTATCTCCAGAACGTTGAAGTCCCACGTTGGCTGCACACATCACCACGATGCAAGGAAATCCAAATACATGGGCTAGCTGATGCATCATCTAAATCATACGCAGCAATAGCTTACTTAAGAGTAATAGATGAAAACAATGAAGTTAATGTAACCATCATAGCAGCTCGATCAAAGATAGCACCATTGAAACAACTTACCATACCTCGCCTAGAACTATGCGCTGCACTACTACTAGCAGAACTGATACAAGATATAGTCAATCTCTTGCAGGTACCAATGAACCAAGTTTACGCATACACTGACTCGATGGTGGTATTATCTTGGTTACAATCACAACCCAGTCGATGGCAGACATTCATTGGTAATAGAGTAGCAGCAATCCAAAGAATTCTAAGTAATGATAGATGGACACATATAAAATCAGAAGATAACAGTGCGGACATAGCTACAAGAGGTATTAAAGCAAACGAGATAGTCAATATGAGAGCCTGGTGGAAAGGCCCTGAATGGCTCAGTGAGAGAAACATACAACATGAAAAATATATAATACCTAACACCGATCTAGAAATGAAGACAATCCTACACCTACATGAGCATGAAGAAGAAAATCCTATATGGGAGAGATTTTCAACACTGATTAGACTCAAGAGAGTTATATCTTACTGTAGAAGACTATACACAAAGACAAGTACAAAACCAAGTTACCTAACAGTTGAAGAAATGAATGATGTTGTTGATAAATGTATCAGATATTATCAAGAATATGTATACAGTAAAGAGATTCAAGACATAAGAAAGAATGGAAGGGTTAAAGCTAAAAGTTCACTCATATCACTCACACCATTTCTTGACAAAGAAGGCTTACTAAGAGTTGAAGGAAGGTTACAGAACGCTAATATATCTGATACAGCCAAACACCCAATAATTATTCCTAAGGGCGTACACATAACAAAACTCCTCATTGAAGACGCTCATACAAAAACCATACATGGTGGCATATCACAAACTATGACATACATTAGAAGTAGATATTGGGTGATTGGTTTGAAGTCTGCTGTAAGAAAACACATAAGATCATGTAAAACATGTATAATACAGAAAGCAAAAACAAATACACAAATGATGGGTCAGCTACCAATGCAAAGAGTAAATCAACACAGAGCCTTTCTAAATACTGGAGTCGACTACGCTGGTCCCATCTATCTAAGAACATCAAAGGGCAGAGGTCATCACTCCACTAAGGGATACATCTGTGTATTTGTTTGTATGGCCACAAAGGCTATACACCTAGAAGCTGCATCTGATCTTACATCACAAGCCTTCATAGCTGCTTTTCGAAGATTTGTCGGTCGCAGAGGAATGTGTCGACATCTATGGAGCGACAATGGAACTAATTTCGTTGGCGCAGATAAAGAGCTAAGAAATCTGTTCACAAGAGGAAAAGAAAATCTAGCCAAGGAAGTAGCTGAACTTTTAGCCAATGACGGAACAACCTGGCATTTCATACCTCCAAAAATGCCAAATTATGGGGGTCTCTGGGAAGCTGGGGTCCAGGCGGCCAAACGTCATCTAGGCAAGATAAACACCAGTACTAAGCTGACCTTCGAAGAAATGTCTACTCTATTGGCTCAAATCGAAGGATGTCTAAATTCCAGGCCGCTGTGCCAGTTAGACGATACGATTGAGACATTGGCACCCTTAACACCTGGTCACTTTCTGGTAGGAGAGCCGTTAATAAGTGTTCCAGATGTTAATTACAAGAATTGTACATTAAATTCACTAAGCAGATGGCAATTGATTCAACGATTAACGCAGGAGTTTTGGCGAAAATGGCAGTCTGAATATTTAAACACCCTCCAACAGCGCTACAAGTGGCATTCGAAGTTACCAGCCCCCTCTGAAGGTGATGTAGTGGTTATCAAGGAGGACGACTTACCACCTAGTAAATGGTTATTAGGTCGCGTTAAGGCTATCCATCCTGGTGCGGACAATCTAGTCCGTGTTGTGAGTGTACAATGTAAAGGTGATCACGTTTTAAGGAGACCACTATCAAGGTTAATTTGTTTACCTAAAGATTAAAAATTTCATTTATATTCATAGATTGTATAATCAAGGAAATTAAATTGTTAAAGTACAAGTTAAGCTAGTAATTACAGTCCATTGCTCTCAAATAAGAAAGTAGTAAATTCTCACGACATTGTACCTAAATTAAAAAAAGGGGTTGAATAGTTTTCCAAATAACAAAAAAAATATTTTTTTTTGTATTGTTTTAATTAAGGTTATTTGCCACACATGTACCCAAGGTTATATTATAAAACAATCTGTTTTGGTGGCCGGAATGTTTAAGCTAGTTCACACACACACACACACACACACACACATACACACACACATAAACCTCAGTAGGAATCAAGTACAATGCATGTATGTGTTTAGTTGTAGTATTCAGTAATTTCACCAGTTCAATAAATGCATCTAAGGAGAACTCACGTCTTTCGATTATAAGTTCCTCACACACCATACTCCAAGCAAATGTAACCCATACAGCTATCGACAATCATATATTTGCTGTACTGAATGTAACTGGCTGATTTTAATACCAATTATGACATTCTGAAGATGGAATTGGAATAAATAAAAAACTAGTACCTACCCCTCATATTTCAATTTTTTTCAAGTAACGAAAATTAAAGTATGTGACGCAGAAATTTGGTATATTTTAAAGTTTTATTTCCAAATATGACGAACACCGCGAATAAAATTTGTGCGGTTTACGAACCTAATGCGGTATATCAATAAGATTAATTAGTACAAAATGTGGTTCATCCGTTTCAAGTCTGGAAATTTTAGTGTGAAAGATGAGATTCGCTATGGATGTACTGTCACGTATGAAATCAGTGCCAACTTTGGAAAAGTGGAGCAAGTTTGACATATTAGTAGTTACGATATTGCTGAAGAACTGAATGTTGATCACAAAACAGTTTTACGTCATTTACAAAAGTCTGGGTACAAGAAAAAACTTAATATTTGAGTACCACATAATCTCACTGAGCTGAAAGAAACCTAATGGAACGTGTTTCCATATGCGATTCTTTGTTTGATTACGGGTGATAAATAATGAGTTACGATAAGAATATCCGAATACGATCGAGGTAAAACGAAGCACGGACAAGCCCCACAGACGGTGGCAAAACCCGGCCTAACTCGGAACAAGGTGATGCTGTGTACACTCCATATAGCCCTGACCTTGCTCCATCAAATTTCCACTTGTTTCGATCACTTCAGAACTCTTTAAGAACCATAAAGTTAACCTCAAAAGAACATTGTAAAAACTACCTGTCAGGTTTTTTTAATCGAAAGTCTCAAAATTTCTACTGAAATGGCACAAGATGGCAACAAGTCATTGATCAAAACAGCACATGCATTAATAGATATATAGATATCTCATAACTCTCGACACTCGAAGACTAGTCAAGTCGTGACCGCGGGTGCTGCAACGCATCCGAAACGTCGGCAGAAATAGTAAGTTCCAAGATATAATTCGCAAGAAGTCCCGAAATCTTGTATAATTATATATAGATAGATAATTCTTTATTGTACACCAACAGATTTACTGTAGGACAAGTAGGTAGCATGTATACAGTTTACAATGGGCGGCCTTATCACTGAAGCGATTTCTTCCAGGCAAGCTTACCAACATATTATAAATAAATAAGAAAATTACGTTAAGGAAAATTTTTCCTTTGTATAAAAATACGAAAATACTTTTGCCCCGACATTACATTTATATTCCAAGGTGAAAAAGTTTAATCAACTTTTGTAAATTACTGTACCTGACATTATTTTGGGTTCAGAATAAATAATTTAAGGTTGGTTTCTGATCAAATCATAATACTTAGTATTAAAAAAAAAATCTTTTTTATATATCTATTGAGTTAAACAGAGTAAATATTAAATTCGCAAGTTTCGCAACAAGACATATTATTTACTCTGTTTAACTCAATAGAATATATAGAAAAGATTTTTTTTTATATACCGCTTAGGTGGCAGACAAGCACACAGCCCACCTGATAGATAGTGGTTACCGTGGCCTATAGACGTGTACAACAAAACCAAGGGAGTCACACTCGCGCTGCCAGTGTAAGAGACAAAGCAGGACAAGCTTTTGGTCTTCCTACTGAGAGCACAAAAACTCTCCAGTGAGCTCTGACTAACCTACTAACCGCCGGGAATACAACACAAGGTTATTATGGCCGCTGTGTTCTATAAGGCCCTCCGCCTGACTGATTCGCGCATCCGCATCACTGATTTTTTCTGTGACCATGACAGTACATCCAGGGCGAACTTCATCTTTCAAACTAAAATTTCCAGACTTGAAACGCATGGAACCACATTTTGTACTAACTAATCTTATTGATACCGCATTAGGTGCTTAAACCGCACAAATTTTATTCACGGTGTTCGTCACATTTTGAAATAAAACTTTAAAATATACCAAATTTCTGCGTCACATGCTTTAATTTTCGTTACTTGAAAAAAATTTAAATATGAGGGGTACTAGTTTTTTATTTATTCCCATTCCATCTTCAGAATGTCATAATTGGTAATAAAATCAGCCAGTTACATTCAGTACAGTAAATATATGTATGTATATATATGATTTTGTAAGAATAATAGATACAGATGTTTGATTATTAGACAATTGGGTGTATTGACGGACCAGTAAAATGTGTTCTATAAGGCCCTCCGCCTTATAGAACACAGCGGCCATAATAACCTTCCATAATAAACTTCCCCAGTCGGACTGCTCAATTGGACGGAAAAACCGTCGTGTCCTACCTCCTCAAAAAAAAGAGTGATTGTAAGATATTACAATTTGTTTGAACGTGCTAATCACTAAAAGTATGTGTGAAATTAAAAAAAGATACCCTAGTTTTTTTGGCAGGTTATATAATATCACGCTGCGATCCTCACAAGTTGAGCAGAAAGTAATGAGAAGGAAAAGCACACAGACCACCGAACGACTAAGCTTGGTTGGCAGACAAGCACACGGACCACCTGATGGAAAGTGGTTACCGTGGCCTATGGACGTGTCCAACGCAAAGGGAGTCATACTCGTGCTGCCAACCCTGTAAACACAAGAGTTTCTGTGCCGTCAGTGTAAAAGATAAAGCAGTACAAGCTTTTGATCTTCCCACTGACAGCTCCAGTGAGCTCTGGCTACCCTACTCACCGCCGGAAACACAACACGAGGTTATTATGGCCGTGGTATTCTGTAGGGCGAAGGTACTTCCCCAGTCGGACTGCTCACTGGTCCACCTAATGGGAACTGGTTACTGTGGCCGATGGATGGGAAGAAATAAAAAGTATTTACTTGACGTCGTGAAGAATTATATATCTTATAATTATTCATTATTTATAGGTATTCATTCGTTGTTACACAAGTAATGTTTTAAATTTTATCTCATTTCCGCAGCTTCGGCCCTTTATCGTGAAAAAATCCACTTTTTCAAGCCCAAAAAAGATCCATTGATCTTATTTAGGTTATAATAAGCTATATTAATGTCAATTGGTTCAGCGATTTAGTCTATCCTATCTAGATTTAGGGAAAATAGAAAACGAGGGAAGGTATCACCTCTAGTATTTTTACAACTGTAAAAGAAAATCTACTACTAGTTAACGTCCATATCAACTAAAGGCTATGTTTCCCTATCCGACCCTTTTATGGTAGTAACTGCGTAGTACCACAGAATAAATAATATGGCAGTACTACCACCTACAAACTACCCACTGGTTTATGGACCCTAACTCAAGGCATAAAGGTTAATAATGGCTTGCTTAATTAACTGTATAACTGAAATTGGATACAACGTAATTACGAACCAATAGATCGTTAAACAGAACCTATAACCAAGGAGCAATGACCTCTAAAAATACAATACCTGCTTGGTATATAATAACTGCTATTTATATATAGATACGAAGTATATACCTGCTGTTACCAATATGATAAAAATCGAATTATTATTATAATGTAAAATAGACTGCAGAAGGAGAATACGGGGCGAGAGCGGCAGCGGGAGCGAAGGAGAATCGCAAGCCAAAATGCCCGCGTATTGAGGCAACTCGAAAGTTAGAGATCCATGAATGACCTCCATCCTCCATGAGCGCAGGCCTTGGGATGACGGGAGGAGCCGCCTGTCACCCTGGCAGAAGCAGGTCGCGGCGGCTCCCTGTTTTCGGGGACGAGTTGGGGACTCTGTGGTCCCCACACCCGAGGAGAGGGCCAGATCGAGAGAGATGGCCCTGGGTCGGCCAGGGTGCAAGAGATACACCTGTAAACCTTACCTTCAGCAAACATAAACTACTCACAAACGTCGTGCGTTTTAGTCGGTTCGAGTCCGACATAACCTCTTCCACCGGCTCCGGTGATGGGGGTAACCGTGGGGATTTTAAGGACATAAAAAAAATAATAGGCTGCAGATGTCCATATAAGTACAATTAGAAACTAAAATTGTATGAAGTGACGCCACATGCTATCTTGTAAGCAATACACTGGTAAACACTGGATTAACTTAGTAAATAAGTAATATTTTAGTATCTATCTAATAATAGTTTTAGTTTTAATTTTCAATTGAATTGTATTGATTTGTATATGTATATATTAAGGTATGCTTAGTTTGGGTCTAAGTGCCACTGCGGATTTCTCATTTTATCTGTTTTGTAAGCGTATGTCATCTTAGTTGAAAACAAAATTGGTATATACTGTAAATAAACGCAAATCTTTTTTTTTCTCTTCTCCTAATTGTGTGTAATAGGTACTTTTTAGTTTTGTTAACAGAGGTAACGTAATCTATATTTAATTCTTACGTGCTCAAAGCTGTCCGCGGACTTGTTGAAATAAATATTGTACAGATACCATAGTTTTTATTATAATATAATACAAAATATTACTGGTTTCGGAATCCCGTAGACAAAATATGATTTTAGTTACAGACAAAATATGGAATACACATATATACTAGAAATGGCTGATATTTATTAAATATTATTAACAAGAACGTTCGTTCATTTGCTAGTGCCTAATTCCAATGATATCTGGCGATGACTGTCACTGACACGTGAGTGATATTTCATTACAAATGTTTCATACACACACGAGATATTATGACGTACAAAACATTATTTAATATGAAATTAAATGTACTATTTACAAACATAAAAAAATCACTGCTTTAACTTCTGTTTTTAATTAATAAACATGTCAAACAATCTAATTCAAAAAAACCTCGCTTCTCTTTGTTTAAATGTCCTAAAAAGTATGTATTGGCATTCTACAGCTCATATTAAAAATTATACTTAGTTTGAGTCTAGATAGCAGACCATATTACAAGCTATACTATATTTTCTAGAGTCCTGTTTATTATCGGTTCATGTGCTATTGAATGCAAAGTAAAAATTATGTTCGTAAAGAAGTCTACAGTAAAATCATCTTTTTTAAGTACCTACTAGTCAAAGACAAGAAGAATTTAATTGTAACATTGGTTGCCCCATTTACAATAGAGGAAAGACTTCTTACCTAGCACCCACACTGACCACCTTCTTCTTTTCTCTATATTATATGCGAAAATCCCCAAGGCTAATTGGTGGGCCGGGAAGTCTCTTGTAGGCCGAAACTTCGCCTCCTCGAGCGATCATTACTTGCTCGCAGAAGGAAGCAGCGATATCTCACGCACTCGTACACGCCATCGCTGTGAGCATGGCTTCTAACTAGGTAATCCGTGGCATGGTGGCGAGCATCAAGACGCCCACTCTAAGAGGCACACTGAGTACCAACCTACATAATTACGATCCATGGTGCAATCCATAGTAGAAACCTCTCCAGCTACACGCGTCATTTCAATGTTCTAAATTAAGAACTAATATTTTTTCAACGAATTATTATCATCAAATTATATCTTTTTGGTATCTAATCGATTTCCTTACACTTAGTTGATTCCGCGTTATCAAATCAGTGTAATTATCATAGTCGGTGACCATCGTCATTGATAACAACACATTGTTTTGTGAAATGTGGTTGCATGTTATTGTGTTTATATTTTAGAAGTGATTAGAAAGGAATTTAGTACGAAATTATTATAACAAAGTGAGTGGTTTATATTTTTGTAACTTGTAAGTAAACTCTAAGTATTCTATCTTGAGCGCAGGCTTGAGGGTGACAGGTGGAGCCGCCTGTCACCTTGGCAGAAGCAGGCCGCGGTGGCGATTCAGGGGACGAGTTGGGGAACTCTGTGGTCCCCACACTCAAGGAGGGCCATATCGAGAAATATGGCCCTGAGTCGGTCGGGGTGCGTGGGATATCCCTGTCAACCTCACCTACGGCAACCAACAACGACCCACAGTTTTAGCGCTGTGCGTTTTAGTCGGTTCGAGTCTGACATAACCTCTCCCACCAGCTCCGGCGAGGGGTATAGGTAGGTACGTAAAAAAAAGGTATTCTATCTTGGTGCAAACGGTCGGAGTGCGGGTCGAACCTACACCCCTCAAGTTTAATAAGTCACCGTTGGTGTGACAGTTTTATAAACAGTACAAATAGAGTGGAGTGGCGAGACAGCGCACTCGGCCAATGCTCGGTACAGGGTACGTGTGAACATAGCGCCTACTACTTTGCACGTAACACGGACGAAGCTTGAATCTCGGTTTATCTGAGCACATATTGTATGAACCGAATTAACAGATTTGACAGATGTCTATACAATCTGTCCACAGATACATCGTGATTCAAGTGAGTGTCGTTCTGGTCTTAGACTATTTTAATAAAACATCTAGATAGATAGATAGATAGATAATTCTTTATTGTACACCAACAGATTTACAGTAGGACAAGTAGGTAGCATCTATACAGTTCAATGTACAATGGGCGGCCTTATCGCTGAAGCGATTTCTTCCAGGCAACCTTGGGATGGACAGTAATGTTATGAAAACAAAAGATATGGTGTAGTTACCGACTAAACTTGAATAGATAGAGTATTAAAACAAGAGAAAGAGAGAAAAGTAAGTAAAATAAAATTAATATACGGCTTTACACAAAAAATTTAAACATAAATTCTGATATACAGATACATATACATGTATTAAATAAATATATACATAAAGTAGATAGTTCATACTAATACGAAGGGAAAATAGTGAGTGAGCACATAATTGTGAGCTATTACCTACTGTGCACAACATGATAGGTAGTGGTTCTTGACCATTAATTTAAATACATTCACTGACTTTGCCCGTCTGATGTTCAGTGGCAACGCGTTCCATAAGCGCACCGCCCTGACAGTGAAAGACTTGTCAGCAAAGTCAGTAGAATGTATTGGCATACTCAGCCTCAAATTCTCGGACGACCTCAGGCATTTCGCATGTGTGTCATAGAGGAACTGGAAACGTTCTTTGAGATAAGAGGGAGTGTTGGGATTAAACAATACATTATATAACAATGTTAGAATATGGGCATTCCTGCGAAGTCGAATTGGGAGCCACTTGAGTTGTTTACGGAAATCAGACACGTGATCATACTTGCGTAGACCAAATATGAATCTTATGCATAATATTATTATTTTTTCTTATGTATAGTTACAATTCTTGTCTCGTGAGATGATAGACATTTTATTAGCAAGGATACTGACTAGCAAGAGATACGATGTTTAAGTCTATTATATCATGAAAACTGAATAAATAAAGTAACCGTATGTATGTATAAACAACACAACACTTAAAAACTATTTGTAACTTGTAATCCGTCATTTACTACAACCCGCTTAATAGAAACCTTTGATGGTTTTAAAAGATTTCTCTTTCTTTCTGTTTCTCTCTGTAACTTAATAGAACGGCTGCACGATATTTGAATTATTTTACATCTACATTTTAGTCTAAAATTCACTTATTTTTTATTACAAAAATACATTAACAGTTTAATAAATCTTATCTCTAACAATATAAGGTCGTAATCAAACAATTCATTTGACCGAGTTGCGATTTGTTAATGACTCATTCAAGAGATTCCGTCATTCATTCAAAAGAATGATACATTTCAATATTTACCTTCCAATACTTATTTTTTCCGACGGAAAAACGTTGACAAATAGGGACTTACCCATATAAATTACCATGTGATACATGGTAGAATTCCCGCTAGAATGAGAAAGTAAGTACCAAATTACCTACCAATACGAAAGCAAAAAATACCTACTGAGTGTTTAACATCAGACAGATACATATATACAGCTCAGACTCAGGCACAGATATAAGGCTCGAGTCCAAAATAGTGCCTGGAAGACGGCAATAGACTCGCCCCTTATTACGTGGCACCGAAAATAATGATTGGTGAAATGTGGGTGTTAATTCACCTCTGACTAACCCTTTAGGGATCAAGGGGATAAAGTATGCAAAGTAGATATTTATAAAGTATGTAAAATGTAATCACAATATAGAATGTACGTCTGGGCTGTACATTATATATGTGTCTGATATTAAACAGCCCTATCTCTTAGTCGCCTTGTACGACACGAGATGGGGTGGTCTAAATTCTACTCTGCCGGGAACCACGCGGCATGATCCTTATAGAATAATATCGAAAATCAGTCAAACCCACAGATAGACAGGAAAAAGCGAAAAGAAGCGATGCGTGTTAGGAGGTAGGACTCGGCATTATTTCCGCCCAATTGAGCAGTCCGACTGGGGAAGTACCTCCGCCCTACAGAATACCGCGGCTATAATAATAACTTCGCGTTGTGTACCCAGCGGTGAGTAGGGTAGCCAGAGCGCATTGGAGAATTTGTGCTGTCAGTGGGAAGACTAAAGGCTTGTCCTGATTTGTCTTCTACACTGACGCCACAGAAACTCTGTACTTACAGGGTTATCAGCGCGACTGTGACTCCTCTGGTGTTACAAACATCCACAGGTCACGGTAACCACTTTCCATCAGGTGGGCCGTGTGCTTGTCTGCCACCTAAGTGGTATATAAAAAAACCCGAGACTCGAAGTTCAAAGCTTCGGAAGCGACTGGAATTAACGCCAGGATGAAGAAGATTATTTCAATCCTAGTGACGTCATTACAGTATCTAATATAATATATCCTCCTAGGAAAGTCAATAGGGTCGTCAACATGCTGGTGATACTTTTATTGTCGCATGTTTGTAGACGCCGATGACCGCGTACTATCAATCGGTTTTTGCAATATATGGGATTAGAAGGATAGATACATAATAAATAATAAATAAATATTCTACAACATTCTACACAACGCTATCTGAACCCATGGAAAGCATAGCTTAACTGGCTTGTGTTTTGTAATCTAGAAAGCAAATATACTTCGATATTCTTTTTTTGTAAAAACATGTATATTATATATAGAAACACCCAGACTAATTAAAATATACATATTAATACATATAAATATATGCATTGAGCGGCAATCGAACCGCGCCCCCTGCATAGAAGTCGAACGTTTTACCGCTCCGCCACAGAGGCCGTCATGATGGGATTAAGATAGGACAGGAAGATATAACCAGTTTTGGTACAAAGAAGAACTGTAAATTAGATCGTTAATAGAATTTAAAAACTTTTCGAAAGACCAATTTTCACGAATTTCAGCATGAACAAATTAGTTTAATGGTACATCGGTAGTAGTAGGTTTACATACGTTATTATTTACAAATGAAATTTATAAAGGACTTAACTGTTCAAAAGGTTATTCAGATTAAAAAATAATACAGTTATGTAGATTGTCAAATTTATTACGCCCGATACTGTGTGAAAAATGAAAACATTTATATTTTGCAAACAACTAGACTTACAATGCCTCTTTTTACAATTGTTATGTTACAGTTCAAAACTTCATAAATAATTCACCCACGTTTTCTCGCTATCGGGCAGATGCTTTTGGAAAGCGTAGGCAGTGAGTAGGGTAGCCACAGCTCATTGGAGAATTTTTGTGCTGTCAGTGGGAAAATCAAAGGCTTGTCCTGTTTTGTCTTCTGCACTGACGGCAAAGAAACTTTCTTTTCTTACGGGGTTGGCAGCCCTGGTGCATCTGGTCTGCCACCAAAGTGGTATGAAAAAATAAAAAAAATATTAATAATAAGCATTTTTATTGTACACCAATAACATTACAATAAGAATATATAAAGTTTTGTGGTACGTACAGATCCGTCATCTGTCATCCGTCATCTGATCGCTCTGTGGCAATTTCTCACAGGCAACAATAGGATGGAGAGAAAAATAGGAGATAAATATTTCAGGGCAGTTAGGTGTACATAGAGAACATATGTGTTTAAAGATAATAAAACAATAATAATGAAAAGAAAACACATAGACATAATAGCCATAAGTATATACAATTATATATAAGCATACATACTATAAATATCCCAGAAAAAGTCATAATATATTAACACACACATAGATAGATATGATTCATACTACTTTATTATTCCACTCTTTCAGAGAGACGGGTAGTAATCCTTGACAAGTCTTTTGAACACAGGCAAGGACTGTATTGATTGAAAAATGTTTGACAATACCTCTTTTTTCTATTCTCAAATGCTTTTTTTTTAAGAAAACGTAGAATACAATAATAAAAAGATACATTCACATATACTATAACTATTATAGCCTGATTTAAGTTTTGATTACTATCTCACATTTAGAAATGAGCACTTTCACGACAACTCGACCAAGATATCCTTTTAGCTTAAGAAGCTTAAGGGGCTTGCTTCAAATCCCCCGAGCCATAAAATTTATCGGAATGTCTTGTAGCGTTTTCAGAACGCGATTATTTTAAAAAGATAGAAGGTATAGACCCAATATTGAGACCATATGCGTGGGTGTACATATAGATAAAATACGTATATATGGTAATACGCAGTGAATCGTCGTCTTGTACGTATTTTAGACTATTCTCTTGACATAACGCTACGATATATATCTTTGTAACAATACAGATTTATTGGATATTAGGTTTCATCGCAATATGTGCAATGGAATGCATGTGAGAAGCTTCAAGTGAACATGATACCTACGTATAGATGATGCGGTCGAATTTCGAACGACAGGCGATCTTAGTTTGAATTATTTGTGAATACTTCCAATATTATTAGATTTCCGTACTTTAAGAGTAAATAAATGGAACATTTATAGGATCGCTTCATCGTACGTTTGTCTATCTGTCAATAATGTCATTTTCTCAAGAATACGTGGAGCTATCAAGTTAAAAGTCATATCCAATACTCAAGCTTGTAACACCTTGAAGCTGTAAACAAATCAAACTTCAACGTCAATACAATCACAAGATACAGACGCTAATGTAGCAAATTATTGTAACACGATAACTGTGATTCCATCTTTCTACTTATGGTAGCTTTTCACATTAGCCAATATACCGCGTGAATGATGTCGCAAAGACATTGGCCAAGAGTTTGTGTTGGCGTCTACTTTTGAATTAATTAGAAGGTTATTCAGTCTGCTTTGGTTTATTAAAATGAATATTGGAGCGCTATCTACTGCTCTTTTTCGTACGGAAATCCCCTCAGATACCACCTGCAATGATCGTCATACAAAACAGTACGTCTCGGGTTTTTTGATGATACCGTAGTGTAAGGTTGTTAATAGAATATCCCTCGCACCCCGGCTTACGCCCAGCCATCTACGGTTTTAAGATTGCTTTGGGTGTGGGAAATACGGTGTCCTCCATGAGGACCCCGGAAAGGCAAGGGTGAACGTCGCGTATGGGCACCGGTGGAGGTGAATAGGTGACATGCGGACGCACCTATAACCTACACCTACGCTTAGTGGCCAGTTCACCCGTTGCCTACATTCCACTGTGCCCTCTACTAGTCAGAAGGACACATGGAAAGCCTCCGATGTCCAAGGTGTACCGCGTGGAGGATCCAGGCTCCGCACTCCTCACAACCTATGTGCGGACGCGGCGGCCAACCCTTTGATCATTTGGTAAAAACCAACACCACGCGAACGATAGAAGGAGGTAGGACACGACGGTATTTCTGTCCAATTGAACAGTCCAACTGGGGAAGTACCTCCACCCGTACAGAATACCGTGGCCATAATAACCTCATGGTATAAGGTAACCACTTTCCATCAGGTGGGCCGTGTGCTTGTCTGTCACCTTAGTTGTATAAAAAAAAATGCTTGAAGGGTTGGCAGCGCGAGTGTGACTCTAGGTTTTGCACGCGTCCATAGGCCACGGTGACCACTTTCCATCAGGTGGGCCGTGTTCTAGTCTGCCACCTAAGTGGTATTAAAAAAACGCGCCAGGGCGGATGTTTGTGCCTATCTTTGTTTAGTTGAAATGATGGCACAAAAATTGGCACAAGATCTGTGTGATGTCGACTTTCAAAAATAAACAAAAGGTTGTGGCTGAGTGTTGGCTGCCTTGTCTGCATATTGGTCTTGTATTTGGTATGCTACGAACTCGCCGAGTAAACGCACGCACCTCTTAGAATTTTATATTCAGTAACCAATAAATTTTATAGGGCTCTACCGAATCGTAAATTGGTTTTAGAATCCAAAAAATGTAAAACCTAAAAATAAAAACATTGTATGAGTATATTAAATAAAAACATTTCGTTAAAATATTAAAAATTGCGACGAATTTAATTATAATACAATTTGATATTTTTAGGACAGTGAGTTATTTCTGTCAATCAGTTTAAAGTTGATAAAAAACTTTTCACTATATAATGTACTGTCTCTTTCTCACACCAAGGTTTTAATACAAGCCTATGTATCTCACTCGCACACTTTGTTAGTCTAGTATTACTAAGTTTATGACTTTTAGGTCAAACTTTTCCGTAGCTACCCTCTGAAAGTTGTGATTTAGATATTATTTGATTCAAAATGGCATGTAGATTCAAAAGTTTTATTCAAGAATTGAAGTTTATCATAACTTTGTTTGTTTTGTTTATGTTTGTATTAAAAAAAACATTTGCCTCAAATTTAGACTCGGAAAATTAATGTCCATATTTCTTATTACATTTACGTTTTGTAAGATCCGATTTAATAACATAAACTCAAACCTATATCCCCAAAGGGGTAGGCAGAGGTGCTAGCACCCATATTTCGCCTGGTTATGTTTAGGTCCCAATGTAATAGGTGGCCAGCCTATTGCGAGCGATAAATACACACATAACTTCGAAAAACATCGAAAAGTCATTGGTGTGTGCCATAGCAAAACCTGGGTACGAACCCGAGACCTCGTCTCAGCAGTCCATTACCCATAGCATGCTACGATTAATCATGAAATCTTAGAAACTATAACACCCACAAGCTTGTAATTTGGCAAGTAAGTTTCTTATAGAATGTAGATATTCACTAAAAAAGAATTTTACGAAACTCCGCCTTTAAAACAGGTCTACGCATACGAAGTCGCGGACGGCCGCTAGTATATCTATAAATTTATACGATTGAAAAGGAATAACGGTGGAGTGGAAACGCACCTACAATTTGCTTTGCAAATACGAGTCCGAATCTCTCTTGACATAAGTATATTGGAGGAACTGGCACTGACATGTGGTTCGAGATGTAATTGTATACACCGTATAGAGGTGACACCTTAGCTGACCCCTAGACAAGTGGCAATTTGTTGACTGGCATATTGTTGAATAGAATGACAAATGTGGGAGGCAAAAACCTGGGATCGAACCCGAGACCTCGTCTCAGCAGTCCATTACCCATACCACAAGGCTACCGCGTCGTTAAATAAGTTAAGATTACCCCGTAGGGAGTCGAGAGAGGTGACTAACGGAGAAATACGCAGACGATATCAGTTACCGATATCGTCTGCGTATAACAAGAAGAAGAGAAAGAAATCTCGAAATAAAACCCTGTACCAACCCGTCTGGCCAGTGTGGGAACAATGTGGAATAATCAACATTGGGAGAGTCCTATGTCCCGCAGCAGACTATGATAGGCTAATTGATGGATTAAGATTACTCACCAATATGTATAGTAGTATATTAAGTCACTTGGGTACATGGGCAGAGCTGCGGGCATCAGCCAGTTAAAAATATTTTATAGTAAAATATTGAAACTACTTTTCATATTGGCACACATTTTTCCTAGCCCTAATTTCCAACAAGTGCTTCAGAGTTTGTGGATAAATGACGCCACCCACATCACAGACGCAAGGCAGCTAAGGAACCTATTCAAAATGCCAAACTATTCCTCTAGATGCCAAAAAGGTTCCGCTCTGAATACGAAATATTATCAGATAAGTCACACGACTGAGCACTCTTAAAGTATTTTATGAAATAGGTAACTAAACATTTTTTTTCAATAGTAGGTTTCGAAAATAGGTTAACATTTTCTAAGAACCTATTAGATAGTAGATAGATAGAGCCACAGAAATATGTTAGGATAAGAAACGCTTTATAAAAACACCTTGGACTTATAAAATTAATATTTTGTTTATATAGAACACGTCAATTGGACTTCGCTTCGCCTAATGGTAAGCTGAAGGCAAAGTTTCAGAAAAGATATCTAAGCCCTGCATGTCTTGTCCTGTGTAGGAAAGGAGAGCGTGGGACTAATGCTAAGCATCGTACCTTATGGTTCTTCTTGAGGTTATTTTACCAAAGAACAGGGGTTTTGCCATCATGTCTTATAAGTATAGGTCTAACAAACACTTTACAATTGCAATGTTTCTTTATTTTCATAATGTGAATAGGACTCAGACCGTTGTCATTCGTCAATAAGGTACTGTATCATACATACATACATAAAATCACACCTTTATCCCCGTAGGGTTAGGCAGAGGTGAACTAACACCCACATTACATCATCACTGTATTCGATCCCACGAAATAAGGGGTGAGCCTATTGCCGTTTTCCTGGCATTATTGTTGACTCGAGCCATGAATCTGAGGCAGAGTCATGCGTCATGCGTCTGATGTTAAACAGCCCTATCCCTTAGTCGCCTTGTACGACACCGCATGCGTTGGTCCATATTCTACTCTGCCGGAAACCATGCGACTTCTGTCGGAAACCACGGTGCTGTATCTTGTAAGACAAATGTAAACCCGCTGATTGAAAATATAATTGATTGATAATACCTATACCTTTATACATAAAAAACCCCGCGTCTTGCAGTCTTACAGTGCCGGTATATCGAATATTTTACATCCCATATTACCAAAGAAAAACATATAGATAAAACTTCTAAGTATTTTACTTTTGACGTGGGTGAGCAATATATTTTCAAACTGTTTTGTTGAACTGCGATATAACAGATAGAATATATTAAACTTGTATATGACTTGAAATATATATTTGTCTGGTAGATTGAACTGTTATTTTCGTAGAAACTGTAGATCATAATTTAAATTATATTTGCTTGAAACGATGTATTTATTAAATAGATATGAGTTAAGTAGTTTAATTTTCAATAATATTACCTCCGACTATTTATTTTAACTCATAGTCAAATGTAAATGTTCATTAGTAAATTTATTATTTCCGGGTTGGTAACTATAAATTCATTAATTAATTAATAATAGTAGTTATTTTGACAGCCTATGTGGCGTGGCAGTAGTGAAGCACTACACAGAAGGCGCAGGTTCAATCTTGACTCGGTACAAATATTTGTATGCATGAATATAGGTATTTGCATTGGTCTTGTCGTGCTTCGGAGAGCACTTTAAGCCGTTAATCCTGGTTGCCATACGTCATATCTATAGTTGTCATTACGGCTTGATCCCTAAAAAGTCCAAAAACTGATCTGACTGCAATACTTCGGAATTGCCTTTGGGTCGTGGAGGTCAGATGGCGTTAAATATCGAAGTTCAGTCAAATCCTCAGACTGGTTAAGGGACACCAGAGAGAGAGTAGGAGGTAGGACACGGCGGTATTTCCGCCCAATTGAGCAGTCCGACTGGGGACCTCTACAGAATACCGCGAATACCAAATAATAACTTATTATAAATAACTTCATGTTGTTTTCCCAGCGGTGTGTAGGGTAGCCAGAGCTCACTGGAGAATTTGTGCTGTCAGTGGGATGACTAAAGGCTTGTCCTGCTTTGTCTTCTACACTGTCGGCACAGAGACTCTGTGGTTACAGGGTTGGTAGCACGAGTGTGGCATCTCTGGTGTTACACACGTCCATAGGCCACGGTAACCACTTTCCATCAGGTGGGCCGTGCGCTTGTCTGCCAACTAAGTAGTATAAAAAATAAAATCCGAAGTGAAAGCTTACCGACAGATGTTTTATTATACCTCTCTTAAAGACCTGGGTTTTACGAAGAAGATAACACGTATGTAATAGTGTATATATATAATTTCCAGCTCTCTATCGACCGAAAGCCGACCATGAGTAAGTTACGAAAAGGTTTACTAGAGAATGATGATCGCATGACAAAGAAAATAATTTTCGAACCGTTTAATTCGGGACAGTTTCTGTATTTTTCTTATTGAAATATAGCTACTTCCTCAAATAGATTGAATTATTAATAAGAAATCCCTTTACCCTTACACAAGGAACCTTACACAGAAAACCTCGCTAGTGAACAATCCATTAGTTGTTTACGCTTAAGTATGTTGTTTGTTTGAAGGTTAAATTTGTTATTAATGAATTTTCCCCGTATTTAAACGCTCTCGTAATCACAAAATCAGAAGCGTAAAGTCTACCAAAATTTTAAATCCACACAATGCTGTTTGAAAAACACACACGAAGGCATCGCTCCTCCAATGTTTCGATATTTGGAACCCACGGCTGTTCCCTAGTATCGCATGGCATCGTCGAGTGCTAACAGTCAATGTAGATATTTTTACATTATAGGTACCATAAAATAGTAATTAATAGTTAATGTATGTCTAGTATAGGTTTGCCGTTGTCAGTATTGATGATCCTAGCACGATATTTAAAAGTATTTAAGTATCTACATACAAAAAATGCAGTAGGTACTTGGATGAGATTTTAGAAGTTTATGCGTATGTACATTTTCTTGAGCCGCGTGTTTCCCGGCTGCGTAGAATTTGGACCACCTCGTCTCTTCCTATGCCGTGTTGTACAAGGCGACTAAAGGATAGGGCTGTTGAAGATCAGACATATATATACAGCCCAGACTCCGCCTCAGATGCATGGTTCGAGTCTCCAATAGTGCCCGGAAGACGGCAATAGGCTCACCCTCTATTACGTGGAACCGAATTCAATGATTGGTGAAATATAATTCACCTCTGCCTAACCCTCCGGGGATAAAGACGTGATTATATGTATGTATGTATGTATGTACATTCACTTACGACTATTCACTAAGATATCGCGACAGCGAAAATATTGAAATATGTATTTAAATAACTTATGCACAAATTCATACAATTGATAGATTTTTTATAGGGCTAATCCCTCTCAGACGCTTACTTCTGTGTAACTCCTGTAGGCATAGAACAGTGACCTACGAACACACCAAGTAACGTATAACACATAATTGCCACATAGGTACATGTAGTGTAACACACATAAAATATCAAATGCACAATTTACCAAATTCAAAATGGCCAAAAGTTTCCCACGCAATGTGTCGTAAACACAAGTGGCCAAAACTTTATGGCATAGTGTGATGCCATAAATGCAAATGGCCAAAACTTAGTCCAATGGTATAGTTATGGTGTTTTGTGATATACCTATAGGCAAATTATGATAAACATGATAATTTATGTAGATGATTTTCTGGAAGTCATGTTGTTCGAATTGTAAAAAAAGCTGCGTGTTTGTTCTTTACTAATTGTATTCTTTGCAGATTTAATTAAAACAGTTGTAGATCGCAACAACAACAATGAAAATGAATTCCTTATTTCCAAAATCTAATTCTTGCTCCCACACCCAGTAAATTTACAAATCAAAGTGTTGTTTCACTTAGCACTTAGTTTGATTATGTTATACATAATTCGGCAGCAATAATATTCTCATTAGAAAGCGGTTTTACTCATGATTTATTTTTCGGGATAAAATGTACATCATAGATGTGAAAGGCCGCAATGAAAAAATACTTAGATGTGCGAGCTTTCAAGGTGACCATTCAGACGGTGTTGTTACCAATTTTATATCTAGTAACCGACTTCTTTGTTGATGTCATTATAGATTTTTACGCTTAATAAACAATGAAATCCCCAGCTTAATCAAATTGATCCTTATTATAAAAATGGTCAGCTAAAAATGATAGTAGGGGCAAGTAGGTATTTCTGCTGACCCAGCAGGAACACAAACATGATCATATGTAAATATAATATGAAATCACTGATTCAAAAAACCACATACTATCAAACTTGACGCACTGCAAATACATAATTTTTTGCTGATACCGCTTCCGAAAATGCCAAAAAGTAGACATATTTTTAGTTTCTATGATTTCGCCGTAAAATACCATAAAGTTACTTCCAGTCCCAGCCAAGAAGACAGTACCTACTACGTGCCAGTGACGTTTGTGGTTCGCGCCTTATCCGTTCTAAATACATACCGTATAGTTTCTGTATAGTTCATTCATTCTCTGAGCTTTTTCCCAGTACAGTTGGGGTCGCGTTTCTAGTCTACTATAATAAAATCGTGTTCAGTTATCTCAAGATTACAATATGAGATTATGTAGTGACCCGACTGACACTAGACAAAGCAGTTCCTGCAAAGGTACTTTCCGTACTTACAGAATACCGCGGCCATAAAAACTTCGTGTTGTGTTCCCGACGATAAGTGGGGTAGCCAGAGCTCACTGGAGAGTTTTTATGCTGTCAGTGGGAAGACCAAAGGCTTATATTGACTTTGCTTTGTTTACTGTACTGACGGCACAGACAGTCTCTGTTCTAACATGATAAGCTTGCTCGAGTGTGCACACACCCATAGGCCACGGTAATCACTTTCTGCCACTTAAGTTGTAGAAAAACTTTTCTTTACATCATCGTCAATCATCGAAATATTTACTTAAAATCTATGTTAAGTATATGCAGGTTTTGCTTTTTGCGAATCACCTCCTCGTGAGTTAGTAACGTATAATTAGCACCCATAAGTGAAGTAAGCCGCCGCTTCTAAAGTTTGTTAAACACACACTATCAAGCAACTACAGCCGTTTGAATTGAAAGGGGTAGCCCTAGTAGTTAACCCATTACACACAGTCGCTGCTTTGTACTGTGATAGGTTCTAACCTAGTTCCATTATAAAGTTTACGTTTAAATTCCTTAGAAGCAATATAGCAAATGCTTCAAAATTTCACTCATTAAGCTCAGTTGCGCAATTCTCTAAGCACACAGCATTGAGTAGAGTATTGCGACAGCCTTGATAGGGACGCTCATTGGTCGGACTGGGTGACGTCACTGAAGACCGACCAATGACCATGTCTTTGATAGACATGGGCTACAAGGCGACACAGCAGGAAAAAACAATTTTCAAATGTATTTTGTGAGCCTACCCTTGTAGCACGCCACTGTTCACTCGTATCTTTCTCTGTAAAGCACAGCATTCAGTTAACAAAAGTGTTAAAGTCCCTATTGTATTGATTTCAGATTGTGATCATAAACATGAAATATGATACCATACGCGAAAGAGAACACAGACGACCAGCGTGATAACGAGATTGTTTACGAGGTTGACAAATCTGGTAAAAGTAAGTATATTCTATTGCAACTGTTGTAAAAGTATACTTAACATTCCTTTCATAAATATGATCTTTGTACTTCTCTCTCGCTCTTTTTGCTCTCTCTAGTTTATTTGATAACTACACCATATTTTTTGGGTTTTGTCATTTTGTTGTTCATCCCAAGGTTACCTGGAAGAAATTGCTCCCAGGGATAAAGCCGCCCATTGTACATTGAACTGTGTACATTCTACCTACTTTTCCTACTGTATCTATTGATGTACAATAAATAATTATCTATGTATGCTCGCACTTATAGCCAAAAGACTAGACAGAGGAAAACCATTCGTTCACATTTTGTCAATAAATAATATTAAAATGAAATGTATACATTGCAGAAATCTGTTCAGATTCTAGAAATATGGGCATCGATTGTTGAGCGTTGGCCATTTTAATTGTAAGCCCTAAAACACATTTAACAGCGTCAACACTGTTTGAAACGAATTGAGTGCTAAAATTACAAAAATATCGTTATCGTTACATATTACTTGCATCATAAGCCAGGATCATCAATATTTGCCTTATACAACTACACCATTTTAATACATTTATTCAAAAATAAAGGTAGAAATACACTATTGTGTTGTTCCGTGTCAGAACGCATTCTGTCCCAATAGTCGTTATTATTACGACTATTGTGACAGATCACACAGTTCAGTTCTACCTTTATTTTTGAATGATTCTCTATAAATAAGCAAATAAAATATTTGATCAAAATTAAGGCTTCACAGCTGGCGCTTGCCGGCTTTTTTTGTTACTCCCAGCTGCTACTGAGAATACACTAAAAGAGAAAATCCAATAACCCTTTTTGCTTAACTACCACTACGAGTATCAAGTATCAATGAACTACAAAAGTCAATAATATTTTAAATTAAATCTATCAAAATCTCTGAAAGATAATAAAAATATCAAGTTCGTTACAAATAAAACCTTGCAGTTTTGATTTATGAGCGTACATTTTATTAAGAATATTATATATTTGTCGAATAAGTCCCGTTCAACAGCTCAAAGCAAAGACTAAATTTACAAAATTTTCTTTTCAGAAATCAAATGGCGTGACTGGCTACTACTGAACAGGCCTTTAAAAGTAATCATCATATTATTACTAACTACCGTCCTCGCCCCTATACTGATTTACCAATACGTATTCTTCAAAGGTCTAGAGTTACCACCGACTGATGGTTTATCCTTCGGATCCTGTTTAATACCAAGGCAATCTAGACTCCCATGTGGTTACGGGAATGTTACAACTTTAACTGAATGCCACAGGGAATGCTGCTACGACCCAACCACTGGCTTTTGTTTTCATAGATTCCCATCCAGATTCTCCTATGTCTTGAGACAGGAGTGGACGGAAGGTCTTTCATTATCCCCTAGGATATCCACTGTACCATATAAATTTCAAAGAAGTTTGGACCCCATTAAAATTTCTGCTGATGAAGTTTCAGCTACGCATTTATCATTGACCTTCTACAAATCTGATGAGCAGTTAACTGGAAGAAGACTTGAGGAAAAGCACTATGTATATAACATCTCAGGGCCTGAATTAAATGTATTTGTTAATTCGTCACATGGAAACATATTCAATACAGCTCGGGGCCCTTTAATAGCATCCAATGATATATGGGAAATCACGTTCAAAATCACCAACGAAACCATGTTCGGTTTAGGTGAAATACCTCTGAAAGAAAATACTGTCAAGGTGATTTATAATCATAAAGATGGAATGAGCTCAGTGCCATTAATATTCGCTAAATCAAACGGGTCTTACCACGGACTTCTGATTGATACAATCGCCCCTACCGAAATAAGTATTAGAAGTGAAAGTCAATTGATCGTTCGTTCTATCACAAATTGGGGGCTGAAATTACATTTATTTGTGGGCCCTGAGCCTGCGGATATTATGCGAGACGTTATGATTTTGACTGGGGCCGAAAAGAAGTTGGAGTATTGGATGCTCGGTGCTCATGTCTGTAGGTAAGTGTATAAAAGTCTGTTCAGTGATAAATTCGTGCATTTACTATAAATTGGATTAATGAAATATGAGTAAAGTACATTTTACTTAAATTAAAGTTATTTTAAGTAAAATGTACAATTGCAGTTTAAAGAATACCTTGCATAATTTTTACGTTGATACTGAATAGCATGCTATAGAAACTGAAGCACTAAAGGAGTCTCATCAGTTGATTGGCGGGTAGCAGCTGAGATCTGTAGAGCAATTCATCGATGCGAAAAGAACTATAAAAAGTATAATTATAAAATATGGTGGAATTTTTTCAATACCAATCTATAAGGATTAATAGGAATCAACTAAAACTTCCTAAGACAAATAAATCTAGGCTATATTTTATCGTATTCCCTTACTCTATGAAAGCTGTTGCTAAAGTTACGAACTAAGTATAATTTCTAACAAGAAACTAGGGAATATTAATCTTTAAATCAAAGACCGAAAATTATAAGAGCAAACTTAGTCAATATGTTTAAATAACTTTAAGGTCACTAAATTCAGTGTTCATTAGTTTAATATTCAGTGGGTATCGAAGTTTTCTTGCGACTGATGCTAATAACTCAAACTTTTAACGGAATATTATGTAAAGATATAGAGGGGGGCGTATTGCTGTCTACTGGCCATACCTCTAGTCTTTATACTGCTACTATACTATACCCTAATATAAAGTAATTTAAATCTATCGCTAATCTTAGTCTTATCATCATTGAAATAGTTTATTAAATACTATATTACAATATTATACATAGCACAATCTAGCCCCAAAGATCATTCGAAGATCAAAATTTATTTTAATTTACCTCTTCATGATTGCAGTGAAAACTCAACCGTCCAGGATTTAAGAGCGTACCTCACCAATGCTAGCAACCATAACATGCCATTTGAAAGCCACTGTGGAGCTGCCCCTGCACACTTCCACAGTGACTGTAATAGTACACACGTAACGCTTGTGAATGAAGGGGCCACAGTGTTGAAGAACGCAAGAAAGAAGTTCGTACCTTATGTGTCTCCTTATGTAAGTCCTTTTTCTAACATCTGTCTCATTCATACCAATAGTCACCTCTCTTTACGCTGGTATGGACACAGATAACATCTTTTCATCTCCCGTAAAGAAATGGTGAGTAGAACGCACGAACTCCGAACTGCAACCGGGATTGGCGCTGGCATGATGATGATGATGAGAACTTTGATACAACGCTCTTTGATAATTTGCTGCCTCGATATGTGTCTGGTGTGAAAATAAGGTATAGGTAACGCCTCTATCACATTACTTACAACACTACAATGTATCTAGCACTCCAATATCAACAGCATTCTCAATACACGAAGTGTCAACATAACAATTTATTAATACAAATTTACAGATTAAATATACAGCGCCATATATTCCTGGTACAGAAACAACTACAGAAATTACGACAGAAGGAACTACAGAGAAAACTATAGAAGAAACACAAAATAGAACTAGAGTGTCAAATGAAACTGAACGTTGTTTTGATGACGAGACATATGAGCAGTACATAATCCGCGATCCTACTGCAGAGAAACTCTATATAGGAATCGTAGATGAACAAGAAGTTATTTATCCTATGTATGATATAGTCAGTGTAGAATTCATGGAGCAACTATGGGTTTATGAGGATTTTGATGGAGTAATTCTGGAAAATAGTTGGCCATTAGATGAGTCTGAAAAAAGTGTCAACGAAACACATCTGTTTTTGCCATATTATAACGAGGTACGTTTATTTAATTTTTATGTTATAGGTATACTTGCTTGTTTAGATCCTGATAATATACTAAAATATAGATCATATTTTTCAGAACTTTGAGAATCCTTTTGAATATACACCCCAATGGAATGCTACGCGTCCTGAAAGATATCTTTATACTCATAATAAGTACGGTGATGAATTTGCCAAGGCATTTGTAAAGGTCAACAATGCTACCCCAATTTTAAGTACCAGTCAATGGATGAACGGGAATGTTGCCATAAATCGCCAAGGTATAGAGACTTCTTGGGCAAGTCTCCGAAGAGAACTAATTGAGATTAGTTTAGGGGGCATTTCTGGACATTGGTATTGGTTTTCTCCTGTATGTGGTGATACTAAAAACTTCAATAACAGAACTCAGATCAGACTATGCGCTAAATGGTACATGGCGTCAACTTACTTTCCTATGATCAAGATTTATTCCAAAGAGGTTATGAGAGATCCTCTAGCCTTTGTTGGGACTGATAGAGCTCACATGATCACAGCCTTGAGAACGAGAATGACAATGTTACCTTATTTATACTCTGTTCTCCAAGAAGGTCCACTTCTAAGACCTATGTTCTATCAATTTCCTCATACCGAACAACTGGAAAATATAACAACCCAATTTTCTGTGGGAGATGGTTTGATGATAGTTCCAAATTTGGAACCTGGTCAAACTCATGTTCACGTTTCTATGCCTCCTGGTCAGTGGTATGAGTTTGGTAGCGGTTTGAAACTTAAAGGCGATGTGGGAGAAGCAGTGACAATGACTACAACTGAAGCAGATTTATTGACGTTGATACATGGCGGCTCGATCATAGTAATGCAAACGGTAAAATGTCTAATTCTTAGTTGTTACATAGTTTTATTTGTTACATAGTGTTGTTCAATCAATGAGCCTATCGCAGTCCACTACTGTATAGGCCTCTCCCAATGTTGGGAGGCTTTGGCCTACTATTTCCACTCTGTTTCCTTCTCTCGCAATGATATCGTCTGCGTTTTTGCCGTTAGTCGCCTCTTACGACACCCTTCAGATGAGACGGGGTAGGGATGCTTGTATTCTTTCGCCAACATAGTGTTGTTACATAGTTTTATTCTTAGTTGACCAAAATTCAAATTGAAAGAATAAATTCTTCTCTGCCATTGTGTCAAGATGAATTTGGGATCATTTTTAACACTAAACTTACATGGAGTTCAATAACCTGTATAAATTCCCGTAAACATGTTTAAGAACATGAAAGTTTAAATTTGGTACAGCTTAAAAACACATATTTCGTGAAACAAGCTTAACCTTACTTTAAATCTACCATCTGATATAAAATTCATGTTTTACAAAAGAGCCTATCTAAGGTAACACATTCTATTAATATATTTCAGCACCTCGAGTCAACTATTGCCGCCACCCAACTGAATTCACCCTACACCATAATTATTGCACTGCACTGTGAAACGAGAAATAACACAGAAGAGAGTGAAACGACTACTCAAGCGACAAACGACACTAGCACAGTTCCATCACCAGATGAAGCCATGCTAGGTACAGATACTCCAGGAACTACTGATTTGACCACTACTGTTATTCCTAATATAACTACATGCTCAGCCAAAGGAAAATTTCACATGTCATCTAATATGACAATATTATTCGAGTCAGATGCATATGCACTGAAGATTACAGCTGAGGGTGAAGATTTTGAAATATACTGCAATTGGCTAGATGCAACATGGGCCAAAGACGTATGGTATATCAAAGTATATGGTATGGATGAAGAGAAGAATAATTTTGACCACCATTTTAATAAAGATGCATTCATAGACTTATGCGATTTACAGACTAATGATAAAATTATTGATCAATATTTTTAAAGAAATTGTGATTCTGACTAATAGATTATAATTTATCCTATTTAAAATCTAAAAGATAAATTTAGAGCCATCGATTACCTATACCTATTATAAGAAATCTTTAGTGATAAATAAAATGAGTGGCCTCTACTTTATTGTTGTTATTATTTACAAGGAAATATTTAACGTATAAAAAGGATGGGCTTAACAATTATTTTTTATACCACTAGGAGGCAGACAAACACACGGCCCACCTGCTGGAAAGTGGTTACCGTGGCCTGTGGACGTGTGCAAAATCAAGGAAGTCACACTCGCGCTGCGAACCCTGTAAGCACAGAGAGTTTCTGTGCCGTCAGTGTAAAAGACGAAGCAAGACAAGCTTTTGGTCTTCCCACTGACAGCACAATAATCTCCTCCCGCGTATCGTGTTCCAGTCAATATGAATGCAATCCACTTTGTAATTCAATGTCGCACAATGGTCGCACAAATCAACCGTTTCGTCACCGGTGAATGTTAGAAAAAACTCTCACTACGGGCACAATTCTTCAGTTCTATAACATTAACGTATAATATTGTCTCAAAGTACTCTACTGACATTAATTCCTAAAACAATTAGGTACTCATTTACCTTGATTGGAACAGGTAATCATTTATAAGTACCCCCCTACCCTCCCCATCACCCCAAGAAACTCGGGGCTAAAGCCATCTAAATGCCGGCACCTGCTGAATGATAAACGAGGTTGATGGCCTTATAGCCTTACAGTGGCGGACAGGGCAGCCCACTGTTCTATTAACAAACCAGAGGATTCTTTCATCTGACAATATAATTATCGACTTTTTCATATTGAATTGTACTTTTAAACCATATGATAGTTCCTTTAGAATCCGGGCATATGTTAGTGAGTTATAAGAACAGCACGATTGAAAGGGACAATATAAGTACATAAATTATCTTAGATGGTCTTAGATATTTTTAGTAAAGCCAAGCGGTTTTAATCGATTCTTGTTTGTAACCATAACAACAGTCAGAACAGGTTAAAGCCGCCAGTAATGACGTTTTATCAGATATGATGCAAGTAAAAACAGATCATACGACCTCTTTATCTCAACGAAACATTTAATACTCACGTTTGAACTCTGTTCTTATATACTCTTACGAAATACTGCTAAGTAGCTATATTTGATTATGTAAATTGTGAACAATAATCGCTGTGTTTATATTTATGTGTTTACTGGAGATGAATAACATCGTGTGCCATTACGGGGGACACAGACCATCTTAACTGACCTCCTCGTGAACTTAGATAAGTTATCGCTTAAAACAAATAGCAAGTTATTTCATAATAAAACGCGAAACGTGAAGGAGCTCTTCACTTTACGAGTCAAATCTCATGAAACCTGAAGAGTGCCAAAAGACGCCTACAGAAGAAAAACCTGCCGGACATTTTACAAATCCAGGTCCCAGAATGCCGAATATCAAAATATTTACCGGTACGTCGCATCCAGAGATAGCAAAGAAAATTGCCGCGAGACTCGGACTTGACTTAGGTCGAGCTACGACGAAGAAATTCAGCAACAAGGAAACTAATGTGGAAATAGGAGAATCTGTACGAGGTGAGGATGTGTATATTGTTCAAAGTGGTTGTGGAGAAATCAATGATAATCTTATGGAACTGTTTATCATGATTAACGCATGCAAAATTGCGTCAGCATCGCGTGTGACTGCTGTAATCCCTTGCTTCCCTTACTCCAGACAAGATAAGAAGGAGAAGAGCCGAGCGCCTATTACAGCAAAGTTGTTAGCTAATCTAGTATCCGTAGCTGGTGCTGATCATGTTATCACAATTGACTTACATTCGTCACAAATTCAGGGATTTTTCAACATCCCAGTGGACAACCTTTACGCTGAACCGGCAATAACAAAATGGATTAAAGAAAATATTCCTGAGTGGAGCAGCAGTGTGATGGTGTCACCTGACGCAGGTGGTGTGAAGAGAATGACTGGTATTGCTGATCGTTTGGATATCGATTTTGCTATCATACACAAGGAGAGACAAAGAGCTAATGAGGGTGACTCAACAGTCCTTGTAGGGAGTGTGAGAAATAAAACTGCTATCATGGTTGATGACTTAGCAGACACTTGTGATACTATTCTCAAAGGAGCTGAAGCTTTATATGAAGCTGGTGCTAACAAGGTTTATGCTTTTCTAACACATGGAGTGTTTGCAGGCAATGCTATTGAAAAGATTAATAATTCCAGGATAGAAGCTATTGTCGTGACAAATACGATTCCACAGGAGAAAAATATGAAGTTGTGTTCGAAGATTCAGACCATTGATATATCTGTGATGTTAGCAGAAGCTATAAGACGTACTCACTATGCTGAGTCTGTATCTTATTTGTTTACAAATGTACCTTATTAAAACATCAATTTCATGGCATACATATATAATTTAAATGTTTCAAAGTACGCTAGCATTTAAAGCGAATTTATTTATATTATTTATTATTATAACATTTGAAAAGTACTTCTAGATAAACTCACAAACTATTTTAAAGTATAATGAATACCTAGTGTACTATAGATTCAATAGTTTTAAAAAAAGAACTTATGAAATTATTGTTCAATGAATGTAATATTTTTAAAGATCTGTGGAAGCGTGGATAACCATATCCTCTAGAATTAGTTACTAAAATACTTAGTAGACATGACCGCAAAGATATCAGTTTAATGTACAGTTTCCGATCAATTGCTCTAGTATGCAAGCAATAAATTTATTAATAGATAGGTACAAGAGTGGATAACAATTACTGATACTAATATTATTCAAATATCCAGTTACAAGGCGAACAGCAGCTAAAGTTACAGTGATTTCTAAAATTACCTACATTATAAATTACAATAATGTGTTGAAGTTAAGGTGTAGAAATACGTATCTATGTAAACCAGGACTTTAAATTCAATAATCTGTTGTACTTTACAGATACATGTTACCTGCTTTAGTACGGAACTTTATCATACTTTAATGTATGAGGGGTGCCAGGGTTCACGTTATTTGTATCTAAATTTTGGCTCTTTATTTAAATAAATTTACATGTAATCAGTATGAAAATAAATAAGTTTTCAGAGAGAACAACAACTAAAATATAAGGAATAATAACTAAAATATTTAGAATTCTGTTTCAGAAGTTCCTAGAATTATAATTGTTAGAAAATTTGTTATTATAATAATAAAGATTATTAGTATAAATTGGTTGTAGAAGGTATATTTACTTATTTTTTTTTTAACTGTTTCGATCAAGATATTCATTGTATTTAATAGAAATGGGTTCCATAGAGTACTTACTGTTGGAATCGGAGCGAGCTCTCCGTTAGAATTGGAGTACCACTCAAGTACAATTCCTGTAGAATTAACACTTCACGAAGCTTGCGAAAGTCGTGCTCGGTTTACCAAAGGGTGCCAATTATAGCTACAAGTATGATTTGGTTATCGTTTAAAGCCATGGTCTATCATAGATCACCATTTGTCCAAGCCGTAATTTTGATCGATAACGGATATAAAAATTACTCCGGGCGGTGTGGATGTTATAGGTAAGCCAAATTAACAAAGATGTCATATAAAGCTATCCTAATGATGCTGGTTACTCTGGAAGAATAGGTGGATTTTAGACGCTTTTGTAATTCACAATGATGCTCTACTGCCAGTGTTGGTCAGACCAAGAAGTTCGAACAGTACTACTCAGTCCTAGCTAGTAGTTTTAGTAGCCGAAGGAATACTGCAGAAGTTTACTAAAGTGTTTGTTTGTAAATACATAGATACCTACATTTAACGAAGACCTGTACGACTAGTTCCGTCCAGGCATATTAGCATTTAGTGGGAATTCAACCCACATCTCATCTAGCATCACATTTAGTAGCTCAGCCTAAGAAAAGATGGGTGGATTGGAAAATGGTAAGCAAGAAAGGGACGTACTGAGGAGATAAAATATGATAATTCCTATCATATGGAGGACAATGAAATGTTGCGCTGAGCCCAAATAATTGGGACAAGGGCGAGCGTTATGATCTCATCAATCTCTATCGCTCTTGAGAAAATAATGTTTTTTTCCAAAATTCCAAGCGTGCTTTGAGGACATAACATATCTAACCTTCATCATATTTATAATTATGGGGTCACTGTAAACAAGCTGGGTTCCGATGTAATCACTGTATTATGTAACGGAATATTTATCCCTAAGATTAGGTTACTGTGTACGTAGCCGTAGGTATAACAGATAAAATGCTGTTATTTGCCCAATCAATACGAAAAATACTTTAGCAGACATAAAAGTTATGGTTAAAGCTGATAACAGACAGTTTTTGTTTTATTTCGTCTTTCATTTTTTATTCATCACTCAAAGTGATACATCTGAACATAAAATGAATCCATTGATGAAAAAGAATCACTAATGAAAAGATCCAACAGTGTTTGATCGGTTGCCATTTGGCATCAGGTGTCTATCATTCTCGCTCCGATTAAATTGAAATGAAAGGTCTGAACACTGATTGAACATTTTCGTGTTCCATCATTTTATCTCGAGTCATGCAGCCCACCAAGTGCTCGTCCCCCGACTTGACCTTGGCCAGATTTTTATCTTTTTTTTTTTTAAATAGGACACGTCAATTGGACTTCGCCTTGCCTGATGGTAAGCTGAAGGCAAAGTCCCAGAAAAGAGGGTCACCATTACTTACACATACCGTGTGACAATGGTGACACTCAGCTTGACGGCCTCATCATATGCTTTTTCACGCCCCGCTTAAAGGACCCGGGGCTGTAGGAAGAAGGAAACACGTGAGCTGCTAATGAATACCAGGCCTTAATGGTGCGACAGAGGAAAGAGTCTCCGAACCGCTTGGTTCTTGATCGGATGTTTTGCACCGTGTGCGGATGACATCTAAGACCCGCACGTGTTGTCCTGTGTAGGAAAGGGGAGGGTGGGACTAATTGGAAGAGCTCATCAGAACACTCCCCATGGTACAGACGGTAAAATACAGCCATGGACGCAACATATCTACGCAGCTGTAAAGGTTCTAGGGTGTTCGTGATCTCGGGATTCCCAATGATGCGGACCGCACGTCGCTGCAACCTGTCGAGAGCATCTAGTAAGTACTTTGCTGAACCATCCCAGAGATGCGAGCAGTATTCCACACAGGAGCGAATTTGTGTCTTGTATAGAAGACACCGCTGCTCCGGCGTGAAAAATCGTCTCACTCTGTTCAGGACTCCGAGTTTTCTTGAGGCTGTTTTGATGATACTTTCGATGTAATTTTTGTTATTCAGGTTGCAGCGAACATCCATACCTAGGATATTGAGATTGTCCTGCAGTGGCAGTGGCGTGCTCTGGAGAGTGGGGAGGGGAAGGAAAAAAGATACTTTTGCTGTAAACGCACATGCCTGCGTCTTCTTGGCATTGAACTCAACCAGGTTCTCAGAGCCCCATTAAGAAATGTGATTCAGGATCCCGTCAAGCTCAGTGACAAGAAGCTACCTTTTCTCTGCGATATCTGACTGCTTGGCCGCAGGATGTCCATGATAACTCCCATGTAAAGTGCTATCGTCTGCATAACAATGAACATTGCCGGTAAACAGCATGTCGTTGATATGCAGAAGAAAGAGAGTGGGTGATAAGACGGACCCCTGGGGCACGCCAGCATTTACCTGCAGAATCTCCGAAACTCGTCCGTCACAAAGGTCGCGAATACGGCGCCCCTGCAGGACTTAACTCCCACGCTACTGAAAACGAGTCCTAATGCTGTCTACCAACTATAGCTTGACCACAACCGCTGTACCGCGCCTTAGGTATGTGCGCGGCGAGGCGGGGGAGAGTACCGACCATTCCGTTGTGTCAGTCGGCCGCCAACGCTTACGGCGGTAGCTAGTGTCACTTGTAGCGGACTCTGTGTGTCGGATGCACAAGTGATTAGTATTGCAAGATGGGTCGTGCGTTATCTCGTGATGTGAAGAACATCATTTTTAAGGTAGCCGAGTATTTTAAGAAAAGAAAAGCAGACAAAGAAAGTTTTGAATTTAAAAGTGATGCAAACATTGCTAAAATTGTAGCGGATGCTACGGGATATTGCGAAAAGCCGTAAGAAATATAGTAAAGGTGGGTAATTCATCAACGGAAAATTTGGGCCGATTAAAATTTAATTCTCCAAAAAAACCAAAAGTTATAAAGAAGAAATATGTTGTTGATGATTTTGATTTAGGAGTTATCAGAAGAAAAATTCATCAGTTTTACGAAATCGAAAAACAAGTTCCAAGTATCCGTAAGTTACTATCAAGTTTGAGAAAAGATGGCATACTGAATTGTGGACGAGAATACCTTAGAAAGCTTTTACACACAATGGGTTATAGTTTCAAAAAATGCAAATCAAAGAGACCTCTCCTTATAGAGCAGCCTAACATTACAGAGTGGCGGAAACAATACCTGACACAAATCCGAAACTACAGAATGCAAAACCGCAACATATATTTCCTCGATGAAACGTATATAAACGCCACTCATAATGTGAGTAAATGTTGGCAATCATCGTCTGAACCTGGAATTCATGCTGATATTGGGAAAGGACGGCGTTTAGTAATTTTACACGCTGGCTGTCGATATGGCTTGGTTGATGGTGCATTAACGATATTCAAATCAGACGCTAAGACTGGCGACTATCATGGAGACATGAACGGGTCTACTTTTTACAAGTGGTTGGATGAAAAATTAAAAGATAAGTTGCTGCCGAATTCTGTTGTGGTAATGGATAACGCGTCATACCACAGCGTTCAGGTTGAGAAGAAACCAACCATAGCCTCAAAATTGAAATGCAGGACTGGTTACGGCGCCACAATGTTGAATTTTCAGAGACCACGCGTGCAGGTCTTAGATGTCATCCGCACACGGTGCAAAACATCCGATCAAGAACCAAGCGGTTCGGAGACTCTTTTCTCTGTCGCACCATTAAGGCCTGGAATTCATTGCCAGCTCACGTGTTTCCTTCTTCCTACAGTCCCGGGTCCTTTAAGCGGGGCGTGAAAAAGCATATGATAAGGCCGTCAAGCTGAGAGTCACCATTGTCACACGGTATGTGTAAGTAATGGTGACCCTCTTTTCTGGGACTTTGCCTTCAGCTTACCATCAGGCAAGGCAAAGTCCAATTGACGTGTCCTACATAAAAAATAAAAAAAATAAAAAAAAAATAAAAAAGACCATGACAAAAGCTCAACTGCAACTTCTTATCAATGATACACAAAAATAACTCCTGTACAGAATTGACGAACTGCTGAAAACCCATGGCCATACTGTTCTCCGTTTACCGCCGTACCATCCTGATTTAAATCCCATTGAGTTGGTTTGGGCTGATATTAAAAACAATGTAGCCCAAAACCATATCAATTCTTCACTAGATGAACAGATAAGCATAATGACCAAATTGTTTTCGGAGTTTCCGGCAGAAAAATGGAAGAATATAATAATAATACTAATAATTTTTTTTTTTTTTTATAAAGAATATTAGCAACCGCGATTACTAATATTCCCTTTAACCCCTCCAACTAAGCTAAATTGCTTGTGCTAGGAGTGGGTTCACGTCGGTAGTGTAATGGTCAGGATTCGAACCCGGAACCTCTCGATCGTAAGGCCGACTCCTTAACCACTAAGCTACCGATGATCATGTCCAAAAAAATTAAAATACTTATTGGGATCGGGATAGTAGATTCAAAGATATTATCGACCCTTTCATAATAAATTTGCAGAATGACTCCGACTCCAGTTCCGATGGCGAAACAGAATCTACGTCAGAATAACATTAAATATCTAAACAAATAAATATTCACAATTAATATGAAATTTCATTCAATATGACAATTCCCTATTAAATTTAATAATTAAATACGTACGAGTGGCGTGTAAAGTCAAAAATATTTATTAGGGAATTTTAATAATCTTAGGCTTTACACACTAGTCGTACATTAAAACTGTCAAATGATATCGTAAGATCCGTCCGACAATGTCAATCTCGTGTGAACTCATGCTCTTTGTTACCCGTCCCCCGCCTCACCGCACATACCTAGGGCGCGGTACAGCGGTAGCGATCAAACTATAGTACTTAGGCTTTTGGTCTTCTCACTGACAGCACAAAAACTCTCCAGTGAGCTCTGGATACCCTACTCACCGCCGGGAACACAACACAAGGTTATTATGGCTGCGGTATTCTACATGGCGGAGGTATTTCCCCAGTTGGACTGCTTAATTGGACTTATAATTTTTATCCAGAATACCTCAAAATAAAAAATCCTATTAAGATTTTAAGCTATTTGGAGGTCCTTAGAGTATGTTATTCAGGTCAGTTGTAGATAGAATAAAAAATGACAAGTATATTTTTTAAAACATTTTAATTCAAATTCACAGACAATCCACCTTCATCAAAATATGCCTTGCAGAGCTTGTGCGAGTACCTATGTTTTTTTCTTCTTTTGGATGAATTATTAATCTCCAGTGTCGTATTTAGATATAGAGGCGACTGACTCATAGGTGAATGCGGCGGCAGTACTAGAGTCCGAGTAATTTGTTTCAGGCAATGATTGTGACATCTGAGCTAATCGTTCCTGAGTCATTACGGATTGAAGATTTTGCTGACATATCAGCGCCCTGTCTAGGGGCATTTTCTTGAGTTGTACTGCCAAACTTTTGCAAAATAAATCGAACTCATCTTCAATTTGGACTTTGGTTTGCTCGCTTATAGTTTTTAATTCTTTAATTGCTCTATAAATTGGTATTTCAATTTTCCTTTTGAGATTTGTTGGCTTTCGAGAATAAGATGGTTTCAACAATCTACTACTTTCATTCCTTCCATTTTCTCTGATGTTAGAATTTGTCGTCTCCTGTTGCTCACTACAAGCTTGAGTCTGCTCAGATTCAACAGAATCTTCATTTTGATTCAATGATGCATCCTGTAATTAAAGAAGTTTCTGCAAGTCAATACAAATGGAATAACTTAACTGGACGACTACTATAGATTATTATGGAACTTTCAGAACTTTGGTAGTGCAATAGATGGACAATTGGTGAATATAAGATCCCCAGCAAATTCTGGATCTGACTATTTTGACTGCGAAAACAATTTTAGTATTCATTTTTTACAGAAGTTAACGCGAAATATAATTTTATCGAAGTCAAAAGATGTTGGGACAAATGGAAGGGCAAACGATGCTCAACGCGGCGAGTCTCCTCGCCGGATCGCCACCATGGATCCTGGAAGCGAGATGCCTTTCGGCGCTATACAGGTTCCGAAGGGCGGCGCGGGAGCGGGGTCACGATCCCGAGCCCGAAGAAATTCGGGCCGTGAGATCCCGGCTCCACAGGGAAATGGTGGCAGAATGGGAGAGACGACTTGGGCAACCAAGCGCAGGGCACGCCGTAGTAACGGCGGTAAGACCCATCATGGGGGAGTGGCTAGAGAGGCCACACGGCAGCCTCTCGTACCGTCTGACGCAGATGATCACCGAGCACGGATGCTTCGGAAAGTATCTGCGTCGGATGCAGAAAGAGCCAACGTCCGAGTGCCATCACTGCGACGCGAGTGAGGACTCAGGTCCGCACACGCTCACCGAGTGTCCGGCGTGGGAGACGCCGAGGCGGGAGCTTGTGGCGGCCCTGGGAGTGAGGGTTCTCACGCTCTCCACCTTGCTCGCGGCGATGGTTCGCTGCGCGGATGCGTGGGCGGCCGGCGCCTCCTTCTGCGAGCAAGTAATGCTCGTGAAGGAGGAGGCGGGGCGGGAGCGGCAGCGGGAGCGACGAAGGATCGCTAGACAAGCTGCCCGCGCACGAAGGCAACTCGGGCGTCGGAGGTCGATGAACGACCTCCGCCCCCCATGAGCGCCGGCCTGGGGGTGACAGGTGAAGCCGCCTGTCACCCTTGCAGAAGCAGGCCGCGGCGGCGGCGCGCGTGGCGCGCCTCCCCGTTTCCGGGGACGAGTTGGGGACTCTGTGGTCCCCACACCCGAGAAGAGGGCCAGATCGTGAGAGATGGCCCTGGGTCGGCCGGGGTGCGAGGGATATGCCTGTCAACCTCACCTTCGGCAACCGAAACGACCCACAGGCGGCGTGCGTTTTAGTCGGTTCGAGTCCGACATAACCTCCTCCACCGGCTCCGGTGGGGAGGTATCCGTGGGGATCTTGCGCACGTAAAAAAAAAAAAAAAAAAAGGGCAAACGATGCATCCGTGTTCAATATAATCAACACTGAAGCTTTGTCAGTAAAGTAAACGCGTAGGTAATCTAAAAGACGTTAATAAGAAACATTGGTATCAAAATTTAAAAACTACGAAAATGCGGTTCTGGTTTCAAAAAATTATATAAAAATTGAACAGTTCGTTAAAACTATGTGTGCACTGTGCACTAAATAATTGTTCAGACAATTGTACACATATTATGTACAAGAACGATCACTGAAAACTGAGGATTGGATCACAGGATCCATTTTACCTGAAAAGACAATGGCGAGAAGTACCATCAACCGTACCGTAACCATTAATGTGATACGTCACGTACACGTTGATGATTACGGTATATCTATATGTAAAAAAAGTGCAATTGACTATTATAAGAAGAGTAAGAATATTGTAACGACGCGCTCTGCGAACGTCGTCACACCGGTTTTAATTCTATTTTTGAACGAAGGGTTTCGGAACGCGGAGTGAATGACATTTTGACGTATGGCTGTCAAGGCACCTTTCTTCCTAGCGTTGAGGCTGGATGGTCGATATTCATGGCTTCGTAACTTAATTTCAAAAAATCTCATAAAAATGAGAGTATTTTGGCCTAAAGGATAATAGTTTGTGTCTTCACAACTATCCTCTTGTGGAATTATAGTTTATTTCTGGTGAGTTGTCATTTTTTAATAAGATTCACTTTGATAGAATTGCCACGCTCCTAATTTGAAAAATAATTGTTAAAATTCTATTGTTTCAGCTCTTAATCTGAGAATATTATGATTTCTTTTGCTATTGGCATTGTTCCAGCAAATTAAGGCGGTAAGTCGCTCAAATTTATAAAAAAATTAGGACCTCGTGTTCATACGGGAGTTTGTTCTAATGACATGCAATTTTGTTACAGGTTTCCAAATTGGAACCGCCTTCCTTTGTCTTTGCATTTTCTCTTTTCTTTGGACCTTTTTCGGCGTTTCTTTGTCTTCGGTCAACTGCATTTCCTTATGGAGGGTTTGGGCTTTTCACCTCAAACATGGATGTACCGCATGGGCTTAAACTGAAAACTTCGCCTGCTACGAGCTTTCCCGCTGCTGTGTTTACATATACTCGCCGAGGGATGCCGTGAGCTTACTTTAATTATATTTTAAATCTAAACTTCAAAATAACCTAAAAGTGCATTGGTGACATAGAATCATATTGACGTAGGATAATATTGACATAGCTTATAAAAATCTAATTTTAAATTTAAGGTTAGTTATACATTAGGAATGTATCCTTACATCTATTTCTGAATGCACACTGGAGTGGACAATAAAACCTTAAACCTCACAGTTTGGTTTCATTTAGCTCACCTCCGGAAGATTAAAAGTTTCCAATATCCGCTGATTATCTTAGGCATGTGTATCTCCAAGGCGCCCGAACTTTTATGGTAATGTACTTACAAACCAATTTTATTTATATTTCTTTTAAATAGGAGATTACACCCTTACTTCTTTCATTGTCATATGACACATATTTTTTTTATTATTACATCTGACGCTTGCAAACCAATTATTTTTTTTACTTTGTAATAACACATATTTTTTAATTATTACAATATAATGTACTAATGAACATCAACAGACGATCCAATGACCTCTTCCAATTGGGTATTTGACAAGTATCGGAAACTTATCTTAAAGTGTAGAAATTATTGAATACCTGTTGCAATTCATCATTTTCCCGTAAACCCTTATTAATTATTAAAAAAAACACTTTTTCACCTTTTTTAGCTTAAAAAGTGTGCAAAGAGCGGTCGGTCGCTTGACATTCTGCGAGTGACGTCATTAAATAATATCGACGTAGAGACCAATCAAGGAAAGTTTTCGTTACGCTAAGTAATTTTTTATAGTTACGTCGCGCAATCTGTCAATAGATTTTCTGCGTTTTGCCTCATGTGAAATACAGATAAAAAAAAAAAAAATTTATTTTGTAAATATAATATACATATTTACAACACATCTTTTTGTGAAATACATTTTGTATAGCTATTATTTATTTATAAGCTATCATATCCAATATTATTTTTTTTTTTTTTGTAATAAACACCTCAACAAAGTCTAGGGAACAAGATGACCCCAATTATTTTTTTTGTGTAAATCTTGTTTTGCAAATAACTGGCAGCAAATAAATAAAAATAGAATAAAGTAGATTACAGAGTTGTTCGAAATTTAAAAATAAATTTAAATAAGTAATGATTTTCGAATATGGAGGGAAAACTTTTAAAAGTGTTTGATTGTGCAGTTTCTCTGAGGCAAAATAAAAATTTTTTTTTTTTATTGTAAATAACGTTTATTATCAATAATACGTCTTTTACGTATGGTTTGTGCATTTTTGTGACTGTAGTCATCATGTCACGTCGTCATTTAAGTCGCGAAGAGATGTTAAGGGCTGTTGGTATGCTGCAAGTTGGACGAACTCAACGCGACGTAGCGGATGCTGTCAACACCCAACCAAGCGTAATTTGCAGATTATGGGCACGCTACAGGTCTACAGGGGATGTTGCCGAACGTCACAGGGGACGAAATAGGGTTACTACCCCGCGACAAGATCGTTTCTTGCAAAATTCCGCAAGGCGGCAACCCACGATTACTGCTCGTCAGTTGGTCGCAGGCCTCCAGTCTCAGCATCAAGTGGTTATTAGCGATCAAACTGTCAGAACAAGACTACACGAAGCCAATCTTTATGCTCGCAGACCGCTTAGGGTTCCAGCTCTTCGACGTGGAAATCGAGGTCGTCGCTTATTGTGGGCTAACACACATTTACAGTGGACCGACCATCAATGGGCACGGGTTCTGTTTTCCGACGAATCTTGCTTCGGTTTTCATCCTGATTCGAGAAGAGTGCGTATATGGCGAGTTCCTGGACGTCGGAGTTGTCTCCAGAATCCGCAAGAAGTTCATCCTTACCAAGGTGGAACAATCATGGTATGGGCTGGAATTCGCCTTGGTGGAAGGACCGACCTCGTTTGGATACGGGGCAATTTGAATGCAAACCAATACATTCAGGAGGTTATACACCCCATGGTAATCCCTCATCGACAGCAGTTCGGTCAAGATTTTATGTTCATGCAAGATAATGCACGGTCACACACCGCGAGGGTAGTGGTCAATGCGTTAAGCGAGCACAATATTACGACGTTGGAATGGCCTGCTCAGTCTGCCGACCTCAATCCCATAGAGCATGCCTGGGATTTGCTTGGGAGAAGAGCTTTCAGTGATTCTTTGGAAAATCTGAACACTGAAGAACAACTTTTTTTACACCTTCGCAGTGTATGGAGCCATATTCCACAGACGATGATTGACAATCTCATACTAAGTATGTCACGCCGTTGTCGAGCTGTTGCTAATGCTTTAGGAGGTCCTACAGATTATTAAAAACGTTTAAAATACGGTTAATTACTGTATTCCTTACTACCTCGTTATTTTTGTGCCTAATCATAGAAGGTTGTAATACTCAATATTGGCACTATTCAATTCTTTCTTAAAAAAAAAAAAAAATTGGTATGAAAATGTTTTTATTAAAATTAAAATTAAAAACGGTATAAAAATACCCTTCTATTGATATAAAACACTCACTATTACAAGAAAGGGTTTTTAAATAAAAACTAGAAATGTCCTTGTTCCCTAGACTTTGTTGATGTGTGTAGTTGTCAAATATCCAATTAGACCCAACCAATGATAACTATAGATATTATTGTCCGTTCTCAAAAATGGAGCTAAAACATAATGATGAACGTGCATTTACGCACCAATTAGAGACGCGACAGTGCGCCACGGAAAAAATACGTCTTTAATAATAATAGCCATTATTTATATATAGGTACTCGGAATTTTAATTCGATTCCAGATTTGACAATTTCAGTGTTGCAACGTTATGACAAGTACTAAATAGTGACGTTACGAAATTATTCGATATGGAAATGGAATATTTCCGGATCGATTCTTCTCGTTTATAATTTTACTCTCGTAAACTAAGTATATCAGGAAATTAAATAATTCTGAACCGATAATTTAGTTTTGACGATTAATTAACGATCTGAGACTTTTCTTTTATAATTGTGTGTGAGATGAATAAAAAAATGTGATCATGAAGGAACATGACAAATAACTCAGATAGATGTATTATGGTAATAATTTATTTTATAAATTGTCGCCGTCATCGCTATCGCTATCGCTGTCACTTTCTGTAACATTTATTATAAATGTGTCTGTGATATTGTCAATTAACATATCTAGCCTACTCATTTTTTCCTCTTCTTTGACAACATGGGATACGCATTTAGACCATTCGGTAGCCGTAATTTTTTGAATGCCTTCCTGAAATAATAATAATGGCTATAATAATCCTATATGGCTAATTATGAGACGTTTGCCTTTTCCAGGTGGAATTTTTAATCCAGTGGTCAGTCCCTCCAAAAACGCTTGTCGAGATGATGTGACTTTCTTGTCCACCCAAGTTTTTTTTACAGTATGACCTTAAAATAAAATAATATAGTACATGAACATTCAATATTACTATTAAATTTAATGTAAAATGTATTTAAATTCATTTTGTGTATAAATGTTAGCCTTACCTGCATGTCTCCCTTCTCGTCGAAACTGACATATATAGGTAGATCGCAAGTAACGCTGGCGCCATGTTTTTATATCATTTCGATCAATAAGTGTGCTCTTGCGTGACCGTCAGACTGGGAGAATGAAGCCGAATGACACGATAAACAAAATGGCGATAGCTGCACGAGCGCGCACGGGTTGCCAATACTGAAAACTATCTAGGCTCTTTTATTACATATAAGTTTTGTTTTTAATATAAAAACAAAAATATTAACTTTTTATAAAATAGAGCAGCGACTACTAATTAATAAATAATTATTATGAATAATTATGTATTTATTTAAATAAAAATCAATAATTTAGTCTTTAATTGGCACACTGATAGCACCACACACTGATTGTTTATCGATTTTTGTGTTCATCACTACACTATTATATTATGTGGTATCATTATTTCACAAAATGACAGTAGCTAATGTCAAATCTGGAATCGAATTAAAATTCTGACTATAAATAATAATGTAATTCATAAAATTAACAATATTGACGTATTATTAGCAAATAGCTTATTTTTTTACTTAGAGTTTGCGCCATTTCTAAAGGTCGCCATGTTCCTGTATGATGTATATATTAATAAGACTCCATTGGTCCCACACTCTTCTTTCCTACACAGGACAACATGTGCACGGTTAGATGTGGGTGACATCTCATGGTGCAAATAATTACATCAAGAGCCAAGCAACCATTTTCTTTGTCGCAAGTCCCGCAATATAGTCTTCGAATTAGATTATAATGGCCGCCACTAAGTAACCTTTGGACTGCAATCTAGCTAACCATCAGGCGGGGTGCAGTCAATTTGGCGGGCTAAATATAAAAAAGACAGTAATTTTCACATTTGTATAGATTTTTATGAATTGATCTGAAATAATATGTATATTGAAAAAAATTCTACTTACGAGACTAAACGAGCTCTGCCGTGGGACGCATACACTGCTTAAAAATTCAGCATGTTTAAACCAGTACAGGGTCGGTACATATACATCGTCAGAGGAGCAGCCGCTTTGCGTAGATTGCTTAATTCTCGCTAGTTCCGTTGTAAAGCGGGTCCTTATACTCTTTATTTTATGTTTTACATCTTCTTCGGTAATCCCCAAATTTAAATCGGCAATTAAAGATTTTGTTGCTTTGGCCCTCTTCGTACGGTCCTTGTAGTCGTCAATTCTGTGGTTCCAAAGAGTTTGATAGTTTTTAAAATGCTCCAGAAATAGCAATGTATTTTGATCATTCCACTTAAACACCATTTTATCAGTTAAACTCAACGCAGTAAAAAATCAAAGGTGCTATGACGTCCGTCGACTAGGACTCGAAATAAAATGGCCGCATCCGAATGAATGTTCACCCAGTGTTCAGAAGTCGTTCATTTCTCGTTCATTCGGAGTGAGAGTGAAAGATACGATGTTAAAATAACCAAAACAGTGTTGGATCAGTTCACTAATGAATTCATTCGGCAGTAAAGTTCCATTTTATGATCAGATGTATTATTGGAGTGAAAAATGAAAGACAAAAATGAACAAATAGATGACCCACCTCATATCATATTAGGCTAATCAAAAACCAAGCTTGTTCAGAAAATTTGATAAAGTGCTGCCATCTATTATTGATTCCTAACACTAGCTTGGTATCAGCTCAGCTGTCTGACCAAACAACTGTTCCACTGTACTGTAGACTGTAGGTAGGTACTTTGACCTCGTAATCACTCAAGCGATATATAAAAATTGTAACAATTATTTTGCATTTACGAAATTAATTAATTTTACGAAATTCGGATTTTCAACTACAATTTCTTGAGGCAAGTGGCATATTTATTCGTGTTGAAGGATGCTATAATTTAATACTTTTTGTAGGTTATGTTTGGAGTAAATATTTTCTTTTTTGTTTGTGTTAAGATACCTATTTCTTGTCGTTCATAGATTATACCTATCTATTAATTATATTTCTTGATCAGAGTGTTCCCCATAGAACGGGACAGGTCGCCGGTTCAAGACCCGTCTCAAATAGGTACCTATTGATTTTTTCTGTACCTATCAAATTTCTGGAAAAATTAGTAGCAGATAATGTAATAGTACCTACCTAGGTAATCGCTTCAAAATTTTATTAATTTTAATAAGACATTTCACAGTTAGCAAAATGCCAGCGGTACTATACAAGACGGATGGAAGTCCACCTGCAAGAGCAGTAATGATGTTGGCTGATATTCTCGGTTTAAACTTCGATCAGAGAGATTTAAACCCAGTTTTACGAGAGCAGGATACGCCAGAACTTAAAAAGGTGAAGCTTATTTCTGTATCTAGGTACTTACCTACTATACTCCTTTTGGTTGGGTAGGGTGAGTGGGGGCAAGAGTGAACGGTTTATTGATGAGATGAGTAGTCTTCAATTTGACTCCTTGTAGAACAATAAATATAAAATGTTAATGTTGTAAGTGAAGAGCAAAGGGTATATATTTCTATGGTATTAATAAAATTCTGCTAAGACTGCCCCAAAATAAAATTAATACATGTTAAGATGTTGGTATGACATAAAAAATACAGGGGAAAGATCAAAAGATAACGGAAATAGATCGACATAATACTCGTACCTAGAGACCTAAGACCTAAGACCTCCATAAACGATTAAATCTACTCTCCACCTTGAGGTTGGCAGAATCATCGGTACCTACCTATATAACCGATACAAGAAGCCATTAGAATAAAATAAGAATCGACATCGTTTCAAAAATCGTTCCATAGAATGTTAGACGTCATGGCGTCATGGCCATTACACCATAGGTTTTAGTACTCTTAACTATTTATAACTGATTACAATGACAAAATTCTGTCAATTATCGAATTTAGAACCATATATGTTAAATTTATACATTTTAATCTTCGGTGTAAGATTAAAATGTATAAATTTAACGTGGGGGAAGATTGAAGAAAGATTATTAAACGTTCTTACACATAAACTGATAATATCACAATAACGTAAGTAGCTACATAGTTATTTCTTGTGTACATAACAATTATGTCATCACATACAGTTTGAGAACATCTGACCTTTAGTAGGAATTTTGTAATGGAGTAACATTGAAACTTTTATATGTTCATCTTACCCCCGTAAATTTTGATGGGTTGAGACAGAAAGTATGAATAAATTCTAAACTACGAACGATAGCTATAATTAGGTGCAATGACATTTTTAAGAATTAATAATAATAACTAGAAATTCTAATAAAACCTGCCTTTTTATCAAAGTTACAGATCATGGGGTTTAGATTGAAAAACTCGAATATTGTGCAATAATATCGTGTCGCCTTTATATTCTTTTGTTTTTGTTCTTGCCCCCACTCACCCTACAACTAAAGGTAAACAGTCTTGAAGCAACTTTTTATAAACCACGTATTAAACAAATAAATTAGGTTAACTAACTAATAATTCTGGCTAATTAGTAGTTTAACTAATAGCTAAGTACTTACCCGAATGGAGTTTTGTGGCATAGTACCTACCTAATACAAAGTTAAGTAGAGTGAATAGGTGCCTACGTACCTACTTATTTGGTGGTTTTATTCTGGTAAATTGTTTTCAGAAAAACCCTATGAGAACTATTCCGTTGCTTGATGAGGGTGATTATTGGTTGGCAGATAGGTAAGTATATAATTTCTTAACATCGGCATAATATTTACAGTAATCCCGTCGTTTAGATGTCTTTTCAGCACGGGGAGACGGAGCTGAAACGTTGGGATCAATTTTAACTTATAAATGCGATAGAATCCGATAACTTTTATTTTGTTTCAGCCATGCTATTTTAATATATCTTATAGAAAAGTACGGCAAACCTGAACATGCATCTTTGTACCCAAAAGACATTAGGAAGCGTGGCACAATTCACCAGAGGCTATTCTTCGACTGTGGAATATTATTCCCTAGATTGAGATCAGTTATGGTAAATATACATAATTATAATAACTAATCACTTACGCCATTTTTTCTCCAAGAAATAAGGTTTTATTTCCTTTTTTTTTATATATTATTTACACCTTCAAATTGACTGCAGCTCGTCTGTTGGCAAAATTCTGCAGAAATAAATTGTATTTTGTTGTTAAAATCAGTCCTCTTACATAGTCCCTTTCTAGGCACCTACCTATGGCGGCAGACTAGCAGAGATGACAAAACATATGATTGGTAATATAGTGGATGCTTACTCGAAACTTGAAGACTATTTATCGGAGACTAAGTATATGGCTGATGATGTGGTGACTATAGCAGACTTGAGTATAATCTCGACTGTATCCTCCTTTGATGGACTGGTGCCTATAGACGAAAGGAGGTTAGTTATCATTACGCATAGGTACTGGTTGTATCCAATCCAAAGCTTGCAATGACGCTATTCTTTTTTTTATACAACTCAGGTGGCAGACAAGCACACGGCCCAGCTGGTGGAAAGTGGTTATCGTGGCCTATGAACGTGTGTAACACCAGGGGAATCACACCCGTGCTGCCGACCCTGTAAGAACAAAGAGATTCATTGCAGTCAGTGTAGAACACAAAATCAGGATAAGCCTTTGGTCTTCCCACTGACAGCACAAAAACTCTCTATGCTACCGCTATGGCTACTCTACTCACCGCCGATAACACGACACGAGGTTTTATAGCTATGGTATTCTGTAGGGTAGAGGTACTTCCCCAGTCGGACTGCTCAAATGGGACGGAAATACCGTCGTGTCCTACCTCCTACAATTATAGCAATTATTCTATTATTTATCTTGATTTGGCTTTTATGGGAGCTACTCCCGTCTATCTATATAGGTTCTAGGGTGACAGGGGCACCACAAAGGTTTGTGAAGAAATACCATTCGGTTTTAGTCAATCCGCAACTGATAAACCCACCTCATCGTTAGCGCCGTAGAGGTAAAATGAAATCACAATTCACCATACAAGTTCAGTAGTTCTTCTGGCGAGTCGACGGCATATCGCTTCATATTTTATATGCCTAATGTGCAGCCACTCCGGTAGCGTTCTTGGGCACTCATGAGTTCTTCCGCTGTTCATGTGTTTGGGTATGTAGCGCACGTCAGCAGGTGGGTCTGCCGTGTAGCTCCGCACTCACACCGTGTATCCACTTTGATAAACCCCACCTAATCCAGTTTTCGTTATTTCTACCCATCGTTCCGAAGTCTATTTATGGACTTCTAGGTGGTCCACGTAAGATTCTGGTCAAGGGGAAGATACTCCAATAGCGGGACAACGGGGTTCGTTATTTCTACCCATCGTTCCGAAGTCTATTTATGGACTTCTAGGTGGTCCACGCAAGGTTCTGGTCAAGGGTAAGATACTCCGATAGTAGGACAAAAGGGAAGTGGGTAACTAGTTCTATAGTTTTAGATCCAAAAAACGTAAATTGAACCTGCGATCAGTCCCTTAAAGAGGGAATGCTCAGACCAATTGAGCTGGAACACGTCTTGGATAAAATCGGAATTCTCTCTGAACCTATAGAAAAAGTTAGCATATTAATTGCTTAAAAAATCCTTAAAAAGTTGTTTTTGTGGAATGTAACTTCTACAACTTGATACCAACAGCAAAATATAGAAAGCAGAATGTAATCTGTATACAAAATTAACGTGCGTACTGTACTTACGCCCACAAACAAACAGAACAGACCTTCATTTCCAATTTCATTCCAGATTCCCTAAACTAAAGCAATGGTACAACACGATGAACAAAACCGATTACTGCAAGAATATCAACATTCCGGGAGGCGAGCTCCACGCCGAAGGTCTGAAGGCTTTGATGATGAACACGAAACACAATCAACAATCTAAGTTATGATGAACTAGCTGACCGACTGCGCACTTCGAACCCCTGTTATATTCTTTTAACCTCGACGGCGTCTATAGCGTAATGGTAGTATTCGACTGCTGCGGTAATACCCGTAAAGAAATTAAATCTGTATATTTATCCAACTTCCAATTATATGACATTTACGGGCACCTATTGAACATTTATCTTAATCTTATCTTAATTTATCTTAATCTTTATTTCTTTTTGTTTTATATACACCTTGTTTCTAGTTTATTTGCTAACTACACCAAATCTTTTGCTTGTATTACATCACTGCTGTCCATCCCAAGGTTGCCTGGAAAAATCGTTTCCAACGATAAGGACCACCCATTGTACATTAAACTGTTTACATGCTACCTACAATGAATAATTATCTATCTATCTAACATAAACCATAAATATTATAAAAATACGTAATAAATAAAAAAACGATTAGCTTGGTTAAATATTACGATTATATTTGTTGATGCAATGTTTGATGACGATTCAGAATGAGGATTTATAAGAAAATGCATTTAAGAATCACAGGTTTTTTATTTCAATAACTAAAAAGAAATGCAAAGAATTTTTCAACTTTACACTCCAGTAACGTCTAAGGCTACCATATGGATAACTTTTTTGAGAAAATTAATGATTACAAAAAACGTTACACAGTTAAACATTTCCTATAAGTCTTGTATAGTCTCTCGCGAACGCCCGCACTTCATCAGAACATTAATAGCACTTAACGATTAAAGTACATATAATATACACGATATCAACCACGAATGTCCTCTCAGTCATACTTAACACATACATAATTGCGTCGCGTAAACAAACAAACATTGAATGGAATCATAATGCATTAGTTATCACGCAAACTCAAAGTCACTTTTCAAATTTTGGAGTTGATGTTTGGGCGTCTCTGTCAATGATGCACGTTTAGTCTTAAATGTAACGGCAGGTCTTACGCCTGCCTTAGCCGTCCTCCTTTGGGGGTGTGAACCATCCTGGAAATTATAAACCACACATTAATCAACTCTTTCCATTGAAAAAAATCCCACCCATGTACGAATCAGACTCACTCAAAGGATTACAATCCTATACAACTTTAATCTACTTAATCAATCAATCACTCCCAAAGTGCGCCATTTTATCCGAACCTCTGCCTTCCGCATCCAGTCTGTCCCAGCCACCTTTTTCAGGTCGTCCGTCCATCTGGCTAGGGGGCGTCCTACCATCCAAAGTTAAACCTAATCTACTTAAAAATTAATTTAATTCCCAAGTATTTTTATTATAGCGGCAACAGAAATACATCCTCTGCGAAATGAATGAACTGAACATGCATGACATCCTGGTGACGGACAGAAAGTGAAATCTTAGTAATAGGGTTTTATTGTTAACCCTTGGATATTGTTAACCTTAAAATCAATAGTAAATATGTTGTGAACCATGGTGTTGTAAATGATGGATAAGGTATTATCAGAACAGATCCTGTAAATTAAGTATTATTCATCGCCTAATAGGTTGATAATTGAAGTAGGCATCTTGCCTGTCGTGTCGTGGGCGGAATCATGAAGCTATTGGAAGGAAGACTATGCTGATGACTGCAATGAATAACGTTTTTATTTTTATCATTAAAAAATTGCTTTAGCTATGATAATTTTGATTTTACCATTGTTCATTTACCCTTCTTTTTTCAATATATGTTATACCATCATTGTGCCGTGAGAAATACAGTTCAATTGGCATTCCCATCATACAACTTGCTGTATGTGCTAGTGGTGGTGAGATTTTTATTTTTAACATTTACATTTCCGATTGTTAATATTGTTGATTGATGGCACTTGGTGGAACCTGCTACACATATTGAATAAGACACTTTACAGTTACAGCATAGTGTCTTCAACCTTTGAGAACGCCTTGAGGCAAAAACCGGTCAGGTGAAAAATAAAATACAGTGGAAATATACAAAGAGTCTTATTCAATATTTATATTTCCCACAAACCACACATCCCAATAAAAGACAGTACATAGGTAAATAGCAATATGACTTCGAGAAACAATTCTCCCTCATGGTCCTTATACTGGAACTAAATCATGGAGCAATGTGAAAACAGCGCTATCTTTATGTGTGACTTCGGCTTTCGTACGCATGGTATGGAGGCAAGGAATGAACTCCCTTCAGAGGTTTTTTCGATTGACTACAGTATGCGGTTCTTCAATAAGGGCAAGTAAAAGTACAAGCCTCTGGTTTTGCCCATGTCCTAAGGCCACAGATACGACTTTTCATCTGGTGGGCCGTGCAAATATCCACAATTTCAAATAACTACCTTTTAAATAGCCCACACACAGACACAAGACAGATCATCATCATCCGTCCAGTCACCCTTGTCCGCATTAGAAACAACAATCTCGGCATTACCATTTTTCTCGTGTATCTGAACGAGGCATTTGAAGCTCTGCTGCGCGCGCGCGAGACTGTACTGCGACTGCGACACGACCTTGGTGGCTCCGAACTGGATGCGCGCCTTGCCCTTCACCAGCGTGGCCGCGATCTGCATGATCACCGCCTCCACCGTGTAGGCGGACGACCAGCCCTGCTTCGTCAGCAGTTCCATGCAGATCGCACCACCGACTAGCACGTAGCCTCCTGTAATATGAACATAGAGTTAATTATAATAGCTGGATGTATAGGCGTAGCGGTAGAGCATTCGACTGCTATGCAGGGGGCGGGGGTCAATTCCCGCTCAGTGCAAATATTTGTATGTATGAATATGTATATTTGCATTGGTCTGGGTCTTTCTATGTATGACATGTATGTATTTACAAAAAAAAAAATTAAAGTATGTTAATCCGCACTCTAGATCTCATAACACAAGCTAGTTAATGCTTACCATGGGTCTAGACAGCGTTGTGTAGAATGTCGTGGAATATTTATTTATTACTGTGACGAAGAAAGAAAATAAGTATCACCACCCCATCTCATCCAGAAGGAAAACTCGTAATAAAACCCCATACCAACCAGTCTGGTCAAGGTGGAGACAGTAGGCTTAAGCGAGAGGCCTATGTCCAACAGCGATAGCCTAAATGATTGATAGGACGCAAGGCGATCTTCGGGATCCAAGCCAACGTCTACTGCTAACTGGTACAGTCAACAAAGAAGATATGGTGGCACCTTTACATACAACTTTATATGAAAAAGTGCATCCGTATCTCCTTTGTCGAGTGTACACATGTTGATTGACAAACAAGGCTCTGGCACTGGCTATCCTTTCGAGATTGGAAGACATACAGCTACCGAATCCACAAAAGTCAAAATATACCAGATAATAAATGGAGATCTGTAGGAGAGCTTTGGATAGAAGCTGTTTACCAAACTAACTTTTGCAAAGGGGATGGGCGCTATTAGTGAAGATACAGGCTTACAACAGGCTACAGATGCTAGTTTACATACTTAGACTGTATATAAACTTAATAAACGCAGTGTCACTCCAACGCGGCGTAAAAAAAGTCGCTACTACTTTCGTTCAAATTGACATATACATACATCCTATGACATACAGCACACATAAAGCACAATTTTCATGCCGTTTTTTGCATTAGCGATTTTTTTTGTCCAGATCCGTGGGAGAAGTTATTTCGGACTCGAGACTAAAACGCAAGACGCCTGTGGGTCGTTTTTAGTTGCGAAGGTAAGGTTGACAGGCATTTCCCTCTCGTCTATATAGTATATAGTCTAAGTTTACATGTTGAAGTAATTCTAGTATAATAAATAAAGATGTCTCACCTGATATGATAGGGTATACAACCCTGACGAAAGGTGGCTCAAAAGGGTAAGTCTCCTTGAACATGATATTGAGCAGTATTGAGTCTTTGCCCTCCTTTTCTTTTAACAACAATAGGTCGTTATGCAGCGGACTGTCTGGATCCACTGACCGCAGTCTTATGTTCCACTCGTAGAGTGAATCGTTTACTAACTCTGAAATTAAAAATAAATGCTGTTATGTAACTATAATATAATTCTACTTTTTTTTTATTTTATACAACTTAGGTGGCAGACAAGCACACGGCCCACCTGATGGAAAGTGGTTACCGTGACCTATGAACGTGTGTAACACCAGTGGAGTCACATCCACGCTGCCGACCCTGTAAGAACAGAGATTTTATGTGCCTTCAGTGCAGAACACAAAATCAGGACAAGCCTTTGGTCTTCCCACTGACAGCACTAAAACTGTCCAGTGAGCTCTGGCTACCCTACTCACCGCCGGGAACACAACATGAGGTTATTATAGCCGTGGTATTCTGTAGGGTGGTCTCGCAGCTATGAGAGCGATAAATATTGATCCCGTGTTTTGTGCCGAATTTCATTCATAACTATTCAACCTTATTTGTGTGACAGTAGCAAACATTCATTCATTCTATCTTTACAAACTTTCACATATATCTTGATTACATTTAATTATGCCGTACTTTATTCCCGTACGTCATAATGACGATGTGTAGTAGTGGATACTGAGGAGTTTCAGGACAGAAGCTAACCTACAGCAATGGGATACTGACTAGTTATATTAATTTACTGTTTACTAAACATCAAAACGGTAAGTTATGAGGAAACTTGCATGAGATAATTTATTGTGACGTCATATTTAATAGTCAAATCATTTACTTTATAGGTTAGTTAGATGATCAAAAATCAAAATACGAACAGACATAACCTTTACAGTTCTTTTACAATTCTTAATTTAACCCATTAGAAGTTACTGTACTCAGTTGAGTACAGCCATATCCTTGAATGTCAATTAACCTACATGTAGCATTACAGGTGGGTACTTTGTTATTTCGTTTAATCACAATACCATTCAAGTATATTGAAAAGTATTACGCGGGCAGTTGGATTATTTTTGCGAAAAAGTGTCAGTTGAAGTTTTATCGCCGAAATACTGTGGAGGTAAGTAAATGATTTGATATTTTTTAACGTAATATCTGCTATAGGTTATTTTTTTTACTTCATTGGTATAAAATAAATGTTAAAGTAAAGTATTATACTTAAAAGAATCAATGATTTATTACTAAAATAAAACTGTAGTCATTTATACGTCACTGTACTCGGTTGAGTACAATGACAACATACGTAAGTGAAATAACAAGGTTTTGATTTCAGAATGGAGAAAGAGACGTATACATCTCAAACGAGCTACAAAGGACTTCAAGAAGCCGTTGAAGCCATTTTACAGGAGAGTGATGATGAGGAGTATGACTTGGCGATTATACCTCCTGATCCAAGTGCATTGACTGATGAAGAGGAAGGTTCGTTACCGCAAGATGTACCTGGTACTATTGAGGTATTTGTGAGTCGAGAAGGTAGGAATGATGAAGATAGTGAGTACGAGGAGAGTGACGACGAACCTTTGGCGGCAAAAAGAAGACGACTACATCTATCTACTCCGGATTCGACCCCAACCTGGCGGAAATGTATTCCTAATTACTCTTCAATTTCTCAGAGTACTTTCGAAGCCAGTGACAGGAAAAGTGCTGTTTGCGATGAACTAAAGGGCCTCAACCCGGTACAAATATTCGAAAAACTGTTTGATGATGATATTGTTGACATGATTATATCTAATAGCATACTATACGCTAATCAACAAAATCGACATGACTTTCAATTGAATTCATCTGATTTCATAAAGTTTTTAGGTGTTTTGATACTATCTGGGTACCATAAGCTACCTCGAGAACCAATGTACTGGTCTCTAGATGAAGATATAGGCGTAGAATTGGTCAGCAAAGCCATATCGAGGCATAGATTTCGAGATATAAAAAGAAACCTTAATCTTGTGGATAATGACTTAGCAGCAACGTCGAACGATAAAATATTCAAGATAAGACCATTGGCAGACAAACTTATGCAAAAATATTTACAGTGGGGAGTGTTTCATGAAAGTATCTCTGTCGACGAATCTATGGTGAAATACTACGGCCATCTTACCGCCAAACAATTCATACGTGGTAAACCAGTTCGTTTTGGATACAAAAATTGGGTTGCGGCTAGCTCGACAGGATACTGTTACTCATTCGAATTTTACTGTGGTAAATCCCAGTCACCGTCTCCCGATCCTTTGGGCTCCCGCGTAGTCAAAATTTTATTGGAGAAACTGAATTGCACGCCAACTAATCATCAAGTCTTTTTTGACAACTTTTTTACGAGCTATGATCTTTTACTGGAATTGAAAAGACTAGGCTATCGGGCTACGGGAACAGTACGAGAAAATAGAACTAAAAAATGTCCACTGATTAGCACAAAGGAAATGAAGAAGAAAGAGCGAGCTATCTATGACTACAGGTTTGACAAGAAGGGTGAACTTTTATTGGTAAGGTGGAAAGATAACAGTGTTTGTACCATGGCCACCAACTATGATACTATTGAGCCACTAGGGACTGTCAAACGGTGGTACCCAATAAAGAAAGAGAAAATAGATGTAGCGATACCACGTTTATTCCAAACTTACAATAAAAATATGGGAGGAGTGGATGAACTGGACCAGTCTGTCTCATTATATAGAATAGCTGTTCATGGCAAAAAGTGGTGGTGGGTGCTTTTTACCTATAATTATGTTAGATATGACCATTGCTAATTCGTGGCGTTTACATGTATTGAGTAATAATAATCCGATGGATCAGCTCATGTTCCGCCGTCATATCGCAAGATATTATTTACGCCAAGGTAAACTGAGAACATCGCGTCCGACTGCATCACTAGTTGAAGGGCTGCCTCAAGTTGGAGTTGGACACTACCCCACCAAAATTGAAAAACAACTACGATGTGTTGTTTGTCATTCAAGAGTGCGTTGGCAATGTAAGAAGTGCCTAAAAACTCTATGCATAGAAAAAGCCTGTTTTGAAAATTTTCATACGTAGGCGGTCAGTGTACTCAGTTGAGTACACCCCTGAAATTCTGTGAAAAATACTTTTTTCTTTCTTTTTCTTACATTTTGTGCTTTTTTGATCTTATTTTAATGTAAAAATAAAGAAAATTTAAATAAAATATGAGTACTTTTCATTTGACCTCTAATGGGTATAAGCTCAGTTTTAAATAATTTATTTTAATTTATCTTTGGTTAATATTAATGAAAATGGCATTTTGTACTGCTGTTTAGTAAGTATTAATGTAATTACTTTTCTTTCATAAAAATTTAGCTAGAAACTAAATCGACTGCTAAACTCAGAGTGCCCGTAGAAAAAGTGTTAAGTTTTCATTTCTATTATGAATCATTAAACCATTTCCAACCAATACAACAGGGTGACAAATCGTGTCATTGTCAAGTTGAGCTCTGTAAGTAACAACACAGTAAGATCACGAGGCCAATGTCTTCTATTCAGCTATGTCATTGAATGTTTGACTCAGTTTAGCACTCATTTAGTAGCTTATCACATATAACTAACATGTGATTAGTAATGAGTAAATTATGTAAATACTTAGTGATATATAGGTACTATTACATAATTGTGAAGTTGTTGTGTTTATACAATGGATATATTTAAAAACTTGGGTATTAACAATACTGAACTCAACAAATATTTTATTGGAATCCTTGTCTGCTTGTCTGCGATGAACATAAAACTTATTGAACGAATTTTGTTAAAAGAGGCTGTACAAGTTTTACGTAAGTAGATTTATTACAATTATTTAACCCCCCTTGCTCTGGTCAGCAAAAGAAAGCATAGCTCTTCCCCCAGCCCTCTCCCCTCATGATTACGTAAACATTGGTACCTATATGCATATTTCGTTATGTTTGTGTTTTTGGGTAATGTAGGGGTAACGGTAATGCCCACTATATGTGAAAAAGTGCTTACGTAATCATTATCTAGACCCACGACCCCCATGTCATCAAAAATAAGCCATGTAAAGACCTCCCCCTCCCCCGTTTAGTGCTTACGCAATACTTGAACGCCCCCAAATCTTACGTTTGTCTCGTCGCAATCAGTTAAGTTGAGCCGCGGACAATTGCTAGTTAATAACTACATTTATTTCAGCGAGTTACTTAACTTACGTGTTTTTTTAACAGAACACAAAAGTACTTATAGCATTCAAAACCGGTACAATTTAGGTTAGATAAGACAAAAGTATCCTCACTTTTAAGCCCGTCAATTTGCCTGCATCCCACCTGATGATAAACTGAGGTGAAGTTCGAAAAGTAGCAGTTATCATTCCAGAGGTGGTCCTGTATGGTGGTCTTGAAGTCCCGTTTATTGAACCGGGGATTGTAGGAAGAGAGAAATTTGTGTTCATTACGCTACACTTCTTTGACACCTACCAATAGAATACATATTGTTCTTGAAGGAGTGAGACCGGTATATGTCGCGGAGCTCCTTCATTAGTCTGTCCGTGGCTTGCAGGCTTCCCGACACACTGCCCGACAGGTAGTCCTGCCGCTGGTTTTGTCGAAGCCGCTCCAATGTGGCTAAGTGTTCTGTCTCCATGTCGTCCTGGAATATAAATAAAAAAAAAACATTAAAGATTTCTTGAATGATATGAGAAAGTATGAAGTCTTAGTGTCGCTTTTACAGGCAATCTGCGATTTTACAGGCGCATGCGCGATTTTGTGGACTATGAACCGTGGAAACAGATACGTCCGTAATACTTCAGACACGTTTGTCATAAGTTAATGCGACCGTTTTTTTAGACTGTTGATTGATAGCACTTAGTGGAATTTGTTGTCACACATTTGAGAACACCCTTTTACTTTTCCAAAGTATTTTTTATTTTGTTAGTAGTCCTGACCGGTTTCGCCTTACATCAGTGTAAACCATTGAGAATGCTGTAAAGCGGAACCGGTCAGGTCTAATAACAAATAAAAAATACTGTGGAAAAGTACAAGTGTGTTCTCAATATGTGAACTGAGTCCGTGTCAGCGGTCCGTGAAACCTTGGAAAGCCGTTATGATGATGATGATGATGATGATGATGATGATGATGATGATGATGATGATGATGATACATTAATATATTAACCCCTGTAAATCCCTGAAGAAGGGTAATAACACCCACATTTCGATTGTTTTTAGCAACAGAAGACGAGGCTATTGCCATCTATCGGGCACTTTGTCATGGTCTGTATGTTTATGTTTACTGTGATGGAGAACATCCCTATTCCTTAGTCGCCTTCTACGACACCCCCGAGTAGAGATGGGGTCGCCCTATTTTACTCCGCCGGAAACCAAAAAAGGTAAAAAATAAATCGAAACATTACTCAGAACTGTGTCATCACTATCCTCTATACAAGGTTAGGTAAATTTCATTTGAATCTGAGAAATAATCAAAGTTATTGCGTATATTGTAATTGTGACAGCTGATAAAACAATCGAAAGAAAACATCTGAAATAAATGAATACATTACTTTCGCGTATGTCTCTATCTCAATATTTAGGTATGTAAGACTCATAAGAAAAGTATTGTTTTAAATTTAGTTTAGCTAAGATAATAAGAAATTTGCATTAGTATGACAAAGAAAAATGTAGGACACAGATCCGAATGAATTTGAATGGCACCTTACATACTGTCATACTTGTAAAGTGATTAAGGTCACAGACACGACCACTTGACAAGTACCACTGGAAATATTATAAAAAAATAAAGTTATGTTATACGAGTATTACCGATGACAACAACAAACATATTATTATGTCTTTTTCAATTCGTGTCTGTTTGTCCCCGATGGACGACAAAACTTGTGAACAATTTTATATGCGACATTTTTTGTTCGAAAACGACTAGCGACAAAACCCTTTCAATAATATACATGGAACGGAATATCAATTAGGCCATCGCAGTCGCAGTGCTGGACATAGACCTCTCCCAATGTCGGGAAGCTTTGGCCTACTGATTTCACGCTGGTCAGACGGGTTGGTACAGGGTTTTATTTCGAGTTTTCCTTCTCTCGTAGAGGGTGGATACGCGGAAACAAAAAAACTTGACATTGGCGTCTCGCCAATAATAAAAACATTTACAATTTACTTGACATAGGCAAAATTGCAGTTATTCGCTGCAGAAGCCTTTAATAGAAGAACATTAAACATTATATTCTCAATACGTACTTTATTGCTGCGTCCAGCATCGTCGACCATTTCTAGTGGCAAGTCATCCTCCCCATCAGATTCATCTTCCTCACCAGGCATTTCTTCATCTTCTTCAGTGCCGGACTCTGCTCCGTTTGACGTCACGCTTGGAACTCTACAAAAAATATTTCTTTGTTAAATAAACCTTGGAAACATATACCTAGACTTAATTTTTCAATGTTTTTATATAGATATTTTTTTTACGCGCGGATCCCCACGGAAACTCCCCACCGGAGCCGGTGGGAGAGGTTATGTCGGACTCGAACCGACCAAAATGCACGAGGTCGTTTTTGGTTGCCGAAGGTGAGGTTAACAGGCATACCCCTCGCACCCCGGCCGACCCAAGGCCATCTCTCTCGATCTGGCCCGCACCCCCAGGCCTACGCTCATGGGGGACAGAGGTCATTCATCGACCTCTGACGCCCGAGTTGCCTTCGTGCGCTGGTAGCTTGGTTTGTGATCCTTCGTCGCTCCCGCCCCGCCTCCTACTTCACGAGCATTACTTCTCGCAGAAGGAGGCGCCAGTTATAGATATTGAAACTATTATATTATGCTCACTCACATTACTATTACAGTTATCAGCTTTAAAAGTAGCTAAGCATACAGCGAACACAGCGCTGTGAACCTTGATAAAGATTGTCACTGGTCGATATTCAATGACGTCATTCAGTCCTACCAATCACAACCTACTAATGCTGCGCTGTACTCAAAGCTATAATAAAATAAATAAAATACTTTATTTCATAAAAGCGTAATACATTGTGTCCGTCTCTGAACAAAATTATTAATTCTATTATCACATATAATATTATCTTATAAGAGACAGTGAACGTCAGTGTCTGTGTTACTATTAAACTGTGTTACTGCCACTGGCGCCTTCCCCTTCCTTACAGGTTAGAACAATTTGATAGATGCTGGATATTAACCAGGTATTGTATGGAGTTTTCGATATTTCTATCTCTTTTCTCTCTCTAATCTCTATCTCCCTTACAGCTCCATCTTGTATCTCTAATAGTAAATGCTTCAGTTATGCTTGTATTTCATGTAGTGTTGTATAATTTTAGGTACTATCTTATAATACACAAGAAATAACCTTAAAACTGAAAGCCTTGTGGATATTTTCTCTACGCGCATAATTTTCGTCAATGTCACATTAACCTTACTAATAATTATGTTATAAAATTCGCGCCGTGGTTTCCGGTATAGCCGCGTGGTTTCCGGCAGAGTAGAATTTGGACCACCCCATCGATTCCCATGCGGTGTCGTACAAGCCGACTAAGGGATATGACTCCTTAACATCATACAGATATATACAGTCCAGACTCTGTCTCGGATGCATGGCTCGAGTCAACAATACAATATTTATTGGAAAAGAATATTGATTATTTTTTATTTCCGTTGCATTATTTCTTAACTAGTAGACGGTACGTACTTAACAGGTACATTTTCGGGTAAAAACAATTGAGGTTTCCAAGTTTGGATACTTTTCTTATGTTCGCAAGATCCTCACGGGCCATCCCAGCCGGAGCCGGAAGGAGAGGTTATGCCGAACTTGAACGGACTATAACGGACGCCGTCTGTGGATCGTTGTTGGTTGCAGGGGATGAGGTTGGCAGGCATATATGTACCTCGCAGAAAATTTGGGTACTTTAGTATCGCCCTATGCAAGTGGCGCAATGAGGCGCAAAAATTGGGATTAAATCCTGTGCCACGAGAAATTATAAAGGTTTGAAATTTTTAGCAACACTTCTTCAGAAAAACACACTTTAAGTACTTGACTTTACCTTTTGCGCCCGACAAAAAAAAGTTGATGGTAAAGTCTCAGACAATCTCAGTATACAAAAATGTTTCTATGAAGGCTCTCAGTAGGCACCCTCACAGGTATAGTTACCTCTGTTGCGGAGCTGGATGCACTGGAAGTGATAAAGAGTCCAAATCTGGAGGCTCTGGTACACCGTGTAACTTGCATAGTTCTCTCAACAAGATACCGACCTGAAAATAATACAACATTTGCATTTTATACACATAAAAATATATCTTGAAGTTTGTCCACGAGTTTTAAACTATTTCTGTTAATTTTCTTTTTTTTTTCGAAATATCTATACTAATATTATAAAGCTGCAGAGTTTGTTTATTAGTTTGTTTGTTTGAATGCGCTAATCTCTGGAACTACTGGTCCGATTTGAATGATTCTTTCAGTGTTGGGTAGTCCATTTATCGAGGAAGGTTTTAGGCTATATATCATCACGCTACTACTTAAGGGAGCGGAGCATTGATAATAAATGTTAACAAATCCGGCAATTTTTCATACATATTTTGAAGACTAAAACATACGGGTTCAAAGGGATATGAAGCTTCAAAATATACCCCGGGCGAAGCTGGGGTGGGTCAGCTAGTATCTAATAAATAGATCGGCAAAAGTGAAGACACAAGACGGTAGCTCAGTTGGTCAGTGCATTCACCCTGTAAGGGACTGGTCGCGGGTTCAAGTCTCGTTTTGGGTGTTCACTTTTTCCAATCTACATATAATATCGAAAAAGTTCGCATACTAATTGCTTTAAAAATTAATGAGTCGTAAATCGCCGCCTATGTAAAAAAAAATACAGGTCTCGACAAATTCGACGACTCGTTTAGCAGTGGGGGGACTATGCACAGATTAATAAAATAACAAGAATGTATATTAAAATTTTTATTTGATATGTTTTTCTTATCAGTGTGGTGACGGAGAAAGAATACAAGTATCACCACACCATCTCATCCGAAGGGTGTCGTAAGAGGCGACTAACGGAACAATACGCAGACGATATCACTGCGAGAAGGAAAACTTGAAATAAAACGCTGTACCAACCCGTCTGGCCAGCGTGGAAACAGTAGGCCAAAGCCTCCAACATAGAGGCCTAGTCCAGCAGTGGACTGCGATGGGCTAGTTGTTTGTTTTGTTGTTTATGTTTTTCTTACTAGAAACTTAGGTGTATTTTAAAAATGAATTATATGTGGATGTGTATGATGAGTTAATCGATCAATCATCAATCAATTACCCCACCGCAGTCCAGTGCTGGACATAGGCCTCTCGCAATGCGCGCTATTTTTTCCGATCCTTTGCCTTCCGCATCCAGTCTGAGGATACAGTATAGGATGAGTACCAGTCATAAATTCAGTGAAAAGTCCTGACATACCTACTTTATATAATGTACATCAAGGAGCAAGAAAAATACAGCTACTTTAATAATTTAATTTTGCTCTACAAAGTCTATAAGAATAATAAAAAACAAATATATCTTTCATGTACTATTTTTTAATTTTATGAAAGGCTGCAGTATTAAAGTGTAATTTGGAATGTGTAAAACTACTTAGATCGCCGACTGTACTATCTAACTTTATTATTTTTTGTGTATATTGGCATAGCTATTTATCTTTACAAAACTACACAAAAGCAATTACCTAGCATAATAAATTCTAAAGAATCATCGCGCCAATGTTATAATCAACTTTTTATTGGACGTCGATTTTGAATGAACATACAATACGTGATGTTGAATAAACAGAGAAAAACTTACACCATTGAAAGTTAGAATATTTTCTAGTTGATAGGTATTTAACCATACCACTTATTAGTAAAACTGGCTTCATAACAACCACATAATTATCATGACGCGACTAAGTAACAAATGACATGCAATTACAATTTTGATGACATGTGTACACAACACGAATGCCATATCAACATATTTGATAAATGCAAGATGAACAGGGATTGCATCAGATTAACGGTACTGCTACACCTACACATTGTCTAATCAAAACCTCAAAGCACTTTAAAAGAAATTGTAGTTTACTTTTACATTACTGTGAACTGCAGGAATGGCAGATGTGCTGATAGACTTGAGCATTTACTTATAACTTAACATCCTGCATTCGCAGTCTTTAAATTTGTCGAACAGAGCCAAGCAATAAATTGAAACATAACTACGAACATTTTCATAATCTATTTTTTTTTATCTAGGACACGCCAACTTGACTTCACCTCGTCTGATGGTAAGCTAAAGGCAAAGCCTCAGGAAAGAGGGTCACCATTACATACACTAAGTAATGCTACAATGGTGGCACTCAACTTGGCTTGAAATCTTTCAAGGAAAGGCTTTGGTCTATGTAAATGTACAGTCCGCTAGAATGCTAGTCAAATCGCTTGATAGGATGCTCGATAAACCGCTCTAGTTAGTTTTTAGCTGATGTACCATTCGCAAGAATGCTTATTACTCATTACAGATGAATGCTTAAGTTCATCAGCACCTTATAGTGTGATGGTTCTAATTCCCCGCACAAACACTCTCCTGAAATACTAACAAACATAGTCACGTTTCTTGCCCATTGGTACTAAGTAGCCAGAACCCATTTCTTTTCATCTGCATGAATTCCTGACATTCCTACACTTAGGATTACGTCATTTCCGGTGACTGGTTAATAACACCAAGATCTTTAATAATGTAGTAACTAGGAGTAAGGATTTTAAGCTATTTACTCGCAAAAGACATTTCAAAGGCAGTACGCCTAGTTATCACAAATAGTATTTTGTTAAAATAAACAAGACGTGTTTTTCAATGCCACCTTTAATTTGCACATTGTGTGTAGGTTTTTATTTTGGTAACAAAGTTCATAGACCCCGACGTTTAGATGATTCGACCGAGCCGGTCAAATAATCTAAACGACGATCTATAAAAATATACTCTAACTGTTTAGTAAACAATTTACTTACACTGGAATTTAATAGAAAACCTAATCAAACATCTGAAGTATTCTAAAAATTCAAGCTACGACGAAATACATTGCTTCCTATTTGTGTAATGCATAGATAACATTGCAAACGTGACTATGTATGTATACTAAACTGAACAGAACTAAAATATTGTCCATTTACGTATGTTCCCACTTCCACCGTACACAACTCGTAAGAAATGTGATACGTAAAAATGTTGCTGCACGACTTTTAAGCTGACCGTGGAAGTGCCTTGAAAATTTCGGTGTTTGACCTTTTGAAGAGAAAACTACTTCTTAAGTCCGTAAGCGGCTTAGTCAGCTAATTTGTTTTAGTACTGCAGCTAATTTTAGTCTAAACTCTTACAAAAATGGAGCACGAATTTAGTTTTAAATACTTTCTCTGGCATGGTAAGTAGCCAAAAGTAGACGATAATTGCACACTGTAGTTTTAACCATTTTTAATTAAAAAATATTGATTAGTAGCTTGTTTTCGCGGCTCCGCCTGCGTTTATATCGGTTATTGCAACCAAACATAGCCTATGCACTTTCCCTAGTCTATCTCTGTACTAAATCTGTCTGAATTTCATCAAAATCGGTTCAGTGGTCTAGGAATTACATAGTGTAAGTGACAGTGAACACTGGTGAAGGATTATGATTGTTCAAAGCAATTGATTATCTTCTTCCTAAACAGGGAAGGTATACTTAAAGTTACTAAATTAGTCTGATCTGTGAAAGAGCACTCTTGTAATTTCTACATAATTTGATTTTTGGCGTGCATAATCGTTATCATTAAAAGAATCAACGCTAAAAAATTCACTACTGATTAATTTAGCGCGTTTGAAAAATTGGAGCTGACTTTTTTGGCTGAAATTTGTATGCGGTAGTCAGCGTGCTAAAGTGGGACAGAATCATTAATTGCAACGCGGCTTCACGTTTTATTTAGGTCACCTTCCGCACTAGGGATAATCTACGTCCCGGGGTACTCAGTCATTTAGGTTACAAAGTAACAACATGGAAGTCAAGATTTCGTTTTCATCTATACTACTTAGGTGAGAGACAAGCACACGGCCCATGTGATGGAAAATGGTTTCCGTGGCCTATGGACGTGTGCAACACCAAGGGAGTCACACTCGCGCTGCCAAACCTGTAAGCACAGAGAGTTTGTGCCGGCAGTGTAAAAGATAAAGCAAGACAAGGTTTTGGTCTTCCCACTGACAGCACATAATCTCTCCAGTGAGTCTTGGCTACCGCCGGGAACACGACGCGAAGTTATTGTGGCTGCGGTATTCTGTAGGGTAGATGTACTTCCCCAGTCGGAATGCTCAATTGGACGGAAATACCTTCGTGTCCTACCTCCTCGAAAATACTACTATTATAATTGTAAAGTGGTCATCGTGTCTGTACATTGGGAGATACATTTTTTCAAAACTTGAGCTATGTTATATTAACGATACTGAATACAAAAATATATTTTAGGGATTCTTGCCTGTATGTCTGTCTGATGCGTTTTTTTTTGTTATAAAGTCTTGGTCAGACTTATAATTTTACGTTTGATTGACCGCAATTGGTTCAATAGGACCAGAGAATGAGCAGAAGTCGTACTAACCGACAACTGCGCGGGTGGAAGGCTAGTGTTAACACATATAACTATAGTCTCAAGGGACTCGTGTTAGCTCTTTACCGCTGATGTAACGTACGAGAAAGTATACCACACGCTGCAAGGAATAGAAATCATATTACGTGAACATAATGAGTGGTTTTTGCTCATTGGATCGTAATACACATAAACTGGCGATGTGTGGGTGCTAGCACCTCTGCCTACCCCTTCGGAGATATAGGCGTGAGTTTATGTTATGTTGTGGATCGTAATAATGCTATATGGGACTAAATATTGATCAACAAGATTTTAGTTTCAATCAGGAGGTTAGTTGAGATTCCCTCGTTCTTGATTCCCTTTAAAAATATTCGGTTTTGGTTTTAAAATAGCGTTTTATCAAGGTATTTGGGGCTGTTCAAATATTACGTAAGCACTAGAAGGAGGGTCTTTGCATTCCTTATTTTTGATGACATGGGAGTGGGATCTAGATAATGATTACGTAAGCAGTAGTTCTTAACTTTTTCACACATAATATAGATTACGTAAACAATTGGGGAGAGGGATTAAATAATTGTATTAAATCTGCTTACGTGATACATGAACAGCTCTTTATAAAACAAATTCGGGGGGGGGAATCGCGATTCACGACTAACCCCTTCCGAGGAGGTCTGGGACGTGTTCGTGCCCCACGTGTGTACCTCCAGTTATAGAGAAACGAATGTACCTATCTAACCATTGACGACGAAAGTCAGCTGTTTAGGTTTGATTACAGGTATCGCACATTTGACTGAGTATTTGGTGTATGCGCATTTTGAATGATGATAGACAGTAACGTGATTTGATCAAATATTTTAGCTGCATAGAAAATGCATGTGTTATTTTCTAAATAGCACATTATACAAGCATGGCAGAATATGTTATAGAGAGGAGACCTGCACAGCACTAGTCAAATTATATACTGGACTAAATTATAACATCCTTTGACCAGCAATTTGATAGTTACTAACGGTTTAGTAGCTTTAGTAAATACGTTCTACACTTGCCTCATGCACACATGCGATTTATTTAACATTTGGGAGCAAATAGAATGAGTCATGATTATTATTTGTTCATCCCGAAGATTCTAGTGGTTTGATGGAAAATATTCTGGGAATAAAATTAGTCACTTATTCCGTATCTAATGACGTCACCACACATGGAATATGGATGTTCTAAGATGTGACGTGTTTGGTCCAACTCGTTTGGATATTCCTTGGGCTTGTTATAACTATTTCTTGACACACATTTTTCGTACGTACCTTGCTGTGACAGTAACATACGTAGTACTATTATTTATTATGTGCAGTAGCGATAAGTTTAATAAGACTGAATAATCACATATTATTATTTTTTAATCACAATTCGAGTTGTTGTTTCGAGAAAGAAATTGTAAGAAAATGAGAGAGGTAATTTTGACCATTTCGATACTGTTCGAGATGTTAAAAGTGCCGTTACGCTGATTTGGGAAATTCATGTTAGCTAGCCTCAGAGTGTGAACCTCCACTACCACCAACGCAACGGATAGCAAAGGCTAATTTGAAGAAAACGATGTGTGGTTTCTAAGGCGTACCTGCATGAAACATGTATCTAATCGAAGGGGAAAACTTGTGTTATAGATAGGAAAGAGAAAACAATGAAACTTATGCTCTGTTCATAACATTATGCTGTTATGATGCATGTCCTCAATATATCGACGTTCAGTTGCATCTTACGACTAGAAAGCCGACCTAACCCTGATGATGATGATGGTGGTGATGATGATGGTGATGGTGGTGATGGTAGTGATGGTGGTGATGATGCTGCATGTCCTCATGAATATCATCATCGTAGAAACTGGTTCGGTAAAAGTCAATGTAAAATATTATGTGACTTTTTGTGTCAAATACACCTAGATGAAAATTGTAAAAAATACAGGAAAAAATGGTTACTACAACAGTAAATATGTGCATGAATGGCGTAAGTAGGTACTATAGCCAGCTGTAGAAGCTTTCACTTTTTACATGTTGACCTAAAAAAGGATTGTATAGATATTTAGTTAATTTTGAAGCAATAAGTATGCTAACTTCTCCTATAGATAAAACTAGTAATTTTGTCCAGATTTTTGTTGCCCAGATCTTTAATATTATTTCTGAAATAAAAGTAGCCTAAATTACACCTCATAACATCAGCTACCTGCAGTAAAAATCCCGACAAAATCGGCACAGCCATTTTGGAGATTACTCGCCATTACACATACAAAAATGTTAACCCCCTAGCTAAAGCTAAATTGTGTACTTTGTAATTGTAACTGCACGCATGGAGTATGTCATTGTATGTCAGTGTGTCATAACATACCCCATGCACACTTATTATATTAAAAGAATTCTCACCTGGTTTATAACATGATTATCTCTGCCTTGTGTGTTGCTCAGTATCTGGACAGCATTTGTCACAATGGGATCCTCGCTGTCTGCAAACCATACAGGAGGAGTGTTGGGGTATGTCTCCTAAACAGCAACAATAAATAACTTACAGTAGATTTTTTCTCTTATTGTATTTTATTCATCTAAATATAGGTTCCTTATTTTCCTTTTAGGAATCAATCTTAATCAAATGTGATCATTATCCCTCTTCTCTTTATGCTATCAAGAGGATATGGGTTTGGGGAAAGACAGAAACACATATTGTCACTTAAGTTCTAACACCATGAAATCAAAATAACAATATAAGCAAAAGCAGTTCCAATTTATTACACACAAATGAAGTAAAATAAAAATATATACTGCCAAAAAATGACTTTTATTGTGTTAGAAATTAATCAACAAAATATTTTATTAAAAATATCAAGTTTGTCTGGTAAAGAGGTGCTGAACCGTTTGCTGCTAGATGGAAATGTTTGCACCATATAATCAACCCTGCATTTGTATAGGAAAGGGTAGGAGTGCTTAGAAGAGATCATTGGAACACTCCCTATGGTGGTGAAAAGGTGTCAAGAGTTAATGTCTCTGCACAAATGCAAATGTTTTAAGTTCAATCTATTGGGAGTGTCTTATAAGTACTAAGTGGAGCCATCTCAAAAAAATGGATATTATTTGCATGCAGGAGCGAACTTGTGTGTTATGCTAAAGACATTTCTGCTATGACATGACAGAACTATTGATTTTACAATGACATTCGCAAAACACTTACTTAGCAGATAATGAGTCTTCAAGTGAACTATTTTTATGTAGGTATCAAGAGTGTTGTTTATGATGTGACAATTATGAATTAAACTAGATACATCAGGAGGTCTAAAAAGGCCACATTATTGGAATCATATTAGGATAATATTTTGTCTTGGGGCAATATTTACACGAAATTAGAATCTGCTTAGTAAATGAATAGTTGTAATTATGCTCATATAAGTGACCATTTATATTTTATGGTAATCTAGAGAGATATACTGGAAATTCATAAAGATACTAGTTTTAAGCAGTATCATATTCATATTCATTTATTTGCTTAATTCAATCAATAAGATCTTTTTTAGACTCACATAATAGCATAACACAGTACAGGTTTTATTCATTCGGCTCCTTTGGCTCATTACTGAGCAAAAAAGGCTTCTCCTAAATCTTACCAATACTCTCTCCATATTACAAATCATTATTACAAAATAAAGGTCCATACCTACACATGTAAAATTATCCTTTTTAAATAACTTAATATAAATATTTATTATTATAAAATATCACTATGTAAATGATTATATATATGCACTTATTAGAACCAATTTATGTAATAACAGAATAACAGAAAATTATTATACTCAAATGTCAAAATATTAATGTTTCATAGTTGTTAAAATGTATTATGATATAAAAATATTGGATGATAACATAATAATATTTCAACATTTCATAATCAATAGTTGTACACAAACAATACTACATGTTTACATGTGTAAATAATAGTAAACATTGATATAAATGTACATGCAATCTTCAATAAAGCCTGATAACAGTGAATGTACCAAGTAAGGACATTGAACAGTTGCAAGACTGCATTGTTGCATTAGAAAAAAAACGTCGTAAATGGGACCAAGCTGTCTACATGACAAAAAGCAGGTTGTGAGGATGACTAAGAGAGCCTTTGTCCCAAAAACGCGCCTATATACCGTTATCCAAACAAAACAATCGGTACTCTCTCCACTATAAAATAGCTGTAATGATTCACGAACACTGTGATAATGACGTGCTGGACCCGAAATGATCGATACAGCAATTCGACACGGCACCGTATGCTCAATAAACATCTGATCCGCAATATTCGCTTACATGCCACTATTGATTAACTATTAAGCATGAATGTTTTGTAAATAATTTACGGTGAAACGTGATAAACGTGTAGTTGCTACAGGGAAATGTAAATTCATTTCCGTAAACCTTTTGTTGACAGCCCTGCCCTCATAAACAACGACCCTTTGTCCCAACGAAAGATAATCAATAAGTGCACACTGTACTAACACATTAATTTTTATGTCAACGGTAATGATTAGATAATTATATTACTCACCGTAATATTAGCATGTATTTCGTATTTCTTTCCATTTCTGCCAACGAATCTGCAGGTCAGTTCGTCGACACTAGCTGACATTATCTGAAACCGTTCATGGCTTTTTGGAAACACTTGTTCTAACGTTTTTATTTCTAACTTAAGTGTATTTAAGCAAGCCATTAGTGTGTTAAACACTAATTCTAAACTAACTAATAGTTATTCACGATAAAATACATGAGAATAATTTTACGTTCACTTCACGACCAAGCAAAATGGCGGAACGTAATGGCGGAAATTATTATAAAAAATGTTGTTAGCTGACGATAGAGGGCACCTAAAATTTGCTGTTCTCCATTAGTTATCTGTGGTTATTGAAATAAGTAAATATTTTGAAAACAAAATTTAAGAAAAATACTATTTAAGGTAAAAAAAACCCAATAGTGGACACTTTCGATCATTACATTATTTTTTAACTATTACAGCAACATGCAGAATGTAGGTATTAACTTTTGCAGATAAGATGAAATTAATAAACACTTTGTCGTAATCACCAACAGCATACATCATCACACACATTGGCACCAATAGTAGACACTTAAGGACAATAAAACTTCTCTCTACAAAATGGAATGTTATATATTAAAGAATGACCCGTTACATGTTTTTGAACCCCCGACGCAATATTGTATGTATTCCCATTCAGTAACACCTAAAAAAAGAATACTGTTACTGGTTGAAAAAACTATTTGCAAAGTATCACAGGTGTTACTGGATGCAAATTTTTTGTCCCAACGCGTAACATCGCACTGTGTATATGTGTTTTGGTAAAAGGATTTTTTTGTACAACTTAAGTGGTAGACAAGCACACGGCTCACCTGATGCGAAGTGGTTACCGTGGCCTATGGACAAATTCAACACCAGAGGCGTTACATTTCTGCTGCCAACCCTTAAGAAACCTTCCAATGTAAATCACAGCAAAGAGTTCATTCCATAGCTTGAGCGTATAACGTGTGAGGATGATGACCTATGGCGAGCGTACGATGATAGAATGTAGTTTTGAGCATAATATCAGCGCGAAAGATATGTTGCTCGAGGGATATGCCAGATGCTATTTCATCCTCGTACAGATGGCACAAGACGGTGTGCGGTTTTAGTCGGTTCGAGTCTGACATAACCCACCGCTGGGCTTGGCGGAATCCTAGTGAATTTCCGCACGCTAAAAAAAGAGCATAATGTCAAAAAATTGAAACAATTCATCGGAGCACAAACCAATGTACCTATAGGCGGTAAAATACGCACAGCGAAGTAAAGTAGGGACTTGGCCGCCCTAGGAGGGCCTAAGGCTAAGAGATTCCACATCGCCCGCGAGTGTTGTTGTTGGTGGATGCAATTGTACTGATGGAGTACCGACAAATGTAATTGACAGTGAAAGAAATAGCCTCTGGGAGGTATTCTCTTCCAGCCTAATCTATACTACGTATAACTTATACCTACATTTCCTAAAACATACGTATTTTATCGAAAGAGTTCTCTTTTGAGTAACCTATTTAACTTTTTTTGGTACCAATAGTGAACATCAAAAAGTTTGCCAGAAAATTTAGTCAAAATACGTAGGCAATGGTCAAAGTATATCAACAACTGACATATTCATAATATCTATACAAAAAATTGTAATAATCATAATTAATAAATAAAAAATCACACGTATTAAAAATCAGTATCCCTCACAAAAATCTTAAGAAACAAGACGACCGTGTTCAGCGGCCTACATTATTTACTTTCTACTGTTGTCAATTAAAAATTTGCTTAGGACAGTATTACAAATTTTGAACGTGTCTTATTTATGCCATTAGGCGTTTTATAAGTCATTATTCATGTAAACAAAAAAGGTATTTTCTTAAAATAATGGGTTAAGTGTCTACCATTAGGTTAATGTCCACGTACTAAACAAATACTATTTCCTAATTTAACTAATTTTACAAATACAAATATACTAAAATTATTACTCATATCAAAGCAGCGTATGCTTTATTGCTAGCTTCGGGAGCGGATTATACTTATTGTCCATTTTTCACATTGACCACCTGGGTAGCTCCAGCCATATTTATTATCTTATATGTATTTATTTTATATTTATATATGTACTCTGTATAGAACAGACATTCGTCTCCTCCTTGGGGTATTATATCTCACACAACACCCATCGTACACGGCACACCTCAAATCATATTTTACACCCAGTTACCAAAGAGTATAGTAATATATAGTCCGTGGCGTCTGGCTGGTATCATAGGAGTAAGCAATGCAATGCAATAAATTACAGTTTAGACTTCATGTGAATGACGAACGCGGGCGTGCGGTTGATGGTAAAGGTTAATGAATGAATGATGATTGATGGGTGAACACGGGTGAACATAGGAACAGCAAGTGAACTGGGTGAAATTTTATAATATTTATTATTAAAACAGATTTTTATTTAGACTGGTTACACTGCTGAGATGTCAAATGAGTCATGTCATGTCATGAATGTCAATGTCAAGTGAGAAATGTCAAATTTAGTAAACACTGGAAGTTGCTATGGTTTGCAAAACAAATAATAACTTGCTTTCCTAAAATGGGTAGAAGCTCCTCGCCAATTAGAAGTAGACATTACAAACGGAGACGATCGCGTTCACATTCTCGTGATAGAACTAAGCACAGACTAAGAAAGACAAGCCCTAATTCCACTGCTGCTGCATCAGGAACCTTGTCTTCAAGACATTCTGATGAAGACTTTTCGTTCATAAACTACAAACGAGAACTAAATAAGATAATACTTTATAGCAGTGACACTAACACGGTTGTTAATAGTTTAGATGACTTTTGGGTGTTTTTGAAGAAATACGAAGCTACATTAAAAAAAGCTGGTAAACCCATAGTAGAATATACTTCTCAAGAAAACGACGAAAATGTTCAGAGATTTACCAAATTTAATTGTATTAACTTCACAACTGCTTTTAAATATGTGGATATTGTATCTGATGATAGAGAACGTCGGAAGTTGGACAAGGGTTTATTTGAAGCATTCTTGAACATAGTCTCAATTTATATTGATTTTAAAAATAAAGAGAAGTTTGAGAAACTAAGGAAATTAAGACAAGCTCAGAAAGATCTTCCTGTTGCTGCTTATAGGTATGTTTTTCAATAGTATAATATTCATTTGCAGCGAAAAGTGAATAAAAATGGCAATTCAAACTATAAACCATGTGAACACAATCAAAGTTTGGGTGCTTTTTTTAAATACTACTTGGAAAGTGGTTACTGTGGCCTATGTACATGTGCAACACCAAGTTAGTCACACTTACGCTGCCAACCCTGTAAGCACAAAAGTTTCTGTGCCATCAGTGTAAAAGACAAAGGACAAGTTTTTGGGCTTCCCACTGACAGTACAAAAACTCTCCAGTGAACTCTGTGTACCCTACTCCCCGCCGGGAACACATCACGAGGTTATGATGGCCACAATATTCTGTAGTATGTATTCTATATTTGCACACACGCATCCAACTATAACATACTATAATAATAACAATAATAATCTTTATTTGTGAATATGGTTTTTTACAGTTGTTATAATTACATGGTACTCATGTGCAGGTATAGCATATTCTGCCATTTGTGGTGTACAAATTTAATGGTTAATGTCAAGTGTAAATTAAAGTACCTACATATTACCTACCAGTTACATGCATATTAAATTATCATATTATTTTAAAAAAAGATCATCCTTATTATTTAATGTCAAGAAACAATATCAAAATCAAAATATTTTGTCAATTATACACATTCATATTCAAAATTACAATTCAAATTATAGTCATACCATTAAATCTACATCATGTCAAACATCATAAACTATCATTTAGGAAATCCTCAATATCATAATAACATTTTGTGATTAATAAGTCCTTTAATTCCTTTCTAAATAAATTATAACTTAAGCCCTTAAGTACATTTGGAATTTTATTATAAATTTTAGGAGCTAAACTCGTCTGCTACGTTGGACACCATCCGAATATTTTGTTATGTGGCCACCACCGGTCACTGGCTACTGTATTATAATTTTATTTAATTTTTTTTTCTTTTCTTGGGACACTAAACAGTTATACATTATATCATAAAAAATGAAATTGAAATGTTATTCTTATAAATACTTATTGACTTTTCAGAAATGAAATTGTATCAGCTGTACAAAATGAAAAGGTAGTGGTTGTTGCTGGAGACACAGGATGTGGAAAGTCTACACAAGTTCCACAGTACTTGCACGAAGCTGGATTTCAAAATATAGGTATTGTAGTACACTTACAACTTTTTGGTTCACTGGCTCATCAACCTCCAATGTGAGCAGTGATGATCCTGTCCATAACTCCCCCCTCTCAGCTCACTTGTTATGTCATGTTGACGTTTCATTCCACCACTATGTGGCCTGAGACAGTGTTACCAGTTACACAAACACTAAAGAAAATACCTGTGTATGTTTTTTACAGCTTGGTGGTACTATTGACAAAATATGAAGCTTGTTAAGTGTGTAAGAACAGTACATACCAACCAGTTTATGTGAAGTTCTACTCCGCCCTACAGAATACCTCTGCAATAATAATCTCGTTTTGTGTCCCTGGTGTATAGTAGAGTAGCCAGAACTCACTGGAGAGTTTGCTGCTGTCAGTGAGAAACTTGTCTTCTACATTGAAGGCACAGAATCTCTGTGATTACTGGGTCGGCAGTGTGAGTGTGATTCCTCTGGTGTTGTATACGTCCATAGGTCACGGTAACAGCTTTCCTTCTGGTGTGCTGTGTGCTTATCTGCTACCTAAGTGGCAAAAAAAAAAAGTTACAAGTATCTACATCTATAATGTTTGTAGATTTGTCTAGTTTTTTATATTTCTATTCAAAGTGGCTTCTTATTTTTACAGCTTGTACCCAACCAAGAAGGATTGCTTGTGTTTCACTATCTAAAAGAGTTGCATATGAGATGCTAACCCAATTTGAAAGCAAAGTTGGCTACCAGATCAGATTTGAAAAGAGCAAAACTGCTGATACTAAGATATGCTTCATTACTGAAGGATTACTGCTAAGACAGGTCAGATATTATATAATTTGTTTGCGGAAAAAAGATCTTATTTGTTATTCTATTAAATTTTGTATCCTATGGTGCAGGGTCCCTGGGTGGGAATACTGTAAAAAAGGGCAATAATCAATCAGAATAGTGCCTTTATCACTATGCAAGTGGGCATTATTTAATAATTGAGTATACAATACATCACTACGTACCTGTACTACCTCAAAGTTAGGACCCTATCATAAAAATACTGTTCCAAACGTCATTTTAAGAGCCGTTTATACATGAGATCCACAATTTTTGAGGTCGTAAGGGTAATCGCCGGTCGCCCTTGCACACTCGTCTATAGTCCAACGACAAAACTATTGGAGTTATACACTCATTAATCAATGCTTGCGATATTTTGGGAAACATACCTCAAGAGACAAACGAGAACCAGACGCGATGATCTTTTTTCTTCTTCTTTAATTTGCGATCAGTCCTATTTTTTTTTATCAACTATGAGCAGATGTGTATCGTCAGCAGGTGTGTGGGGAAAAGTAATCCTTCGATCTCTTCCTCCTTCAGTCACGAATCCAGCTCCATTAAGTGATTAGACGTGATAATCTATGCTTGATGAATTTGAGCTCGTTTGCTGCCGTAGCACTCCATACTATCCTCAAAAGAAAAGTATACTGTGCGTATAGAGCACATTTTAGACACCAATATACCTAAAAATATGTTTATATGTTTTGAGGTTACAGTTGCTAGCTTTAAATAGGTACTCATTACAGTAATTTCTCGTTCATCGTCAGCAGTGAGACAACTCCCTTACCTATGTTTTAGGACACTACTTTCTAAAATATAATGCATTTGCTTTCAGATGTCATCAGAAAACTTACCAAGTTATGACGTAATAATTTTGGATGAAATTCACGAACGACACCTAATGGGAGACTTTTTATTAGGCCTGCTAAAATGCCTGATACACAGCCGCAATGATATTAAGCTGGTTCTCATGTCCGCGACTATTAATATTAAGCTGTTCGAAGACTATTTTGCTGCTGAAAAGGCAGCTGTTATACAAGTAAGTCTTCCTCTTGATTTGAACTCCAATTCCAGATGCATCTTGGACTTTTAAATCCGGGGATCGCTCTTTCACTTCTTAAGAGGAAGAACGATGTGGAATTTCATAAATTGGTTTACTTTTTGAATTGTGGTGATTACTGTAGGTACGACGGCTATAGAGGATTGCTGTGGAATTTTCTAAACCATACAGTGTCGACCACAGCGCTACGACAGCCTTGATAAGAGACTGCCATTGGTTGAACTGGATGACGTCACTGGAGATTGACCAATGACAATTTCTATCAAAGCTGTGGCAACGCTGTCTCTCGACGCTGTATGCTTAGAGAACTGCACAGCGGATGAGGAAGGTGACCTCTTGTACCGGCTGATGTAGGTATTCACCGGAAATGTGTGTTTCGGTAATTACCTGTGTCGGATCAGGAGGAACCAACACCCGAACGCTACCGCTGATGCATTCGGGTGTTGGTGGCTGATGCTGATGAGGACTCAGCGCTGCACACCCAGACGGATTGCGGGCGTGGGATATGTTTTGTTTGCAGTAAGATTTCAACGATTGTGTTGTTCCCAGGTGCCTGGACGTTTGTTCACGATTGAATTAAACTACAAGCCGATATTCATAGAAGAGAAACCTACGAGAGATGATAGACTGGACCCTCAACCCTATGTCCAGATAATGCAATTGATAGATAGTAAATATCCAAGTACGTTTATTTTTTGTTTTTTTATTTTTAGTATAGTCCACTCGTTTGACACTTTTCCTTGATGAAATATTTCAGTATTTCAGTATTATTTTTCTATTTTTTAAAAAGAATATTAGAGCCGAAATTACTGATTTTCCCTCTAACCCCTCCTAGCTAAGTTTAATTGTTTGTGTTAGGAGAGGGTTCATGTCGGTAGTGTAATGTCCAGAACTCGAAACCGAGACCTTTCGATCGTAAGGCCGACTTTATTATTATTTTTTTTTTTACGTGCGCAAAATCACCTCGGATACCTCCCCACCGGAGCCGGTGGAGGAGGTTATGTCGGACTCGAACCGACTAAAACGCACGCCGCCTGTGGTTGCCGAAGGTGAGGTTGACAGGCATATCCCTCGCACCCCGGCCGACACAGGGCCATCTCTCACGATCTGGCCCTCTTCTCGGGTGTGGGGACTGCAGAGTCCCCAACTCGTCCCCGGAAACGGGGAGGCGCGCCAGGCGCGCCACCGCCGCGGCCTGCTTCTGCCAGGGTGACAGGCGGCTCCACCTGTCACCCCCAGGTCGGCGCTCATGGGGGGCGGAGGTCGTTCATCGACCTCCGACGCCCGAGTTGCCTTCGTACGCGGGCAGCTTGTCTTGCGATCCTTCGTCGCTCCCGCTGCCGCTCCCGCCCGGCCTCCTCCTTCACGAGCATTACTTGCTCGCAGAAGGAGGCGCCGGTCGCCCACGCATCCGCGCAGCGAACCATCGCCGCGAGCAAGGTGGAGAGCGTGAGAACCCTCACTCCCAGGGCCGCCACAAGCTCCCGCCTCGATCGGGCCCAGAGTCCTCGCTCGCGTCGCAGTGATGGCACTCGGACGTTGGCTCTTTCTCCATCCGACGCAGACACTTCCCGAAGCACCCGTGCTCGGTGATCATCTGCGTCAGACGGTACGAGAGGCTGCCGTGTGGCCTCTCTAGCCACTCCCCCATGATGGGTCTTACCGCCGCTACTACGGCGCGCCCTGCGCCTGGTCGCCCAAGTCGTAGCTCCGATCGTAAGGCCGACTCCTTAATCACTAAACTTTTGGCAAATAGGTATTACAGAATTAAAGCAAGTAACTTGTGAATTGTATTGCCCAGACCAGCGGCGCAGCTCATTTTGATGTCATGACATACGCGAGTTCTATGTAAAATCATCCACTTTTTCTTGTCCCAATTTTTCCCCATGAAAGCTGCACAACGCGCCTAAAGAAGTATTCACTTAAAAAACCTATAACCTATAATATTATATAATAACTTGTTGTAAAATGATTACAGGCGACGAAAGAGGCGATCTTCTAGTATTTATGTCTGGAGTACAAGAAATTACTGCTATATGTGATGCAGCACAACAGTACGCAGAAAAATCGAAGAACTGGATAGTGTTGCCGTTGCACAGTGGCCTGTCTCTTGCTGAGCAAGATAAGGTATGTTTCAAGGCGTTAATTTAACGGAAATTTTCTTAGGTGCTTTAGTCTATATAACGATGTTCTGAAGAGCTCTTCCAATTAGTCCCATCCTCCCCTTTCCTACACAGGACAACACGTGCAGGTCTTAGATGTCATCCGCTCACGGTGCAGAACATCCGATCAAGAACCAAGCGGTTCGGTGACTCTTTCCTCTGTCGCACCATTAAGGCCTGGAATTCATTACCAGCTCACGTGTTTCCTTCTTCCTACAGTCCCGGGTCCTTTAAGCGGGGCGTGAAAAAGCATATGATGAGGCCGTCAAGCTGAGTGTCACCATTGTCACACGGTATGTGTAAGTAATGGTGGCCCTAATAATGACTTTGCCTTCAGCTTACCATAAAAAAAAACGCATACGACATGCAAGTCTGGTGTACAAATAAACTGTGTAATTCGCAAACGGCGCACATTTTAGTGTGTGATTAATGATACTCTTCTGTGAATATGTTCGACTCTGTTTGTCCTAACAGTTCTACTGACGGAATGATCGGAAAAGTACGTGTATGTGAAAATTCTGTAATGGACATTTTTTTTTTCAATAACTTAGGTGGCAGATGAACACTCGGCCCACCTTATGAAAAGTGGTTACCGCGACCTATGAACGTGTGCAACACCAGAGGAGTCTCACCTCATTCACACTACCGACCCTGTAAGAGAGTTTCATTGCCGTCAGTGCAAAAGACACAATCATGACAAGCCTTTGGTCTTCCCACTGACAGCACAACAACTCTCCAGTGAGCTCTGGCTACCGTACTCACCGCTGGGAACACAACACGAGGTTATTATAACCATGGTATTCTGTAGGGTGGAGGTACTTCCCCAGTCAGACTGCTCAATAGGGACGGGCATACCGTTGTGTCCTACCTGCTGTTTATTATCGTCTATGTTTATGTTGTACAAAAGTGTTTTTCAAAAAAAGTTTTCTAAAGAAGTAAAAAATCTGCAAAATATATATACAGGTTCATTTATTTACAGGTGTTCGATTACCCACCAGAAGGCGTAAGGAAATGTATCGTTTCGACAAACATAGCTGAGACTTCTGTAACAATAGATGGAATCAGATTTGTTGTTGATTCGGGCAAGGCAAGTAAAAGTAAATTAACTTATCATCTTCTTTTTTTTGGTTTTAGTCAATGTGTAGTAGACAAAACAACAGCAAAATAAACTTAACACCTAAACAACCCTGATTGGTACTGTTAAATAAAAATGAATGTTGCTAATTGCAAATCTCGAGAATGACTCGACGAAGGCCGCCTGCGAGTGGTGACGGAGAAAGAATACAAGTACTTATCACGAGCCACGACCCGGATGAGCCGACAGGTGTCATAAGAGGACACTAACGGAAAAATATGCACAGAATCGAGAGAAGGAAACTTTGAAATAAACCATGTACCAACCTGTCTGGCCAGTGTGGAAGCCTGCCAACATTGGGAGAGATCTATGTCCAGCAGTGGACTGCGATAGGCTATTTGATTGATTGAAAGCTACCTGTTCATTGAAGCGGAAAAGAGAGGAGGGAAGCTGTGTCAATATTAAACAAAGTCCGGCCTCACATGGAGTACTGCTGTCGCCTTTTTGCTGGAGCACCTGCATACCAGCTTGACCCCTTCGACTCGTTGCAAAGACGGGCATTGAGGCTGGTTCACAATCCCATACTCACAGATAGAGTGGAACCTCTTAGCCTTAGGAGAGATTTTGCCTCACTGTGTGTGTTCTACCGCCTATACAATGGTTTGTGCTCAGATGAATTGTTTGACATGATGCCCGTAGCTACATTCTATTATCGCACCTCTCGCCATAGGCAGGGAATTTATCCCCACACATTGCGACCTGAGACGGTGCGCACTGTGCGGTATGAAAGAAACTTCATCCCACGCACACTCAAGCTGTGGAATGACCTCCCTGGTGCGGTTTTCCCAAGCGCCTACAATATGGGGTTCTTCAAGAGGGGCATCAGAAGGTTTCTTCATGGTCGGCAGCGCGAGTGTGACACCCCTGGTGTTGCATACGTCCATAGGCCACGGTAACCGCTTCCCATCAGGTGGGCCGTGTGCTTGTCTGCCAACTAAGTGGTATAAAAAAGAAATCGAATTGCGCTTTTTCATTACTCCACGGAATGTTTTTAAATAAAATAAAAAGAGTTTGCATTTTGTGCAAATCATATTAATGTACTTTTTTAAATTTCAGGTGAAAGAGATGAGTTACGATTCTACAACAAAGATGCAACGGTTAAAAGAGTTCTGGATATCTAAAGCTAGCGCTGATCAAAGGAAGGGGCGAGCTGGTCGTACAGGTACCCATCATTCTATATCCATACTTCCATATCCACTTGGACATATACTTTCATATCCATATTATTATATCCATAGGTACTTTCACATCCATACTTCCACATGCATACTTTTATATTCATAATTTTATATTTATAATAATAATAAATATTCTACAACATTCTACACAACGCTATCTAGACCCATGGTAAGCATAGTGTAACTAGCTTGTGTTATGGAATCTAGAATACGGATAAACATACTTAAATACTTTTTTTGTAAATACATACATATTATACATAGAAACAGCCAGACCAATGCAAATATGTACCCATATTCATGTATACAAATATTCGCATTGAGCGGGTATCGAACCCGCGCCTCCTGCGTAGCAGTCGCGTTCACTACTGCTACGCCACAGAGGCTGTCAAATTATTTATATTTCAATATTCTTACTTTCATATTCGTACTAATATTATAAATGCGAAAGTAACTCTGTACCTCTCTGTTTGTCTGTCTCTCTGTCTGTTAAACCTCCACGACTAAACTACTGAACCGATTTGAATGATATTTGGTCCGGAGATAGACTACAGCTTCGGAATGGAAATAGACTATGTTTGGTCGCGATAACCAATATCCACATGGGCAGAGATGCGGGCTGCTAATTATTCAATAATTTATCATCACTTGTATTATATCTTTTCTATAGTTTGAATAAAAATATCTAGGTTAGATACCTGGTCTTTGCTGACCGTACGTGCTTTCACCTACATTTGTTGATTTTTATTTAAACTATCATGGTCACATATTTCGGCGCTGTTGCAAGCACCATGATCACGGAGGAACTGGAGTAGTGGCGGTGAATATCGGAAACTCAAAATAATGAAACATGTTAAATATCCCGTTTATTCTGATACTGATTTGTTGATTTGCCTTTTAGGACCTGGAGTCTGTTACCGTATATACTCGGAACAACAATTCAATGACATGGAATCGTTCAGCACTCCTGAGGTGTCGAGGGTGCCCCTCGCTTCCCTTCTACTGTTGATGAGCTCGCTTGGTGTCAGTGACGTCAGAAGATTCCCGTTTTTGGACACACCGCCCGAAGAAGCAATAGAGAATGCGCTTTTGGAGCTGAAACAACATGTAAGTATTTATGTGGTGAAGGGTGAAACTTTTCAAAAGGGATGTCGGTAGAAAAACAGTTGCGTCGATCAAGAATTATGAGTTTCTCATGTACTATGTCACTCAATGGGAAGCCGGTAAAAATCGGGTTATAGAGAATCCTCTTCACTCTGCTCCTTAGTGAAATACAAAGGCCTTATCATCTCTTTTTAGACTTTTGCCACTCGGTAGCTTAGTGGTTAAGAAGCCTGCCTTACACTCGAGAGGTCTTAGGTTTTAATCCTGGCTGATATGTGTATGTGAAGAGTAGGTTTACTCTTCACTTAAGCAAATTATTATTTAGGGTAGCTGGTGGGATTAATAACAACAATATTATTCATTACGGTCGAAAAATCCTCACTGACTGAATCTTTTAAGTGTTTATCAATTCTACTCAGAGTTCAAGTATTACGTAAGCACTAAAGGAGGGAGGGGGGTCTTTGCATTGCTTAGTTTTGATGACATGGAGGTGGGGGGTCTAGATAAAGCGCACGTAGATTATTTTTTTCATAAAGAAATTAGCATACATTACCCATACAGTACACTAAAAAAACAAACATAAAAAAAATGCATCGTATTAATGTTTACGCAAGCATTGGTCGGAGGTAAAAGTTTTGCTTACTTTTTCTGTTTTCTGACAAGGGGGAGAGGAGAAGGTTAAATAATTGTAAGAAACTTGCTCACGTAATACTTGAACGACCCCTCATTCAAGCTTAATAAATAAATAAACATTACCAACTGGTTATTTGAATTCTTCACTTTTAAATCCGTTTTTTTTTGCTATAAATTGAACATAGTTTTATTTAATCAATAACTATTTATTAATATTTATACAGGGTACACTCACATCAAACGAGAAACTGACCGCTTTAGGACGTTCCCTCGCCAGCTTGCCTCTAGAAGTATGCTTAGCGAAAGCGCTAGTCATAGGCGCCGCGACGCTGTCCACACATAAGCGTCATTCAGCGTTGGCGCTTGCGGCCGCTCTGGGCATCCGCTCGATATACACCACCAGAGCCCATAGAGATTTTGACTGTGAGGTTAGTATTATAAATACTAGCCGTTGCCCGCTGCTACGCCTGCGTGAAATAATGATCCCGTTCCCGCGACCCTTTTGTTTTTATTGTATGAAAATTCCCCACGGATAACACCCCTCGTCGGAACTGGTGGGGAAGTTTATTTCGGACTTGAATCGACTAAAACATACGCCGTTTGAGGGTCATAGCTTGCCGGAGGTGAAGTTGCTGTAGGCATATCCGTTACATCCCTGCCGACACAGGGCTGTCTCGTTCTACATGGCCCTGTTCGGGTGTGGGTACCACGTAGTCCCCATCTAGTCCCCGGGTATAGGGAGGCCAGGGTGACAGGCGGCTCCACTCGTCACCCCGCGCGCGTTCACGCCCGCGTTCATGGGGGACGGAGGTCATTCTGTGACCTCTGACGCCCCCGTGACCCTAAAGGAACCTATTACTGAAATAATAAAATAACCTACGGCCTATTTTCAGACGTACCAACTAAACTGACTTTGAACTATCGTCCTAATAGTATGGTATACTATGTTGTGCTAGGAAGGCGTGTAAATATGATACCTCGCCTGATATTGAAGTAAAGGGGAAATTTCAGGCATGAGATCATTGCAAAGGCAAATAATAGTGGCCCCTAGTTTGACGGGCTCATCAGATGCCTTTCCACGCTTTGATTAAAGGAACCTCGGTTGTAGTATAGAGGAATGTGGTATGGTCCCAATTGAGCAGTCCGACTGGGGAACTACTCCGGCCTACAGAATACCACGGCTATAATAACCTCGTGTTGTGCTCCCGATGATGAGTAGGGTAGCCAGAGCTCACTGGAGAGTTTTTGAGACCAAAAGTTTGTCCTGATTTTGTGTTCTGCACTGACGGCACAGAAAATCTCTGTTCTTAGTCGGCAGCACCGGTATAACTCCCTTGGTGTTACACACGTTCATAGGTCACGGTAACCACTTTCTATCAGGTGGGCCGTGTGCTTGTCTACCACCAAAGATTAATAAAAAAAAAACACGTCTGTTGCGAAATAATGTTTGAGTTTGACTTATAATCCCATTCTAGAATGCCCGCAAGCCTGACGAGTCCGACCACGGGGACCCTCTCACCTTACTGTCATTATACTGCGCGTGGCTCAAAGAAAAGAAAGATGGCCGCGGCGGTAAGGCGTGGTGCAAACGGCGAGGCATCGAAGAACAGCGTCTGTACGAACTCACTAAACTGGCTGCGCAATTGAGCAGCTTGCTACAGGTATTTCATATCCTCTTTCACGAAATCAAATCTTTTCTCGGACTTCCCTCTGCTCCTAAAGCCCTCTACATTCCCACACATTGCAACCTGAGACGGTACGCACTGTGCGGTATGGAAGAAACTTCATCCCACGCACACTCAAGTTGTGGAATGAACTCCCTGCTGCGGTCTTCCCATGCGCCTACAATATGGGGTTCTTCAAAAGGGGCATTAGGAGGTTTCTTCAGGGTCGGCAGCGCGAATGTGACGCTCCTGGTGTTGCACAAGTTCATAGGCCACGGTAACCACTTCCCATCAGGTGGGCCGTGTGCTTGTCTGCCACCCTAATACTAAGTGGTATAAAAAAAAACCTTTTTTTCACAGTATCTCTACTATATGTATATATATTATTTCTCAGGACAATAATTTGACGGAAACTCCGGAGCCCGAGACGATGTCTTCAGCCGAAAGAGCCCTACGACACGGTCAGATGAAACAGTTGAAAGATATGAGAAGGTATAATAATTGTGCACTAATTACCTCCGTGGCGTAGCGGTAGCGCATTCGACTGCTATGCAGGGGACGCGGTTTCGATTCCCACTGATACCATAATAACACAAGCTAGTTAACCTAAGTTAAGAATGTCGTGGAATATTTATCTATGCGAATATTATAAAACTGAAGAATTTATTTAGCTGAAGACGCTAATCTCAGGCACTTACGGTTTGGATAAAAAATCGCGCTCTAAAATGTATTAAACAAGAAAATATCAAGGATAGCCGTGGTCGTATGCCACTTTTACCTATAATGTATTGTTTCGTTAGACTAAGGGGCATACGACCACGGCTAACCTAGATATTTTCTTGTTTAATACATTTTAGAGCGCGATTTTTCAGTTTTTTTGACACAGTAGTTTATGGCCACTAGAGGGCGCCACCATTATATAACCTATAACCAGCGGACGACTTAGATACTTCTAGCAATACATAACAAATATTCAGTTCTATTAAGTGGTTAAGGAGTTATGAGGGACCAGATGAACCTACATACATACATAGCCTGTCAAAACCATATCATATCATATGGAAATAAACTTTAATGATTAAAGGTTACTATAAAGTAGATGAGTCATCACAGACTTGTGTTGATCTTGATGGTCAACACAAGTCTCTTGCTTGCTCGCACAAAATAAATTGTAAACTAAAGCAAATTTAAAAAAGAAAAATAATCTAGTTCTAAAATAGTTTGCTGAGTTTCTTGCTGGTATCTTCTCAGTAGAACTAACCTACCGAACCAGCGAAATAATCATTTTCCAATGAATTATTTTAATGAAATTGATTCTTTGATTCATAATCCTCCTTTTGCTTCGCCGTAATGGGGTAAAAAGATGCACATAACTCGTAATTATTGTATAGCTAATGTCTTCACAAGCAACTTTTTTTTCAGACAGTACAAACAAAAGGCAGCCGAGGAATCGAAACGCAAGAAGCGTCTCAAAGTCGACTCGTGGGAGATAGTGGACGAGAGGTCGACTGAAGATGATGATGTTCCGGACATACGCGATATTGAGTTCCGTCTGAGCAACGACTCGGCTCGGATACACTCACTCATAGCTGGTTCTAGCGCGAGTAGTGGTAGAGACCTTGTTATGTTGAAGGTGAGTGTGTGAGTGAAGAACAACGGCGGTGAGTAGGGTAGCCAGAGCTCACTTTCTTGCTGGTATCTTCTTAGTAGAACTAACCTACCGAACCAGCGAAAGAATCATTTTCCCATGGTTTCTTTTTACATTATTTATAGTTTATTTTTACAATCGCCGCGTGGTTACCGGCAGAGTAGAATTTGGGCCACCCATCTCTTCCCATGCGGTGTCGTACAAGGGATAGGGTTGTTTAACATCAGACTGATTTATATACAGTTCAGACTCAGGCTCAGATGCATGGCTCGAGTCAACAATAGTGCCCGGAATACGGCAATAGGCTC